>CM034153.1:256392372-257050781 GCA_019776745.2 Taxus chinensis
CAACGAATGTTACTTTAGCTACTCCACCTTCTCATGTACTGCCTCCATCAGTACGACCTCCTTTCACATGTAAACTTTTCAGGAATGATTCTTATTTGGAGCATATTCCATTCGATCCTTCTTATGATGACACAATATGTACAAATTATGGCTTGACTCAACTATGCTTCGCTTTCGAGGATCTCTATCCTCTGCCACATTCTACTCACCTTTCTCATGGATTCATTCACATTACTGCCGCTTATGGTCGACATGTCTTTCATCTCATAGTTTTTATTGCGCAAAGTCCTCACTCTTCGCCACTTACATTAGGACAATCTTGGCTTGATTACATTGGGGGCACGTTAGATCCTAATCACACTAATATATCATGTCCCATGCACTTTGGTCGTGTATTCATCTGCAATAGTTCCTTTCCTAGCTATATGTAGAACCTCACTCGTTGATATGCACATGGGTGTCCATTACCACCCTTCACTGATGAGGAATATGTCATGGGCATGTACAACCTACTTCTGAATGGCTCATTATGTGATCAACCTGACACTATTGCTTACCTTGTCTTTGATGCTTGTTCATTTGGTTTTAGCCATGGCAACAACGACCTCTTAGATGATAATACATGATTGTGTTCTACATCATACGCTCTTGGGGGTCACTACACTTATCCCCCTCCTAACATTAACAAATATCTAATTCTCTCATCGCTGCACATCTAGATCTATACACATGACACACACATCCTATCACCGTCATTACCCGATGATGCACTCTTATGCTTCGGTTCACACTTGACTGTTGAGGGCATCCTCTAGACATGAACCTCACACATTGCACAATAAAAACTACACATCACACATCTTCACACATATTACATACATACATCCTACATATTACATCTTGTATCTTATGTCTTACTATACATCTACACATATTATCTCATCTACACATCTTGCATTGCATATTATACATCCTACATTATACCCTACACATTCCACATCCCATGAAAATTTCTCATCACCACATCTACTACACATATTAAGTATTTTTACACATCTACCTTTATGCGGTGCACTCACTACCCTATGATGCACTCTAGTCTCTGGTACACCCTTAACCTATTGCTTGTATTAGGATATGAGTAGCCGACTTGTGGCTTACCATATCATTTTATTATATCATTTATACTTTCTCATGCTTAGTAGGTCGGCCTTAGTGATGGCCATAACATATGAATAGTATATATAGGGGATTGTAGGTAGTAGTTCATCATCATTTGGAGCATTTGAGTCTTATTTTATGGTTTGGAGGTTGCCCCCTCGAAGTGGCGAAGCTATTATAATTGCATATTGAGATCATTATTATGAAATATTGTGTTATTTGGTGTTTTATTGCTGCTCATAATTTGAATTATACAAGTAATTTCATTACAGTCTCATAGTCCATACTTGACTGTTGAGGGTTTACAAACCAAATGGAGCTCATCACACTCACAAATTCAACCATGCCACCTTTTTCTCATGCGACATTTCTAGATTAGTGATATACGCCATAGGCTACATCATCACTTCTTCTAACGTCCTTTAGTGATATACGCTTTAGGATACACCATCACTTCGTCTAGCATCCATTAGTGATATACGCTTTAGGCTACATGATCACTTCTTCTACTCATCTTGTGATATACACTTTAGGATAAATCATCACACATTCTCACACCTCATCTCTATGTTGCATATCATCACTACACATTCATCACATCACACTACACACAACACACCATTCACACCATTTCCCGATGACACACTCTCTTTTACGGTTCATTCTTGAGTGCTAAGGGGGCACAAATAAATGAACCTCATTGCATATGTTTCCATCCACTTGGGGGGCACACTGATCATATCATTCGCATTGCATTTCATTTTGTACCATCCACAACATACTGCATATATTGGTTGTATTTACTCTTGCTTGCATTTACTTTTACATTCTCACTTTATTACACATGCTAGATAAATATCTTGTATGTCATTATCTTTACCATACACACATGCACGTTCACTTGCTTTCTAGTTGTGATTGCAGATTCTACAGATCCCTTACACGCATCATGGATGCTTGGTGCAGTACCTAGTACCAGTCCCATAGCGGCCCCTGGGGGCATCCACTTTCATATACTACATGTGTTATTGTTACATTTTGTTTCATAACACACTACTTTATCAGATTATACATGCTTTGACATGCTTTTTATCTCTCTAACATGCTAATGAGTGCTTCATGTGCAACATTTGTTTTGCAGGACTATTTGCCACCATGGTTATTTGTTACATTGCTTGTACTTGTTTGTCATTGTATGCCATTGCATGTGGGCTTTTCCTTTTGTCTTGTGTGTACAATTGTATGTCTTTAGCTTCATCGACCTTGATTGTATTGCGACATCGTGAGTGATGTCCCATGTTTGCAACCCACTTTTTATAGTCTACATTGTTTTCTTGCGTGTTTAATTGCATCTTAGCATATACATTGTTTATTTAGCTTACACTTTGTCTTATATATGCATGTATGTATTTATTTGTACTAACACTTGTCTCCTAGCCACGTGTTTGCATGTGCCTTGGTTTCTACAAGGCACATCCCCTCCCCCCTGTAGGGTATAGTTGCAGTGGTCGGTCCTCTTTTGGCCCGCATTCTCCTTCAATGACGTCGCATGCACCCCAAACGAGGGTGGAGATCATATGGGTGAATAAGTCACCCCATACAAAGTTACACAAAGTACCGATACAACACAGTTTTAGATTCAGACGAGGCTTATAATCAGACTTGGGTTCGTAGTACACATCGGCCTTCCCTGAGTGCTAGTAACAGGGGGCAATGCAACGGTCTTTCTTAGAGTGTCAGTAACCAGGGAGTAGTTACACAGTTCTTAGACATGTCACAAAGGATTTTAATAGGGTAGAGGGTCCTTTAGCATTGGGCATTTACATGAATTTTATAGGGTAGAGAGTCCTTAACACATGCACACCATTTGCAGTGGTGTTTTATATAATGTGAAACAATTAAAGGTTGGAGGACAACATTAAATAGTTTCTCCCTACACTTCTTTCATTACATTGGCGTGAGATTGCCCGAAAAAATCACGCGCATCGATATCATCTACAGGATCCTTTCTACACTTTTTTCTCATCACAGATCAGGTGCACATGTTCCTTTTTCACATTTTGGCATTTTCTTTTACATACTTCCTTACATGCTTTTTTACATATACATGCGTATTTGACTACTTGATCATCTTCTCTTTTACAGGTCTACTCGTATGGGAACCAAGTAGTCAACAACATCACCAACATCACACACGCCAAAATCTACATGTGTTTCCACCCTAGGTTCATTTTCATCACCTTTTTACACTTTTGCATCTTTAGTCTCCACACTCCATCTTTTTATCACTCTACGCCTTGTCTAGTCCCTCAACATGTTTTCTACATCAATCTACATAGATATTAGGTACGCATCTCTATCTACTTTATGTTACCGAGCTTTCCGATCACCAACATAAAGTGGGGGCAAATGTAGACACAAAATCACATGCTTTGGGTAATTATCTAGTCTCGAGCGCATACTACTATTCATATGGTTCATAAGTAAGAAAAGTACTAATTAGCCCATGTCTTTGGGCACCTTCTTTGCTTTATGCTTTTGCTCTCAGTCTTGTACTTGTACTTGCTTAGTCTGTTTTGTCACCTTTCGACATTTGTCATTCTGAACACCAACGCTCAACCAAAATGCCAATGTCAGGTGCCCTCGTCCCCTCTAGGTGCCCTTGTCCTCTTTGTACTTTGGTCACACTTTTTGGGTCCTTTCTTATCGTTTGAGCATCTTATCTTTTCGGTAGTTGGCCTTTTCGGGGTTAATTTCGAAATTCAAGCAAGGGAATCATATAAATATAAAATTATGTGATCATAATAAGGGACCAAACACTAAACATCTACTATCTCCACCCAAGGTTGCATCCATCAAAGGCATATATAGCTCCATTTGCATCCATCTAGCTCCATCACAAGGGACAAAGGCTGGTTCATCTGCATCGCACTTCATAGGAGGGGAGTCTATTATTTCCATGCACACATTATTTACATTCTACATCTAGTTACTTTCTCGTTACTTACAAAGTGTGACACACATAAGAGCAACCTAGGGCACAATTCCGCACGCACACACAAAACTACATTGGGTCTGAGATGTAGTGCAACGTTTAGTGATAAGTCCATCATTTTGGCAGTTGAGGACCCTTCATTTACATCTTCCTTTTTAGGGTTTTGATGATTTGTTTGGGGTTTTGCAGGTGATTCATTCATTCTAGATTTACAGGTACTTCAACGACCTCAAGGCGATTAAGAGTGAACAAGAGTGAACATATTACAAAACCTCAGAGGAGGTTTTATGAGCATCTACATAGATTGGGGTGCCCAAAATATAGACTAGGGTGCCCACGGGTGCCCCTATCCCCTTCTAGGTGCCCATTCTAGTCAAATCTGCCAGATCTGTAAGTTTCAGGGCTTTTGTGCAAAGGCCTTCCGTCTCTGTTCAGTCGGTCTCCACTGTGACACAGTCCAACAAACTCAACGAATCAACTAAAACTCTTTTAACCCTCTTTGCACATTAGGGTTTCATATTTTCATTTCTTAGTTGTTTGGGTATATATTTGTATTGCACTATTCATTTATTTACTGCAAGCTTGCATTAGATCAGACTCATATATTCCACTTTAGCTTAATCAGTTTATTCATTGTTTTCTCTAAAAGGGGCCACCGACTAACGCCTATTTCTTTGCATGCTTAAATAGTCATTACAGTATTGGATTTAGCAACAATCCGTCAGATTGTATCTTTTACATTACCATGCATCTTACAATAAAATCCATGGCTTGTATTGTCCATGTATGTCGTGGAATGTCTTACAATAAATAAGGAAACCTTATTTTAAATTTATGTTTATTATATTTTCCCATTTATTTGGCTTATATGTTGTTATAATTGTTTCTTCATTTTGATTTTTATAATGGTTTCTTGATTCCGATTGTTTAATTTTTCTTTAATATTTTATAATTTTGTATAGCCAAGTATGAAAAAGATGAATAATTGGCTGATAGGCCTTTCTAGAGTCAAAATTATTGAAAACGCATATCCTAATCATCTTCATCGTTCCTCATTATATCTCTTGCTACCTTTAATCATCCCCGGTTACGCCCCCTATCCGCTTGCGGTTGAAAATTATATGTAGACAAAGATCTCTCACTCTCATCACCACAATGTTGTCATCGTGGGTGCATCCACCATTTTCCTGGCTCTGTGGTAATGTTTCTATTAAATATCAACATGTACCACACCATTCTTTCTGAAACCCTTGTCTTCAAAGGATAGAAAGAAATAAAAAGATTTCACATTGGGTTGCTCCCTTGCTTCGTCGCAACAACCAAACTCTGCAACATGAATTGCAAGATTTGGTAGAGGAAGTTTGTCATTTTTGTCACAGCTTGGCAATGGAGGAAACCATTTTTCGTATTGTCTTTAGAGCCACCACTTTGACGACGAAGAAAACACTACTAGTACACTCCAGCTAGGTAAGGGTTACAATCTTCATCTGAATTACACTCCATTTATAATCAATCTCAAAGGAAGCCACTACGAAGGATTTTACTATCTCGGGATGAGGTGGTGACTACGGGGAAAAGGCATGTGAAGCTACCCTTCAAGCTTGCGACGTTCGATGAAAAGGGAAATGGAGGAACGATCATTGACTCTGGCACTGCTTTTACTGTTCATCAAAAAATCCTCGAGCAAATAGCTGGTGCCTTTGCTTCTTAGATTGATTACAATAGATCCATTCGAATTGAAGCCTTACCTGGTTTGGGATTGTGCTATAATGTGTCTGGTTTTGAGGAGATCAATTTTCCCAAATTTGGGTTTTATTTCAAGGGGTTCAGTCATGGAGTTTCCTCTTCCAAATTATTTTGTTACAGTCACGGAAGAAGTTGTTATATGTTTGACAATGATTGGCAGCGATGGTTTATAGGTCACCGATTCAGGGCTTGCTATGGTGTTGGGAAATTATAACCCGCATAACTTCTATTTGTTATATGATACGCACAAAAATCAACTCGACTTTGCTTCTAAGAACTGCACGACTCCCCTCCGATTCTTCCTTAGGCACTCAGTAAGTCAATGAATATATCCAGTTTAACTTTTTTCCATTCAAATATTATTCTATCCCATTTCAGTAATTTTATGTTTTCTAATAATTGATTTTATATATTATGAAAAATTGTATGGTACGACCTACTGTCAACAAACTTACAATCTCTTTTTTCTTTCCATATATCTCATATTTATCTATTACATTTTTCTTAGATTCAACATCTACTAATTGAGTCATTTTAAATTTGATTTTGATTTCTTGTTAACAAATCATTGCATCATACAATTTGGGTAGGGGTATTCACTCTCCCAACATGTTTGAAGCGCATTATCTTGAGCCAACACCGATGATAATGAATATTATTTTAAAGGTCATAAGAAAATGAGTATTTTACCTTACACATTATTTCACATACTCACTTTAATTTTTAACATTGAATAATAATTTGGGATGTGTCATACTTAAAATAGTTAGTTGTTTTGAGAATTTAATATTCTAACTACATCATATTACATTCCCCTTCTCATATTATTTTTTTCATATATATAAAATACACTGAGTTAGCCTCTCCCATACACCTATGTATGCATTTACTAGTGTAAGAAAAGAAGAAATTTTAACCTCAGGCTACCAACAACCACCTAGGAAGAAATTTTAAAGTCTACAAGGCTACAACTACAACCTAGGTTGAAATTTATAATCCACGAGGCTACCAAAGACAGCCTATGTATTGTGACCCGTGGGCACTTAATTAAGAGTCGTTAAATTTCGTCCTGACTACTGGGTTACGCACCTGCAAGAGTCTTTTTCGCGCCAGACTGCGAGGTTTGTACTTGAGAAGTTGTGAGATACCCGAATGGTAGGTAGACAAGATACTTAGCTACTTACCTGGTTGATTCGTTCAAATACTTACCCCTCCCTTCCCTCTCTCTTCGCCTCAAACTTGAAAACTCCATTAACAAATGGGGCGCTCAAATTACACGCAGAGAACAAGGGCAGCATCTGCGCTCCCAACTTCAACTGCAACTGCAACTCCAAACGAAGCAGGCTGCGCGTATGGTTACCCTGCAGACCCATCATACTACGTGGTTCTGCCACCTGCTCCATATGACCCTGCAAGGCGCCGCCGCGGCTATCTCGGCTATGGCGCCCTCTTCATCCTGGCGGCCCTCTTAATCTCTGCCGCCCTCTATTTCTTCTGGCCCTCTCAGCCAAGCATCCAAATCGCCCGCTTAAACCTAAATAATATCAGCTTCCAGACTTCCCCTCAACCTGGTTCAATAATACCCCACCTCTTTATGAACATCAGCATGGGAATGACGCTCAAGGTCAAAAATAGGGACTACTTTGGCCTGGATTATGATTATCTCAAGGTGGGGATTGGCTACAGGGGCCGGACAATTGGCTGGGTTCATTCCCAGGGCGGACACCTGGCTGCCAGGCACGCGGCCTACGTGGACGCCACGCTCGATCTGGATGGAATCGAGGTGCTGAATGATGTGTTTTATCTCTTGAAGGATATTGACAGGGGCCACTTGCCGCTCGATACTGTCACTGAATTTGACGGTCGCCTTGGACTCTTATTCACCAAGATTTCACTTCAGGTAGTAACATTTTTTTTCTTCTTCTGTTTTTCGCCTTTAATTTTTATATGTTGAGAAAAAGACAGAGCAGAATCGCTGGATCCATTAGAGCCCTTTCACGAGATTTGCAATATTCTGCATAAACACTAAACATTGTCACTCTCACTCATCACTCTCAAGTTTAAGGATAGAATAAGAATGCTATCTTCCATAGACTCAAAATTAGGGTGCCCTACCACTGAGCTAGCAGCCCCTTTGTGGTTTGGGGTGTGAAAGTAGTCATGTATTAGCGTAATTATTAGGAGTATGTGTCCGGTGGAGCTTAAACCCGGGCCATCATGAGCACATTTGCCCTGCCGGACCCCTAGACCATGGTTCATTGGAGGTTGCACTGTAACATGCCCCCATTATTGAATGACATTTGTTCCCTGCAAAGAGGATTTTGCAAGGTAAAAAATGAATGATTAATAGAGCTTAAAAATAGTTTAAAATAGAAAAAAACCATGCCAACTATTTCCTCTTATTGGAGAGGTTGCTTGAGATGCAACAACGGAATGGTAAGACAGTAAGACAGCAATGATGGTTGTGGGCAATGTGTGATTAAATTGGAGAGATTTCAAGTCTAATGACAGAAAAAGGCAAGGGTAGAGTTGTTGAATGGTGCAAACGGCGGGTAAATTGTTGATTAATAGGGCCATTTATTGGCCCAGGCGATCCATAATCCAGACACATCCTTTTTCTCTTGGAAAAATATATGAGATGATTAATATTATGTCGATCTAGGTGAGGGATTTATGATTCATGAGAGATATCTGACCGTAAAATTCTATGATGACAAGGTTGAACTCATTATTCAGTGTAGGTGGGACTGCAAGAACACACCTTTGTACATAGAAGTGTGTGCATTAAACCTAAAATGGTATGTAGATAGAGAAAGGAGTGTAGATCCCATTGGTCATGAGTACATAAATCAAGGTTTTTGTCATGTGTTTGAAAAGATGTATACCGAGGGGAGACTATGAAACTTTGAGAGTAGTTTCTTCAGTTTGCAAAAATCACTGGTCCTTTCAACAAACTCGCACTGCTATAGACAGTGAAGGTTTGCACAAGGGAACATGATTGGATGGTGGAACATAATCCCAAAACTTAGACAGTTTGGTATTTGTTTGCTCTCTTAGACTGCAACTTCCTTTGCATCTGACAGGAGCTGTTCCTGTGTAGCTTCATCCATTTTATCAAAAGAGATAAGACTTACCAGTAGAACAGCGAAGAAGCTGATTGGAGTTCACAGTGGCTCGTGTCTTAAGCATAAAATATATAGAGTATTTGAGTATTTGCAAGCACTTGCCATGCATTGAGATGTTGATCCTCAGGATGCCACCGAGTTGATGAGGATGTTCCCTATATCTATCATTGTCTTCTTCAACGTGGATCCAATGGAATTTGATCTACCCATTTGGATTGATCAGGTGTGACCTTTGCAGGTTGTAGAAGGGATCCTATTTGTTACCAACGAGCTCAACTAATATAGTTAATAAGTTAAATATTGTTACTTATCAGTCAAATCCATAAGCAAGCAGGTTAGTATTATTATTCAAAGGGCGGGAACAGTTGGAAGTTTTTTTTTATTATTGGTAAAAGGTTTTGGTGGGACCTTACCCGAGTTTACAACAAAAGGTTCAACAACCAAAATAAGCAAATAGAAACATTGTGGTTTTTTGATCTGTGGGGTCCACACCCCAGCCACAAGAGAAAAAAGTAGTAGAAAGTAAAGGCAGGGGCCAACTGCCTACAAAGAGCCCAATAACAACATATCAACAGCAAAAAGAGAGCTTAAACAACAGCACAAAAAACTACAACACCGAAAATAGGGAACCAACAACATTATCCAACAGACTTGCTAAAAACTTTGACAACCACCCTGAAAGCCTGGTAGAGTTTCAATGCAATGGCGATGGTGGGGTCCTAGTTAGAAGCTTTGAACTTCCTTGTGATCTTTCTGTTCTTCCACGCCGTGTCCGGGATGCCACTAGAGTCGTAGATTTGTCGGATGTGTACCTGCATAAGTTCCATTATAGCACTGTGCATAGCTAAATAGTTGCTGTATTTGCCCTCCAGAGCCTTAAACTTGGTTTCCAAGGTAGCAATTTCATCTTTGAGGCCTGCATTGGGATCCGAGGCTGTCTCTTTGATAGTAGATTTGAGCAGAAAATCCTTTCTTTGAGGGTTTTAACCACACTAGCCTGCATGTTAAATTTATTCTCTAAACTGGTGCCAACAACAATATCAGGGAAAACAGAGGGGGGGTATCATCAACCACAATTTCTTCACCCTTCAAACCAGAGCCCACCACGTCTTTACCTTTGCTGTTGCTACGGAGAACCTGTTTAGGGGGTGGTTCAGAGACAGGGTCTTTATACATAGGATTTTTAGAACGGATATGAGTTTGCTTGGGGAGGGGAGAAATCACAGTAGGGCACGGGTCATTGCCAACAACACTAGACAAGTATTGACTAATGAGATATATGACATCTTGGTGGAGGGGGAATAGTCCTCTTATGGCCTTGAACTTCTAGGATTGACTTTTCCATTGATTTCAGAATGTAATATGAGAGGCTTACCTTCACCTCGTGTCTAAAGTGGTTGAGCAGAACAAGATGGTACTGTGGAATGGTGGAGAACCTCCCTTCTAGAGTGACATAGCGTACCATCATCCTTGTCACCTCATCATATGGCTGCGAGATAGAGGAAACCAGGATGCCCTCCTTGATGTCGAGCATTTCTCCCTCATCCAAGAACAACTTTTCTTCTGCTTCTTTGTCCATTTTGTTCCTGAAAAACTTATTCCCTTCCATGCTAAGACCGGTAATAAAAGAAATGAATTCCTTAGTAATTTGAAAGCTCTTATCTCCAAAGGAGACATTACGGTCTTTCCAATTCGCCACAAACTGTATGGAGATATATTGGTCGTGCCCTTCTATGTGTTGGATAAAATCGATGAAGCCCTCCATATTGATGGTCTCCCACAACTCAACTTGTTCCTGCCATTGGGGATCGAATTTAGGTTCCACACGGCAAGGGGCACCACCCATTCTAAAAACCCCCTGAGAATTTACTGGATTAAACTGAGAATTGCAAGCGGTAAGCTTCCTGACAGCCCTTCGGCAGCCTGTAAGTCTGTGCGAGGCAGAGATAAAATCCGCTTCTTTCCCCCCGAAAGACTTAGTGTGACCAATTTTTGAGGGCCTGGAAGAGTAAATTCGGGCATGCCCGAAATGCCAGTGCAATCTAGCCTTAGGATTGCACACGTGTTTGCACCATTGAGTGGGCTGTACTAATGGGTGAGCTCGCTTCATTTGAAATGATGTTTTGGACATCAGTAGGAGTGTCATTGATATCATGCCACTCTATGTAATCATTGATACTAACTCCCATATTAGCAAGCGAATCCACAGATTTGTTTCCCTCTCTATACACGTGCTTGAAAATAATATTTAGACCATTGCATAAGTTGTGAGCTTTATTAATAAAATCCCTGATGGTCCAACTAGGAGTTAAGGAATTATTGAGAATGTTGATGATATTCATAGAGTCACCTTTGATGATTATGTTTCCCATGCTGAGTTTAGAACAGTTGGAACCTGGTAGGTGGGAATTGGAAACATTATAATATTTTTAGCCTACATATATAGACTCCTCTTATGTAAATAAGCATTCAGAAATAGAAATTATACTAAATGGTACTAGAGCCAGACGATCTGGCCTATTTGCAGTTTGGGTTTTTTCGGGCAGTCTAAGAGGTGTGTAAAAGTATTTGTCCCAAGGGAAGATTCCAAAATCCTGTCTGTTCACCGTATTTGGAAAGGTGCTAATTTCCAGGAATGGGAATCTTACGATATGTTGGAGATTGGCTCCTGACCTTAAGTCTATAATACACTTATTGTAAAAAATTTTGTTGGTCAATTTTCTGATGTAAAATTTTTGATGTCAATTTTCTGCTGTCCTGTTCTGATTTATATTTTTTGCTTTCAATCTCTGCTGTAAATATTTTTCCATCAATGGCTGATTCCATTTCCGATTTCAAGTTTCATGCTTTCTGTTCAACCATACATGGCTCAGCAATAGCTCATTTCCACATTAGATCCAGTTGTGTGCAGATTTGGTATGTTGCAGGAGAGTTGTTTGTAATAGCAGCACTAGAGCAGCCATATGCATCCCAATTAAAGAACTATAATTGGTCTTGTGTAGATCTGGTTTGCCATTCTTGCTGAACTTACTGCTGATACCTTTATTCTTGTAGCGATGCTAGCTTTCCATTTGCATGGAAAACTAATAGTGTAAACGGAATTCAATTACACTAGTTTAAAACAGAAAAAATTCGGCAGATAAAAAAAGGTGAAATATTTGTTTTAAAAAGCTGTTTTTGTTTTTCCATGCCATAATATATAGTGTGTAGAGATAAAAACAAATGTAAAACATAAAAACTGAATTTCTTCAATTGCCAATAACAAAATGTTTTAAGTTCTGAACCAAGAATTTCAATGAGACTCAATCAATTGCAAGTTACAAACTTACAACTTGAACTTACAATACAAAACAGAAAACTGCGAGGCTACGATGCTACTGAATGCAAAGTTGAAGCTTCAACATCTTGGTTCTCTTGCATTCGATCATGGTCATCCAATGCCTCCTCCAAGTCAGCCAAATCCTCCTCTGATAAAACTGGCTCTTTATCAGTTGCGATCCATTCTCATTCATGATGAATCTCATTGAGATCAATTGGCTGATCATATTTGGCACTAAACAATATTATCAAAGAAAAAGTTTTAGTATGTATGCAAGAAATTCGAATTGATTGCAACAGTACAATTTAAAATAATCGACCAAGTTATAACTTATCAATTAACTTCTTATCTCAAAATTTTAAAGGCGACAACGAAGGTTGTGGTGCAATACCAAATCATTCATTTTCTTTTGGTCAGCGGTTGTGTTTCTTGGAGTGTATGTGTTCACATGCACTTCAAGAACAGTTGGAAGAAAAAGAACTGCATGGTTGGTTCAAAATCTGCATTGCCATCCATCAAAGTGATTTAGCTTCCTTTCGAGAGCAATCCCCTGCTGTTTGCAAATCAAAATATATTATAAATATACGATGTATTTTAATGACGTTTAAAAACTTGAATTCATTGAAAAAAATATCAAATTTCATTAAACACCACATCAAATTTAGTACCTAGTGTCAAATTCTTCCTCAAATCAACAACACAAACATCAGGAAAAAAATCCCTTCGCCTGCTGATAAAATTGGCAACTTTACCGTAGCTGTTCGTCTCTTCTCAGCATTAGGGAAAAATGTTGCACTCCCTTTGAATAGGTCCTCTATCTCTTTTGCATCATCCTCAAACCTTTAGCTGTAAGCGAATGCTGGATTTAAATTGTATCCAATGGTTTGGAGGTAACAATGCATCTATTGGTCTCACCTCACATCAATGATCTACATTATTGACATTTATTTGTCCTCATTATTCTCTAATTTGGATCTTATTTCTGGCTTCTTTGCCTTGGCCCCTATCCATGGCCTCATAAAGATAACCCATGATGTATTTTTCCCCATCAACCATTTTCAACACTTTTGATTAGTGGCTCTAAATTTGCACAAGCTTATGTGCAGTTGTCCAAAAGGACTCATAAAAGACAAGGGCTGAAATGGTTATGCCATCCATGCCATTGGCAAAGCAAGATTCTACTCCCTTAGATGAAACGAATATTTGTTACAGGTGCATCTTTTTGGTACAAATATTTTGCAATGCAAGAAAGTGGATGGCGAATCTTGTCACACTTTGGCAAACAAGCTCCTTTTTGTTAGTAAAAATCTTCTTCACGCTGAGAACTGTTGTGTGATTGTATACGTATTTTTTGATAGATCCCCTTGTCTATTTAACCCACAAAAGTTTTTGCCAATATATTCTATGGTTAAATAAATGCTATGTGCAACACATTCGCCTAAAAACAAGGCAGGGTACTTCTCCATTAGAATCCTTATTGCAGCCACACAATTAGCAGCATTATATGTAAGAAACTGCACCAACTATTGTGTGTGTGTTGATTTTACTTTGTCAAATGTATGCACTTATTTGAGGAAGACCTTGTCACTCTTTGAGGGCACAAGGAAATTGGTCAAGGTATGGTTCCTTCATACTAGTACAAAACATCTTTACCCACTCTCTGCAATGCTTAGCAACTACATCATTCACATATTGCATCGCTTCTATTTAACACATCAACCCTAAGGCTTTCATATTTTGAGGCTTTAAAGCTAGGACCAATCATTGCTTGCGAATATGGAGACCTTGCAATGTTGAATGGGATGCTTTAGAAATTGGCTATTTCTTTTTAAGCCTGTGCATTTACATTTTTCTTCCACCATGTACTCTCCAAAGTAGATCTAGGTGTGGTCTCTGATGTGAAAAAGGCATTCAAGTTGCCCCTAGTAGAAATAGGTTTATGAAAGAACAAGTCGGTGTCAATACATCAGTATGATGTTGTGACTATACATCATAATGTGGAAGTTCTTCCTCCTCTTTGTCAGTATCATAGAAGACCTTTTGGATGATCAAAGTTAGTCTTTTCCTTCTAACTTTGCTTTCTGCAAAGGCGTCAAGAGCCAATAATGCTTGGCGGATTACATCATCTTGGCATTTTTCATAAATTGTTGGATCGTGCCCATGCTGTTTCATCAACTTGTATTTGAAGCAATTAATACCCTGACTTTGCTCATGCACACAAAAGTTATATTTCAGCTTGGGCAAGTTTGGCACAGTTTTGCAGTAGGCCCATGCGGATGTTAATAGGTCAAACGATAAAAAATATGTAGGGTTAGGGTAACATTAGTAAAAACTGAAATAAAAAATATTTAAAATAATAATGAATTTATTCGATGGTTATCTAAGTCTCAGGGTGAGGGGAGTGTGGTTTTCGAGACAACACAAAATTTCCCAGATTTTGGGGACGGATGATAAAAAATACATAAAAATTTATATTTAAATATTTTAACTTTATTTAATAAAATTTAGGGGTTTAAATTGTAGGTAATGTTTCTAGAGTACTTTCAAGCTTTGTATTAAAACTCTCCATTTATCGCCCGATTATCGCGGTTTATCGTTTAGGGCAAAGAAAACGATTTATCTTTATGAAAATCGCGATTTGTGAACTGCTGATAAATTGGCGATTTCCGGCGATAAAAACCCTAAAAAATTGTGGAAACTTGCTGGGAAAACCGTGGAAAATCGCGCTGCTTAGGTTTAAATGCAAAAAAAGACCAAATCAAACCATTTCATGCCTTTTTTCTCCTGCGTGAGTCGTATTTTCTGTTGCGACCATTTCGTGGCTCGTTTCGTGTCTGGTTTGGAGTATTTCGTGGTAGGTTTTGTGGCGGTTTGCAACCAGGTTTTGTGGCAGTTTAGGTATAACTAATATACTATACAGTATACAGTTTGCAACCAGTTCGTATACAATATACAGCTACACTAATTCGTATATACTATAAAATGTATACCTTAGAATAGTAATTCATATATACTATAAAATGTATATACTAATTTGCATGATGTATAAAATGTATAGAATATTAATTCGTTTTGTATACCTTATAATTGTAATACATTATACACTAATTTGTATAATGTATAAAAGGTATAGAATATTAATTTGTTTTGTATACCTTATAATAGTAATAAATTTATACATTTTAATTTAACAATGATATATATTATATATTTCTGTTATAAACAGATTATAATTTATAACATTTAACAATGATATATAACAGTAATAGTAAGATAATTTATAACAGTAATATATTTCGTAACAGTAATATATATTATATCCATTGTTAAAAGTGAACACAATGATATTTTTTATATAATTATAACAGTAATAAATTTATATTTCAAAAGTCACATGTGACATGACTCTATGAGCATTGTTTGCAAACTTTGTACTCTTTTTTGGTCAAAACTTAATCGAAAATATGCATATGGGCCTATGGCATTGTATATAATCACTTCTCGCATCATTTAACAATGTGTTTACATTTAATTTAAGTTTATTTTATGAATTTAAATGTTTTTAAAAGTAGCGATAAAGCTGCCGATTAATGCCGGTAAATTGCCGATTCCCGATTTCTGAGTCAAAATTTGGCCTGCCGATAATGATTTTTTGAACTATGCTTTCAAGATTAGAATTTGATGTTTTTGGTAAAAATAACAGTTTTTTTAAAGTAAATCACCATAGTGCTTCTATTTTTTTGGTTAAAAATTGGGGACTTCCCATCCAAGTCAACGAAACGTTCGGGACTTCACCAAAATCTAGGGGTCCTGTCCTTGCGTATCAGTGATTTATTCAAAGCAAAACCTAAAAAAAATTCCATAACCCAAAGCCTAAATGATTTTTTTGGTTTAGTAAAATAAAAAATAGTTTTTATAGGCGATGAAAAATAACAAAACAATATTTTTCTATTTGTGTGACTCCTGTGTCGAAAGAATGTGCAAAACAGCGCAAAATGTTGTGTGCTAGTGGTGGGAGATGTGCCCTAATCATTCCTACGTAAAATATAGCTTCAAATCTTTGAGTTACAAATGTTTCAGTTTAATTGTGCTTTGTAATTTTTTTTGGATCAATGTCAAAATGAGTTCAAAACCGCCCAAAACAGTCATGTACAAGAAAAAAAGCTGTTTTTGAGAAACTTGCAAGTAATTGACCATTGACTGTCGTGGGTTTTTGGGAGTTTCTAAATTCCTACTGCTATGCTTGTAGCAGCAGCTGTCCTTTAATTCCCAGATCTCTAGTGCCAAGCTTCATTTCCTACAGATCGGGTCCATTCATTTCTGCTTTTTCTGCCTTCTTAGAGGTTTTCCAAACCGCTGTTGAAGAAATGCTGCTGCTATTAAACTTTGCTCATCGGTATTTTGCTGCCGCAAATAGACAATTGGCCCTAGTAGTGTTACTTTTTTCCCACTGCTTGCGTGATGGATATGCACCAGCAAATCTCCAATCTATTGTGAATGAAAGTGAACTTTACCATTTATGTTAGTAAGATAAAAGGATTTAATAATAAGTTCTGCAAGTTTCGAAGGGTTTTATTCGAGTAAGCATATTTCTTCCAATATTCTTCTCTTCCCACTCATTTGGTCATTCTATTAGTTGGAAAAAATATTAAAAAGGGCACATTCTTGAATATTTGTTTAAAATATTGTTTTACCCCCCCATGTGCATGTTTTTTGTTGTAAAGAGTGTGATTTTCGTTTCTTTTCCTAAAATCTATATAGAAGTTGGTGTCATGCTATAAAGTTCTTCTATTCACTTGGGGTCATGTTATGAGGTAATTTTATCAAATGTCTTTTCAAGTCAATGGGCAGTATCATATGGGGGCTATAATTGAAAGTGTATTAAGTTATTACTATAAGGTCCTTTTCACAATCTTTCCCTCAGGGTTATTTTTTTTCTTACAACGTAATCCTCAAAATCTCTTAAAGTTTTAGTCATGGCTTTTCTTAGGGGTCACCTCTAGACACTGTCATATTTTAATTGCAATCTTTCAACCTAAAAAAATCTTTTTGCTTTGTATCCTTTTGTTTTCATTTGATGGACAGTTCAACAAAGTCCCCCAAGCTTCACCCAAAACCTCAGCTTGGTCCCGTTGCTCACCTAAGAGCTCTAAGACCAACAACAACTAAAAAAATGCATTTCAACTCCAACTTATGTAGTAGACTATAAGAGTATTTCAACAACTCATCGGACAACAACAAACCACCAGTTCCATTCCCTTGACCAACCAGATTGCCAAACTTGCTTTCTGGTTGGACACCAAGATACCTATTTCCCAATTTGATGGCTTAATTGACAGGGACAAGTTAGACACTTGGATTTGCTTTCTGGAGGGATATTTCAAGGCACAATCAAATCTCATAGAGCCACAACAAATTAAGATAGTGGAGGTCCATATGAATGATCAAGCCTTCACCTGGTGGCAGTCTCAAGTTCAGTGATCAAAGGCAGACAAAGCAACCAAACATTGATCTTTGGACAGATCTCAAAGTGACTCTTTGGGTGTGATTTTACCCCATCATTTACAAGAAGAGCTATTGACATGATGGCTCCATCTTTGCCAGACATCAAGCATATCAGTCCAACAATACATTGAGCAGTTCAATTGTCTCTATTAAGCTAGAGGTATAGGACATTAATCAGGTCCGTTGATTTAAATTTGTCTCTTTTCATCTCCGGTAGGACTTAGAGCTCTTCACAATCACTTCGTAGATTATGCATGGAAAAACTTTCTTCAAAGGTGGAAACTAAGCGGCAAAAGGCAATAGGGAAACTCAATCAGTTTTTTTCTTTTCAGAGATAGAACATTTTTTGCTGCAGCCAACTCCTCACATGTTGCCTGCCCGTCATCAAGGAATGAGTATTCTTAAACCAAATGGATATGTTAAAACTTAAGGGTTCAACTCCTCTATTTGGCAATGAAAAGATGTATTGTGCCTACCGCAAGCACATGGGACATTCTACATATGGGTGTCGTGTCCTCAAATCAGATAAGGTTTAGACTCTTCTTGTTGAGTAGACTTCATAATATGAAGATTCAAGTAACTAATTACAACACTTATAATCCTCAACGCTTTCTCGTTGTTAGTGACCGTTCTCAATTCTATCAACAATTGGGAAGCTCTATTCATTCAACTCTTTCTTGTTGTAATTGACCATTCTGTCAACAATCAAGAAGCTCTATTCACTCATAATGGCCACATCAAGACTAAATTGGTTGAGCTTATCATTGACAATGGAAGTCGAAAGAACTCAATTTCGCATAAGTTGGTAGATGATCATTAGTTGCCGACTACTATACATTGACTCCATAACACTTGGGGTGGGTCAAGGAGTGTTATTCCACACTTATGTCTTGCAAATGTGCTGTCACATTTTCCACTGAGCTATTCTAGGATACAATTGATTGTGATGTCACTCAACTTGATTGTTGAAGTTTTATACTTGGAAGACCTTAGTCCGACATACAACAATCTTTGATGGTTTTTTGAAGACCTATCGACTGCATAAGGATGGTAAAGTGTATAAACTCACTCCTATTAGTTCTTTGTTTGAGTTGGCTAGCAATTAAATAAGTCAATCTGCATAATTTTTTTATCTTGGTAACATTCAAAAAGAAAAGCCAGATAATGCTGACAAGCGGTCACCTGAAGCAATCAAATATCTTGTTGATGCTTGTTCTAAAGTTTTTGTGGAGTTCAAAGCACTCTCATTTAAGGTCCGTTCAACATTCTATTAAGCTTGTGTGGGCTTCTTAGTCACCTAATCAACCACCTCTCCCCACTACAACCATTGAGAGTACAACCATTGAGAGTGCTGAGATAGATCGCCGAACCAAGTATTGACTATAAAAGGGAAAAATTCAATCCAAGACTTATCCTTGTGGATCTGCTACTCTCTTTGTGTCAAAGAAGCAACATAACGAGTGGTGGTTAGTCACAAATTACTGTGTTTCAAACAAAAATTATTGTGAGGAACCACCACTCCCCTTTCCAGGATTGATAATTTTTGGATCAGCTTTAGGGTGCCATGTACTTTGTCTTTTGGGTATCATCAAGTCTATGTGGAGGTTTGTGATGTTTGGAAGACGACTTTCAAGACCATGTTTGGACTCTACAAGTGGTTGGTCATGCCCATTGGCCTCGTCGATGCACTTGCCACATTCGTGTGCATCATCCATGATTTTCCAACACCATCTTAGAATTTTTTTGTCATCTATCTAGATGTGTCTTGGCTTGCAACAATTTTTGAGACAACCACTTGGTCAATGCACAAACAGGTTCGGATCTTCTTCGCCAATGTCTTCTCCAAGCCAAGATGAGGAAGTTCTTGTTCGGTCAAGCCTCAATTTAGTACTTGGGGTTCCTCATCAATGAGCATGGAGTACAGACTGATTTAAATAAAGTAAAGGTCCTTTGGGAGTGGCCTACTCCATCCAACATTATAGATATATAGATTGTTTTGTCGTGTACAGTCTATAAGGTAAAGGTCCTTCGGGAATGGCCACCCCATCCAACGTTTTTTTAGATCTGAAGAGTTTTTTGGGTGTACGAGCTATGGAAATTTCATTTGTAACTACTTGCATGCTGCCCATTCTTTTCATGAGCTCATTGGTCAGATAGGTTTTAATTGGAATCCACAGGTTGCTCAAGCATTTTACTGTTTAAAAGAGGCTCTTTTCTTTGCTCTTCCCAACTTGCAGTGGCCATTTGAGCTTGAAGCTGGTGCTTCCCAATATGCCATAGTCACTTTACTTACGTATGGAGTACATTTGACGGCTCATCATTACGAAGCATTGTGACAAGCCAAGCTCAATTATAATTCCTACGACAAGGAATTCTATGACTTGGTCCAAGCGCTCAAGCAATGGTGCCATTATCTTCTTAATAAGGAGATAATTATGTGTGCTGATCACCAGCAGCCTCAATTTTTGAACTCTCAATCTCTAAGATTTAGGAACATATGCATTTGGAGTGGGCATCTTACATTCAACAATTTCATTTGGTGATAAAAGTATACGAAGGGTGTCAAAAAGTGGTGGATCTTATTAGTAGTTCTCCTCGTGGTCTTAATATCTTTGATACTTGACGAGCAACCTATGATGAGTGCAAAGATCTCTACTCCATGGATATTTGATCTAATAGTTGAAGCTTTGCAGCCATGCATAATGGTAAGCCAGCTTTACGGGATGGGTGGATGTACAGGTTCACTCAGTTTGTGTTCGCTCGGGTCATTCTCACCATTTGTTTTTTTCATTTTTGTAAGAAGACCACTCTTCATCCTATAGTCAACATTTTGGCATATTGAAGATTTTGCAACACCTTCAACATTACTTGTATTGGCTTTCTATACATAAGCAGGTTAAAGATTGCATATATCGGCGCTCTCTTTCCAATCATTCTAAGTCTTCCAATCATTAAGCTTGAATTATATCAAGCTTCGCGGCCATGGGAATCCGTTTCCATGGACTTCATTGGCGGTATGCTAAATACTCAATGCCAACATGACTACATCTTTGTGACAGTCAATTTTCCAAACTGGCAATGTTCCACAAGATGCAAATTGGTTCCTGAAGAATGTTTGGAGCAATTTTGAGCTGCTGCTCACAATAATTTCAAATCGTGATTTACACTTCTCGAGTCACTTTTGGCGATCATTGTGGAAGCTTCTAGGATGTAACTTGTGCTTCTCTACTTCATTTCATCACGATGGCCAAAACAAGGTTGTTGATTGCACTTTAGTTCATGTTCTCCACATTTCTTATTAGAAGAGTAGCCAATGGGACACTCATTTGCATAGCTACAACCGGGCTACCCTAGTTTTTCATTTCAAAATTTGTCTTCGCTTCTAATCATTGACACCTTATGAGATTTTAGTACTCCATCTTCAAATACACACCATCAGCAACAAGAGCAAGACAAAGATTTGTTTGTGTAAAATTTTGGCCAAGCTTCATATGAAAATTCAAGACATTCAACAACAAACATGAGCCAAATTCAAGGCACTTCATGATTAACATCAAGTACCTCATTCTTTCCAAGTTGGTGATTGTGTTTGGCTTTAGTTGGATAACTCAAGGTTTCACATAAACAACATTTGAAGTTGAAGTTGAAGCCCATTAGATTCAAACCTTACGCTATTCTCCAAGTAGTCAGGCCTAATGAATTACAATATGATTTTCTAGCTTAGCTTGGTATTCATGATGTCAATGTGAGTAAGCTCGAGTTGTATGAGCTACTTGATTTAAGATTTCTACCACTCATCTTGAGGCTACAATTCCCGATTTTCAACAAGCGTTGGCCAAAGATACCTTGTTTTATATTCGGACTCACACTAATTGCAAGGGGAAAACCACGACATACATTTTCAATTGGAAAGGAACTATATTGACATAGACCAAGTGGTTCTTTGAATTAGCTTTCTTGGAGAAGTTCCCAACTCGCATGTAGATATTGCTACAATTTCCTCTATAAATGGGGAGGAAATGATGAGGACAACTAATATAAGTAGTATGTTGATTGTAGTTATTTATCAATCAAATCCATATGTAAGTGGGTTCAAAGGGTCGACAAAAATTGTTTTCACCCAAAACTAAAGATGTTTGGTTATTTACTTTAATTAAAATTGAAAATATAGAAATTAATGCACAATCAGATTTAATTCATATATATTCCACTATCTAGATTTGACAGTAATGTACTTGTTATAAATAAGTGGCATTCAACTAAGACACATGCTAAATATAGTAAAATACAAGAGGATGATTGCACTTAGCTTTTTTGTGCTTCGTAGGCCGATCTGGATATGGAATCAGGTCAAATAGGCTATGACAAGGCTAAATGTGTTATCTCTGAAACTAAGTCTTGAAACCCTTCAGGACACTAGCGCCAAACTAGACACCAGAGTGAAATGCTTCTGTCCTACTTGGTGCTGCTCAACACTTCTTTGCAAATTTGGGTTGCTTCATCTCTGTCATTAATGTCTTTCTGTACTTTTGCTTCTTTCAAAAGCCTTGTGCATGATCCTATAATGATTAAAACCCTAGTTTTCCTGTATTAGCACTTAAATATACATTTGATAACTAAAAGCGATGTGTGGTGGAGTCAGATTTCCCTTTGTGGCCAATCCCCCTATTGATTTTGATCAAGTGGTGAATTGCATTGCCGAAATGAGGGGATCAAACTCCATGTAGTTTTCCTAGTGCTCATGCAAGATTGAATGCAAATTTAGTGTATTGCCCCCTATTTGCTATTTTGCCTCAACAAGAATAGCAAGCTAACTAAATATACTTAAGATGTACCTTTTGTGAGTGTTAAATAGAGTGCTACAATAGAGTGTCAAAGTAGAATGCTTGTGGATAGATATTCGCTAGAGTAAATATCCCTTAAAGTGCCCTTTTGGTATGTAGATACTTGACAATGATTGATTTGACCTTGAGATGTCTTTGACCTGGCTTGGTTTTCTCCTAACCTGGTTTGGAGTGCTTTAGACTTGTTAGAGGTTGTTCCTAATGTTTGCTCTTGATTTAGGGAAGTTTAGAGCAACTTTACTTGAGATTTGATAAATATTGCTAGAAGAGCTTTTGAGAATGCAAGGTAAGTGCTAGGTGAGTAAATGAGCGTGTCTAACTTGTTATGCCATTCCATGGGATATAATTCCGTATTAAGGCTGACTAGGAAGTGGAAATAAGATAAACATAAGAAAATGTGACCATTAGGTTGCCCAAGACAATATCGTCAAAAGGGACAAAACCATTTGGTGTTTTTGTCCAAATTAGCTAGTAGTGTCCATGAAGGTAGAATGTTGTATTTGGAAAACTTGAGAACTCTGACAGGAGATATAGGATGTCTATAAGCAATGAGATTAGTCCTGTACGTGTTTGAGCGATTGAGTGAGAGAATATGAAGTATATGCAAGCCTCCGAAGGGAGTAATATAGTGTGTTTAAGCTTTGTTTGTACAGGCAAATCGTAATTAAGGAATATAATAAAATTTAGTATCATCAAGCACATAATTACCATATTTAGGTGTTTATATTCCATCGTCCCTCTTAATCTAATAAATGAAATTTACTAGCTTAAAGGAAAAACGTACCTAAGTGTGTTAACACACTTTGTATTTTTTTGATTGAATGATTGTTTAAATGCTTTAATGGTTACAAGATTCCCCCAAGAGCGCAAATTGCAACACAAGAGTGTATCCCATGTACATATAATAAAAACCGAAGCTTTAATGTTGAATAATATTGATATTAAATGTGAAATATATAAAAATAGAGAGAAGCGAGGAAGGAGTACACCTATGTGTGTAGAAATAACTAATCCATGTAGATGTAGAAGACCATGCCCCCTTTTCAAGGCAAGTGGAGAGGAATATTATAACAAAAGCAATGGAAAATTGGGGGTGACCGAATCCCTAATCATAAGAAGTTACGTGAACAACATGCCCAATCATAAATGTCAAAACAGTACTGAAGACGTAAAAGCACAACACATATACCTAGAAGAGTAATAACAAAAATTAAACTAGGAGTCTTGAAGCATAGTAAATTTATCATTTAAGGAAAAGTGGAACCACATGGGCCCACAAATTGTAGTGCCATAAGATGTTGGATGTCACTAAATCCCGTCATGTGTCTCAAATAAACCACTTTGTTGCAAAGTTTGTACTTCTTTATGCCTTGAAATAGAAATGCTTGAAACAAAAATAACAATATATAAATTGATACATTTGTAACATGTACTTGCCTTAATATTCATGTCCCCTACATTTTTCCATAAAATGCATTGAATTTATAATAGGAGTAACCTTGCCCCTTGCATTTCCAATAAAATGCAATGAGTTTGTTTTGTAACCCGTGTCTTTGTAAGTGATTTTCTGTCTGAATTGCTGTAACATCTAAACTTTTCTGAGAATCTGTATTTTTGACTATTGGAATCAAGCCAGGCAGAATCGTCAAAGTTTAGAATGCTACCTTACCACGGTTCTATCCAAGTGTACAATACTGTTCCTGTATAGAAATTGTACCTCCTTTTGTTTGTAACCCTGTAAATTTGTTCCTGTGTTTTTGTATCTTGTAATTCTATTTGTTTGCCTGATATTTTTGTGATAATTCCACTGAATGCCCCCTTTTTTGAGGCGAGGGAGATAAATTGTAAATCGCTTGACTAAAATATATTGAAGTGTTTCCTTGTCAGATAGAGTAGATAATCATTGTTGGAACACACAAAAGGTGGCCATAGATAGCCACCTTGTAGAACCGGCCTAAAAAGAGAGTACATGATAGAACATGGCACATAGAGCTGACACATACAACAAGTATACAAGCACACAAACACATACAAGGTCATGTATAATGTCATATAGAAAGGCCCAAATGGCTGCATACAAGGGGCATACAAGGGACACACAAGTGTCGCACACTCACAATAGGCCAAGGGCCGCACAATCAAAGGCTACTGAGGCTGAAAGCAAGGGACACCAAAGTATCACACACACATAGATAGGCCTAGGGCCACACACACAAGACAAATAATAAGCAATTTAATGTGCACAGACATAGATAGTAACCAATAGGCACATAGAACAAGGTATACTAGTCCTATATGGTCCACGTGTTAATCCCAAAAATCCTAATAATAACATGTATCACATTGTATAATATGAACATAACTAGGATGTGAAAAGTTCTGTGTAATAAATAGAACAATAACACTTGATAGTGTAGAAGATGCTTTGAGATTAGCAAGGCCGATGGGCAAAGGGAAAGTCCATCATCTGAAATCATGTAGAGTCTTGTATATCCTGTGTCATGCTCATAAACCTTGTGAAATGCATGTGTATACAAAAAGTAGAATATGCTATCTATCAAATCATGTGATAAACAACATATGTAGAGTAGAAACTAGTAACTCAAGCTATGCTCGGACCTGAATTTTGTATTTTTAGAATATTTGAATGTTTTTGCAGTTTTTCTAAGTATTTTGATTTTTGTTTTGTTATGTATTTGTACTTAGATTTGTATTGGCTGCATACTTGTCATATGTAATACTTTCTTAAGTGCATGATGTTCATGGGGTTCTTAATTGTATCCCTCTAATGTAGCTAGATGATAGACTCTTGTTCCAATCTTTTCAATGACTATGAATGGGCCTAACCAGTCGGGATTGAATTTCCCCTTCACTAAGCTGTTATGTTGGTATTCTTCTGATTTTCTTTCAGAACAAAGTCTCGATTGTGAACTTTCTTATTATATGCTCTTACAACTCATGCTTGATAGGACCTTTAGGCGTTTCAATGCTTGTATCCATTTGCGGTCTAACAGTTCTGGTTCGTGCAAACACTTCTCCTGGTAATCATTATCTTTGACAATCTTTGAGCAAGACTTGCATGGATGGGATTTCCAATTCACTAAGTAATATTGCTTCTGTTTTGTAGACTAGGGAAAAGGGTGTCGCCTTCGTTGGTGTGTGAACACTTGCCCGATAAGCCTGAAGTGCATAAACTATTCGATTGTGCCAGTTGGTGCCATGCTTGGCGAATATTTTACTTAATATTTTTGTGATTGTCTTACTAGTTGTTTTGGCGTGCCCATTAGCTTGTGGGTAGTAAGGAGTAGAGAAAGTGTGCTTGATCTTGAATTTCACACAAAACTTCTTGAGTGTTTGATTTTTAAACGAGGATCCATTGTTTGTAATAATCGTGCAAGTATACCAAAGCATGAGATGATGCGAGTTATCAAGAAATTGCAGATGTTTTCACCCGTAGTAGTTCCAAAGGTATTGCCTCAACCCATTAAGTGAAGTATTTAGTAGTAGTGATAATGAATTTATGACCTTATGCAGATGGAGGATTAATTTTACCAATGGGATTGAACACCCACAAGGAAAAGGGCTAGGGTGTGACAATGGGTTGCAACTCTTGAGGTGGCACATGATTAAGGTTGCCATGTTTTTGACACTATTGGCATATCTTAGTGTAATTGAAACAATCTCGCTCCATTGTTGGCTAGTAACATCCTTGTTGCAATAATTTGCAAGACATAGATTTGCCATTGAAATGGCCGCCACACTCGCTATTGTGTACCTTAGAAAAGGCCAATTGCGTCTCTTCACTATTTAAACAACAAAGTAATTGACCATCAAAAGATCTTTTGAAAAGGGAGACTCCAATGAGCACATACCATACTACTTCTTGTCGTAAACATTTCTTGTCTTGTTTTGATGCATTTTCTGGAATGACTCCTTGATATAAGAAATTATAGATATTTGTGTACCATTCTGGATTATCTGCACTATGAGTGATTACCAGGGCTTCTGAAGTATTCATGGTATGTCACGATTGATGCATAGTAAAGGTGGCATGGTCGTCCTCTATGTTGATGGAAATAAGCGATACAACACTAGCTATGGCGTCAACTTGTCGATTATTTGTGCGAGTTATGTTTTCTATTGTAAAGGATTCAAAGCTAGAGAGTAGTTGCTTAACCTGTTGCATTGTAGGGTATGAGTCACTCTTCTTTGGTATTATAGACATCTTGGACCTAATTGATGACTAATTGCGAGTCTCCACAAGTTTTGATGTGTTTGCTTTGCAGTGTGCGTGCAATGGAAAGACCTAATATAAACACCTCAAATAAAACAATGTTGTTCGTGTAGGAAAATCCAAGCCTAAATGCAAACGGCATGGTCGCCCCATGTGGTGTGGTGAATACAATCCTTGCTTTGGCCCCTGTGGCACATTTGAATCCGTCAAAATACATGGTCCATGTCTCTTTATCAATATCGTATATGGTGAATTCATCCGAAAAGGCCTCCTTCATAGAAGAGGTATGCCACAAGGGTGCATTTGCTTGCTGATCGTACACAACCCCCCCTAGATTCTAGCGTTTTAGATTTTTGTTTGGTGTTTTGTATTCAAATTCTAAACTTTGGTTTCTGTATTTTGAAATTTGATCTTCCGATTTTAACTTGGGGTTTCATCCTTTGTATACCTATTTTAGGGTTTACATATCTTCATGCTTTCTAGGGTTACAATGGGCGTTTAATCCAAAATCCTAGGTGCCATTAGGTTTTTCTTTTGTCACATGCTAGACTGCATGGATACGGGTACGGGTACGGTTTCGGTACGCTGAAACGACAAATTTTTAAAAATCTCGGGTACTGTACGCTTTTGGGTACGTTTTATATATATATATATATGTATAAATATAAAAATATGTATATAAATTATAAATTTAAAGAAGCATTTGCATACTTATTGAAATTTAATTCTCATACATTGCATACTTATTGAAATTTAATACTCATAGAGTCATACAACTTAAAATCATTCATGAATCATAGAACATGAAAACAAAATTGAAATTTCCAATACTTTGAGAATTGAGACTTGAGTTTGTATTGATTCATAATGTTCAAAACATGATAGTAAATAACATAATACATTCAAGTTCTCAACTTCTAGAGCATATCATCTAGATGATCGTCAAAATCATCTTCATGGATGCCACTTGCAGCTCCACTCCCACTAGCTCCACTTTCGAACCCTTGTGAAGGGCTCCCTGGAAGTTCCTCATCAACGCCAAGAACTGAAGCATTGGCCAAACAACCAGCAGAAGCTTCAAAGTCCGTGTTTTCAGGTTGGAGGTCCCAAAGCTTGTTAGGACCACTAGTATACTCTTGCGTCCTGTGGATTAAGAGGTGCAAGTTGGAATGAACGTATACTAGATCTTCAGCCTTGTTCGATGCCAACATGGTGCATTTGGCTAAGTGGATGAAGCCATATGTACTCCAGTTGCGCTATGCAGAAGAATTACTAGCCACTTGTCACAAAAAAACGAAGTATTAATATTATTAATTAAAAAAAAGAATTGATATCATTTTGAATTTTAATTCGTAATTGGTAATTAAAATATCAAATAACAAGTTACAAACTTTATACTTGTGAGCAATTTGATCGCAACGTTGTAAGAACTTGGCATCATGGCCATGACAAGTCCACCATGTGATTGGATCCATGGTGGGTTTGTCACAAATAGCCTCTATCTCTCCCATGCTACTTTGCCCATTTACAAACATCGACATCTCCTGGTGGACTGCAAGTGATGTAGCTGGATTAGGAAACAACCACCTGAATGTTGACCTCGTCCCATTTAAAACCTCATGGTCATCATATGGTCGCTACCTACTAGCTCTCCCAACTATTTCACTATTGTAATATTTGGGATTTAAAGCATAAGCAAGGAGATGCAATGGGGTGGTCATTTTGTTCCACCTTCTCACGATCACATTTTTAACTTCATTGTAAAAATTTTCCTCAGGGTCCTGCTCTTTGGCCTATATGATATCATGGATTTTTTCAAGCATGGAGTCAATGCCATCATATATTTCTCCAATGCAAACATTATCTTTGTCTACAAATCGTATCATACTCAAAATAGGCTCTGTGAAACTTAGTTAGTATTCAACTTTTCCCCACCAATGCTCATCAAGGATCCATGATTTAATTTTTTGGGCTCGTTCTGTGTTCGATTGCCCCCAGACGGTCCAAACATTATCAATCATCATCATGCTCAAAGCACATCTCACCTTCACAAGTTGTCTCAAGACGAGTGTGTGAGAGACAAACCTAGTCTCAACAACCTATTAAAAAAGAATGGAAACAATTCAATAACGACACAAATTGAAATTGATTTAAAAATTTAAAATCAAATATTAAATTTAAAATGAATTGTTCCTTTACTTTCAACAACTCCAACTTTGAAGATCTTCTGAATATGGCTTGAGACATGTGATGGTTGGTGACAAACATCTAAATCTTGTTTGCCTCCGTGTATATTTGCTCAATCCATGCAATTTTCCGAATCTTCTGCATCATTAGATTCAAGGAGTGTATTGCACATGGTGTCCAAAATATGTGCTCCTACCTACCCTCTACTATCAATCCTGCTGCCTTGCAATTTTTGGCGTTGTCCATGATGACTTGGACAACCCTCTGTGGGCCCACTGACTCAATAGTCTCAATGAGAATATTTGCAATGAATTGGGCATCTTTTACTTCCCCCTCACAATCAACAACCTTTAGAAACATTGGCCCTTTAGGGCATACTGCAATAATGTTGATGAGAGGTCTGTTTCTGGAGTCTTTCCATCCATCTGATATAATAGAGTCTCTTGAATCAGTCCAAGAATCTCTAATTGACTGTAGAGATGTCTGAATGTGTTGTACTTCTTTTGCCAAAAGAGAAGTGTGAACCTTATTATAGCTAGGGCTTGTATACCCTTGTGGTGCCTCATTAATGCCTCTCACCAGTTGCTGCCAATAAGGTGATCTCAAGACATTGAATGGTAGTCCACATGCAAATGTACACTGAGACACCAATTCATCTGCAATATCCCTCTTCTCAATGTTAAATGTTTTTTTAATGGGCCTTTTGTTCTCTTGCTTGATGGCCCTGAGGTATCTGCATCAAAAGGGTCATCATCTGGGATAGTTTCAACACTAGTCTCAATGAAAGGATGAAATGATGGTGTTGATGTTGGTGGTTTTCAAATGGTCCTCTGTTGTAAAGACACAGTTCTAGAGCGAGCTCTTGCTGCTTCAATGTTTGCATCCTCTTGCTCTTTTAGGTACATGGCTATGGTTTTCTTTTCCACCTTCTTACATGGTCTAATACCCATCCCCGATGCCTCAGTCAGATGAGCTTTGAAACGGGTATATGAGGATTTAAATGTGGCGACATAATGGGGACACGTCCAAACACGGACACCACCACCGACAACAAGCTCTACCACTTCCACATGTCTTTATAAAGGATAATTTGGATCCATTTTCACTGCCATACCACCCGAAACATTTCCCCTGTCTTGCCCCACTGATGCTGAACTGGATGCCATGATTGTAGGATTAATTTGTTTCAACTTTTAACCTATAATAAGAGATATTTTTTAAAACATTGCTAAATATTAAAATAATTTAATTAAAAACAACAAATACAAATTACAAAATTAATTTGTTAATTCATAGACGTCATTCTTTGATTCTGATCACCAAGTTCGCCATAAATGGTGCGAGGTGAGAGCATACACAGAGGGTAGACATTTAAATTTTTAACAAATTCAATTCAAAACTTCAAAATAAAATTAAAAAAGAATACATAACTAATTAAAAAAATTTAACAGTTAGTCCTACATGTCAATCTCTAATTCTGATCACCAAGTTCGCCATAAATGGTGCAAGTTGAGAGCATACACAGAGGGTAGACGTTTAATTAAATAAAATTTCACTATTAAACTTAAAATACGGAAAAATTAATTAATATATTATATTTTAATAACTGTAAAATAAATAAATATTAAAAATAAATTTATATCATGATCAATAGAAACACATCATTCATGATATTGATCATTGATCATATTCATATACAAAACATTGCTCAAAAGATTAAAAAAAAACTGCCTGAATGCATGTAAAATACCTAGAAAAATCCTCCTTGATGTTTGTAGACTTGCTTCTCCTTCTCTCTTTCTCCGTCAAGCTCAATCACTCTCTCCCCCAAGTTCTCTTTCTCTCCTCCAAGCTTTCTTTCTTCGTCAACTTCACTTTCTCTTTCTCTCCTTCAAGCTCAAGCAAAATAACAAAGATTGAGTGTGAGAAAAAAGTAGAGGGATTGGGTGTTTATATAAGTGTTTGGGGGGGTCGTTTAGGGTTAGGTTAGAAATAGGAAACTTTAAACTTAATTTTTTTTTGCATATTTTTAAGTTTTTTTGAGTTTTGTTTTAAAAAAGACATTTTAAGGGGATGGGTATGGCCGGAAACGTACTCACAGAGACATGGTACATTACGGGTACAATAGAACCGTACTCGTAACATACCCTGTCTCTGTGGGTATGTTTCCGGCCGTACCACAGTGTACCAGTCCTCGTACCAGTACTTGGTACGAGGACCCCCATGGCATTTCCGTGCAGTCTAGGTCACATGGCTTGTACATTATATTTTATTCTTTCTTACTATGGGTTTGTGCCACTGTTACCTCCAACAAATGTATCAAGGAAGTAGGGGCCTTGCACATGACCCAAGCTCCTTTTCTCTTTAATGTCTATTGTAATTACTAATAATATCCAAACTGAAGTACTACCCAGCCCTGCTCGCCAAAAGATTTGTATGCAATTGATGCAGGAGCATCATTTCTTGTACATAACAACATTTTTGTAATTTTGAAGTGTGCGAGGCTTAGGGAGTCCTCTTAGGTGTTTTAGGATGGATCCTAGTCCTTATGGGTTCCTCTGGGCTTGTAATAAGGAGATTTTGGATTCTATATGTTGTGTTTAGTGGTCTAGGTGATAGGTTAGGTAGAATGAATGATGTAAATGGATGTCGAAGAGCATTAAAAGGTGTTTACATCCATCTTGCTTGGTTTCACCAACTATGGTCTCTCTCACCATAGTTAGGTTAGGTAAACTATAACATAACTACCTCCATTTGATCATTTAAGGAAGTATTCGAATAAGGAGAGAGAGAGAGGTTGTAGAGTAGTTAGAGGTAGTTGTTGAAGAGCTAAGAAGCGCATGGAACCTGTACTGTATCATGGAGAACATCAATATGAAGGGTTACTTGAGAACAAGATTGTAAAGTATGATGAGAATATGTGTGTTAATGAATGAGGATGTTACATGTTGTTTATAGTATAACAAAGTTGTTACACGTATAATGAATTGTGCAGGTTGTTAGTAAGATTATGAATGAGGTTTCAAGAGAAAGGACTAATTTGTGGGCTCAGGAATACTTAAGAAGCTGAGGGTTAAAATTGAATAAGGTAAGTAAATAATATTCTTGCTTATGTATGCTATTGGATGGCTGTAGGAGCATATGCTTGCTCTGCTAGGAAAGATTGTAAAATGATATCAGGAATGTAAGAATGATCATGTCAAAGAAAACTTGAGAAAGCCTTGTAACTGGTAAACTTAGAGGTTACAATCTTGATATGACTGGTTTTATGACAGCTAGAGGGACTCGAGGAAGTTGTAAGGCAAATTTTAGCCTTGGAAGACATTGAAGGAGGAGTATGTGGTTGTACAGAAATTTCTTGCTGTACAGAAGCTTTAAAACTTGTGGAAATAAAAAGATTTCAAAAGAAACCCCTGTTGGTCTGTACAACCCTGCCTAGGGTTTGAAAACAAAGAAATGTGCATACCTTTAAATGTAGCCATGGAATCTTGACGAAAATTTGTGAGCAGTAAGTATTAGGATTGTTGACAGTGTGCATGAAGTTTCAAAGTAAATGGAATAGGGGTGATAGGTTTAATGATGAAAACTCAGACTGGTTGAGTGTATGTAAACTCAATTTTGAGGGTTTGGACAAAGAAATTGATGAAATAACCAAGACCTTACTTTATTGCCCAGCGAAACTTGTACAGAAGGAAGATGGAGGCCCAATGAAGGTGGGAACATGGTTGTAAGAAGAAACATAAGATACTTGGGACAAAAAACTCTGAAAAACAGTCATATACCCTGTCTCATAACGGTCAACCACTAATTTGAGGGGTAAAACTTAAAAGGGGTCTAAAAGTATGAGTGAAACTCTTTAACACTTGTTGAGACAGGTATAAATGGTGGAAGAAGACTTAAAGAAGTGGCAAACAAGGTGGCAATAAAGAATCATAAGATGTTTAAGGAGAAAACTAGAAAAATACAGTCATGTACCCTGTTTTCACAGTCATGAGCAAGTTTTGAGGTGAAACTCTAAAAGGTGTCATATAACAATTGTGGAAGTTTGTATACAAGATAGAAAGAGACTATAACAGGCAAGAATAAGTAACAAAAAGGAGATCAAGAAGGTTTTAGAACCAGGAATTAAGAAAAGTACAGTGAAAACACTTGCCTAGGCCAATTGGCACAAGCAAGCTAGAAAGTAGACGTGTTTAAAGAAAGCATAGAGTATGGGCCACAATAAGGTCTTGTGAGAAGTTGTTATATGTGATTTAAGGTAGTTGAAGAAGTCTTGACCCAGGAAAATACATTACATATTTGCTAACTTTGTTTTACAGACTTGGAGACCTAATAGAGACCTAGAAGGCCTAATTGCAAAGGTGACAAGTGAGTTGGGAGCTTTGTGGTGCAAGTTAGAATCTAAAATTTGGCATGAAGCAAGAACCCCATAAAGGGTATCCGAGAATGTGATTGGTTTCCTTTAACTCTTTAGAAGTTGTTCAGAACAATAAGCTTTAGGTAAAAATAGGGCTACAAGAGAGACCTAATTGCAAATGGTAGAAAGAAGGTTGAAAGGGTTGCATGGTGAGTTAGACCTTGAAATTTCTCAGGAAGCATAAACAAGATAAAGGGTATCCTAAAAGGTTTTCAGAATTTTCTAAGTCGTTGTGAAGTGTTCTAGACAATAAGGTTTGCACTAAACTAGGGCTAGTAGCTCTTAATAAGAATATAAAGGTAAGTGTGTTGATTTGAAGTCTTGAATCCTTTTGAAGGTTTTGAAACATGTTTATTTGATGAAATTGAGCTAGAAACAAGTGAGAATAGCCTTGAATCACCACCGTTAAAGAAATTGGCCTTTTATACATAGTGAAGTGCTTGAGCTATTACATGAATTGATGATTTTCTTGTTATTGACTAACATTGTGGTGTTGGAGAATTTGGTTTTCCTCCTCTGCATCAACAACCCTTTGTTTTGCCTCTTTCATATTGTGCTAGCTACCATCTTGCCCCCACTGTTAAGCCTCAACTTATATTGAGATCAGCAGTCCATGTTGTCAACCTACTATTAAGACAAAAGGGGCAGCCAATGGGTGGCAATAAACATACTCCACCTTCTCCTGTCAGCATCCGTCAGGTCAATCCACCGAGAGGATATGATATATTGGATCAACTATGGAATACACCTACTTAATTCTCCTTATTAGAACTATTACACAACACCCCTATGTATAAAGGCATTCCTTATGGGGCATTACATGCAACAATGATCCCTAATTACATAGAACCACCCTATGTGGCATCAACCTTAAACACATTGCGAGGAACTGAGACCAACATCTCTTTTAATACAAATAATCTTCCTCCCAAGCATATCATTGACCAGTACCTCCTATTATATATACAAGTTAATGTACAAAATAAGCTGGTTAAAAGAGTCTTTGTGGACAATGAGTGAAGCCTTAATATTTGTAATATATCTTTCTTAAATATCCTAGGTATTTCACTTGATGACCTCACTAAATCAGATTTGAGTATTTGTGGATTTGATAATATTCCCTGCAAAGTATAAGAGTAGATCACACTACACATAACGGTGGGGCACCAAACATTGGCTACAATATGCCATGTTATGCCTAAGGATCTTAATTATAACATAGTACTTGGCCTGTCATGGATGCACGCGATGCATGTTGTACCTTCCACCCTTCGTGCTTGCCTAAAGTTTAACTATCAAAATTCCATTTACACTTGTTCCTCTAATAAGGAGCCGTTTAAATATTGTGACATGGTGCAAATCGAGGATAGTTATATCCCATATATGCAACAAACACCAATAGGGGTTAAGCAACTAGTCTTGTAGACAAGATCCCACCTGAGGAGACATCCCATTTTGACATATATAAATTTGGCTACTATCATTTACAAAAAATGGGGTATATAGGGCTCGGACTTGGAAAACATGAGCAAGGTATTTGTGAACCTATTATGTTACCTACTATTGTCGCCTGACAAGGGTTGATTACAAAAATAACACCTCACAACCAACACATAAGATTACACCTGTACCCGTGTTTGTCGATGCACTCTCTTTCAAGGCTAGTTCTATGATGTGGCTATCTACGACCACCTTTTGTGTGTTCCAACAATGATTATCTGCTATAATTGATATGGAAACACTTAATTTTTTTTGAGTTGAGCATTCTACAATCTACCTCCCCCATCTCAAAAGAGGGGGCATTCAATGGGGTTATCATAAAAATATTAGTGCAAATAAGGGAAACAAACATAATTACAGGTTACAGAAACACAAGAACATATTTAATACATAAATGCTCCAATATTCAGATTTGACAGTACATGTACATGCTATAAAGAAGTGGCACTCAATTAAGACACATGCTAGATACAATAAAACACAAGAGGATGAGTGCACTTAGCTTTTCTATTGCCTAAGGTTGATCTTGCTCTGGGATTAGGTCAAATAGGCTATGATAGGGCTGAATGTGCTATCTTTGAAATCAAGCCCTGGAACCCCTCTGGACACTAGTGCCAAAATGGACACTAGAGTGAAATGTTTCCATCCTACTTGGTGCTAGTATGGCGCTACTTAGCACTTCTTTGTTAATCTGGGTCTTTTTGTCTCTGTTTTTGATGGCTTCCTGTACTTTTGCTTCTTCCAGAATTTCACACATGCTCTTGTAATGATCAAAACCCTAGTTTCCTGTACTAGCACTCAAATAGACATTAGATAACAAAAAACGGTGTGTGGTGGAGTTGGACTGCCCTTGCTAACCAACCCTCTTGTTGAATTTGATCAAGCGCATTGCCCAAATGAGAGGCTCAAACTCCATGTAGTTCTTCTAGTGCTCATGCAAGAGTGAATCAAATCTGGAGTGCCTTCCCTTATGTTTTCCCTTGTGCCTTAACATGAATTGTGGGCTAACTAAATATACTTAAGATATACCCTTTGTGAGTGCTGAATAGAGTGCTACAATAGAGTGCCAAAATAGAATGCATGTGGATAGATATTTGGTAGAGCAAAGACACCTTGAAGTGCCTTTTTGGTATGTAGATACTTGACAATGCTTGATTTGAATTTGAGATGCTCTTGACTTGGCTTAGTCTCCTCCTAACGAGTGCTATGTGGGGATGCGTCCCTTAGATTTAGGTGTCATCCTGGATGTCTTGAATGTTTCGGGAACTTGGGGACTTAGAGGGGACGTCTCCAATTTTTCAAAAAATCTTTCAAAAGTTTTTTGATATTTTTATTTTTAAAAAGCTGTTATTTTTATCAAGAGCATTAAATTATACTCTTGAGAGCACCTAAAATTCATTAAATACAATTTGAATCCCTAAATTTCATTGAAAAAAGTTAAAATATTCTATGTTCCACCAAGTATCCGGGACGGTAGGGGACGGTGGGATGCGTTTCCAAGACGGATTTTTTTTAGGCCTTTTTTTAGGGGACGGCAGGGGACGACTATTAAAAAATAAGGGAAAATTTAAAAAATATAGGAAATTTCAAATATTCATATGATAACATTGCTAAAGCATTCATCACACACATTATAGAACCTTAATAAATAAAATTAGAGTTGAAATGAGATTTCACATAAGATATAACCTTAAAAATATTGGAAATTTGAAATTTGAAATATTCATATGAATAATGATATGTATAACTGTAACACATTGATAAACTTAATAAAACATTCATCACACACATCATAAAACTTTAATACATAAAACTGGAGTTGAATTGAGATTGCACATAAGATTCAAGTTTCAATTACAATGAAATGCCCAAGGGCAACAAAATGTTTGAAACATAGAAAATCAAAATGAAAATATATAGCTGCCCCTAATCAAACTCCGCTAAAGTGGCATCAAAATAAGACTCTGAGTCTGAGTCATTGGAACTACGAGGGGCTGCCTCATCCAATGGAACCCCAACCAATCCCACCTGTGCATCCTCCTCATCAATCTATGAAGCATTTTCGGGATCAACATCCCAACGTGTGGCTGGAGTCCGACGGATCCTGAAGTCTCAAGGCACTATGCATGGCTACTAACTTCTCTGCTCGTCGAGGGGTAAGATGGTTCCTCATAACTGTGTGGATGAGGCCATATGTGGACCAATTCCTCTCTGCAGCAGAGGAACTAGCAACCTGTGAAAGCAGGCGAGTGACAAGAATCCTCAAGTGTGGTGCATCCTTGCCATGCCATGTCCACCATCTAATAGGGTCTACTTGAGCTAATATAGCTCTATCTGTCCTCACCTTTGGCTTGCTAAATGTTGGTCCACGGAGATTGACAAAGGATAGCCATTTGGGTCCACAATAAAGTGGACTCCTCATCAGTGTACATCTTTCGAAAGGCGTTAATGAGCCCTTCTTTCACCTCTTCATCATTAGATGAAAGCACTCTCCCGGGTCGTGCTGCATACCATTTGGGATTTAGAGTATAGGCTGCCATATGAAGCGGGGTGTTCATTGTGTTCCACCGCCGTGTCACAATGGGCCTAATATACTCCTCTTAAAATCCCAAAGTAGGATCCCTGCTATGAATGGCTTGCTTCATCTGTCCAAGCATGCTATCAAATGTCTCATAAATCTCTCCAAGACTAGGAGAGTCTGTATCAGCATATCTTATGACCCTCACTACAGGTGTGATGAAGGAGCAAATATATCTGCAAACAATTTACAAAAAAATTAGAAAACATTAAGATTCAAGAATGAAAAACTAAACTAATTTACAAGTTATAAACATGGATAAAAATATTTAAAAAATAAAAACTAAACTTACATATATAAAATCAGCAGTAGCTTACCTGACTGTGGTCCACCAATCATTGTCGAGGATCTTTTGTTTCACACCTTTTCCTTCAGAAGTGTTTGCCTTTGGCCATCTACCCCACTCTTGATTAACCATCATTAATTGCAAAGCTTCCTGCACCTCAAGCATCCTCTCTAACAAAATGAAATAGCTCACATATCTAGTGTCCACGGGCTTGAGGAATTCCCTCCTCGAAAAAGACCTGAATAGAGCTAGTGAGGTGTGATGGTTGCAAATGAACATCTATATGTGTCTAGTCTCTGCCACCACTTCCTTCACCCAATCTATCTTTCCAATGTCTTTCAATGCGTTGTTCAACGCATGAACACAACATGGAGTCCAGAAAATATGCTTGTAAGCACCCTCAACCATCATGCCAACTAACTTACATACGCGGGTTGAATCAGTCACTACTTGTACAACATTAGAGGGCCCAATCTCCTCTATGGTATCCTTCAAAATTTGAAATTGGAAGGTTGCATTCTTCCTCTTCCCTATACAATCAATAGCTCTAAGAAAATAAGAGCCAACAAGACATGTGACAATGATATTGATGAGTGGCCGATGTTTAATATCGGTCCACCCATCCATGATGATAGAGCAACCCACTCGTATCCAAGTTTGCCTCATCTCCTCCATCACCACACTCACCTTAGAATATTCTTTATGAAGGAGGCTGGTTCGTAGTTTGTGTTCTCCAGGAGGGACATATGAGGAACCAACAATAATAACATCTTTGAACATTTGTTTGAAGAAAGGGGAACGTGACACATGAAATGGTATAGCATTGGCAAAGAAGAATTTGGCAACAAAAAAGTCAGCTACTTCCCTTGATTACACATTAAACATACTCATAATAGTAGAAGTCTTTATCTTTCCCTTGGCATAATCCCCTCCGCTTCGACTTTCCACATCCACACATTGGGTAGGCACTTGTGTAGTCTCTAATGACATCCCTTTTTTCATTGTCTCACCCTCCATGTGCAACCTAGTCACCTCGGTTTTCTCCGCTAATGATATTCTTTCACAACCTTTTACCCTTGTCCAGTTATGCCCAAAAGATGTGAATAAACCCGCGTGTAGCTGCCCCTAAATTCTTTGTTGCACATATGGCATAACCTCACTCTACTCTCCCCTGAATTCTTTTTTTTTCTTTGTCAATGGCTGTTACAAATTGTGAAAGAGGCTTTTTAGCATTGAATGGCCCCTTTGCATAGATTTTGAGGAGTTGTGAAGGGCAATCAAACGGATTATTTGAACCCACTGTTGGTGCAACACTCTCACTTCTTGAAGAAACCCTATTTCTGGCTCTACCTCTATGTTGCATTGCCAATTGAATCTCTTCACCCTCACTACCCTCACTGCTGCTCATTATTTTGTATTGGAAATGCAACAACCCTGCAACTGCAAGTGAGAACCAAAAAAAAAAACTTGCTAAGTTTGTGAAGCTTGAAACTATGATAAAATAAAATAAAATGAAACAATAAAGAAATAGTTTGTGCAAATTTGTAAAATGAACAAAGGATGATAAACATACCTCTAATGGAGTAGAATATTTCTCTCTTGCCTTCTTCTCACTGCTGCTCTCTATTCTTTTCTATGCTCTTTTCTTTCTGTCTTCTCCTTCACAAAATTAGAAATGAGTCAAATGAGTTTCTTTTTTTTGTTTTGATATTTGTTTTAGGTTTAGGGCACTTAAAAATGCAAGTGGGGGTCCTTGTGGGCACCCACATTGCTTTACTTTTATTTAAAAGTCTGTTTAAAAAAAAAAAACGTTTTTTTAAGCTGAAATGCATAGGGGACGGTTGGACGTCCCCGATACGGTCGAGGGACTTCTAGAAGTCCCCTAATTGTACCGGGGACGTCCAACCGTCCCCTGCTGTCCCCGGGACGTTTCGGATTTTTTTGTAGAGTTTGGGGACGGGAAGGGGACGTTTCCTACCCATCCCCGAGGTTCCAAAATGTCCCTGGTACGGGGACAAACTAAAAAATGTAGGGGGCGCATCCCCGTGGAACATAGAAAATATTATAATATTAATTTTTTATATATTATTTTAATATCCCCCCCCATGCTGTCCCCAAAATTTGGGAAATATTTTACCGTCCCGGGAACCCCGTCACTCTCCTGTTGTCCCGCTGTCCCCGAGACTTAGGTAGCTATGCTCCTAACCTAGTTTGGAGTGCATCAAATTTGTATAGAGTTTGTTCCTAATGTCTGCTCTTGATTTAGGGAAGTTTAGGGCAGCTTTGCTTGCGATTTGATAGATATTGCTAGAGGAGACCTTGAGAGCAAGGTAAGTGTCATGTGAGTTAATCAGTGTCTAACTTGTTTTTTATATCGTTCCACAAGATATAATTCCACATTAAGACTGACCAGGAAGTGGAAATAAGATAAGCATAAGAAAATCTGACTGTTAGGCTGCCCAAGACAGAAATGTCAAAGAGGGTCAAAACTATTTGCCGGTTCTGTCCAAACTGGACTGTAGTGTCTAGGGAGGTAGAATGTTGTATTTGAAAATTTGGAGAAGTCTTACAGGAGATATATGATGCTTATAAACAATGACATTAGTCTTGTAGGTGTTTGAGCAGTTAAGCGAGTTTAGGATGTATTTACAAGCCTCAAGATCGAGAAGGATTATGCGTTTAAGCTCTCTCTACGTGCGCAAATCATGATTAAGGGATATAAGTCATATCAATACTTTCAAATACCTAATTACCAAATTTAGGTGCCTACAAAAATAAACTAAAAGGAGGTGGACAGTTGGAAGTTGGTAGATGAGAGTTGGAAACATTAAATGTCTATTAGATTTTTATCCTATATATACATGCTTCTCCTATATAAACAAGCTATCAGAAATAAAAATCGTATCAAGTCACTCAAGATCAGTTTGCTCTGAGTTATGATTTCATCCTCAAGATGGGTATTTCTAAGGGTTTAGTCATCCCTAGAAATAATTTAGACATATTGCATGCAAGCTTCAAACTAAGTGATGCATACAATGAGATCGATCAAATGCATTTCAGATTTCCCTCTTCAAGCATAGATCTCATTGCTTAAATAGAAGAATTGGGAGCTAATGTGCCACCTCCACTCATACCAATCAGGAATATCGTTCACTTGTGCTTTAAATGTCTTGTTCCCACCAACATTTCCCTCCCACTATGGTGCAACTAAAGTAACCACTATCTTCCATGTGGGTCGCTCTATGATGGTGGGTAGCACTTGTATCAAATTAAAGTGACCACTTTGTCTTATGTGCTATGCATGGCACACTACTCATGTCTTATTCTATCATTAGCTAGCTTGTGTAGTCCCCTTCTCAATTACTTACCTTCTCACATTAGGCAACGTCACATTTTTCCTAGCGGATCTAGGATTAACTAATGCAAGAACGGGACTCGATTTGCCTTATCAATGGTTTTTTCATATGATTTTAAGTTAGATAATAATTTATTAGTAAGTGCATATAATATTAAAACATTTGATTTTATTTTGCACTTGCTGCTAATAAAATACTATAACTTAGGTCACCCTTATTTTTATTCCTTAGCCGTCGGTAGACAAAATAGCTTCATAATCCACCTTCAAATCAATGTTATTTTAGACAACTAGGGACATTTTTATCAGGAATCTCAACATGAGTTCTCATCCTTAATACCTTCCATTGTCAACTTAATCTCAAAAGAAAAAAGGAATCATTTGTTCTACAATCCTTTAATGCTAATTACTCATTTGTTTACTCAAAGAGTAAATTGAACTCAAGGGTTCTCCCAAGATCGTATTTGTCGAAATTTATATTCACAAATATATTCAATACATTTTATATGAATTGTCTCCGTACTAAAAAAAGAGAGATCCCAGTGCTAAATGCATTCTATAAGTTAAAAACAACAGTATGAAGAGTGTGAATGGATATATGTATGTGTGTCCAACATAGTAAAAACGTATTGATTTATCTTATAAAGAACAAATAAAAACTATAGTTTGGAAGGAGTGGGCGGCTAGGCCTTCACCCAGACCCCTCCCCTGGAATATTAACGAAGAGGGCTCGTTCCTATGCTATTTGCCAGTAATGCCTCTTCAGCATGTACACCTAACTGCTGATGATGCACGAATAAGCCGTACACCCTAATCACACAAGGCCCTTATGGGCTCCCTCAGCATCAGTCGTCATATCCTCTATCACCCTCAGTCTTAAGTGATATACATATAGTATCGCTTATAGCTATTGCGACTCATGTAATTGGCCTTGTTTATAATGATATATAGGTACGTGTATGGACACATGCATTGAAGACAGGGGAATTATAATATCCCCTAATAAGGGATATTATCCAAATATGCAAGTTTATAGATAGAATAGACAAATAGAACTAATTTGTGCCTCCATGGAAGCTCCTCCCCAAATAATGCAATGTTAACTTCAAAACAACCCAGAATGAGAGGCAAAGAGTAAAGAAAATGTGATAACAAGCTTAGATGTGAGAATTAGTTAGGGTGTTCTACATAACCTAGGGATCAAGGGGTGGAGATCCCTAATTGATCAACAAGGCTCCAATTAAACTTAGGATTGCCACTTAGCCCAATTAGGGCAAACTTGTGACTTTTGTTGGGGAGCAGTGGGCTTCACCCTCTGCCTATTTGAAATTTGTGATGATCAATATGTATGCCAACAATAGATTCTTAATAATTATAGGTGTCCAAGGGGAATGAGTCCATTTGGATGGGGTGCAAATGGGACCAACGCCCAATCTGAAACCATGTAGTTTAGACCTTAGACACAGAAAGCTTAAACTGTTGAAAGTGTCATAACTTGCTTAGGGCTTGAACCTTTGCTGAGAAAAAAAAAATGCAGACTAATCTCACTTGAGAGTAAACTGATTTTTCTGACAGCAGTATCTGAAAATATTAGAAAACCCTAGCAGCGAACTGATTTTATACCTTTTTGGGCAACCCCCAAACATCCTTCCAAACCAAGTTGAAAATAGGGTTAGCATAAATCCTTCTAAATATTATATTCAACTAATGGAACCCTTTAAACACCACCCAATAGCATGTCAGATTTTACATGTGCAATTTATGAAATGCGCCAATACCCTAGGCAAGTCGCCAATTAAATAGAGATGAACATCATAGCATTAACACCTTCAACACGAGAAATGAGTTGAAAGAACAATGAAGTTCTCAATAACCCTCAATAAATAGATCCAAATAAGCAGAGAGATCAACCGTATTAGATACTAGAGAAATCTGATACATCCAAGTTGGAATGCATCCAAATTGTGCCCTAGCAAGGCACCCAAATCACATAATTCTACCCAGGTCATCACCCTCTTAAGGAGATAGTGACCTCAAAGTGATGAAGAAACCCTAAGGTATTCAATCTCCAATCAATGCCCTAGCTTGCCCTTTTGGAACCAATAAGAGAGTCTCTCTTTAGAAGTCCTCAATACCACCAGACTATGTGGAGGAGTATTTATTCTCCAACTTTCAACAAGGAAGGGTTTCTATCCTCATGTGCACATTGATACACTAATTAAAGAGATTTTCACCTTTGGTAGCGATAGGCAATACAGAAGCCAGTTCTAGAACCAAATAGATGAAAGTATATAAGACATTAATAGCATGTCCCTAAATGAGCCTATGCGACCCTTTATATAGTCCTTTTGGTGGCGCCTAAAGGTCATAAGGGAGGAATTCCCTCAAGCAATAACGACCTCCTTAGAAGCTTGCATTTTTCCTTTTAAGATTAGATGTGGGAAGCTGCATCCAACCCAAGCCTTGACCTAGTGCCTGTAGAAATGGCGAAGAGTTACAGAAGAACAAATATAATTATCTAATGTCAACCCAGAAAGACTTAAATCATAATCTCCATAGCTTTGCTTGCTTCATCTTCCTGGTTTCCCACTAGAAGAAGAATGGGCATAGAGAGTCGTTCAAATAGGATTAGCTTTGAAAAAGGGGACATTACAAGTCCTGCCCTTCCCAAAACTGTTTGCCCTCAAGAAATGAATAAGACAACTTGGATCTTCCAAATAGATCTCAGTTGCTCCTTCTTTGATGTACTTGCACATGAAGCAAACTCATTAGAAAAGCAAGTGTTGAGAAACACTTTTCCTGTTTCTTCTTCATGTCTCCAAGGATTGGAGAGCACCCAAATCTTTCTCATGTATGGACTGTCCCCAAAATCTGTTATGTGGCTCCCAACACTGCTGTAATCATGCATTATTCCCTCAAAAATCAGAATTAGGATGGCTGGTTTCCACCCCCAAATAGTCACCCATGAGCTAAAATTAAGTATCAACCATGTCACCATATGTATGAAAAAATTTAAATTTTTGAGGTGATAGTGGAGCTGGACCTAATGGTATTATCCAATAAAATGTGAGGACAACAACTAACATAATTCATAATTTTTTTCCCAACATGAATGATCATCAAGCTAGTGAACAAAATTGGCTTCCATGTAACCGAGATTTCATTCTCAACCATGACAAACTGAAAATTATCCAAAAACACAGCTGAAAATGAAGTATCTCGAGAAAAGTTCATACCATGTCCCTTCAAACCTCTCATACTTTTCATTGAAGCCCAAAAGATGGTGGCCATGCAAGCAACATCAATCATACATTTCCAATACTTATTCTTGGTTGATTTTACCCTTGGAAGCATCTCAATCAAACACCCAAATGGAAGACATAAGTGTAGCTCAAAATCTGGAAATGAACTTCTTACCATGCAAAGTGTAGTCCATGTGATCCATTCTTCTTTCGCGTCTTCCAAAGAGATAGGAGTCAACATCATTTGACAAAAGAAATGAAATGATATTCTTCTATCCAAACCAAACTTGCAAAACCCAAATCCTTTTATCCCCGTATCACATGAAGTAATATGTGCAAGATAACACCACAAATTTCTTTTTCTTCTATACTCAAAAAGAAAGGAGAGAGTGATAATCATTCATTCTCCTTTTCCATCATGCTTCATATGCACCCAAATGTTAAGAGCAAGAGTACCAACAAAAATGCAACCAATATACTCCATGTTGCACCTCATATCCATCTCTCTATCATGCTCAAAATCATACCCATCAAAACTCAACATATGAGGAGAAATAAAACAAGAAAGATCATACCTTGGGCTGCCCCCAACATCTACAAAACTCGGAATTTTTAAGTTTGGAACAACACTTAGTTCCTCATTACTTTCCTTGTCTAAAGCCCCGTTGTCCTCCCCACAAGCATTCATACTTGGTGGGTAATGACTTGGGACATCCATGAGACTCATGCTTGGGTGACAAACCTCATTCAATTGCCCATTAGGGCTTGCTATTTGGAAAATTACAGCGAACTGCAAATTACCATAAACATTCCATGATGTCCTTCCTTCATAAGTGTATCTCTTCACAAGCCCATCTTCATAGTCCTCTTGAAAACCGGCTCCTTTTGCACTCATGTTCAACTTGATGCAATTAATAGGCACTACTAATTTGTCAAATATCAAAAGATTATTAGCATGCAATGAATGGTTCAAGATTTCTTCTTTTTGCCACATAGAAGTAGACACAAATGATGTATTATATGAATGATTATACCCTTCTATGGTGAGGTCATTGACCATGCCTTCTCCTTGCTCTTCAAGTGGCTCGTGGGGGGGTTGAACAACTCCTCTCAAATCTGATTTTTCCATCACATGTTCCCTTGCCAACATTTCTCCTTAATCATGCTTATGCTTGACACTAATATCTTCTCCATGCCCATCAACCAAATCTGATTTCTCCTTGCACCCAATCAAACCCATGCAATCATTAGATGCCAAAAATTTATCATCAAAAACAAAAGTGCTCATACCTTGGATGCATGTCTTTACTTTGCTTGCACATTCATTTACAACTCATCTTGCCAAGGAGTGAGAAAAACATGACTCCTTTTGTACCAATCCTTCCACAAGTATGGATAGCAAAGGTTGTGAAGGTTCTTTATACTCATTCAACATTAGGGACATTATTGTTTGCATAGCTTCTATTATTCCATGTGAATGTTCCTCATGTATAACATCAAAGAAAACCTTAAACATGTGCAAAATGAGGTCATTACAATCAAGATCTAACATTGGAATGCAGGACCTTACCTTAGCCACGTTCTTTAAGATTTTGACCCTCTTATCAAAGTGAGGGTTTGTGATGTCCCCAAGTTTTTGAAAGCTTGCACTCATGAGATCATATACCTCCTCCATAGTAGTATCACCATATGACAAACTTGGGACTGCTATCTGTGTGATCTTACTAATGCATGTGATGACCAAAAGTCTCACATTCGCCTCCTCATGTCTCAACAAACTAGATTTAGCCAAGTGTGTTACCAAAGGAGCTACAACTGAAAACATAGAGCTATAACCAGATTGCTCTATCAAACATAAACAACTCACCATCTCTTCAAGAGTGTGGAGCAATACACTCTTCTCAATTGAAAGCTTTTTGAGTCATTTCCCAAGCTTATAGAGCTTGGTTCTCAAACCTTCGTCACTGGCAATCTCCATAATCTGCAAAACAATACCCGTCAGAAAAGAAAAAAACTACTCTGATTTACCTCAAACAAATTGCAATAATTCTGAAATATTTTTTCCAATCTGAATATGCCGTAACATAACTTTTTCCAAATCTAAAAATGGGAGACTTACTATAAATAGTAAGTTCGTCACTATCCCTAGCTGAATTTAGAAAAATTGCATAACTTGCTCAAAACACCCCAAAATTGCATGAAACTTTGGGGAATGATAGATAATATTATGGAACAACTTTTTCTAAAGGAATTTTTTGAAAATAATTGAAATCTGATTTTTAAAACCCGAAATACTACAGATAAAATATAACAACTTCAAAATTCCGTATCTTTGGCTAGAGAAGTCCAAAAGAGCTGAAATTTTGGATCTTGGGTCACAAAATATAAGGAACAATATCCCAAAACCAGATTTTGCATAGCCAACACCAAACCCTAATTTTTGCCCAAAAATAGGTTGCCCAACACATTTAGGGCACCAATTCAACTCCAAGATTTATGAAATTAATTTCTCCTTATTCCTCCTTGCTTTCTGTAATATCCCCTTTCGGGATATTATCCAAATATGCAAATTAATTTATTGAATCGACTCTAGAAGGACTAAACCCTCATTGTCTTTGGCGCACAAACCCCCACAAGAGTAGAGGAAATAAGTTCTGATACCACTGGAATATCCCCTTTTGGGATATTATCCAAATATGCAAGTTTATTTATTGAATCGACTCTAGAAGGATTGAACCCTCCTAGTTTGACCTCAAATAATCCAATGTTAGCTCCAATACAACCCAAAGAGGGTTGGAGTGAGCCAAGGTGGTGGATTAGATGGGAGAACCAGTTAGGAAATTAATCACTTCAAATATGAAATTAATTACTACAGTAATCAATTAATAAATGCACTAGATTGCTGCAAACTTAAAAAATTAATAACTCCATCCTCTAATACCTTTTTATCAAACCAATGCCAAAATATTCTTCATATTTTTAGCTTTCCAACAAGCTATAGATCACAATTTTTGAATAAGTCGAAGGCATGCAAATCAACCCACGAAATCTGAAACCGTGTAGTTAAAACCCTGACACAGATATCTGAAACTTTGAAAATTCATATCGTGCTCAATATTTCATCTTTTGCCCTGAATAAAATGCAGACTAATCTATAATTCAAGAGCTTTCCAAACATATTAAAATCTGAATTTTTAGATCACCGAAGACCCTCCAAAATAGCCCCCAAAATCCCCAAACCAGTCGTTAGGGTTAGCATAAAACATGTAAATTATTTCTAGCTCTTAGAACCCTTCAAAATATTCAATAACATGCAGATTTTACTCACAATAAAATGCGCCAATACCCTAGGCAAGTTGCCAAAGCTAGAGGGAAAATATCATGCATAAACACCTTCAACACAAGAGAACAAAATGGAAAGAACAATGGAGTCTTCAATAATCTTCAATAATGGATCCAAATAAGAGAGAGATCAATGCAAGAACTAGGGCGTACATCCCATGGGCATGCATCCCAATTCTCCAAGCATGGAGTGAAATCAATAATTCATCAACATAACCCTCTAAAGAAATGTGACCTCCCTTTTATAGAACTAAGGGGTGCAATATCCAATTAAAACCGACCTTTCCCTTTTGGAGGGAAAACATAAACTCTCATTAAAATATTTAAAACTAAGACTATGTGCACTTTATTTATTTTTTAATTAAATAAATAAAAGTAATTAACCTATGTGCATATTAAACTAACTAAAGAGACCCCCACTTGTAGCGCTAGGCATGCCAAGGGGTTATAATGCAAATGAAAAAATAAATATTAATAATGTTTCGAAAAAGGGCACAATACAAGAATATGTTGGTAAAACCCCATACTAAATCCTAACCCATACATTCCAAGTTAAATATGAAACATAGTACACCTATAGTTTCAAATCCCATAAGTTCATAACAAATAACCCTTTGTAGGAAAACAATGCCTGCATCACTCCGACCTACATATATTCAGCAAAATAAGATTTCCAATATCTTACAAAGAATTCCCAAGACTTAAACAACTTATTTGGGTATAGTGCATGAGTGATAATGAAACTCACAAGTGCCCCGTACCACTTGCAAGCAACGTGATTACAAAGCACTATGAAAAGATCGACAATATAATCAAATAAGGACACAAACATTCTTTAAGATTAAGGGAAAAACAAAAATTATGTGCTAAACCTCATATTCTACAACTTGCAATTTAAAACAATCAAATTCATCTACTTTCCTAAGTTTCCCATAAGTGTACTGGGTCTCTAGTATAAGCACATAAGAAGTCTTGAAATGAACCAACCCCTAATTTTTTGCCAAAGGTTTTTTTTTCACTAAAAATTTGAAGCGTCATTTTCTTAAAATGATAACTCAAAAGGTTTTGCTAATTACTACATAATAGCAAACTAATTTAGAAGACTACTAGTTTTATATTCACTTTCTAAGTTCACCTAGACTTTCCTTCCCATTATTACGGGGTGCCTATTTATCTAAAAAATTAGGGTCTTTTTTAGTTCTTCAAGCATGTTTATTCCTAAGAATTCACACAAAACTAGGGTTTCACCTTATAACATACTACTATGTCCTAGTTCTCGTTAAATCATATTGCTGTATTATGACAACACTTAATTCAATTTGTGCAACTCTGTAATAAATTTCCTATCTCCACCATTTATTACTAATGCATGGGGTTTACAACTAATGCTATGGTTTCCTTGCTAACACTCATAGGTCCTTATTGGACACTAAGTTATGCAACTTTTTTATTTTTACACATGTGATGTTCAACACAGTAAATGTGGGATTAGATCGCTATAAGCATTTAAAAACCTTAACCATGCCACCAAATGACTATCATATGATCATTGATCAGCTCTAAGCCCCTCACACCCGACGTTATCCATGCTAAGTCACACAATTTAACCTTTAGGCCAAATGGCCTTATCCCTATTCAGATACTATGCATGATTTACATTTAAATACTTGCATAGTGTCCCACAAAATCGATGTGGGATTGAATCCCTACAACACTTGGTTTAAAACACAAACCTTATGAAACTCCCAACAACTGTAAATACATGCTTAGAACAAGAGTGTAATGCTTCCATTCTGGAATTAATACATATATTTGTACATATGGTTTGGTGTACGTCTATGCTTTTTAATCTTTCATGCCTTGTTACAAAACATCTAGGAAGATGCCTTCCATTTCATTTCATGTTATGAGAGCCTCCCAATTGTCTTATATCATCATGACTCTTAACACATATTTCAATTGGTTATTAGCATAGTTGTAGCCAAATTTTTTCTTCAAATTCTATTGACGATCTAACAATGTGATTGTATCCCCCCACTGAAGAATGAGAAATCATTTGAGTTTCCTTACTTATAGCTGTTCCTTATACAAGGTGAGATCCCTCCATAGAATGACAAAAAGAACGAGGCAGATCTATTTGACTACTTTGTTAAACTCAGTTTTACACGGGGACGCGCACCCCCCATTCCCTGCTATGTACCTTGGGATATGATAATATAATATATATGGGTTGATGGAGATGCCGAGATGTGGCACACATCCCCTTAGTTATATGTATGGGTTCACATGGGATCAAATTATAATATGTCATGGAATTACATGAATAATAATTATGGATATGCATGGATGCCAAGGAGGAACACATATGGACCAGGATGGAATCAGATGGGCACAATGGAATATGGAATCATGTTTGGAGTAACATCATCCACTAGGATTTCATATGGGTGGTTAGATGATCAAGCATGGCGACAAGTGTGGAATAATTTAAAGCACACTCATTATATGGCTTCTTCTTATGTTTCGGGGACGAAACATGTCAAAGAGGGAGGCAATGCTATGTACCTTGGGATATGATAATATAATATATATGAGTTGATGGAGATGCCGACATGTGGCACACATCCCCTTAGTTATATGGGCTCACATAGGAATTAATTATATTGGGTAATGGGTCGGCCTACATTGGGATTAGGTGTTACCCATCCTATTTAAATGATGCGAGTATCATTATGAGGGGGTAATGTATGTATGAGTTGAGTCTACTTGGTAGAGGTATATTGGAGGTGTCCCCCTCGAAGTGGATTCCCATCTTGGGAGATTGTGGAGCATTGTATGATGTTGCCCTACCTTAAGGGTATTATTTTGCATATATTAATATTAGGGCATCTTGGCCCCCCATATCTCGTGTTTTATTATCTTCTGCAATTTATGGATTTATTATATGCAAGGTTCTTATGGGGGGAAAATATTCGCAAATACTCAATATATGCAGAATAATTCCCTTAAGGTAGGGAAACACCATACAATGCTCTTTAAGGAAGGAGTAATTCCACAATCTCCCAGGACGGGAATCCACTTCTAGGGGGACACCTCCAATATACCTCTACCAAGTAGAAGACTCAACTCATACATACATTACCTCCTCATAATAATACTCACATCCTTTAAATAGAATGGGTAACACCTAATCCCAATGTAGGCCGACCCATTACCCAATATAATTAATTCCTATGTGAGCCCATATAACTAATTAAGGGGGTGTGTGCCACATGTCAGCATCTCCATCAATCCATATACATTATATTATCATATCCCATGTGAACCCATACATATAACTAAGGGGATGTGTGCCACATGTCGGCATCTCCATCAACCCATATATATTATATTATCATATCCCAAGGTATATAACATTACTTGATAAGAACCTTGAATATAATAAATCAATGAATTGCAGAAGATAATAAAACACAAGAGATATGGGGGGCCAAGATGCCCTAATATCAATATATGCAGAATAATACCCTTAAGGTAGGGCAACACCATACAATGCTCCTTAAGGAAGGAGTAACTCCACAATCTCGCAAGATGGGAATCCACTTCGAGGGGGACACCTCCAATATACCTCTACCAAGTAGAAGACTCAACTCATACATACCTTTCCTCATAATGATACTCACATTCTTTAAATAGGATGGGTAACACCTAATCCCAATGTAGGCTGACCCATTACCCAATATAATTAATTCTTATGTGAGCCCATATAACTAAGGGGATGTGTGCCACATGTCGGCATCTCCATCAACCCATATACATTATATTATCATATCCCATGTGAACCCATACATATAACTAAGGGGATGTGTGCCACATGTCGGCATCTCCATCAACCCATATATATTATATTATCATGTCCCAAGGTACATAGCATTGCCTCCCTCTTTGACATGTTTCGTCCCCGAAACATAAGAAGAAGCCATATAATGAGTGCGCTTTAAATTTTTGCACACTTGTCGCCATGCTCGATCATCCAACCACCCATATGAAATCCTGGGGGTGATGCTGCTCCAAACCTGATTCCATATTCCCTTGTGCTCATCTGATTCCATCCTGCTCCATATGTGTTCCTCCCTGGCATCCATGTATATCCATAATTATTATTCCTGTGATTCTATGTCATATAATTATTGTTCCATTGATTCCATGTATAGCCAAAAGTATTCTTGTGATTCCCTGTATATCCATATGGATTTTTATCCTCATGTGTCCTAACATGTCTCCATGATTTTTTCCTCTCATGATGGTGTGGGTGTCGATATGGTGCCACCTTCGTATACTCAACCTTATCAACCTTTTCTTCAACTTTCTTGTCCTCTTCCACCTTGTTTGTTACGTCTTTTTTCTCTTGAGTAGAGAAATTATTTGTGACTTTATGTTCTTCATCCTTTCCTTCTTATTCATCCTTATTCCCTTTGTCACCATCTTCAAATTCATCTTCATGATCTAATTTTACATTACTTTTTTCTTTGCTAAGTGTGATATTTTGCAATGTAATTTTTTTTCTCTTGTACCATAATTTCATGAATTTCTTTTGCACATTAAGATTAATTGTTCCCAAGCTCTCTAACCAAGGATATCCAAGAACAATATCCATACCATCCATATCTAAAGCATTAAAATCTGAATGTAAAACATATTTATCCATAGAGCTTTAAATCTTCAAAAACTTGAATATGCTTACCATCCACTTGAGCTTCCTTAATATGTTTTTCTGGTACATGTAGATTTTGAGCTACATCCATAGTGATGAAGCTATATTTGCTGCTACGGTTTATGGAAACAATTACCTTTTTCGTTTGAATACATCCTTCAAACTGAAATATTGAAGCTTCCTTCCTTGGAGATGCATTATCATGTGTAACAGCTTCATCATCAACATTTTCTTTTTCTTTTTCTTTTTCTTCTTCTTCTTCTTCCTCTTTTGTTTCCCATCTGTCTATGAAAACTTGTTCCAGTTCCTCCAAAGACCAATTAGAATTTTCCTTTTCTAACTCAGAAAACCAAATCTGTGTAGGGCCACTAATCCACAACTTAAATAACCAAATATCTGATGGTTTAGAGAATTTATCCCTAAATTTGTTCCACCATTCTCTAGCATCAATCCTGCCATCTCCAAAAAAAGCTACCATCCCCATGATCCACAAAACTAGGGTTTTAGGAATAGACCCTTTTGATCAAACCTTGTTCTAACCCTTTCGGATAAAGTTCAGCCAAAAATTAGAAATCACAGAACACAAACACCAATTTAATTTTTGAGAGGTTTCTGAAAATGTAAGAAATTCAGGAAAATTCCTCAAATTGCGGCCTGTGGAGCAAAATAGTGAAAAACAATAAAAATGAAATAACTCTGACAAAATAGATCCAAAAATTCTAAAATTTCAGTTGTATCACCTTTGAATATATTACCATCAACCCAATTTTTTTTCCTAATTCGTCATTATTCAGAAGATATAGACAAAATCGTAGAAATAGGGTTTCAACCCTAAAACAGACAACTTTTGCAAAACAGCTCCAAAAAATTTGAAATTAGGAGGGAAGATCACTTGAACTATGTATCCACTCCCCAAAAAAAATATCTGAAAAATTCCAAGTCGATCTCAAGATATAGACGAATCAACAACATTAGGGTTTCATCCCACAAATTATAATATATATGGGTTGATGGAGATGCCGACATGTCTCGGACTTCCAGGGTGCTTGGGGACGGGGACGAAATGTCCCCCCCACACACCCCCCCAAATGTAAAAATGAAGGGGACGTCCCCTAACTTTAGGGAATGCACCCGGGACATCCTGGGTGCTTCGAGACTTTGGGGACTCCAACTGAGATGCCATGAAGTCCCCGAGATGGTTGGAGGACGTCCCAAATCCCCGAAGTCCCCAAAGTCCCAAAAAAACAAAAAATATATGAAACATAAAAGGATTATGATTTTGAAAAAAGGAAAATGAAAACTAATTCTTTTCCCATGCAAACTTACCTTCCCAAGAAATGGATTTTTACTGTCTTATGTAGGTTCCAAAATAAGATATTCTAATGAGAGGGCATTGTTATTTTACTTTTTAAAGCCTTTCTTATACATAACAATATGATTAATAAATTCATATGCATATTTTAAAGGATTTCTTTAGTTTCAAAATTTGTTGTGCAAGTCTTTCTGCTTCTTTTTGTATGATATTGAAGGCTTTACTGGTATATTAGGATGTTCAGGCCAACTTTGTATTTAAATTTTTAGTTACCTTAGCCGATTTTGTCTATGGATGACTATTCATGTAGTTTGTATGGCCTCTACTATTCCAAAAAGATATGTTTTTAAATTTGAGGATATAATCATGTAAGTGACATGATAAAGAGATGTTGACATGTTACAGGCCCTTTGGTAACATTATTGGTTATCGTGCTGAAATTATAACCTTTCATGTTTTTTTTCCAAGGTTAGGGGACCCATTGTATATTTTTAATATTTATATATTATTTTAATAGCCGTCCCCTCACCGTCCCCAAAATCTGGGAATTTTTTGCCGTCCTAGAAACCCCGTCCCTACGTCCCGACGTCCCCCCGTCTTGGAGTCTTAGGGAACTATAGTTAAACCCTTTAATGCAATATATTCTATGACTATATTTTGACTTTTACACGATCTTTTAAAATCGGAGGAAATTGGGGTTGAAGGCAGTTAATAGTATAAGATGATAATATATATCTATTGGTCATGTGTAAAGAATTACGAAACCAGAAGGGAATTGTGCCAATAAACACTCAAATATTTCCATACAACCCAATCCAAATGTATAGATCTTAAACATATATTCTCTTCACAATTGAAAGAAGGTAATAGACCAACTTATGATAAAACACTTGTTGTCTATCAAAACCTTTGTGTCCCTTTAATCCACTATAACTCCTTTTTTGCTAAACCTTACAAAAACATGCCGATCTCTTCCACAAAGCGTCATTTTTAAGATCAATCTCGCAGACTAAGAATAACATTCGTTCAGTGATCCCATATGCACAAGGAAAGAATGGGTTTAATTGTTTAATTAGAAAATCACACTCTTAGTTAAGTGACAGTGATGCAAGAGCATTTGGGTTCATAAGCAATCTTGCATCACCCAAAAATACTTGGAGTCAACAAATAAAGATTTGCGCAATGCCGCACCACTCCTAAGTAAGTTGCACAAAACTTCTTTGCCTTAGTTGTTTTGTAGAAGTTGTGAAAGCTTGTTTGAAGCCACACAAAACTATGAAAGCTACACTAGTTTACCAAGCCATGCAACATTGTGAAGGCCACGCGGGTTCATAAGCAATCATATGTCACCCAGAAATACTTAGAGTTAGCAAATAAAGGTTTGTGTAATGCCGCACCACTCCTAAGCAAGATGTGCAAAAATCCTTTGCCTTATCAGTTTCGCGGATGCTGCGAAAGCCTGTTTGAAGCCATGCAAAAGTACAAAAGCCACGTAAAAGTATGAAAGCTACATAAGCTTACCAAGCCATGCAACATTGCGAAAGCCGCACAACACTAACCAACCTGCAAAATACTAGACTTAGCTACGTAAGCTTGTTTTGAGTTGCGAACCATTAAGCCTTGCCACACAACACTTACACGTAAGATTCCAAGCCGCCTTGTGCAATAGAGTCACCTTGCACAATGGAGTTGTACACACCTTGTGCAGTAAAGGTGTACACCACTTGCATAGACCGCCAACACTTAAACGAAGCCGTTAATGCTTGTCTTAATCCGTGAACGTCATTCTTACACCGTTAAATGCCAGAAGAAGCTGCCAAGTATTACGTCTTGACATGACCACTCCTAGTTTAAGTGATTAATTTTGCACTTGTGTGGGGCGCTTGTTGATATTGAGACAGTTAGTAGGGGATACACGCAGGTCTTGATCCATCTTTCATGGCCAAGGACGAATATAACCACTTGGTTCAAAGTCCGATCCAATGAAGGGAAATATTTTTTAGCAAATCAAGGAATACCCATCAAGGGATCTTTTCTCACACTACTATCTTTACTCTCTTGCCAAAGTACACGTGAATTCTATAAAAGGAGCTTATTTAGAGGAAGCTCATGGCGTTGGGAGATCATTGGTAGCTTGTCTTAGAGGCATTCTTGTGAGATCACCGAATTGAGCCATTTTGGTTTTGTAGGTGCTTAAGAGAGTCTGCAAGCTTAGAATAGGTCTAGGATCTTGGAATTCTTAGCAAAAGTCTTATATATTCTTGTTGTAAGAGTATCATTGGAGTGTAATGGCAATGTGCGTAAATTTATGATCTCTTTCCTTACGTTAATAAAAGAATGTCATTATTTCTTGTTTAAAAGCTGTGCATAAGATCTTGCTTCGGCGAGGTCGAACTTTGACAAGAGCCGCGTGGTGTAAGGCATCCTTTCACTTGGGAACCCTGATCACAATTGCATCAATTTGGTATAGGGCAATGATTTGGAAATCCTCCTAAAGAGATTGGTATATGTATCAATCTGGGTTATGTGAGTGACCTTAGGGTTTACTCCTTTCCATACTAGGGGTGTGGTACAAGGTGCTTGCACGCATCTCTAGCATTTGTTGTTGTTGGGTAGAGAGTGTAAGGTCGTTAAATCTTGTTATGAGAGATTGTGAGGAAAGATGTGTAATGTCCCCTTTTCTAAATTAAAAATAATTAATAATTTTTTAAGTTGGGCACAACCAATTCTTATTTTGGGACAACTTCATATTATTATTATTTAATTAAAAAAGGATTTTTAAATACTTTTATGAGGTCGGTCTTCATAAGGGAAGATTAAAAAGTGCATTGGGCTTTCTAATTCATCCTTGGCGCCAAAAAGGAAGGATATAAAGGTGGATTGAATGGCCTAAGAAAGGTTATGTATGTTTATTTCAAAGATTGATATCGTGGGTTTGTGCACGGTGTGCCCTACTCCCCACTGAAGATGAAGACCTTTGGTGTGGCTCAACTTTGAGGACGGAAACCCTCATTGGATCCTATTGGGGATGAAACCCTCAATAGTCACAACAGTTGGGGATAGAAACCCTCATTTATTGCATTGGTGGCTTCATAGGGGAGTCACAAGTGGACTTGATTGGTAGATTTCTGGAACAAGGTGTTTATTTGTGCTTAGGTCACTCGTACTTCAGCTAGGGCATGCTTTTGGGGGCTGCCACATTCATTTCTAGTTTGATCTACCCATTTGGAGATTTTGGGATCACTTTTTAGTGGGTTTTTATGGTTGGAAAATGTGATTTCACTTTCATTGGATAGCTGGTCTCTTCAAGATCATTTTGAGCATTGGTTTGTGCTGAAATTCTAAGTATTGATGGAGCTATGAGTTTTAGAAATTTCAGTTGTATTTGCACTTGAAATAAATTTATAAAATACATATTTGCTCCAGATTTCATCTTGCTGGATTTATTGAGTATTTGGGATATTTTTATGTTAATTTTCAGTCCATATTGCATGTGAATGATTGTTCCTAAGTACTGATACAGTTTGTTTCCCTAGAGGGATATCAATTAATGTTCTAAGTTTATTTTGATACCCTAAAATTGTAATTTTCAGTTTGGTGCAGGGTTTCTAGTATTGGTGGATCTGCTGTTATAAAAATGAGATTATTTTTAGTTGGGTGTTGGTGTATTTTCAGATCTGATTCTTAGGGTTTGTAGCCAAACCTTTATTTTCGGTTTAAGCCCTAGAAAGGGACATTACAAGATGGCACACAGAGTTAACATGTTAAGTGCCAAGACTTGCAGACTTGACTGGCGTGATTAGAGCAATGGAAGCCCATTTGGAGGCCATGGAAACCATGCAATGTAGAGGAGTTGTTGTGGATGAAGATGAGAGCAAGGATGAATGAGAAGTGAGAGCACCTACAGATCAAGAAGCTGCAGTAGAGCATGCAGATGAGCAAGAGAATTGGTTTATGTTTAATTTGAGGATTGGAAGCAAACTGCGAATAGAAGTTTTGTGCTACTCTGGGAACTTGGATCCATAAGATCTGATACTTTGCATTTGCAGAAACGGAGAAATACTTTGAATATGAAGGTATGGAAGATAACAAGAAGATGAGATTTGCGAGTTCCAAGTTGAAAGGACATGCATCCTTGTGGTGGGATCATGTTCAAAATGAGAGAGTAGAAAGAGGCAAGGACAAACTGAAGAAGTGGGAACATGTTCAAAATGAGAGAGTGCAAAGAGGCAAGGACAAACTGAAGAAGTGGGATCAAATGGTGACAAGTTGAAGGCTAATGATTACCACTCCCAATTATTCAAGTAGTTGTCAAAAGAAGTACACTGAGGAGTTCCATCGGTTCAACATCAAAGTTGGACATGTGTAAGATGACACATAACTTTTCTCAAGGTATGTTAATGAATTTTGTATTTACATTCAAGATGAACTTAATGTATAGGTTGAGATTTGTGGAGGAAGCCTATCAATTTGCACTGAAGGTAGAGGAGAAGTTCCAAACATAATTCGCATACTCATACCTGGCAAATACTCGGTAGACCCAAGAAAATTTGACTTGTCAAATACTTGACAACTTAAAAAATACATAAATTTCTTTTAAAAACATAAATTTATTCAAAATCTAGTTACAATTTATAGTACTAGTCAAATTAGGATTTCATCTTTCGTGTATCCTTTGCTTTTGTGATTCGTGCGACCTGAAGTAAGAAAAACAAAATTGAAATTCTTTTGTCTTGAGCCATTGCAAAATTATTATTATTAAAATAATAAATTTAATTTTTAAACAATAAATTTTATTTCTTGCAGTGTCACCAGGAGTTCTACTTCTCACAACATGAGTGATGAAGAGGGAGAACAAGAGCCTATGGGGGTTGAGTATGAGACTCCGAGTACAAATGTGAGGGGGGTTGAGGGAAGTAGTTCTATTGGGAGTGCAACTGGACATTTTAGTTGCCCTTAAGTTATTGGAACCTTTTGCCAAGGGTCCCTTTGATAAGAGGACCCCGTTAAGTTAGTTTGCAACAAAACTACAAGCAAGACTTGGGGCAACAACGGCACTAGGACGTGGAAGTGTCATTAACGTCAAGTTGAATTTCAAGGTAGCATTACAAGAGTTAATGCACACCTCCTTCACGTTTGAGGCAAAAGTATGGGGCCATGTGACAAGTTGTCACTAAAAGAAAAGACTGGAATAAATAAATTGTGGGGTTGCAATAAAGAAGGAAAACCTGTATCTACTACTTTGCCAATGGGGAGTGGTACTCTTAGTAGTGCTAGAACTTTCCATGATGCACAACTTCCTACTTATCCATCTAGTTCAACTACAGGGGCAATAAAGCCTAAGGGGAAATGCTGAATGACAGGTAGCAGCGATGATGCAAACATAGTGGTAGAGTTATTCAATGTGCAAAATAAGGATGATGGAAATGATGACATTGGAAAACTCTTCTTTGCTTGTGGGATTCTGTTCCATGTGGCCCGCTCTCCTTATTAGAAGGACAGTGTGGCAACGATAACAAGAGCAAGACCATCATATGTGCCACTAGGGGAGAAAAAATTGAGGACAATAATCTTGGATAAGAACTATTCTAAAATTAATATTCTAACAGAGAAAATGAAGGCTACCTGGGTCACTACTGGATGCAACATAATCATGGATGGGTGGACGGACATTAGGCATTATCCACTCATCAACATCGTGGTTACATGTACAAAGGGCCCTCACTTCCTCAAGGCTATTGATTGTTCATGGCACCTCAAGGATGCTGATTTTTAGTTCCAAATCCTTAGAGATGCTACTGAGGAGGCTGAATCGGAGAATGTGGTCCAAGTTGTTACGGATGCGGCCCATGCATGTAGATCTGCAGGGAAGTTGATTGAGGCGACGTACAAACATATTTGGTGGACTCGTTGTGTGCATGCCATGAATAATGCACTCAAGGGCATGAGAAAGATTGCTTGGATCGAAGAGGTTGTTGATGATGCTAGAGATGTGCAAATGTTTGTCTACAATCACCACACTTCACATGCACTCTTGAGGACCTTCTCTAAGGAGTTTTTGAAACGTGTAGAGACTAGATATGCATTGTATTTCATTCTTTTGGAGAGGATGCTTGAGTTGCAAGAGACATTCCAAATAATGGTCATGATAATTGAGTGGAATCGGTGGCCCGATTATAAGTTTGAGCAAGGGAAGAGGGTGAAGGAGGTAGTGAAGAGTGACACATTTTGGGCTGATGCAAAATACATTCTCCACCATTACTCCATTCTTCAGAGTCATTAGATATGGGGATTCTAATGGAGAGTTGTATGAGTGCATTGACAATATGCTTGGCTCGATGAAGACCATTGTACAAGAGAAAGACCCTACATTGCAATTCTACAATGACCATATTCAACCAATCATTCATCAAAGATGGGAGAAGCTCAACACCCCCTTGCACATGGCTACCTATGCATTGAACCTAAAGTGGTATGTGCAGAGGCCGGACAGAGTTACCCTTACACAAGATGTAGAGGTGAAGAAGGGTTTCATGAAGGCTATTTAGAAAATGTACAATTTTGCAGATGTCAACACTATTCGTTTGGAGTGGACAAAATTTGCCACTCCTAGGGGATATTGAGAAGAGGCCAAGATGTATAGGGAGACTATGGCATAGGAGGACCCAATTCTATGGTGGACTATGCATGGGCCTAATTCTTTGACAACCACACTAGCTATTCGCTTGCTGTCCCAAGTTTCTAGTTCTGCTTTTGAGAGGAATTGGTCTACTTATGGCTTCATCCACTCTATGAAGAGGAACAAGCTTACCTCTAGGAAGGCGGAGAAACTTGTAGCTGTACATAGTACCTTGCGTCTCATTGACCGCAACACACTTAGTAAGGGAGAACTCTATAGCCTAATGGAATGTAGAGCTAGAGGAGCCATCTCAGATTGATGATGATGTGGCCTAGATAGGGTTGGTTGGTATCAGTTTGGAGGAGCTTGACCTTGAAGAGTCTAGTAGTTTTAGTGATGAGGAGTTTGGTGCAGCTACAAAGTTTGGGGATGATTAGACTTACTAGAGGCATTGAGCCACTGACCAACTGTATTTGAATTTTGAATGTAATCATCATTTTGATTATAAATATTAATATATTAATATATTGACATTTGACATTTTCATTGTTCAATGCAATGTGTTTAGTATTTCAAAGTTTCATTTGTTGTTCCTTATACATTTTTTATAACTAATTTTTCAAGTACTATATATATTTGCGCCATTGTCACCCCCTCCTCCCCCCCCCGTCGTCCTCAAACCAAGGCCCTTGTTCCCCTATCTCCAAGACCCATCCCTCCGTATTGATACTCTGTGGAACACTGATGATTATGCCTCCTTGTGCCATCAAAGAACCTCGTGTGCCATAGTGTGAGATCTTTCAATAACTCTTGGTGCTAAAGTCCTATGACTTTGCGGTTTCATATGTAGGCTCGCGGTATCAAGATGAGTCTTCCTTCATAACATGAGCTTCTAGAAATGCTTCTTGTAATGCCGCACACGCTCGATTAGTCTTATGGTTCCGTGCCATAATTTCAAATGGTTGTACAATCTCTAAAAGTTTTGTCTGGATTAAAAACAATACTGCGAATCTCCTTGAGACACTATGACAATGCCACACACAAATATGTGCAATTACAATACTTACTATCACATAATAGACAACCCCAAATGAACAACACTGTATATGCATGCATAACTATGTAAGAACACTTTGCTGTTTAAACAAACTACAAAATAGCTGAACTCAGCTTATTTCTCTACTCTATCATATTTTTGGTTGATGCAAGATTGTGTATGAACCTAGATGCTCCTGCATCACATATGCTTTCAACATGCAAGATGGAGAGCATGCCATTTGCAAGTAGTGATTGGTCACGACTCACCAGTGTTCAAATTGTTGACACTCTTCTATGGCAGGGTAGTGCTTTTAACATTTACAAGCACTGCAACAGTGGTTGCAAATCTGATAAGAAACTCTACCTCATTTGCATGTTATGGTCCGTGGAACATCACGTCATTTATATCGCTGTGTTGTTAGTGTGGATCCCATTTGGGGTTATTTACACATTTTCCCTGGCCTTATATTGGTTTTCTCCGCTGGTCTTGTGTTTGGCGTACTCTCCTCTCAACTATGTCACATTGAAAAATGCAGGCTTCATGGCATTTCACCTCCTTCTTGGTAGTTAGACATTTTCCAAATGATTCATGACTTGACATATATGCTTGCCAAATGATTCATGACTTGACATATATGGTTGTGGGTGAAACTAACATGCTATTCTTCCAAGGGATATGTCAGTCATTCACGCGGATGGTAGACTATGATCTAAAACAATGTTTCAATACCAACATTTTACTACAATCATACCAATATATTTTGAAAAATTGTGGAAATAATGCACTTTTTTGTGGATCATATTTTTTTATTAAATACTTTAATGCTATGTGCTTAGTAAAACTTGCAAGGGTTATTGTGTGCATCATGTTCATACTACTGGTTTTTTATGTCCCTACATTATAAGGAAATGCCTATGCACCCCAAAACCCCTACCCGCATCTGGATGTTTATGGGATGGAAACGGTATGGAAATGCCCTTGAATTGCATCTATCCCGGGACTATACCAGAAATGGTACGTACCCAGGACGTTTCTGTCATGTTCTGGCGGCACAGCTTGCCAGTAAAGTGAAAAAAATAGATGCTCAAAACCCTTAAAAGCATACCCTACACTTGCTATAATCATGTACGTGTGAAATTTTAAGCATGCTGAATGTTTTGAACTTTCATGAATACTATATTTTTAGGTGCTTAATCTTTTATGGACTAAAAATGAGTGTGTATCTATATGTATGTATGTATCTATCTCTTTCTCTCTCTCTCTCTCTCTCTCTCTCTCTATATATATATATATATATGGACCCGTTTCTGTTTCTTGGTAACATTGTTATATCCCTTTTGGGTGTTGATTAGAGTTTACGATCTCTGCATGCAGTACTAGCTTTATATTTGGTTATAGCATTTACAATTCTTTTCATTAATCACGTTGTTCCACACATAAGATAATTTCTTAAAATGCTTGCAATTTTTGGTGAGAGTAGTCTATCCTTGTTAGTGAAGACCCATCAATCCTGTGACTGTCATGAACATCATAGCTAGACTTGGACTCAGTTGAACTTGGGGAAAATAAGGGTCCTACTTTCAAGCTTGGCAAAGACTCGGCAACTTAAATGTGCATAAAATATTTGAAATTTCATTTAAAAAACTGGGTATTTTAAAATTGCCTTTATTTGGAAAAATTGCTTGTGTCGGCGAATAAAGACTCACACTGCAGTTAAAGAATTGAAAACTGAGGGCTCTTTTTTCCTTTTGGCTTTAGTAGGGTTGCAGAAAGTAGTGCACATCCATCAGTGAGTTTGATCTAGTAGACTTAAAAGTCTTGCACAGACACGGGAAAAGGGTAAACTTGACTTGTTTTCTAACTCAGAAGATTGGACTAGACTCGAGAGAAACAATAGTCTGACAACTATGATTTTGACTTCGATTGTTGTCACCAGTGAAGATTGGGAAAAATGTGTGATACTGTAATGCCCCCTTTCCTACGCCAAAGGCCTAACAGAAGTCGAGTCCAAGCCGTGGTCATACCCAAGGGGCTGTGGACACTGGGAGCTATTGGGAAGGGGCCACGTGGTTCTAATATTCAAGTTTTGCATTTGGGGGTCACTTTTGGACCATGGAGACTTAAAAAGGAAAAAGTAACTTTAGTTACTTTTATTTTATTGGCCCCTCCATGGAATGAAATGCGTCTAGGGTTATTGGGGCTCTTTTGCCGTGGAGAAGTATATAAGGAGTTGGGAGAGAAAGGAAAAAGACTTTTTGCATACATTTTATTTTCCTTCACGTGCAACTGCTGTTTGCAAATCTACAACTTGTGGAGTGAAATCCCACAGGGACCCTAGCTTCGGTGGTGAGAGATCCATCCCTAGCTAGTAGGGCATTCTTCAGTAGTGAGAGATCTACCCTAGCTTGTCATTTTGGAGCCGCTTTCAGGGTTGTGTGACAAAGATATTATTGGAGGTTTCAGAGGAAGGATTTTGAGGGTTTTGGGGGCATTTGGGGAAGATCATCAGAGGGTTCAGATCAGATTTACGACAGCCATTTGGGCAGGGCTTCGTATCACTTTGAAGGCATCTTCATCAATTTCCAACCCTTTTTCAAGCTGGGCGAATTGCAGCCTTTATTTGGAGGGTTTTCAGTTGGCCATTTTCAGATTTGAAGGTTGAAATATCATTTCCTATATTTGTTAATGTTATTTCCAAAGTCTCATAATTTTTGCTCTTGTATTTGGAGAGTTACGAATTTTAGAAGTTTTCCAGATGTCTAGGGCACAGTGTAATTTTCTGGTAGCATTTTAATTTCTGTAAAATTTTAAAAACAGTTTTCTTATGTCCTTTATAATAATAGCAAGCTCTCTTTAGATTTTCAAGTAATTCGGGTGGATATTTTGGGAGATATTAAGTTTTTTTAGTTCACTGTCCTAACTGTAAAAATCTGCAAAAATCAATATTTTATTTGGCTGCAAATTTTCAATATTTTGTGCATTTTTAAGTGGTATCCCACAAGGGATATTTTAGATACTAGCTGTTTGAGTACTCGGGAAACAATTTAAAGTTTCTAATCTAGAGGAAATTGAGACTGAGAAGTATGTTGCATGTGCAGTCGACAACTATTGCAAAGTAGGACTTAAAGAAGAAAGAAACAACCTCATTAGACTATCCAAAGAGGATCACGTGGGAATGTCCACTTTGAAAGAGAACAGAGACAGTAATTTAATAATTAGAGCCCCAAGTACTCTTGACAATCATTTAAATATATTTGAATTTACTGCAAGTAATGGTGTCACAAAAATTTAGGAATACCGATATGGCATTCAGGATAGCAAAGCACAGATTATGCTTGCTGGTAATCACCAAGATAGTGCAAGTGATTGCAGGTGTTCAATTCAAGCGTGGCCCTCTTTTAGACTAAAAGAAAATGCTTAATATAAGCCAAAGAATGCATCAATTCCGAGCCCATTCTGCTATTTGAATTAGCATTACACATTTAGTATAGAAAATGTCTAATATAAGACAAAGAATGCATCAATTCCCAGCTCATTCCGCTATTTGAATTAGCATTACACATTTAGTATAGAAAATGTCTAATATAAGACAAAGAATGCATCAATTCCCAGCTCATTCCGCTATTTGAACTAGCATTACACATTTAGTATAGTGTTTGTCAATGGATCTAGTGCTCGCTCATACATGCTGTGATAAATAACACAAAAGGACTTTTTTTCCAGCTTGAAACATCTACTGCCAATGGGCATTTGGAAACTTTGATCCTGTTATGTATGTGCAGGAAGTTGTATCCTGTGAAGTAGTCGTGAATCCTTCAAAGCAAACTATTGTTAGCCAAGATTGTGATCTTTTGGTAAGTTCTATGAATGTGTCTTTTATCTTATTTTCTGGTGAACTTTCAATGGTAGACTACTCAAATTAGTTTATCTACTACATTTTAGTCCACCTTAACAAGTTTTTCTTGCTGTCTGTGATTTTAACCTGCTCCTGTTCATATACTTCTTTGTGTCTGATCGCTTATATTCATTTTCCTGTTGGAGGTGCAGATATAAACTTTGTTTTTTATTTCCTGTTTTCCAATTTTTTTTTTCCTGTTTTACAGTAATGTAGCTGGCAACAGGGTAGTCTGCCGTGAATTATTAAAGGACATCAAAGGAGAAATTCTGATGATCTGCTACAAATCCTACCATACTATTGTTTTCGAATTCTATGGCAACATGCATAATGAGAATGGGTGTCAAGATCATTTGCTGTTATACGATGTGTAAAATTTGAGGAAGTGCTTGATTCAAATATGTGGCTAATGGGAACAGAATGCTAAACCCATCGAACTGTTTCATTACTTTGCCAATGCTTTTGTTGGCAATATATTACACTTTTGTCATTTATCTTTAATCTTAATAGCAATTAGAAGTTCCAATGTTAAAGAGGCCTCTTTATTGGACTTTTAACTTCTTGTGATCACTTTAGGCATCATCCAAAACCAATAGCAGTTCATTTTGGATTGTAGGAATGGGGAGAAAGGAGTTCTAAAGACATGAAAGTACACACTTAGTTGAGTTCAACTTGGTGCTTCAGCACCAACGTTGTTAGTCTTAATAAGATAACAGAAGAAGATATATGCATCGATGATTAAGATTGAAAATGGTGGTTTATATATTGCACATCACAGTTGTCTTCAGCTTTTATTAGGGATAAAACTGTGAGAGACTATGAATTAAAACATCAACGTTGGAAATCTTTTCACGGGAGTCTTGTTTGAAGGGCTAAACACATCACAATGTTCTTTGCAAGAGCAGTGCCTTAATGCTACAAGGCTGCACGAATCCATGAATGTTGTTTGGCAGAGGCGCAAGACAATACCTATGGAGTATGTGGGTCTCTCTTCATAGTTGAATTCTATAAGATTACTCATACCGATTTCCAACCCACAAATGATTGTAATGACGAGCTGCTCCTTATGCTCCCTGCATCCTCTTTCTATTTTGTTTACACTATGAGAAATACTCTCTCTCTCTCTCTCTCTCTATATGTATATATATATCCGAACACGTAGTTATATTGAAGAATGAACATATGGATATACTGTTTCTCTTGCATATAGTGTAGAATAGGAGGGTCAATTTTCGTCCTCTTTATATATATATATATCCTAACACTTATTATATTGAAGAATGAACATGTGGATGATTATACTTGTTTCTCTTGCATATAGTGTAGAATAGTGTGAGATGTTCAAAGTACCTGAAATGAAACTTGAAAGTTGGGGGTCAATTCTTGATAACAATATTTAGCTCAATGAGCCCCTTGTATCTTATTTTCTAAGTTACTGGTTTGGGTTTGGGCCTGGGTACGTCGGGTCGATGTATGTTTCTTTGTCCCACATTCTGCTTGGGTACCTGCAAACAAAACAAGTATATAAAATATTAAAATATAAATATTCTAGTGTAATCAACATGTATTAACCACATAATATGTATAGAATAAACAAAATAACCCTAAAATTGCATTGATAGATTGATAATGATAATTGAATCTCAAATGTCACGGCATATTTTTATTAAATCAAAATTAGAAACCATTGTCATGTTGTGCTTCATCTTGAGCATTAACATCATCAAGTGGTTCATTAAAGCCACAAGCAGTGCCATCGGCACTCCCACTAGCTGCGTTATGTGGGTCATATGAAGAAGTCTCTTGCCTCTTTGTCGAGTAATGGAAGTTGGGCAATGAAAGCATTCATGTTGGAGTGCTTTTACTCTCATCGCAATGTTTTGTCACCCCTTGTTTTCGGTTTGCTTGTGTTATAGAAGGTGCAAATTGAAATGCGCTTGGACCAATTCTTTGACCTTTTTCACTACCACCCCATGTGCTTGACTTGTGTATAAAGGTGAATTTACTCTAGTTTGGTGGAATTGAAGATGAACTAACAATCTAGTGGTGAAAATCAATGTAAACTTAACATTTATAAAAGTACTAGCTAAACTTTAAAACACACAAAATTAAGAATTTAAAAACCTACATGTGCTTAACTCATGGATAAAGGTGTATGTACTCGAGTTTGGTGGAGTTGAAGATGAACTAACAATTAAGAGGTGAAAATTAAGCCTACACAAATTTTAGTTATCTCGTTGAATCATGCAAGAACCAACACAACCACACAATGATTTAGATGGGTTTCTAAATATGTTGACAAAATATGAAGTGCAAGATACTTTTTCGATCTTGAAAAATGACACGCTAGTAGTTCCAACTGGGATGATAACATCCTGTTCAAATAGCTTGAATGGATATAGAGATGGACATCAAATAAAATCAAGGTCTATGTATTTGGAACCGATGCTTACAAATGTAGAACATTATCAAATTATAACAGAGCAAATGATGAATATGCGATACCAGCACTTGCACCATCCTCTATTGTTATAGTCCTCGATCTCCACATTTAATTCCTTGGATTTTGTAAAATCTCATCATCATCCCTTCCGATCACAGTACTGGAGTCACTAGATTCATGGATCACATATATATGCAAAATGTGGAACCATGCAATTGGCATGTCAATTGTTTGATTAAGTGACTGAATGAAATGTGCTCTCATGGACAACATTGATCACGGGATATGCACAAAATGGGTTTCTTGAAAAGGCCTCAAAATCTTTCTAGCAACTTCAATTGATAGTTGTCCAACTATACCCCTTAGCCTTTGCCATCATCCTCCAGCTATACCCCTTAGCCTTTGCCATCATCCTCCCATCTTGTGCTGAAATGAGAGCTTTAGCTTAGGACACAGACAACCATCAAAGCATAATGTAAAACTGATTTTTGTCAAAAGTAGTTGGTGCCTTGGAAAACATGTATTCACAATGTGGACGCATAATGTCAATTGACGTGATGCCTCAAACACATGGTCTCATGAAATACCATGATTGTGGGATGTGCACAAAATTATCCGCTCTTCTTCAATTCAATCAATCTTCATATGCAACATCGCCTTTTGGAAACCTATAGAGCTAAGCAATATTTAAAGTAAACCGAGAGACCAACTTGTTTGACAAACAAAATTCCAAATATATTGGGAAGTAAATGGTATACAATTTGTACCATTTAATATTTGCATCTTCAAATTAATTGTTGAGATTAAAAAGCTAGGTATATTACAAAGCTATGTAGAGTTAAAAGATAAGTAAATTACAACACATTAGAGTTTACCTCAATGAGATGTGGTCTTGTGGAATGTAATGAATGCAAAATATGCACCTTTTTATTGAAAACGCTTTGGTAACTATCTAGGAACTACATTTGGCAACCATAAAACTCATGCCAACTTTAGAAATGTGGAGGCATGCATTTGGTGTGAAAAATGTTTGCCTAAATGCTTGACAGCAATGTGGTCTCATGTATTGTAATGATGTACATAATAATGCAATAGGAAACAAAGGATGATAACTGTCAGAAATTGACTACCAAAAATGCGTCGTTGACAAAACAACGATTATTTTCCATTGCTCGCCTCGACATATGCAAATAGACTGCATCTACATTTCCTCGGTGTCCACTCTATCTCCTACATCTACATATTATTTCCCCACCCCTTGCTCAATACCATGCCTTGCGCATAGGATGTGTTTTTCTCAAATGTTGTATGTGTACCACATTATTCGTTCTTCCCCATCACAAAAAACTTGCAAGAAATTTATATTGCATACATTACTCTGCAAATTACAACCCCTTCAAACTTAACATTGTTATCGTCTCTAGTGTAATTTGCGACTTAGGTGCAATTACTAGTATATATATTTTCAAGGTCAAAGCCACCTGAACATGACTATGGAGGAGTGTTTATTTTTGTTTTGTTTAGTTTTCAGCACCACCTACAAAACCTCATTCAACTTTGTGGTTGCCTTTGTTTGAGGCCCTCACTGCTACATATTTGATATTATTTAATGATTGAAGTGATTGATTTTTGAAGTATGCATTACTATTCCATCTTCACTCAACACATCTTCCACATGTTCATTTAAGGTAGCGGCTAGTCCAAATGACCCTCCAACAACTCCACACCTATTGCCATCTATACCCGATCACTCGCTCTTGCATGTGAAAAAAAGGTAAGCATTGAGCTTTAAAGACACCTTTCATTCCAACGTACTAATAAATTTCACTTCACTAAAAAACCCAAAAATATGGCCCCACATGTTCATTGTGAAAAAAATATACATTTTTCATTTAAAGGTTTGAAGGAAGAATGCACGTTTTTGGCTCCCAAAAGGCCAAGCACATTTTTGGAGGAGAAGAGGAAGTGCAAGAATATGCAAGTGTGTGTAAGTAGTAGTGTTGAAAGAAGCCATGTGCAGTGCATAAATGTAAAAATAGGATGGCACACACACCTCGTGTGCAAAGGCATTTTAACACTATGAAAAGAGGTGTGCACGTGAGGAAATTATGGAAGCTTTAAGTGATGTGGTGCAAACTTTTGGAATTGTGAAAAGTGAATAAAAAATGCATCTTGAGCATTAGATCAAAAAGTGAAAAATCATGTCTTTTAATGGCTTCAAGAAGTGCAAATTGTGTTTGGCTTCCCGTGGCTTTGCCCTTGGACCTCAATAGGGCTTCGCCCCTCGACCCTGTTAGGGGATGCCACCCTTAAACCTCCTCTTCTGGAAATAAAAGAATAAAAGTACATGCTACAAGGAACCAAACTAGCAACAAGGTGGAAGTTCTACAAAGGAATATCGTGGGAATTCTCACCATGTTCCAAGCATTGAAAAACTAAGAAGATGCAATATGAGAATGAATGTGCAAAAAAGAGTCAAGCTAGTTCCAAGTAAACATTGAACATAGTGTTACTTTTGGAGAAAACTTCTTATGAAGTTGGTTTTAATTTCAAATTACTTTTTGAAAATAGAAAGTAATTTAAAGAGATTTTTGTACTTTTATTTTCCAGGCTATATTTCAAATAAATTCATTGTAAAAGAATGTGAAAGGTCAATCAAGATTCAGTTACCTTCTCACATTATAAATACTAATTGCAACTATGGAAAAAAACTTTTGATGTTTTCTGAAATTTTGCTTGAGAGGAGTAAGTAAAAGAAATTGTGTTCATGTTCAATAAGAAATACAAGGAGATTTGCAAAATTTTGTATCTTGGAATTTCTTTGGCCATGTCATTTTGTCTTATGGTAAATGTATGTATTTCTTTCTTTCCTCTGCTAAATACACGATTCCAACATTAATCTACCAATATTCTTATTGTTTAGTATCTTGCACATGGGAATAAAATCTGCGTTTATTTATTCATATGTGCATCACTTTCCATTTCCTCTCCTTCTAAGCTTTCTCGATTTTCATTATGTTTCCTTTGTGTACTTTTCGATTAAAAGTACACAAACCCCCTAGAAAAAACCTATCTTATGAGGGAGCTTCTTCTCTCATGTGTAAATGAAATTCACACATTCTAATAGTGATTAATACAATGTTGCAGAAATATGCTGCCGCCCATTGGAAAAATCAATGAAATAAGAAAAAAATCACAATAACACATATTTTTGCTAATAATTTAGATGATTAATAACTTAAGCAATGTTGAGAGGAAGGTGTTCTTAACCTATGGACATGGATGACATTGGCAATGTTCTTTGAATGATTTTAATTGAAGTAGGGGAAATGTGCATTGTTATTCAATTTGCACTAACACTGACACATTTATTTGACTTGTCACTTTCTTAGCTTTAGTTCTCTCCACTGAGATTCCTTCTTAATTGCAATCGATGATCTCTACAAACTACAACCATCCTCCATCACATTAAGGTGTAGTTTCAATCTCAATGTGCACCTATTTGATAATGGAATCTTGGGTCACCATTGTTGTATTTCTTTAGCATTGCTCCCTCATCCCGCTGTTTGCATTTCAATATTTCATCTCGAATTGGAAGTGCACTGTGGTAGACTCAACTCCTCTTCGACTTAGTCTCCACATGACTATTTTGTGTGTAGTTGGAGAAACCCTACTCAATATTTTTTGTCATTGCCTCCACCTCTCCATGTATGTTACGATCCATTACCTCCATATTTCCCTTCAATTTTTGTATTCTCTCCAAAAGAGGTCAGATTTGTTCATTCAAAAAGGAATAAATAACATAAGAATTTCCACCCATTTCCAACTCCGATTCGGTTTCCTCCTTGTTGGGAGTTTTCCCTAGAGTAGCCAAACCTTTTCCTTGGCCTCTATTTGATCTCCCCGTCATGGTGATTGGAGTTTAGAATTTGTTGCTACTTTCGACTAGATATACAAAAACACCAAGAGAAACCCCAATTAAATTTGAAAGATATTTTTAAAAATGCAAGAATTTTAAAGAAATTCTACAATTTGCAACCTAGGGAGCAAATTTGTGGAAAAACTAATATTACAATAACTTAGGAAAAATGAATCCAAATCTGCTGAAATTATGAGGATATATTTATCCTCAGATGTTGCAACTCCTATAAACCAATTACATAAAAACTCACAATTAATAGTGAGATATAGGCGAGTCCCTAAAATTAGGGTTTCGACTTGATTCTGGCTAGAATCAAAGTTGTGATACCACTTGTAATGAAATTACTTAGATAAATTTGAATATCAGGAGCAATATAACACCAAAGACCACCAAAATATAAAGAAATTATCACAATATGTAAGGATAATGGCTTAGCCACTTCAAGGGGGAAACCTCCAAACCATACACTAAAACTCAAGTGCTTAATATGATGATAATAAACTAATCTCTAACTCCTATATATACTATACCATGCAAAACACCAAGGTCGACCCTCTAAGCATATGAAAGCATAAATAAATATGATATGGCATGATAAGAGATTATGCTATCCATAGTCGGCTATCCATATCTCAATATATGACCTAAGGTTAAGGGTGTAACAGATCTCATTTGACAAAGACTAAAGGATGAGGTCGAGTCTGAAAGGAAATCAAATCCCCTAAAAAATAAACACCATTATTGTTTTATTTTTTCCCTCTATAATGACATCTTGCCTTGACCTCCATGTTCTCTAACAAAAAAATGAGATGCTATTCTTTGAGGTATGTGGGCTTCAAGAGAATATGATCAAGTTTTTAGGAGAGAATAAGAAGAACAAGAAATAAAATTACCTTTACTTATCTCTCATTTCTTAATAAACTACCCTCATTTTCTCCCTTCAAAAAAAAATTGCTAGCTTATAGCATCATGTTAATACACTAGACCTATAAACCCCTATTCTTAGTCCACCTATAGTTAATTCCCATGTAACTACTAGCCTTGATTTGTCACTCTTTGATCTTGCTCTTGTATCTGATTATACTATTATTGATCTTTATGATTCTGTGCCTTCTCCACTTGCTATAATTTCTTCTTGTCCCACTTCAAATCCAATTGTGTATTTGCATGGTTCCTTTGAGAAGCATAATATTGCCTTTGGTTCTCGCACACTTTGTTTGATGGATTATCTCAGAAAAGGTATTGGTAGAAATTCATAGGGTATCGTTTCTCCTATCCAACACATTAACTATATTGTTCACTATGACACTAGTTATTGTTCACTCCAATTGATGTCAAATCTCCAGGTTTTGTTCAATCCACTCTTTGTGAGAATATTGAGCAACCCATGATTTTGTTACATCTTTACTCAAGATTGAGAGCCCTGATATTTCTTCTTTTAGGCATGATCCCATGAGCTAACTTAACTCAGGCATGATCACTCTGAGAAGCTTTCAGATATTTCCTTACATGTAATAGTTGTGCACTTCACACCCAATAATATGCAAAAATATTCTTTGAGCATCCATATTTATTTGGGATAGACTTATAATTAGAAGTGGTGGCATCATTATAATTATTTGTGAGGTCTCTACATGAGAGACACCTACACTATTTAACTTTTTAGTCTACACGGTCCTTCCTTTTTATGATCCTTTTATTAGTTGAGCTCTCTTTTATGGAGATTGTGTTAGGAGAAACTCTCATATTAGTGATGGCTTCTTCAAAAAATTAACAACATTCTAGAATTTTTTGTGTCATTTGGCGGATTTATTTGTTTTATGGGATCATTTTGTAGTTGCACCGAGTCTACATATCCATGGAGAGTTTACAATTTCAACATAGTGTACCTTTATACGTGTGTTCTCTATTTTGATAAATTTTTGTCTACTTTAATTGCTTGACTCTCCCATTACAACTAGGACCATCTTCTTGAAAGATATTTTGTTTGTATCTTCGACACTTCTTCAATAGATTATTAGTCTTCTTTTTGTTAGGAGCTATTATAGGGCATATAGTGTCATCTTGTAATCTTCTGTGTTCAAGAAGGATTATTACACTCACATATATTTTTCAAACCACTCCACTTGGTCACCATTATGAGGAGGTGTGTGAATATCGTACTTCTTCAAGTGTTGCGCTCTTTGTTAATCCCTTGAAACCCTATAACATATACTTTCTCGAAGCTGATCAAATTTAGTGTTGTGAACTCTTTTACACTTTCAAAACCTTTGATAGTCTCCTTGAATGAAGCTATACCGGTGAACATAGCCTCAGCTTGTCTTCTTCATTGCTCACTCAAGCAATAGATCTAGACCACTTATGTAAAATTGAGTTCCTTAGTGACTTTCTATCCACCAAACACCTTATTCAACTTTGTGTTTGAGACTTGAGCCATTTTCTTCTTAGGATGCCTTACAACATATGATAACTCCTGTACTTTTAGTGTCTTTTTTGAGAAACCTTGTGTGACACATTTTTCCCACATTGACTCATTTTCTCCAAATTTTTATATACAAGTATTGTTGCCAAAATGAGCCTCCTTTGAGGAATTGAAACATATTGCCCCTAGTTTCTCACATTTTAAGGAGATTTCATGTCTCTTTTTCGGTGTTTTTAGTCTACATATCTTTGATCATCTTACAGGAAGAGTCTTGGAGGGGTTCTAGACTCATGGAACATAATTCTCTTCATTTGGTTTCACTCATTTGGCATCCCAAATCTTCTTCCCAACTTTTACCTTCTTAATAGTAATCCTTGGTTAGATTTGAGATTTCAATTGTGTTCCAGTCGACTTTAGGATGTATCTATGCCTCTGTAGTGCCTCTCGGTCGCATTTAGAGCCTTGGGTAGAACTTTATTATCCTTTAGTTCAACACAATCATGCTTGAAGCTCTCCTATGGTAGATGCCTTAGTTTTTGACTTTGGGGATTAATCTCAAATGTACCAAAGAGAGGACCTTGGTGGCATTTATATACAAAATGGATCCTAATGCTACATAGAGGAAAGGATATGCACAGTTAAGGTTTTTAGAAAATCAACCAAGTGTTCAACCCAAGGGAAACAAAGAAAGCTAGTTAAGGCATAAAAGGATCCCACAACATAAAAATTTAGGATTACACCACGTGGCACGATCCCATGTAGTTGGGTGTCAGGAAAATGAAGATTGAGAAGTGGTTGAATGGTGATGTAAACATAAGAATGAGTGCAACGTGGCCGCATAAACATAACAAAGTTGGAAAAGTCTGAAAATTTGAATGGATGACATGTGGTCTTGATATCAAATAGAAATTGAAAGTCAAGATTGCACCACATGGTGTGATCCTGTGTAGTTGATAAGTCTAGAAGGTTGAGCAAAATAATGAAATCAACTAAGGCACAAGTAGGAGGCCTGAAAACCCAAATGGGTGATATGTGTCACTAAGATTGGTAAAGGTAGGAATGTTACGATTGTGCCACATGATGTAAACCCTTGAATTTGGAAAGTTAGGAAGGTTGAAGCAAAAATAATGGTTTGCCAAATATACACATAAATTAATTGCATATGACACAAACTCGGGTCCATAGAATTATCTCACCATGGAGGCTCGAATGGGTGACATGTGGCCCCAAACTTGAAGAGAAATAGGTCAAAGCAACAATAATGCAGAGTACCTTGCATACACTCTTATGAATACAATGGAACCATCCCCAAGTTGTGGGACCTTGCACACTTGAGACGGATCTCTAGAGAAGGTTGGTTCCTCTACCTACCTCTAACGCTACTGCTACTCCTAATGTTGAAAGCAAATCCTAGACTAAACATGCCAAGGGACCAGGGATAGAAGGATGTGCAGAAAGGGGAAATCCTAAGCTAAGGAAGGTGATAGCACGCTAGGGAAAGGGTGATCTCTCTCCACGAGTGGTGAAGGAAATAAAGAGGGCACAGGAGAAGAGGGTGGATGGACGTGTGCCACAGATCAACACGTGGGCTCAGCCTTCCAGTGTGCAACACATGAACATGGGGACTGCAAGCATGGGAATATGCACAACATGCCAAAAAATGCAAACAGAGAGGCGAGATGCAATGAAAATGAGAAAGGGAAGACAAGAGTTCCACAAAACATGATTTTATTGCTCAAAGGATGCACAGTCATTTACATTCATGGTAGGAGGTGAGAATACATTGCAGAGACCATGCCAAGGTCTGAGACCCATGGGAAGTTGGCCACCATTTTGGCATGGTGCCGTTACAACAAAGAGGGATCCTTTTTACAAAGCAGAACTCTATTATTTATAGAAGAAGAAGGAGAGAAGAGAAGGAGAAAGAGAGGGAAACTCATATTCAAATCTTCAACCACCAACAACAAGTGATAAATGCCTACAAATCCACCTGCAAGGCTGTCAGATGCACTTCCCCATGTCTGTTTGGCATGTAGAAGAAGGAAGAAAGCAAGATCTGATTGAAATATGGTGGTTGAGGTCGATTAGATGTGTGCATTGATTATCAGAAAGATGTTTCCCTATATTCTACATACCAAATCCCAAGTAAATTTGAATTTGAATAGTACAACATGTAGCTTGTGTCAACAGCTCTTAAAATGAGACAGGTGTGGGAATTTGAGCACTCTGTAGCAGAAGTTATGGCTGTCAGAAGTCTACAGAGTCCATCTGACATGTAAGACATGTGGTGCGCATGGATTGACTGAAGAAATTGGCCAACTTTCATTTGTTTTGTCTTTTCTACCATGTGTCATGCACCGGTTGGTTGTCTAGATTTGACACCCTGTTGGTGCACTTTGATAGGTTACGTGTTGCACACTCAAGTCTGATAGATGACGTGGCACAGTGACTGGCATAAAAGAAGGCGCAAGACGCGAAAGCAAAAGGAAGGTGCACGAAGGGGAAACAAAGGGAAGGCACGTGTGTAGGTCCGCGCGTGGAGGAATAGGAGAATACTTGCAGGGGACAAGTATTGGGAAGGGGCGCGAGAATTCAACGGAGGAAGGGCACACGGTGGCAGATAGAGAAAGGGAAAACGACATAGTTTAGTGTATGTAAGCACACAAGAGGAATGTTAGGGACTTAGCCATTTTGGAAGGCAAGTTTGTAGAGGTGCGTGCAAGGAGTGCATGACAAGATAGGAAAGAATCAGGTGTGTGTAAGGGGAAGGTGCAAAGGGGAAATGGAAGGAGATAACAGAATGGAGAGGGAGAAGCAGGAAGAAGGGCACAAGTAAGGGTGCGTAAAAGAACTGCAACCAAGTAAATTGTGCCAAGGGAGCAAACTTGAGTGCGCTCAACCTGAAATGTGAAACATCAGAGTCAGAATGAAAATATAAGTTATCCAAATAACTAGGAGAGTTATTTGGATAACATTTTTTGTGAATTTTGGGGCCATCTGCTTACTAGATGAAGAGACCAGTAGCCTTAGAAGTCCATTGGGCATGGAGTCAAGCGCTAAACTTGAAGATTTTATCTACAACTTGAAGAACATCCCTGAAGTCACTTGAAGCTCTGTCTGAACTTTGAACTGAATTGCTGCTCTCATACAAAGATATTCTGAATTGGATTGATGAGTGTGAAAGTTATGCATGTGGACATTGGAACTACCTCTTCCAAAATTGAACTATCATCCCAGGAAGCAAAAAAAGGGGTGCACGAAGGTGCAATAGGAAAGGAAAGGTGCACTAGAGGGAGCGTGCCAAAACAGAAGCACAACACTATGTACAAAAGCTGAAAATCATACATGTCCCAAAGGGAACATGCAGAGTGTGCGTGAGCACTTGTGTTATTGAAAGCAAACCTAAACTAGCCTACTCTAACCAGAGGCAAAGGGTGCTCAAGTAAAACCTGCAATAGGAAGGGAGAAGTAGCTTCCCTTCCTCACAAATTGTGACCATGTAATTGATTTGGCACTGAACATGGTCAGAAACAAGAGTGAAAAACCAACTTGCAGATGGTGTTTCACCCTCCTCAAAGTATCAACAAACAAAATATATACCTCCTGAAGTTGTTCTGCACTTGGATCTAGGAGGCACTGCTGCTGACCTTTGGCATGCTGAAGCTCAACCTCATGCTCTGAAGTGAGCATGACTGGTGGAAACTCTGTCTTTGGCTCTAGACTAGCCAAATATCTGATTGGGCATGGTCTGATCCTTGTGATTTTCCCATTACTTTGAAGCTCAATCCCACAGATGGGATTTTCTTGTAGAATTTCCTCCTGAAGGGGAGTGCTTGTAGGCTGGGGCACGCAAATCTGGGGCACACATGGTTCTACCTCTACAAGAAACTCAGTCTCCTTTAGAAATTACGCCCTCTGAGAACTAACTATTTTTCTTCTGAAACAGTGCCCGTATGATTTCCTCTTCCCAGTCAGAGTCACATGAGTCATGTCATTCTTCAACTGTTTTACAGTTCGTTGAACATGATGATGTTGGTTAGGAAAGGCGCGTTGGCAAGGGGGTTATTCATTTATGGTACAACTAGGTAGAGGGGACTCAAAAGGAAATGGGAGGATGGGTGCAGAAGGGATGGAAGGGGCACATGCTAAGAGGAGTGGATGCGTGCGCAGGAGGGGTGATGGAAGAGAAATGAAGGTGAGAGGATGGAGGAGGGGAATTCTCAATGGGGGCAGTGTGCAAGAAGCTGGGAACATGTGCAGTGGGCTGAGATGATGTAAGTTGGCATGGAGGAGTGGGAGGGTTGTAAGATGGTAGTGCAGGGTTGCCCCATTGACAGGGTTGCTGTGTGCTATATTTTTGAGCCTCCATTTCTTCTGCCCACTTTGTAATTTGGGGCAGCATCTCAGTGATAAAGTGTAGCTTCTGCTGGGTGTTAAACCAGCCTGGTATAGGGCTGACCCATGGACAAGGGACCTTGTAGCCAACTTTAGCTACCTTTATGGAGCACTTGACTCTGAGCTGCATCATGTCCATCTCCATCTTTTGCACCTGCCTCTCAAAATCAGCTTTGGCCAAGGAGTTACCACCATCATCTGCATAAACATGTTCTTCATAAACATTTTGGTTAGAAAAAAGTGGGTTGTATGCATTTTCAGGATAATGGGGCTTATAAAACTGATTTGGAGGAGGATTTTTAAACTGTGTGGATGGAGAAAAATAGCTCTACTGCTGCAAATGAGAATTCCATGAAGGGAAAGAAGTCATGATTGCACAACTTCAAAAGAGGAAGGTGGAATGATGGAAGAAGGAAAAATGAATGAAAGAAGGAGGGGAGACTGATCTGCGAATGAAATAATGGGTGCGTTGAATCAGTGGAGTCACCAGATGCATTGAAAGATTCCTCCAAAGGATGGATCTCAACAATAACACATCAAACTTGCTGAGATGAAGATGTAAGCTCTTCACTCTTGTCCCACCTGGGGTGTGCCAAGAAACTGTTGGTCGTTCAAACTTGCACCTACGTCTCAGACTGGAAGAACCGAGTTGTTTGAGACAACAATGGAACCATCCCCAAGTTGTGGGACCTTGCATGCTTGGGACAGATCTCTGGAGAAGGCTGGTTCCTCTACCTACCTCTAATGCTACTACTACTCCTAATGCTGAAAGAAAATCCTAGACTAAACATGCCAAGGGACCAGGGATAGAAGGATGTGTAGAAAGGGGAAATCCTAAGCTAAGGAAGGTGATAGTGCCAAGGGAAAGGGTTGATCTCTCTCCACGAGTGGTGAAGGAAATAGAGAGGGTGTGGGAGAAGAGGGTAGATGCATGCGCCATAGATCAACATGCGGGCTCACCTTCCAGCAGTGTGCAACACATGAACATGGGGACTGCAAGCACAAGATACACACAACATGCCAGAAAATGCAAACAGAGAGGTGAGATGCAATGAAAATGAGAAAGGGAAGACAAGAGTTCCACAAAACATGATTTTATTGCTTAAGGGATGCACAATCATTTACATTCATGGCAGGAGGTGAGAATACATTGCAGAGACCATGCCAAGGTCTGAGACCCATGGGAAGTTGGCCACCATTTTGGCATGGTGCCGTTACAATAGAGAGGGATCCTTTTTACAAAGCAGAACTCTGTTATTTATAGAAGAAGAAGGAGAGAAGAGAAGGAGAAAAGAGAGGGAAACTCAGATTCAAATCTTCAACCACCAATAACAAGTGATAAATTCCTACAAATCCACCTTGCAAGGTTATCATATGCGCTTCCCCATGTCTATTTGGCATGTAGAAGAAGGAAGAAAGCAAGATCTAATTGAAATCTGGTGGTTTAGGTTGATTAGATGTGTTCATTGATGAGGAGAAAGATGTTTCCCTATTTTTCACCTACCAAATCCCACCTAGATCTAAATTTGAATATTCCAATGTGTATCTGATGTCAGTAGCTTTCACAAGTCCAGGGCATGTGGGAATCGGAGCTCTGTAGCAGAAGATATGGTTGTCAGAAGATCTCAGAGTCACTCTGGGACATGTAAGACACGTGGCATGCACGCTGATTGACTGAAGGAAATCAGACCAACTGTTCATTTGTTTTGTTTTTTCTGCCACGTGTCATGCACTGGTTGGTTGTCCAGGATTTGGCACCCTATTGGCGTGCTTTGATAGGTTGATGTGTTGCACACTCAAGTCTGAAAAGATGCACAGTGACTGGCACAGAAGAAGGCTAAGGTAGCAAAAGAAGGTGCAAATGAAGGGGAAACAGAGGGAAGGCACGCACGTGGAGTGTGCAGAAAGAAGGCATACTTGTAGAAGGACAAGTATGGAAGTAAGGGGCACGAGCATTCAACTGAGGAAGGGCGCGTGATGGGAGATAGAGAAGGGGCACACGACATAGTTTAGTGTATGTAAGCACGCAAGAGGAATGCCAGGGACTTAGCCATTTTGGAAGGCAAGTCTACAAAGGTGCACGCAAGGAGTGTGCGATAGGATAAGAAAGAAATTGGGCACACGTGAGGAAGGCACAAAGGGGAAATGGAAGGAGATAAAAATGATAAAGGGAGAAGTAGGAAGGAAGCATGTGCGTGGGCACATGGAAGAATTGCAACCAAGAAAATTGTGCCAAGGGGTCAAGCTTGAGTGCGTGCAACCTCAAATGTGAGATATCAGAGTCAGAATGAAAGTATAATTTATCCAAATAACTATTCTGGAACCCCTCCAACTCACACTTTACCTTTTTAGCTTGTCCTCACTAGGTCTTGCTAAGGTTTTATAGCAAAATCTGGGGTTTTGAATCTTTCACTATTTTCTAACCTTATGATCACCTCAAAACACTTATTTCACACTTTCTCGAGCTATCTCATATGCCCTTACACTCCTCATTCATCATTCATACTATGAGTTCATGCTTTGGGTTCTTGCTCTAGTCTTGCACTCAAGCACTTATTTGGTCTTCTTCAACTTTGTTTTTCTCTTTTCTTGGTTTCTATATTCAAAATCCCTCTCTTTACCTTCACACTATTCCTTACTGACCTTGTCCACCTATTCAAATCACTTTCATAGATCACCTCTTCACATTACTATCTTCGACTCTTCAAATGCTTATCTCAAGTTCCAAATTTATTGTTTGATGGTTCCTCTAATTATTTTCAATCTCTTAATCCTATTAAGGTATAAAATGCATGCCAACACCTTCCATCAAGTTATAGTAGATTCTTTAAGGTCCTATGCCCAATGCTCTGTTTCTTAAGGTAGGCCTGACTGTTATAAGTCTAAACACGAGATTGTGTATGGTCCTCCTATCCTATATCCTAGACATTTCAAACACTCTCCAACATGATTATACCTCTTCATTCCTTTTTACATCCTCCTAACTTGTCAGAGACTCCACAAATTACAACACCATAGAACAAAGACTAAAGATTTCAAATTACTCCCTTTCTAGCCCACAATACCGAGTTTGTACAATTTTGGATTGAGTATAATGATTTAATGAGAAACCTTCCTTCTTGAGATTATAGTGTTTCTTAATCACCCTTCATACACCCATGCATATCGTTACATTATCTTGGAATAGGTTCAAAGGATTGCTTTCATCATTATACCAATTCTCTTTCTTAAATCTAGTCCTTAACAAGGTACAATCTGGAGCATGGTATTTTTTGAGTTATTTACCTTTGCTTGACTTGGTGGAGATCCTAATGACTCAAAATAATTGCATAGACCTTAACACCATTATACCAATGTTCTCATTTCATGATAGAATTTATAAGTCCTCCCTAAACCACAACTCTATCATGCAAAATACAGTCACCTACAAATTTGACAGTTTTAGCCTCTTCTAAGCATCCACTTGCAAGTTCATTACTATGCCATCAATCTCAATCTTAGTGTCCTCCAGGGTTTAAGATACCTTTCATAATCCTATTCATTCATCACCCAAACCTTTCCTCACATTTAATAGTTCAAACAAAGACTCACCTCATGAACACAATTTTGTTTTCCTCCTTGTCATCAATGCATCCATAGACCTCTTCATGCATCCTAGGAACCGCAAAATTCATCAAACATGTAGATTACATCTATATAAAATTTCATATAAGATTCATTCTCAATTCATTAAATATTTCATGCACAATAGCACAAAAAATTCTCACATACAGTCTTGTTCTAATTCAAGAATTATTTTATTTGATAAACCATGAACTTCACAAAGCTTCAAGAGCCTTTAGGCTCTGTTACAGAGACATTTCTCCATCAAAATATCTCTACCAACCTCTCTTCCCTATCTCCATTTGAATACAATTTCTTTTTATGAGAAGAGGAGGTAGTTAGGGTGAGAAACAACTAACTCACCTAGGTGTAGACCAACTAGTTGGGGTTAGGGTCTAGTTAAGATCTAGTGAGTGATTTTACAAGTGAACACATGTTTCATGACCCCATTTATTCATTTATTACACCCATAGTAACAACTAGATGAATGACATGCTAACATGACATTTAAAATATTCAAACTATGGTTTTGGAGGGAAACTCTCAAAACCATTTATTACATGCTTAGAGAGTCCAAATGGAATTGATACACCACAAAGAGACCCAAATGGACTCAACACACCCAAAATGTCTAGAAAATGAAAACTTGCAAATGTACAAGTGATGCTCATGCATCATACTCCCCAAGTGGAGATAATTGGACTATATACAATGGAGGCCTCTTCTTTCTTCTCTTCCAATTGTACTCTACTTGTAAGATCCTTCTCTTCTTTGCTGTGTTATTCTTATCTTTATCAACATCATGCTTCTTTTGGTCTTCACTCTTTGTCTTCAACCTCTTCTTCATTGCTTTGTCCTAAAAAATGAGGATGTCTTCTCTTTGCCTCTTCATTTGAGCTCCTATATGAGCTATTTCTTCAATGTTCTTCACCTCTTCTTCAAGGAAATCTGCAAACACACATGTACACAAAACCTTAGATGAAAAATCAAGAGAATTTTGAGTCCCTTCACCTGCTTCCTTCTTTGTTTATTCTTCACTTTCAGTCTTCTCATCCATCATCACAACTCTCTCTTCATCATACTTCATTTATTCACCGTTCAAAGAACTTTCAAGTGCTTATAATTCATCCTCTAACTGTTCCTTGCTTTTATAAAAAAAATGAAAATCAGTTTGCTCTTGTTCTCTCTCAATTTCTTCTTTAACAATGAACTCCTCTTTCACTGTTTCTCTGATGTTTTCTTTCTCTTGCTGATATGTCATCCTCTTTAGCCTTCTTTCTTCTTCTCTTATCCTTATTCTCAGCTGCATTTTCTTCTTCCTCTCCATGAGTGACCTTATGGACCACTTAACCACCTTCTTTATCACTATTTCAAGACCTTGTATTTGTACTGCTCTTGTTCTTTTCATTAACACTTCTAGTTGCTCCATATCTTTTCTCAATTCTCTTATCTCTTCTTCCATCCACAATTTTTTCCCTCTCTAACTCTCTTGATCTCTCTTATTTTCTCTCTCTCTCATCTCTTTCTCGTTTTCCTTATTTCCCATGAATTCAAGCAATTTGTTCATCAACTTCGCTTTTTATTCATCCATCTTTCTCAAACAATCCTGTTTCACCTTGTTTTCAAGTCTCACTTAGGTTCTTTTGCACACATAATATTTTGACTTCTTGTTTTCTTCTCTATCTCTTCTCTTCTTTCTTCACTTTTCTCTTTTGTTTCTTCTTTCTTTCTCAAAGAGAAACCTGTCACTTGATTCAAAACGCTCACAAGAAGGCAATAACTAGCTTCAATAACTCACATAAGTTCACTAAACAACTCAAATCACATATTTACAAATGCTTATATCAAAAATGACTTTTTACTAACCAATAACACCTTTCATCAACAAGAACAAACCTCAAATGCCTTGATATTGTTTCTACGATATCGTTATTGTGTAGAGTACCCTGCATACATTCTTTTGAATACCAAAATGCATCACCAAACAAGAGTTAGATTCCTTTCTTAACAAAATTCACCAATAACCTGAAACTAGGCGCTTTCTCAAGGAGCCAAATCTTGCTTAAAAGGATAAAAGACATTAAATGACTGCACCAAAGGCTAAAATCAACTTCAACATGATCAACTCCATCTATCTAACATGATTAATCCACTCAACAAGTTTCATCTCATCATTTACACCTATTTTCCTTGTAGACCTCAAGTTTTGCTAGTAGCCCTTCAAAAGGACAACATCTGACGTAATTGAAAAAATTCAATGAGATAAAATTGAATGCTAAACTTTTCAAATACCCATTATCCTTATTTAGTTGTTCTTAAAGTGCCTTGGACTAATTCCTTGCCCATCACTTTTTATTCTCCTTTTAACGTTTTATACTAGCCCTTTTTAACCCTCATAGTCTTCATGTTTAAAGCAAACTACAAACAATCAAGAAAAAATGTTTACATATCTAGGTACCCACTATTGAGGTCATGCTCTATGCAAAAGTTTAGGTCCTCACTCTTTATGGAACCCCTCCAACTCACACTTCACCTTTTTAGCTTATCTTCATTAGGTCTTGTTAGGGTTTTATAGAAAAATCTAGGGTTTTGATTCTTTCACTATTTTGCAACCTTATGATCACCTCAAAACACTTATTTCACACTTGCTCAAGTTATCTCCTATGCCCTTGCACTCCTCATTCATCATTCATACTATGAGTTCATGTTTTGGGTTCTTGCCCTAGTCTTGCTCTCAAGCAATTATTTGGTATTCTTCAACTCTATTTTGCTCTTTTCTTGGTCTCTATTCAAAATCCATCTCTTTACCTTAATATTATTTGTTACTCACATTTTCCACCTATTCAAATCAATTTCCTAGATCACCTCTTCACATTACTATCTTCAACTCTTCAAATGCCTATCTCAAGTCCTTTACTAGGACTGTAGTAGGACAATTCCAAATTTCTTGTTTGATGGTTCCTATAATTATTTTCAATCTCTTAATACTTTAAAGGTATCAAATGTATTCCGAAAACACCTTCCATCAAAGTCACAATAGATTCTTTAAGGTCTTATGCCCAATACTTTGTTTCTTAAGGTAGGCGTGACTGCTATAAGTCTAAACAAGGCACTGTGTATGTTCCTCCTATCCTATATCCCAGACATTTCAAACACTCTCCAACACGATTAGACCTCTTCATTCCTTTGTACATCCGCCTAACTTGTCAAAGACTCCACAAATTACAAAACCATGGAATAAAGACTAAAAATTTCAAATTACTCCCTTTCTAGCCCACAAGACTAGGCATGTATAGTTTTGGACCGAGTACACCGATTTTATGAGTATCCTTCCTTCTTGAGATTATAGCGTTTCTTAATCACTCTTCGTACAACCATTTCTATCTTTACATTATCTTGGAATAGGTTCAAAGGATTACTTTCATCATTATACTAATTCTCTTTCTTAAATCTAGTCCTTCTTAACAAAGGTACAATATGGAGTAGGGCATTTTTTGAGTTATTTACCTTTCCTTGACTTGGTGGAGATCCTAATGACTCAAAATAATGCCACAAAACTTAACACCATTAAACCAATGTTCTCATTTGATGATAGAAGTTATAACTCCTCCCTAAATCACAACTCAATCATGCAAAATACAGTCACCTACAAATTTTACAGTTTTAGCCTCTTCTAAGCATCCACTTGCAAGTTCATTACTATGCTACAAATCTCAATCTTAGTTTCATGTAGGGTTTAAGAGACCTTCTTGTAGACTCCTATTCATTTGTAACCCAAACCTTTCCTCACATTTAATATTCAAACAAAGACTCACCTCATGAACACAATTTTGTTTTCCTCCTTGTATCAAATTGTTTGTCATCAATGCATCCATAGACCTCTTCAAGCCTCCTAGGAGCCACACAATCCATCAAACCTATAGATTAAATCCATATAACATTTCATATAAGATTCAATCTCAATTCATTAAATATTTTATGCACAATAACACAATAAATTCTCATATACAGTCTCGTTCTCATTTAAGAATCCTTTTATTTGATAAACCATGAACTTCACAAAGCTTCAAGAGCCTTGAGGATCTATTACAAATATATTCCTACTTCAAACTCTCTCTACCAATCTCTCATCCCCCTCTCCAATCGAATAAAAATTGACTTTTATGATAAGAGGAGGTAGTTAGGGTGAGAAACAACTAAATCACCCAAGTTTAGACCAACTAGGCAGGCTTAAGGTCTAGTTAAGATCTAGTGAGCAATTTTACAAGTGAACACATGTTTCATGACCCCTTTTCTTCATTTATTACACCTATACTAACAAATAGATGACTAACATGATAACATGACATTTCAAATATTCAAACTAGGGGTTTGGAGGGAAATTCCCGAATCCATTTATTACATGCTTAGAGAGTCCAAATGGACTTGATACACCATAACGAGACCCAAATGGACTCAACACACCCAAAATGTCTAGAAAACCAAAACTTACAAATGTAAAAGTGATGCTCTTGCATCAAACAACCAATGAGAAGGAGTCAAATGACAAGGTAAACTACTAGAATAAATTTGATAACCTCGTGACTATCATCTATTTATCACGATTAGAGCCTTGTATTTTTTCCATATATTTCGATCCAGACTACCAAATCAAGTGAAATTGGACTCATTGGAAATATATTGAGGAGTGCTTCTAGATGGAGGTGGTTTCAAGTCTTTATATACCATGTTTTAGGAAAATAATTCAACTATAGATGCCAAAAAATATTCTGGAAAATGATTTAGGGGTGGTTTGAGCATATATTTTTAGTTAAACCTCATTCTCAGAAGTTGGGTGAGAGAATATTAAATATGCCAACACATTCCTCTCTTTCTTCCTCTTTCCCTCTTTTATAACATCCAAATTGGTTTTCATTGTAAATTTCCTCTCTTTAAATGCAAAGTTACCCCATCTTTTTGGGTTTCAAAACGTTTTTAGTGTCTAAACCTCTCTTTTGGAGTGCTTGTAATGAATCCAATACCTCTTTCACTATTGTAGTAGGTTGTGCATATTTTCAACATTAATACAATGTTTTTTGTGGCTTATATATGCCATATAAATTGTGTTATTTATATCTTGCCTTCCTCTCTTTTGTGATATAAGGTGTGTGGGTGTAGTTGCATGCTTTTATTACCTCGTGTCAATCATAGACACAGAGAGTATTCCACAATTTCTATGGTGCATCCCTTTTATTACTTTCACTTGTTTCCTTCTCCCCTTTTTATTGCAATTGTTAGCTTAGATTTATAGTAGTGGTAACATTAATTTAGTTTGGATAAGAGAAAAAATTATTTGGATGTGTGCTTCAAAGATCAATGTCCCACACCTGGAATAATTATTATTTTTTTGCTGAGACAACAATCCTCATTTGGTGCTCTTGGGCACACATTTTTAATAACCAATACTTTTGTACACTTCTGGTGGGGCATATGTGTATCTTTGTTTAATATTTATAATATTTATAAATGCAAGGATGTAAGTTTTCCAAATTTACAGGTAAGTTTTTGTGTATTGTTAGATCATTTGGTTTTGTGAACCATGTTTTCAATCACCTAAAGACTCCAATATTTTTGAGAGTATATTTATCTCATTTGTAGACCACTTCCATCCACCCACCTCTTTTTCTAATGTGGCTATACATTCATGACACATTGTTTCTTCCATTGGAACCCTTATCCCCATTTTCATGAGCAAAAACAATATTATCCTCTATTCCCTACCTTATTTATAACCAAAATTTCCCTGAATGTCAGGGATATTACTAAAGTTGTGATAGATCTGCATCTGCACCTGGTCAAACTCATGCATATGAATATATTACTAACTATGACAATTTCCAAGAGTAAGAGTATGCATATGATGAAGGTAGCTTCATCCATGATCCTACGATCTAGCAGAGGATAAAAATAATGGAAGACAATATGAGGAGAGTGTAGGACATGATAGATAAGACAGAGGCTAAAAAATTTGGTCCTAAGGAGTCTTGCCCATGGGGTGATACTTTTCCATGCTCATATAGTCCTCCTTCTCTACCATTTAAAGCCTTACAACCATATTAACCTATAACACATTATTTTCCCCATTTTTTGGACTCTCCTGACGATTACCTTCCTCCCAAGAGGGATAATATACCCATTGATTCATTATAACCTTTTTTACATCATCCTAGAGCTCATTCTTTTCCTCATTTTCTAGATCCATACAAACCTATCATTGCAATATCTTTCCCATATTGTAGAATCCCATATTCATCTCTATTTATAGAAGTATTACATCCCTCTCTCACCCCCTCTGAAAGTATCATCCAATCCATAAGAGTTTTTAGAGGAAGCATTGGGATATCATAGTGATTTCTAGAACCTTATTTCAATATGGATTTGAATCTTTGGAAGTGGGTAAATATGTTCAACATCCTTCTAATGAAAAAGAGACAATACATCTGGATAGGAAGCTTGCGGAGTTGGTGATCAAACAATATCTACAATGTTCGGTGGATAAAGTCAGCGAGGTGGACCTTAAAGAAGCTCTCCATGAGAAGATAGGTGCTAACCAACCTCTCGCATATACTTCATGTCTTGTTAAGATCAACTTAATAAATGGAGATCAAGAAATATCTATCTCAAAGTGAAAAGAATTAAAAAATGATTAAGAAGTATGTCATCCCATTTAAGAGATCCCTATTCTCAAAAATGATCAAACCAAGGTTGAGGATGAAGGGAATGAGCTTAAAGTAGAGAGGAAGGAAGTCCTTAACACCAAGGATAATCAATTAGATCAAAACATAAGGAAGATAATGTTACCATCCTTGGATGCTATGTTTCTAATGAACCATATGTGTCATCAAGCATCAAGGTTGATCGAATTTAGCCCTAAAAGGATGAGGAGAAAATCATACATGCTAAATATGCACGTCAATGCAAAAAGGAGGATGAATTTACCACTATACATGAAGACTTTGAGAGTTCATGTTTTACACTGGGGATAAATGTGATGATCAGACCTGGTCTCCACTTGTAGAATCCACATATGAAGATATCCTTGAGTTATCATATCCCAAAGTCTTTATGGAATAAGAAGGGGATGTGTCTTCAAGCTCTGTCTATGGAGTTAAGCATAAGGATGAATAGGGAAGTTTGCAAGGAGAATGTGGGCCTTAAAATTTAAAGAGTGGGTGTCCTATTAAAAAATTGGATGTTTTAGATCTTGAATAAGATTTTCCATCTATCACATTCACTTCAAAGCATGAAGAAGAGCTTTAAAGTACCAAAAGTCAGCCAACACACCTTCACAAATACAACACCGAGAAAGAAGGGGTGTATTATATTAGTAATGATGTTTTGAAGTAGTTGTAAACCATCTTTTTACTCCTATCACTTACCATGGGTGCTTCAAAGATGATATGAAGACCATATTTTATCAAAAAGGGAAGCTACTTCTCCCAACTCATTCTTGGCTTTGTATATTTTTTATGTACATAGAGTAGGGGTAGTGTAGACACCTAAAATCCGCTCACGTAGTTTTACTACTAGAATTGCATTAATTATCCTCTCTTCTATCATTCTCATCATGATTAGTGATTTCTCGCTAATTAACAAACATCTTCACTCTCTCTTGGTCAATTGACAACATTTTGTCAATAAACCACCATTTTTTCTCTATTCACATTAATTAATTATATTTTGATAATTAATTAGCCTTCCTATCACTCATGATGCTGATTAACAACCTTTCATTAATTAAAATCTGCATCTACTTGGGTTAATTAATTACGCTCGCTCCTCTAACTCGATAAATCGTTGTTTATTGGATGAAATTCCTCTAACATCCCGCCAATCACACTAATTTTCCTCTAATAAGGTCACATCTACCTATTAATTAATCGTCCTTGATTAATTAAAACAACCCTCAACTCCCATGAGTCACTAATGATAAATTAAACTCTCCTAAATCAAGGTTACCTTTCCTAACAACCTTATCCAAATCTAATATTGATTTTACCTTATCCCACATGCACCAAAATGCAAAGCTTTCTCAAACAGGAAGGTTATATAAAGGACCCTCCTTTTTTCTAAACATACACCTTATTTTCCCTAGAGTAAACTATAGACATTTTGATCTTGAGCCATTCTCCATTGAAGAAAATAACTTCTCCATCTTGCATCAACTCTCTCAAATTGAAGAGCATGGGAAGATCCAAAAATGGCCATGTAGCCATGTTTTGGTGAGATCCCATCTTTAAATCTTGAGAAAACCACTCCCTTTTGATTGCTAAAGTGATCTAAATAGGTTCATTTGTTAGATTAGCAATCTAGAGAGTAAGAAATAGCTTAACATTTAGATTTGAGATTTTTTCATGCATTGAAGAAGTTGTTTCTCATAAGCTCTTATCTTGATGGTTCTATAGTATGTTTGATTATACTTAGAAGCTACTAGGTGTTAGCTTTGTTTATTAGTATGGAAAATTTCTATATGTTCACATTTGGCATGCCTGGTGGGACTCAAACCTGGGTCAACTTCCCATTCTCACATGTTGGCTCTCCTGGCCAACACATCGCGTGCCTTTTGACTAACCATCACATGGTTCCTCACACTTATGACAATAGGGAACCTAGTTTTAGGAATTCACATCAAAACATTCCCATCACGACTAAACCTGGATTGGCTATTCATGCTAGAGAAACCATTCAGTTAGCCCTTTCCTCACCATCATCTCATAGTCGATGGTATGATTATGAGGATTCTAATCCAAACTATTCTTTTGATTCCTCTCCATCTTCAGATGATTCTAATCCAAAATATATTTGTGATTCCTCTCAATCTTCTGATGATTCTAATCCAAACTATCTTTCATATTCTTATCAGTCTCCCAAAAATTTATCCAATCAACTTTCTTCTAAGGAATAATCAGTTACCTAAATGATGTTTTCCTCCTCTAAGGGTTTGTGTCAACAAAAATTATTCCCATCATTCATCTTATTTGATTCCTATATCGTGGTCCTCCCTTTCTTCGCAGGACCCCCTTTATAGGTCGCCTCAGCAAATTCTTCCTCTATTAAAGATCCGTACGACTCAAAATTCCTCTTATTAATCATCTAAGTCAACTCCTACATCAAAATCTACTGACTGGATACATGAACCTATTTAACTACCTACACTATGCCGTCTTCTAGGAAAAACTATACCAACTAATTCAAAATCTACATCTTCTTCCACTCGCGAGAAATATAAATCCAAATATACTTCGTCTCTTGAGTCATCTTTTCTAACAATCATCATAAAACATATTCTGAATCTTCAACAGTTGTTAGACCCCTTTCTTCCAATCAACCTTCTATCATCGACCACCAACAACCCATCCCGATTGATTTATTTAAGAATGAAGAAACAATCAGATAATTCATTGGGCTATATGTTGACATCCCTCTAGAGGACCATGAGAAAGGATTATCTTTTGACCTCAATGCATTCACGTATTTTGGAGAAAAATTTGATTCCTTTTATCAGAAAATAGAGGAAGATCCTAAGATCATCAAACTCGATCATCCTCTTACTCTTCCATCTTCACATTCCCCATTACATGGAGAACCTCCTGGGTCTATCATTGATCCCTTGCCTATCTTCTCATCACCCCATCATTTATTGCATATCATGATTCCTCAATCACAATATCACCTTGGGTTACCTCTTGGTAGCCCATCATCTTCTTCTACAGGTAGGCCACCTCCAAGTAGCCCTTCATCCTGTTAAGTGTGGAGCTTAATTGCTTCACAAAAAACTTGATTTTACATGTTGCTGGTTTTGACAGTGATCAGCATCGGTTAGAAGGTAACTGACATTGGTTAGGAAGTGACTGACATTGGTCAGGTAGGAACTGGCATCGGTCACCTCTGCGATGGTGATTTATTTTTTAAACGAGAATTAGAATAAATATCCTGCTTTAAAGATGGTTTATTAATTGTAAAGGTATAGTTAGTTGCCTAGAATAGTTATATATGCATGTATGCATTGTTTGAGGGTATGAGAGAAGAAAATAGCAATTGTTTAAATGTAAGTTTTCTTGGTGAGAAAGAAAGAGTAGCTAAGTGAGGGAAAAGCATTGAACATCCTGTGAGGTGTTGGAAGATAACAAATATTCATTGTATTTTCTCTATAAAGCACTAAATAATATTATTGGCCATTTCTTGGTGGACGTAGCCCACACTGGGCGAACCACGTTAAATATGGTGTTATTTTTTCTCTTGTTTATTTTATCTTTTGGCTTATTTCTGCATTCATTGCTTGTATGCTTTATCTGATTATAGATATGTGCAACACTATTATATGGTTTAACCCCAACACATCCTTTATTTGTGGGTCACCTCCGGATAGCCCATCATCTTCTATACTTGGGCCACATCCTAATAACCCTTCATCTTTCATCTATGGGACACCTCCTGGTAGCCCATCGTCTTATATACTTGGGCCACACCCTAGTAGTCCTTTATCTTCCATCTATGGGACACCTCTTGGTAGCCTATTTTCTTCCATCTCGGGGCCACATCCTAGTATCTCTTCATCTTCTATCTATGGATCACCTCTGGTAGCCCCTTTTCTTCCATCCTTGGGCCACATCCTAGTAGCCCTTCATCTTCTGTCTGTGGCTCACCTCTAGGTAGCCCATCCTCTTCAATCCTTGGACCATATCCTCTTCATCCATCATATCATCCTTCTATCAAAAACTCTGGCAAGCCCACCATCATCTCTAATTTTCCTCTCATCAATCTTAAACATCCAATTTCTTCTCCCACTTCTCGGGATCAGACAAATCAAACATTAGCTTATATGAAGCCCAAACAATTTCTTCATCAAGCTAGGATAAAAAATTCCAAGAGCTTCAAAGCTACCAACAATTTAAACGATCATAAAGTTAAAAATCAAACACGATTCAAGAATGCACACCAATGCAAATTCTAGGTATATCACAAAGTTCATAAACCTATGGATAGGGAAATCAAGATCCCGCATACAAAATCCATGTCAAAATATAAGTCGTAGTCACTTATCGATTATGATCTCACTACGGTCATCGAGATTGGAGATAATATCACTGTTGATAAGTAAAAAATCCTAGTCTCCCTTATCAAATAAATCGAAAAACATTGTTGTTGGATCTTATCACCAAAGTGACATTGTTGGTTCCAACTTCCCAATCATTTATCATCATTGTCTTGTCCCTTCGTAAAACCATAAAAAATATTCAAAAAATAAAAAAATAATTCAAAAATACAAAAAAAATCAAAGGTACAAAGATGAAACATTGCAATAAGGTATTGCATACATATGGATGTTCTTTCTTCCCTTTCATTCCATTCCTCTACAAGTTTCCCACCATATTCATTCCTTCAATGATCTTTTGGTTAGTCTATTTGCAATCCTTGTGTGACATTTATCTCTATCATATTCGTTTGACCTTTGTCTTATATTACCTTGGTAAATTAAAGAGTGGCTGACCTCTTAGATATTATATCAATATCTACATCTAATAAACTTGTTACGAAGACATTTTGGGAGTATTTGTTGACACTATCCAATGTCGTCATCACAATCACTTCGACATCCTTCCATCAAGACATCAGTGGTTCTTAACCCCTTATGAAAACAATCAAGAGAACTGAAATAATGTTTAGAAAGAAAACACAATCAATCAAAACATCAAACATCAAAAGAAAAGCAATATATAACTCTCTATTGGGGGTATTTCTAGTATCTCTACCAGGGCTATGGACGCTTGGCTAGCAGTAGAGAAATGTTGCAATTAGAATCAAATACATCCCCGTCGGGGCTATCCCACCCTCCATTCACAAATCACCTTTCAAAATAAATCATTCCTACACATTGGCTAAGTGTGTCTTCACTTGATGTCTATTAAATCTTTACTTCAAGAGGTAATTAATTTCCACGTGCACATACTGGATCTTGATGAGAAAACATGACTAGTATGTTACTAGGTTTTTTAGACCTTGTTCAGACTCTTTCCATAGTCTATATTTTGTCTCATGATTTATGCCTTTGGCTAATCACCTTTTCATCACCAATATTCTAGCTACATTTTCCATATATTTCTATATCATTCACACTTCTCTTCTGATTCATTCAGAACGTCCATGTGTATAAAATTGCCTTTTTACCATGTTTATGGGAACCTTTGTCCCCTTTTAATAAAACAATCTTCTACTTATTTTCTATCATATGTTTCTTGGTCAACTTGCACTGGGGCCACACTTGCTCCTTCTTGGCAATTCATTGATTTGAGTTCATCATCAAATTGAACCTATGTGTCTTGGTCTTGATCAAACTTATCTTCTTCTTGTATATATGTGAAGAGTTTTTGTACATTCTCATCTAACTTTGGGGGCATCTTCGCATCTTCACTTTCTTGTACATACGCATGACATTATTATCTTGTACATTCCCATCTATCGCTTGCGGAATCCAAGTTTCTTCATTTTCCTGTACATTGCTTTGGGAAACTTTCAAAAAACCTTAAAAATTCAGAATTCCAAAACATAGGTAAAATAATCAAAATCCTCTAAAAAATTTGTAAAAAACATGCACGTAGCTGAAGCCTGTGTCAAATGCATTATAATCAAACATAAAAAATTATCCTATAAAACATCTTTTTTTGATTCTCACTTGTTCTTGTGCGTGACATGCGGATCATCTGGATCTACCTCCATTAACAAAGCTGGTTTGCTTGCTATGTCTGTACGCCTTTGGCACAACGAGTTGTTGGGTACTGTTTCATAGTGCATGAATGTGTTTTCATAGGACCCAAGTGTCTTTCATTATTCCCCTCACATGTATCCTTTTTCTAGACATCATTTTCAACCCTTGTTGTTAAACACAAACATTCAGGAACTGAAGCTTGATAAAAAACGTTGTTGCAACTATTTTGAATGTTGTTTGTTTGAGTATGTGTGTTTGTACTTGTTTCCCTGTTAGGTTATCTTGTTTACTTTCTCGTATTGTATTTCATTATGTATGTTGCATTGAGTTAGTGTTTTAGCAATGAACAAATGTTTTTATTATATATTTTCATTTTATTATACACTTTTATTATATGCGTATATTTTAATAAGGACTAATGATGTAGATCACATGCAATATAATGAAATACAATTGTTTTTACATCAGTTGGATGCAAGTTGTTTCCATTCTCTTTACCTTCATTTTTCTTCCTTATCATTTTCTTCTATAAACACTATTCTTCCAAATCACTTGGGGCAATAGGGATCACCTTTTATCCCCCCTCTCCCCTTCATTTTTTAAATCCATTTCCTTCATCTTTTCAAGCGTCGATGAACCTCTTTCATCACCCCATCGACACTCGAGGGACATCCTTCATTCTACTAATATTTCTTCTATCCCTTCAATATTTTTGTTTGTTTGTACTTTTATACTATCTTTGAAGTGGCTTCACTTATGCCACCCAAAAGAGGGGAAAATGTAGACACCAAAAATTCACTCACACAGTTTTATTACTAAAATTTCACTAATTATCCTCTCTTCAATCATTCTCGTTGTAATTAGTGATTTCTCTCTAATTAACCACGATCTTCACTCTCTCTTGGTCAATTGACAACACTTCGTCAATAAACCACCATTTTTTGATCTATTCTCGTTAATTAATTACATTTCACTAATTAATTATCCTTCATATCACTCATGATGCCGATTAACGACCTTTCGCTAATTAAAATCCGCTTCTACTTTGGTTAATTAATTATTATTAATTAATTACACTTGCTCCTCTAACTCAATAAATCCTCATTTATGGATGAAATTCCTCTAACATCCCACAAATCACACTAATTTTCCTCTAATAAGCTTCTATAAGCTTGCATCTACCTATTAATTAATCACCCTTGATTAATTAAAACAACCCTCAACTCCCACGAGTAACTAATGATAAATTAAACTCTCCTAAATAAAGGGTACCTTTTCTAAATCAACCTTATCCATTTCTAATCTTGCTTTGCCCTTATCCCACATGCACCAAGATCTAGAGCTTTCTCAAATTGGAAGGTTATATAAAGAACCCTCCTCATTCCTTCTAAACAGACACCTTATTTTCCCTAGAGGAAACTATAGGCATTTTGATCTTGAGCCATTCTCTAATGAAGGAAACAACTTCTCCATCTTGCATCCATTCTCTCAAATTGAAGAGCATGGGAAGATCCAAAAATGGCCTTGTAGCCATGTTTTGGTGAGATCTCATCTTCAAATCTTGATGAAACAACTCCCTTTTGATTGCGAAAGTGATCTAAATAGGTTCATTTGTTATATTAACAATCTAGAGAGTAAAAAAAAACTTAGCATTTAGATTTGAGATTATTCATGCATTGAAGAAGTTGTTTCTCATAATATCTTATCTTGATGGTGCTATAGTAGGTTTGATTATGCTTTGAAGCTACTAGGTTTTAGCTTTGTTTATTAGTATGGAAAATTTATGTATGTTCACATTTGGCATGCCCGGTGGGACTTGAACCTAGGTCAACTGCCTGTTCTCACATCTTGGCTCTCCTGGCCAACACATTGCATTCCTCTTAACTAACTATCACATGGTTCCTCGCACTTGTGACAATAGGGAACCTAGGTTTAGGAATTCACATCAAAACATTCCCATCATGACTAAACCTCAGTTGGTTCTTCATGCTAGAGAAACCATTCAATTACCCCTTTCCTCACCTTCATCTCATAGTTGATGGTATGATTCTGAGGCTTCTAATCCAAACTATTCTTCTAATTTCTCTCCATCTTCTAATGATTCTAATCCAAACTATCTTTTTAATTCCTCTTAGTCTTCGAATGATTCTAATCCAAACTATCTTTTGGATTCCTTTCAGTCTCCCAAGATTCATCCAATCAAGTTTCTTCTAAGGAATAATCAGTCACCTAAATGACGTTTTCCTCCTCTAGGGTTTGTGTCACTGTAAATTATTCCCATCATTCATCTAATTCAACTCCTACGTTGCGGTCCTCCCTTTATTTGCAGGACCCCCCTTAATCAAACATATAATTTGTATTCCCATATACTCATCAACAACCAACACGTACTTGAGCACACATCGTTAGTAGCCAACAATTACTTGATTTGGTCTAGTTTCCCAAAGCCACATATAAGGACATGTATCCTTTAATTTCTATTTTCTCTCTCCCTAATTATGTTTTTAAGAGAGGGTGTTATTTTTGGCGTGTTAAAACTAGGCTAGTAGCGGTCTTTTCCTAAATAGCTTGGTTTCTTCTATGTTCACACTAGAAGATGGATAAGATTTATTTAGGGAGTTTTTTTATTTTTTATGAGTGACAACTTATTATTTTCATGAAAAATTTGTGAGTGCAAGTTTAGTGAATTTAATAATAGTTTTTTCACAACAATATTTTTTTGTTGTGAAACAAACCTTCCAATATATTTATACCTAAAATTCCTATTCTAATTGAAAATAAAAAAATGATACTTTGATATGAGTGTTGTGTGTGTCATGAATTTACATTATGGTAATGATTTTTAGAAGTGATATTGATGTGAAAGTTTTAAAAACTCCAATAAAGACATGTGGGAATAGTATGAGAATAGTGTGTAACATAAAAAACATGATAAGTTTTGCATAAATATAGAGCCTATGACATGTAGATTATGGATCTTACTTGAGTCGAGTGTAGATTACTTCAAGTAGGATTACAGATAAAAAATTAGCATGCATGCTTTCCTGCACATGTTTTAAAAATATATTGTAGTTGAAATGCAGTAAGGTAGTGAATCTAGTCCTATATAAGGACTGTTTGGCCGCATTCGTATGGGTTGGTTAAGGATTTAGTAGATGGGGGAATCATTAGTATGTGCTTAGAGTGATTTGAGATATATGATGCTGAACAAATCACAAGTTAACATTGTTGGATCTTGGAACCCTTACTTTTGATTTCATTTTATTGTATCTATAATTTTTTGATGAATGAAGAGTATATTCTAGTTTAAATTGTGTTTTCTATTCTATGGAATCACATGCATGTGTGTTTTGGTAATATATTATCTTAGATAGAATCTTTTATATTATGTTCTAATAAATATTTAAAGATACATTAATGACGAACATGAAATGTTTACTTTTGTGAATTAAAACAAACAAGACTTAGTAGTCTCTCTTCATTTTGGGTGAGTTCTCAAAGGAAACCTGAAGAAATATGTCGATATAGAAATTGTATTTATCCATTTCATAAGAGACATTACAACAAAATTTATTTTACATACACAGTTTTTGAAATAAGATATTATAAAATTAAATTATGCATGGTGGTTGTGACCCCATTTCTTTGGTATAAATAGGTTTCCATAGTTTTATTTAAAAAGTAATGATTTGTTGAGTAAAAATTCCATAAGGAATAAGTTCATGTGAGGAATTTCCATAGAGGTTTTGATTTTCATTATCTCTCAAATTTTGAGTGGTCTAATATTTAATTGATGGGAAATATATTGACACTTTGTGTGTTATGTTATAAGGGAGGTTGGTATGATATTTTCTAATCTAATTTAGTTATTTTTTTTGGTTTATGCACTTATTACTATGGATCAATAAATGCTCTACGCAATTTAAAATTTGTAAGAAGTTAGTTGAATCTACATTTAAATTATCATTCCATGTTTCTATAAAATCCTTGGATTCTTGCACTATATTTGAATAGGATTGAGTGTCACTAGTCCTATCAAATTTAAGAATGTAAATATTGCTTCAAAAACTCTGATTACACCCTGATTGAGTTTTATGTGATGATAAAATCTTAATTAGGAATTGAATCTAGAAACGATATATATTTAGATTACTAAATTAAAGTTTCATAGCTAGATATGAATATATAGTAGATGACATTTGATTAATTAAGAAATATGCTAAATATAGTAAACTCAAAATAAGATAATATAATTAAATTTTCTATATTTTGAAAATTGGTCTGGACTTTGATTTAACCCTAAAAATATAATAGATAATTGGATAGGGGTTGGTGTTATTATTTATATAAAGTTTAAAGGGTTAAAAATAATTGGTATATTTAGATTAATTAATAAACACTAGTATACACATAATAATATACTCTCATTAGCAATTTGTAAGACCAAACATGGAAATGATTCTAAAAACAAATAAGTAGATGCGCTTAGTTGATTATAGAGGTAGGATGTTGAATTGGTAGTGAAAAGTGATTATGCAGATAGGAAATGACCTAGAAGTGCTTCATTTCTGGAGCTGGAGTGTAAAATTGAGTAGGTATGGAATAGTCTAGTAGTTATAGAAGAATTTTATGATCGTATTCCTTTTATATGGTTTTGTATGGAGATGCACTCACATTTTGTAATTTTCTATGTGTTTGCAATTGAATGTGATGAAATTTTTACTGATACTCTTTGTGTCACACATTTGTGAAACCCTCAGTATGATGCGAAACAAATTAAAACCCTAACCATGGGTAGGATACCTTATAAAAAAGTTAGTTTTTGGGTTGAAGTGCAATTTGTGCAGCACCTATGTATGTAATACTCCAAAGAATCTTGGAACCACATGTAAATTTCCACCTAACATGTGATATATATGGATGCAACTAATTTTGAAACTTGATCACTTAACAATGAGAATAATGACTTAACACACTTAAGCTTGGCTTGGATTTGAAGGTCTATAGAAGGGAAGCTTGACTCTTGAACCTAGTTGGGGGTGCTTCAAACCTCTATGGCTACTCCCATATTTTGGTACTACTTTGAAGGGATTTATGAGAGATTGTAGTGATTTTAGAATGTATTTTACAAGTATGCTATTGAAAGTTCCATGCAAGGTAAATAGGTGAATTATACTTGTTTATATAGGATTTTTTAGGTTTAGTTTTACATTAATTCCAACCTATAGGATATGAAAAAACCCATACAACATTTAAAATTGAAAAAAGTAACCATAGGGTGGAAGGAAACGAAACTATCATATTTGGATTAAACCGTTGGATGGTTTGGTCCCATATGGATGGTAACAAACAAACACTTTGTGGGGTTATGCAAAGTTATATGAATGATTCCCGAGAGGAATATGCTATTATGGATTTATGCAAGTAATTATGTGAGTGATTGAGTTTTGTAACTAGAGAAGCAAGTCATGCAAGAGATATAAGGATAGTTCATCTAGTCTTGGAATATGCAAACATCATGTTTTAGGTGAAAAACCCAAGTTACTATTTCCAAATGATAAATTTCCAAATTTAGGTGTCTATATACCCCCTTTTAAGTATGAAATACAAATTACATGCTTAAAGGAAAAATATATGAGTGTGTAAAGACACTTATTTTCTGGAGATTGTTGATTTTACTTTCATGTTGATCTAATCCATGATGAAACCTGTAACACAAAGTGTAGTCAATGCCTACAAAAATATTTGAACTATAACTCAACTTTGAAAATATATTTGTGATTTAAAAATTAAACTTATAACTAGTAAGTTAGAAGAGAGAAGAACATGAAAGGAGTACACGTGTTTTATTTGTTGAAGAAAAATATATTTAATTTTTCATACTTATAGATGTGGATTTTAACTAAGATATTAGAGGATTGGGGGTGATTAATCCAAAATTTTGTCAAAGGATATGTTAGATCTGCAGAGGAATTGAGTTTCATTTGACCCAAAATCAAAGGGAGATGTACCCTAGGAATTTTTAGTTATCCTAAGAACCTTTTATAATACGTAGATGTGTCATATGGATTATTAGTCTTACTATAAATCCTCATTGGAAGATTGAGAATAAGGGTACGATAAGGATTTCTAGTTTCCCCAAAAATATTCTTCCCATAAACCACACCACTACAGATGGATATATGTCTGATTGAAAAATAACACAAAGGAGAAAGGGAGTGACTTGTATCATGTTCCCATTTTGTGATGTCCCATGAGTACCATATTTTTAATATTGAATATAACATAAGGAGAAGAAGTACCATATGCCCATAACTTGTAGTGAAATATATTCTCAAGTAGTGTAATGTCGAAAAGGAATGAAGTAGTCAACCCCCCCATTTTATAGAAAAATGTAGTAGACCCTACTTTGGACTATGCAATCTATTTATGAACCTATCTTATAAATGTATAATTGTCTATGACAATATGAGGATTTTGCAATTTATTGAAAATTTACCCTAGGATAAAAATGTCCATCCTAAACTGTAATGTCTAGCAGTTTTAATTTTGGTTGATGGTTTTGTCCCTGTGTATAATATATTCCAATTATATATTTTATTTTATTAATGAGTATCTACAATTTGTGTCATTATGTTCCTAAAGTTTGAATTCTATTTTTGTTCTTGATGTGCATATATATTCATGTAATAACCCCTTTGGATACCCCTCTTTTTAGGCAAGTGTAACATGTAAAGAGAATGCTTGACTTAAAATAAATGATGTGTATCCATGTTAGATGCATCTAATAGTCAACGTTGTATTAATTGTATGGATATTATAGGTGTCCATTGTTGAAATAATTTTCCTAAAAATGTGTGCATAGTAGAAACCATGACACATAAAGAGAGTAAAAAAACAAGAAACAAGTGCATAGGTGATAAAAATACAACTACTATAGCATACAAGTACAAAAATAATGTCACATATGTTAGGAATAAAGAAGGACCAAAAGGTTAGAAGAAAGGGAATAAAATTTTCACACACATAAGAAGCATAATCAATAGGATATAGAAGCTACAAATCAGGGGCACCCAAATATTGTAAAGACAACCATAATGAAGTAAATAGGTTGTATACATGAAATAAAACATACAATAAATTGAGCAAGTGAATAAAATAAAATATTTTATACTTGATGCACATAGATCAAGATTATATAGCAGTATACAAGACATGTGTTACCAACATTAGTTAGAAAATAGAAAAGAACACAATATAATAAATTGAAAAAAATGAGGAAGTGAAAGTAACTATAGTGGAAGACAGGCACTTGAATTGTGTAAGAGACACCACTATATTAACAATACCACTAGAATGGACTTATGACAACACTTGTGATCATGTATAATCCTATGTGTGTCTTGCATCAAACTCAATATACCCCATGAACAAACATGTGTAAAGAGTATACATAATATGTGTTATCTATAGGACCACATGACAAAAACATTTGTAAATTGAAAATTTAGCAAATCAATTGATATGTAGGCATTGATTTTGAATTTTGAAAATATTTTTATGTTTTTGTGCTTATATGAATTATTTTAATGTTTTTTGTACTTAAGAATATTTATGTATTAAAGTAAGAGCTATCCTATGATAGAATCAAGATGGTGAAGTAAGATGGGTCTTTGGAATTTAGGGTTGTATAACATGCTTGGAATCCATAGTATGTGTAATAGGATACCTATGAAGAAGATTGTGAGGGATAAATCCTCTTAAGGTAGCATGAATATGTGTACTATCCTTAGGTATGAAAACCAATTCCTGCATAATAAATGGATTAAGAAAAGGGCTCTCACAGGGGATACCCTTGAAAGTAAAAAATTACTTATTATAAATAAACTTGACACATTGGTGCATGATGGAAGGGATAACATTAAAAGTATGAAGCCAAGGGAAACATAGGGACATGTAAAATGAATCAAAAGAAGAATTCACTATGAAAGGTATAGAAATAATAACAGATTTGACAATAAGTGGTATAATAATATTCCCAAGATATGTTTTAGTATCTAAAGTCACATGTTTCTTAACATAGCTAAAAGAAGAAAGACATTTAAATGTGTAATTTTTGTACTTAGATTTACTATCAATAAAGATAATATGAATAAGGATTAGATTAATAAACGATCAAATCTAAAGTCTATCAACAACAAGATCAACAAAAATATCAAAATCAATAAATGTAATAACAAGCCTATGAGGAAAAGTAAGAGTGATAGTACCAATAATATAATCTAGTGGATGATCATATGAAGTTGGATTATAATAACTATGGTAAAGTTATAGATTAATTTCAGTAGTATTGTGATTAAGAAGTGGGTAATGAATATATTAAGATTATATTTTTCATTAGCAGACATATATTTCTTAGGACATGAATAAAATCCAATAGCATTTTCATCAATAAGATTTTAGAAAACAAGAGGAAGCTTGAAGCATATATTAACATAATATACAATATATCTATAATAATCAAAATATGCATTAGAATACAAATATTTTGTAATAATTTAGTAGATCTTCTAAAAGATAATATATATATATATATATATAATCTTTTAGAAGATCTACTAAATTATTACAAAATATTTGTATTCTAATGCATATTTTGATATATATATATATATATATATGGAGTATACAAATAATAATATTAATATGTTCATTATTCAAACAAGAGATCATACAAAGATATAGGAAAACATTCTCCTTTATTTTAGGAGTCATGGTACATCACAATAATAAGCCAAATCCCACTAATTACCCCTAAAGACTATATGTGTGAGTTGTTTTAAATAACCTTACATATATATAAATATATATCACTTACATCTAATTCATTCTCCTAATTATATGAGTTTTTATAACAACTCAAATGTAACTCATATAATATTTTTAATATCTCACATACATGTGGACACTTAACCTATTTTCTTGAATTTTCCCTTTAGCATGAACCTGGTACAAAAAAAATCACACTCCTACAACATGTCACCTCTTATTTATCATGATATTGGTCCACAACTCAAATTGAAGGTATATAAGGAAATCATAAACCTCTCATCAACCATGCACTTCTAGGAACTCATATAACCAGACTAGTGTGGAATGATGAATAATAATTCTACATTTGTTAAACCTTCAAAAATGGTTTTCACAAGATGAACAATAACCTAGGTATGAATAGGGATCCACACATCTCTTTATCCTATTCAAGTATCATGATGCTACAATACATTGTGGTTTATATTTCCTACCATGTTTTTGCATCAAAGGATTACATCATAATACTGCACACTTTTTACATCATGTAAATATGAACGCACTTCTATTATTATTTTTAATCATATCACAAAAATTAATGAAAATATCAAATACCAAAAAAGTAAGGACCAAGTCCTCAACACCTCTTGTAGCCTCTACACTCAATCACAACTACTCTATCTTTAACAACATAACCAATTTCCATTTCCACTAGAATCTAGTCTAAAAAAAATCATTATGCACACTTTACTCATTTCTATTGCATTGTGTAGCCCCATTTCTAGTGGATTGGGAGAGGATGCTGAATGTCCTCCATCTTACAATGCTTCCAACCTCCATTGTATTATTGCTAGCTCAACTAAATATAACTTTATAGTTAAAATATCACCCCTCCTACAATTTGGACATCATGTTTTCTCGTTAATGTGTCCAATGAGATAATTATTTTTGACACTTTTGACTCTAAAAAGATTAAAATACACAACAAAATGAAATATTTTAAAATGACTACAGAATTTTCAAATTGATGATTTTTCTTTGATGATAAAGACCCACAAATAACTTAATTAGTAAAACTATTTTTTGACAATGGTTTTACTTATAGATTATATTTGAAACCTAATTACAATGAGTGCGTTGACACAAAGTATGGTATTATCATTAAATATATGGATATATTCCATTATAATATTATAAATGTATATTCAAAACTAAAAAGAAATTAATTGAGCAACCTAATATTAGACATGATAAACCTTTAAAATTTGATAAACACAATATCAAAGTGACACTCTAGATTAGCACTTGAGTTTTGTATTAACATAATTAAAAAAACATTTTAAACTACATGTCTTAAAGTTACCCTCCTTATAACTTTGATTGTTATTTGAGGTAACAATAAATGAACAAATATTGCATGGTGAGAATGATCAAAACCATTGAGGTAGTACTGACACCTATCTTGGAGTCGAATGATACATCCAATAATTACCACTTTCCCAAACATTTCCAAGCTACAAGATAGTGGGAAATGACAATACATAGATATGTAGTTGAAGAGAAAAAGATATACACGTGTTGTAACTAAAAAAATTAGAAGGATTAATGAATATAAACCAAAAAAACCCAACGAAGGCTCTAGAAGATCTTCATAATGTTGAACAAAACTGAAACACATAAAGGGGTAGACCTCTATTCTCAAATTTGCATGTGAGAAAGAGTACTAAACTATACCAATGCATTATTATTCCAATTTATATTGGAGTAATCAATTACACAAAATCAACTGGTTAAACACTATTTAACTACAGGTTCTAATACATTAGAATTATTATAAATTAAGGTGTGCATAGAACTAGAAATTATATACACCATATTTTTGGCATCTACTAACCATTTATTTTGTGCAGGGATTGTTGACGCATTATCCTCTTGAGTAGGTGCCTTAAGGGGCTTGCCAATATTAAGATATGACTATACTTGGTCATGTGGGATAGACCACAATATTTGAGACACATATCTATTATTCTTATTTACCATATACATGCCTCATTTCTTCCATTTGTTCAGACATTGCACTCATCATGTCTACTTGTACTACTATACCTACCCGCTTCTTGTTGTACACTATTATCTTTACTTTTGGTCACCCTATACCTTCATCATTCATCTTAATTTATCTCTTGGCCTCAACTACTCATTATTTCAACCATGAACTTAGGCAACCCCTCTAATGCCGATGTCATCTCCCATGGGCAATGACACCTATTTTTGATTTTCCATAGCCGACGCCATTTCCCATGGGTGATCGAGTTGGGTATGAATACCCATTTATTTTCTTGTTAGTTTAACCAATAAACCGCTTGACAACTATTTACTTACATAGAAATTACACATGATCTAATCTTACTTGCACTATTTCAAACTTCTTAGTTGAATTTAGAGTCTTAAAGCTTGCCTCTTTTACATTTAGGCCACCATAGTAAGTTAGGATTAGAGATCTTATTTTTTAGATTTCCCCTTCTCCACCCATAGTGATTCTCTCTCAGTGTTATTGTCTCTGGGGAGGATTATACATCAACAATCATACACACACTACTTGTAAGTATTTATAGCTCTCTTTAGTTTTTCATTTTATATGTACTTGTTATTATTGGTCATTCATTTTTATTGATTGGAGTAGATGTAGGTTTAGTTTGATATAATTCTTTGTCTTATTATTATTATGCCCATTATCTTTATCAACCCCTGTCTATTTCATAACCCTAGTAGGATACCTATCTTTATCATGTTTGTAGGTGTTTGAAACCTATAGATATCCTAGGGCTAGGGCTACTATCCTCTAGATTTACGACTTTAGTGCTCATTAATCACCTTTGTATCCGCACGATGTGAACAATATTAGATTGGATCCCTATATTCGATAACCCAAATATTAACCTATCTTTTACCCATAATATAATCTAGTGAACCTGACATGAATCTTACTCATCCTTAAATCAAGTTAGATTCACTTCTTTTTGTTTTTTCTTCCTTTTCGAACACCATCAAGCCCTGTGCAAAACTCTACTGCATGGATGATCTCGTATAATCATAATTTTTTTTCTCCAAATGCTAGTGGACCCTATATAAACTTCCTATAGGGTTGATCCTATCTACATATCTTCTTTTACTCTCTAAATTTTCAATCTAGATGCCATCGACCCCTATAAAAGCATACCACATGGCCAATCCCATCTAAAAATACCTATAAGCATCCTTCTAAATATCCCACTATATCATGGAATACTTGCTAGGATATTCTTATTCTCTCTAAATGAACAACTTCTATCTGAACATAATAATTCCCAAAATTAGGGCCTTCCCAAGTCAACTCTATAAAATATTGATTGTCTTTCTATAGGAGCTAATGCTAAAAGGATCAAGCCTCCACCTTGAAACATACAAGCTAGGTCCAACTCTCATAACCTTTTCTTAGAATTTTAAAAAGAAGGGGAACATGGGAATTCCCATAAGCCTAATTATACTCTAACTATGCAAAATGTTTTGCAATAATTTCCTAAGTATGTAGGAAAATATTTTGAGATGTTATGCAAATACCTTGGTGACTACCTCATTCATAAATTTGATGTTGATATTAGCCATTTTGAGCCTTCCCTAGATGAATTAAATTTGAACCCATCCAAAAATACTGACAACTCACCTAATACAAATCATACCCAACTCATCATCCATCTCATTGACCATCTAAGTTAGTAACAAACCATGGATGCAAATAAGTTTATACAACTTCAAACTAGCATAACTCAACTTGCCACTCGACCTCAAATAGTTTCGTGGGGCATAAAATATCAAGGTTATCCCCCTCCCCTTATGATTGGGACAAATGGAATTCCCATTGCACAACCTCCTATTAATAATAAAAATCAATTCATACATCGAGAGCCATTGGATCCTTACGTTACTACCATGGAAATTAGTGGTGTTTCTCCTTCCTTAAATTACGATGGTTTTATTGACCCTACTCTCCATGTAAAAACATTTGGAAATATTTACATGGACCCTATCAAGAACAACTCTTACACTACTACCAAGCTCCTAGCCAATACCCTCATAGGATATGTTTTGGATTGGTACCACACCCTCTTAACTAGCTCCATTATCAAGCTAGAGAACTTGGTAACTGCCCTAATCAATGAATTCCAATATCATGATCTTTCAGGAAGCAACATTAACACCTTCATTAAATACAAGAAGATGGAAAATGAATCTGCCGAAGCCTTCATCAAATATTGGAAGACTCTATCCACTAGAAATGAACACAACATGCTTCATGGGAGCCTATTCCATTTTTTCCTTAGATAAATTGAGCCTCACCTTCAATATAATGTTAGAGAATTTTCCCATAGTATTTGGAAGTAGCATTTGAACATGCCAAGTGTCAATATTATATCATGAAAGAGTTTGAGAAACCTTCTCCAAAATAATAAACCCTTAAGAACGTCTAAGTCCTCGTGCATCCTAGAAATAAGAATGCTACTAACGAAAGAGTCATATAAACTCTTCCTTAGGGTACTTATTCTCATAGGACCATCCATAACTTCAATTGATCTACTTTCCAATCAAAATCTACCTCCTCCCATTATAAATTTCACCAACCTACATCCAAGGAAGAGCTACAATGATGCCTACCTCACTCATTTATTATGATAATAGACCCTTCTTTCCCTCTCCCTCAATGACCTTATGAGAGTAAATTTTGTTAGTGACATGCTAATTAGGGTCACTCATACTATAATTTCGGTTCTATTTGTTCCTTTTCCTACACATTTCTCCTTGGTAAAATCTTTGACTATGAATCCATCACCTAGGAAATGGTAAATGGGGCCATTAAAGAACATGACAAAGCCCAAAAACATGATCAACATTATGTGGTCCATCAAGATAATGATCACCTCAAAATCTATAATGAACCTCTACTTGATCAATCTACACCTACAAAATACAACACTAATCACGTTGGTAAGACATCCACCAATGTGTTAGACATATACTATCTCTCTACTAGTGCCTTTGCTGAGAATGCGGTTCACCCAGATGGTTCTAAAAAAACTATCACATGTATTGAACCCTCATATCATCCTTTAACCCAGGATAGTCCTTATAGGATGATATACCCATATAACTCAAGACAAACATCATATAACACAAACATGACTCCCAAATCCTCATTCTAGGTGAACGCCATCATCCCATATGTAGATAATCCTATAGGTCCACTCCCATCCATATTTGTCTATGATAATTCCTATGCCTGAGTCCCTTGTGGTAACACTCATACCACAACTGATCTTGTAGAAATGATAAACCACATATTAATTATAGATATTTATGCTAGAGCCCCTCCTTCAAAATATGCTATAAACGATCCTTCCCAGGTCCATTCCCTCGCATAAACCATCTTAGAAGAATACGATCCTCTCGCATAACTTTATTACCTCCCTAGAAAAATCTGGTTCTTAGAAATATTACATATCTCACCTCAACATCATGAGCATATTATGAACACACTCTTAAACATAAATATTCCCTTTCCACCAACTTTGGGAAAACATATTACCCTACCTGGTTCAGAAGAGAGGATTATGAGATAATGCGAAGAGTTGTCCATTTCCATCCACCTTTATACTGATTTTTGTTCATGCATCTTATTGCCTCTTGATTCCATGATATTATATGAGCTTATATTTCATGTTGATGACCCCCCTCTTTATTTCAGTCCATATTGTCCACATTATAATTAAGAGATCCCTCATAGATGAAGGTTATGGTAATTGTGTTTCTTATCTTGAATTTATTAATACACTCAGTTACTCTAAAGATAATTTGAATTATACCTGAAACACGTGTCAAGGATACGATTGTAGAAAAATGCCCCTATGGGTTACATCTGATTTCCTATCATTATTCCTCCTCATACCATCCGTGTCAAATTCATGGTATTCAAATTCCTCTTATCTTATAATATCATCCCAGGATGACCGTGGATTCACCGTATGAATACAATTACATCATCCACTAGCCAATGTGTTAAGTTCACACACTTGATGGCTATATAAAAGTATAAGGTGATATCAACCCTTGGAAGTTTGACCTATTTCAAAAACATTGGACATTTAAAATCCCTAATCTAGAATAACTTCACACCATCCTCTTTCAAAAATATAAACACTTCAACTATCCAGTGGACTCTCTTCATGGCTATAATGGTCATCCTAAGGTTATCAGCCATACTATACCTAACCATATTGATTCTGATGATGACGAGCCTAGTGAAATTAAAATTTACATTCATACCTCTAAAATTTTTGAGACCATCATTGCTCAATTACATCCCACCTTATTACCCTAATCACACAATAAGTATGTCAATGTATCCCTATCACTATTACTCACACTCTACATCATTTAGCTAAACATCTTGTATAAAATTTGAATATCATCAATTCATGTGACATTGATATATCTACACATGACTATCATGATGGTTATTCCCTTAACGATCCCTTCTTAACAAGCTAAATCTAAGCTAAGAATGCAAAAATTATTTGAGCTACCATGATACTCTACACTCTACCTTTAGTCATAACATCAATACCATCACCATATCCATAGAGGATTTCCCTATGATTTGGAGGATTATGATCTAATGGACAATGCATATATCTATTATTACTTCAACTCTAAAGATGAGATCATGAATTGTACCCCTCTCATCAATAATTCAATGTCTGAGAAAAATATACTGCATCAGTTCACTCCTCAACACAATCTATCATGACATCTCCTTCTCTTTCCCCTCATAATTATTCACATTTCATTATACCTCTACCTTCCATGACATCACCATCGAATATTATTTCCATTATGGCTCCTATCCCACCCATGATCGATCCATACTGCATATGACATGAAACCCCTAGACATGATGTTTTTGAGTGTAGATCCTATAGACAATATATGAAGAATATTAAGGCAACAATAAAATAATATCAACACAAGAACACGTTAAAAACCTATTCCAAAAGACCACTCTTTTGTTCTCATCATGATTTTTTTCCATTTTCGAGTTATTTCCTGCAAGTTCCAAGGTCGAGATCCTTCTCCTCACATGCCTAAGCATCAAGATCAACACCCTCCATCACACCATTCTATTCCAATCAGAGATTTCTCATCATTCCCCCCACCATCTCTCCTTGATGATATCTGTTGTGACGTGATCACATAGTTATCTGATAGGATTGATGATTTAATCTTTTCTACATGATCAGAAGTTCATCAAGGTATTGATATCATCCAAGATAACCTTGAAGACCTCATGATTCACACTTACCAACAAATCTTGCATGAAGTTACTAACATCATCAACAATGTATGCCAACCATTCACATATCATCATTGAGACATTTTATCTTACTTGACCTATTCTCTTTTATCTCCCACTTGGTTTTACCATTCCTTTTTAGGTTTAAATGGTCATTTCTTCCTATTTTAGATACTTTAGTAGTAATTCTTATATATCTCCCACTTGAGTTTTTCTCTGCCACTTGGATCTTTCCATCCTTCTTGGGTTTATACGGTCACAAATTCCTACCTTGGGTACCATGATCATCCTCCTTATTTTATCCCCCATTTGAGTTCATCTCCTTTTTTTTGGGACGGACCTATCATTGGTTCCCATCCTATCCTCTCTCATCCACAATACCTACACTATCAATATTTAAAACCTTATATCATTACATTTTTCTTGATCATAAGTTTCCATACATTTGTGCACACATAAGAAAATGAAATCATAAAAGTAATAATAAATCCACATCAACAAAAAATATCAAAAAAATAGTGACATATCATATATATATCTCCAAAATTAATCATTTTTATATAACATCATCATCTCTCAAAAAAATATACAATCAACCATCCCTTAAGAATCCTCTCCCTCAGATGGAGGTTAGACAAGTCTTTGAGCTGATGGTGCTTGAATAATCACACATAGGGATCATGCTAAGGACATGTCTCTAGACCGATCCCTTGAATCCTCTTCCTCTACTCTCACCACCCAAGCCTCCAAATTTGCATTACAAGTCATATTTTATACCCATCACTCTAACACACTATGCGCATATGATAGCCTCACTGCCTTATCTCATTCCAATGATGCATGTACCTAGAGAAATACCTACACTAAGGATGATATATCTCCTATAATTACCACTGTTAGTGTGCCTCTATACCTTTTAAACAAATGATATGCCTCTCATATAAGTCTAAAGGAACCTACTGAGATCCACCTGTCACTGCCATTAGATATTACATCACGATCATATTTATAAGGTCCATGGCACTATCTAAAATTTCATGATATTCTCCCTTAATCACCATGTTCCACTCATCTGTGGTGTGCCCTGAAAAATAAACCATCCAAATGTTAAACATCTATTTTCCCTCATGAGCTCAAAATTTCCTATCAATCATGTCAAACAAATCCTACTTAGCTACACCAACTGATCTAATATGATAGCTTCATCTTCTCAAACTCCTAATACTACCCCTACCTCCTCATACATGAAACAGAAGGATCTTATTAGTCATTCCCACCTCTCTCAAAGCACCAATATCAAAAGTGACCTCTTTGGAGCCTCTGCCCTCTACCACCTATCATGCATGTATTTATGTAGGCCCCTACATCTATAAATATGTTCCTATGGGCCTCCATAGTTTCCACTGATGGGGCCATCCCTAGGTATCATTAATCTCTCCCTAGTTTCAAAAAATTATCTCTTAGGGCTCTCCATAACCTCTCTTATTCAAGGTCTCTCTACACCTCATGTTCCCCTCTATCACTACCATTTACCACCTTACAATGGGGCATACCTCACTCAACATGGATGTAATGGTTATATTCCTACCACTCGTCCCTCTCTAACTCCCATCTCTCTAGCATGTGTTTATTGATATTTTGGAAGAGGTAGAGTCACCACATGAGAGGGAAATCCAAACTACAAATGTACATGTTATCCAAAATTCACCCCCCAGGGTAAATTTTGATAACATGCATCAAATTACTTAGTCCCAGGCAAATAAATTGATTCAGGGCCAAAAAATCATGTTTCTAGGGTCCCTGTACGTCGGAAAAGTGACAGGCGAGTGTGAGAATCAACAAGTGACTCTTCCGCGTACCCGACCTCTCGAGGTCGTGCCGAGACAGCCGGTGGGGGTAGAATATGCAGACAAACTAGTTAGGCAGTCTAATGTCTTCGACACGCACTAGTGGAATTTGTGAATCTAAGGCAAAGAAGGCCCTTCTAACTTGGACTGGTGTGATAGATCGATCAGCGAGGATGACTGCTCGAAGGCTCCAATCAATATCAAGCTCTGGCGTGATTCGATCTATGGGTTGCAGAATACGTGGAAAATGACCTGGGATAGTTTCGTGTATATCTCCTGATAAGGTCATATAGATTCCCTGGGCTCTCTAGGTCCCGTGATTGTCATAGGAGATAAAATGCAATCTATCTGTAATGAAACGAATTCTAACTACGTGAAATAAATATAACTGCATATAACTTTTATTCTTCTAAGAAATATTTTAACAATTTTAAGGAAAGCAAACTATTTTAAGCGTACCTAGAAATAATAACTAAACAATAATTTAAAATAGACAAGATAACCGAGTGTGGTAATTTGCCTGTGCGATTTGTAGAATTATTCTAAATAAATAAAATAGCCTGTCTAATCTACCTGCAAGATTCTCGATCCTACCTCAGAAGTGAGGAGTGAATCATAGTTTCTCAGAAACTATCAATCCCCACAGCTTCCCTGGCAATATCGAGAATAGAATGAAATAAAGTGATTAACTACTCTATTTGATATGATTCAGACTAGAAATTTGAAATTTAAAACCTAGATTACGCAGAACAGTAGCGAATCTGATGGTGTGTGATCTCGTCCCCTCAGTATGATCTCCTCGTTCTTTCATGTTCACGTGGATCCAGAAAAGCATGTAATGCTAGCACCGATAGGAGTAGATTTTGGGATAAGGACAGCTCAGAATGCAGACCGAGAATGCGAATAGGAGAGGGATAGCGCAAGAGTACAGAGCTTGGCTTATGCAATTCCTAGTGGGATTTTACTGTGAGTCATTGAACATGAAGCGACCAGAACCTGTAACTATCCTATACGAAGAGCAAAACCTGCAACTTTAATGGCTTCCTAAGCTATTGTGTTCTAATGGATTGGGTAAAATAAAGACGTTGCTTGCACAAGCTGGGTATGTGGCTTACCAACAGCTGAATAAAGCTAACCAGGCATATGATGAATTAAACTAAGAACTCTAAGACACAACGAAAGTAAATCTACAGCAGAGAGGAATTCAAAGGCAAGCTTCTAACTGGATTGGATGAAACAACAACACTGCTTGCACAAGATGGGTCTGTGGCTTACCAACAGCTGAACAATACTAACCAAATATGAAATGAACTATGCTATCAATCCTAAGCAAGCTAACAGACCAAACCACTAAAAATCAGAAGACTCTAACAAGGAAATGGTGGCCATTTGCCTCAGCACAAGCTATGCATTTATAGGAATTCCAACTCTCAGAAACCAAAACCAAATTGAACTCCTAAACAATAAACAAAGGAAAAACACTATTCCAGGGGACCAAAAACATAAATGCATGCTCAAGTCGGCAAAGAAAAGCTGATAAATTGTGATATTTCACGCGGGTCGCGTCAAAAGAGCGTTCTGGAAAATGCGCACAGGACTGGCGCTCTGAGCAGGGCGGCGGTTTCGTCACTGAAGGTCAAGAGGCCAAGGAAAGAAGGAAAAAAGGGGAAAACAAAGGGCGCAGGGGCTAAGCAGGGCATGTGGGATGTTAATGCATACTCTGAGGGCTTTTCTGGATCCCGAACACCTTGCGAGGAGACCTGTATCATCATTGGGGCATTTATTACACCGTTCCTAAGTGCAAGACCTTACAATTTTGGGTACGTACATATTGTCCCCTCGGAGAAGCGTTTTAGCCATGAAGAGGCATAAAACGGTGGGTCCGAGTATGGCAGTCCCGAAATGGGGAGTTAGAAGCTATACCTTACTCGTATGTGTGTTGAAATGTCGCCATCGAAATTCCCACTACCTGCAAAATGAAAAGAGAATTCAAGTGCAGATAGATGCAATAACTTGGAAGATAAATGATAAAATAATAGGAAAGGAGAATGTACCATTCATGCGGGGATAGAAACTTACCTCCATTAGCGCTCCAAACCTGCGAAAAAGTCATTTTAAAACGAAACAGAACGATATATATATGAAAGTGGGCCCATTTTCCTATTCATTTGCACGAGTTGATTTGATTGGTTTTGAGCTCTGGGACCCACGGTGACGGTTTCTCACGTGAGTAGAGTCGAAACATTCGTAGTGAGATCGTGATCATGCCTCCACGTGCGGAATGCCGACCTCAGCGATCACAGGTTGGTTTTCTTCAATTTTGTGTTTTTCCCCCTTTAAATTTGAAATGGCAAATTCTTTGCAATGGGGGGGTTATTTTTGAAAATGCTAGGTTCAAAAGGTCCACCTAGGGGGGGGCCTACTGGGTAGGCTCCATTTTTAGGTTAAATGGTCATTTTTTACATGTTTTAGGCTTTTTAAGGTTAAAAACCCACACAGGTTTTCGGACCGCGACCGCCGCCCTGGCCAGGGCGGTGGTTACATGACTGCCGCCCTGATCAGGGCGGCAGTTACACGACCGCTACCTTCAAGGCGGCAGTTACAAAACCGCCTCCCTGCTCAGGGCGGCGGTTTTGCACAGAATGCAAAAGAACTTATTTTGGAGACTGCACTTGTATTTTCTTGCACTTCTATGCGTTTTTATGACCTTCTTGGTATTGTTCAAATATTAACTTGCTCTGTTTTGTGTGTTTTGGTTGTATGCAGGCGAGAGCAGAGTATATCAGATGGAGCTGAGAGAGAGAGAGTGTGACTGGCTCTTCGGGGTATTGGATGCCCTTTCTAAGGATGAGGAGGATACATTACAGAGGGCCGACATATTACGTATATCGCGCGTGCCCCATGTCACACCATCTAGTCACATTCTTTGTGACTTGTTCTCATATTGGGATGCAGATCGGAACACTTTTCGATTGCCAGGGGTCCGTGGTGAGTGGACCATTACTTTGGAGGATGTATACCGTATCCTGGGGGTCCCGATCATCGGGAGGAGACTCACACTGGAGACGGCAGGGTTCCGAGCACAGATTGCACAGTGGGCAGGCTACATGGGGGATGCAGCCATCTCCACGGGGTCGAAGAAGGGAGTGAGAGTTCGATCCATTCCTTCTTTGCCCATCCCCATATTTTGACAGGCTATCATGGGGATCCTTGCCTCGAGGCTGATCGGGGACAAGGGAGGGGATACTTTACTATATTGCTGGGCCCCCATCATTGCACAGATAGAGGGGCATGGCTGGATATACGCCTGGGGTGCAGAAATTCTGGGGACCACCTATCATGACTTATACAGGGTGGTCTGTTTGCAGGGACAGTCATTGAGCCACCCGACTCTAGTCATGAGTTGGGTGTATGAGCGTTTTATTCCTTATGGCAGAGGCGTGGAGGTGGCAGATCCAGGGGCTGTGAGGGCAGCTAGATGGTCAGATATGTTGGTGCTTAGAGCACCTCACCAGCCAGTTGCCTCCCTTGCCAATGGCCGGCATATGGGGCGAGGAGACCCTTACATTGATCTCCTGCTCCACCACAGGGCAGCTTATCGACCGCGTGGGACGAGTGGAGGTACACCCTTTTGGCAGAGTTCCTCAGTAGTTTAGCCTTCCATATGTGGGCATGATTCCCCCAGTGGCACCAGTTTATAGATCAGTCCGCGAGGCTAGAGGGGGGCCTAGAGGCCGTGGTTGGACAGTGATTACTCCTGGCACTCCCATTGCAGCCAGGAGGATAGTTCGGGCTAGAGGGAGAGCTGGTGTGCCTCGGGCACCTTTGCTTCAGATTGCTGCGGGTCCTGCTCACAGCAGCAACGACCCCATAGATATTGACTCTGACCCTGAGGAGTTTACAGAGGGAGGATCGGAGGAGCATACGGATGACAGTGATCCTGAGTGGTATGACACTCAGGACATTATGCATGCAGAGAGGGCCAAGCAGAGTGCAGAGAGAGAATCTAGTTTCAGAGGAGCCACTCTCCCAGGGCCATGGTGGAGAGGATGAGTCCGTTGCGGGGCGTCATGTTGCTCCTACTACAGGAGCAACCCCTCAGTCGGCAGCAGCATCTGCAGCGGGTGTTGGCCCTAGCGACCCATCTTGGAGGCCCGGTGATCCGAGTAAGTTATCCTCTCTTCCTTTCAATGTTTGTTTAATTTAAGATTTTTTTTAATTGCTATCTCTCCTTGTGTTTGTATCTTGTATATTTTTAGCCTCTTTCCTAGTTTCTAATTCATTTTTCTCCTTTGTTTGCAGAGACTGTCGACGAGTGGCGGGATCTGATCTGCAGGGTATGCACTGATTCCCTGATGATCCCCATTGATAGGACCCGTGCGGAGCTATGTGTAGATGCCGGGGAGCCCTCAGCAGCCGGTAGGCATATTGACGTCTTCGCTCCCGTTTGGTACGTGGCCAGGATGGTGTCGACTCTTCGTACAGAGTTGGCAGGCTATAGGATAACCGAGCGTCTTATGAGGAGTCATTCTCGTGGTGAGACCACGGCTGCCCCTCGGGACCCTGAGCCCTCCATGCATTCAGAGCGCCGGCGTAGCCGGAGCCCTAGGTGAGGGCGCGCACCTTCGGAGGGGTCGCGTAGGGGTTGAGAGGTGACTTGGCCCTGCATGTTTGGTACTATAGATTATTTTGTATATCACGGGCTCTTTGAGCGTTTTGACCATGCCTAGAGCATGATGGCATTATATATAAACATTGGTTATTTATATATATGCATTCGTTTTTGGATCAAAACTTGTCACTCGTGTTTTCCCTTTCTGTTTCCAGCTTCCTCATGTATACTACGATGTATGTTTTATATGATTTCTAGAATGTATGCAATGGAAAATAGATGATGCAAATGTTTGCTTTCTTTTTGTGTTTCATGATGCTGATACATGATATTGTAGATATACTGTGATCTTAAATCTTAGTTTCTGTGAGCAATTTGGATACCTCATGTTTGTTTTGGCAAAGTGATGAAAATAACCAGTATGATGAACAGATTAACTTGCCCCACTCCTAACTCCATGCAACTAGTAAGATGCGAGGGCTCATCACCAAGAGTCAATAAGGGCGCAAGTTATGAAATATGGTGAAATGATAACGATGAAAGATAGACGAAGCTTTGGTGGAACCAAATTGAAAACTACAAGCTTACTCTACCTGAATGACTTCATAGTTTTGGATGTAACTTGCTTTGCGGTTTATCCAGACTTAGACCCGTAGATGGCCACACAGTAGACAAAATCTGGGTTTTTAGGATTTTTAACTCTTTTTGGAATTTTGAATATCTGATTCATTCGTTTTTGACTCAAAGTTTGAATAGTTTTTTTATGATCTTTTAACGTTTGCTTTGTCAAGAGGACCCCCTACACTTTGCTCCATGCTACTAGTAAGAAGCGTGGGTTTATCACCGTGGGCAAGGCATAGGCGAGTAAGGGCATTTCCATCCTTTCCCAACCCTACGTCACTAGTAAGAGACGCAATCTCATCACCGAAGGTTGGTGGGGCAAGGAAATGTGTAAAAATAAAATTTTCTGTTTAATCACTTTTTGACTTGTCTTTTTGAGTAAAATGTCAGTATATGCTTATTTCCAAAGAGATGTGTATATGGGATAGATGTGACACCATGAAGCTTCTAGAACAGACCATAGGCAAGACACCTATCCTAAGAAGAAATCAAAGTGAGAACAAACTTGCAGATCTTGGTACGATTACCGTTAAGACTTCGTCATGTCTTGATTTTATTTGATAAAAGATTCCAAGATGATTTGATGATACACAAAGATGGAGAGGTATGATTAAAGAACTTTATGCCAGAAACATCACGAGTTTGTAGTAAATTGCTTTGAGAATAGATTCCTTGATCACAATTTGTGTAAGAACAAGTGGACAAAATGATCCTAATCTATATGAAAATGCAATGTAGGTAGTTATATAAGTAGCGTTAGCTGCTTATGCATAGAAACATTTGAGGTGCAGGGAATTGACTGTTTCACCAAACTCCTCACATTCTAACGTACATAAGAGGTATGCACCATTTCCATGGTCCTTCATGACTCGGTATGGGCCCAACCATTTGGGCCGGAATTTCCTTCCTTCACCGGTTTTCTTATCGATCCGGCTGTCTAGTCTTAGAACTAGATCACCTTCGTATATGTCACGTTCATAGACCTTCTTTTTATACTGCCGGCACATCCGGTCAGCGTAGACTCTATGTCGCTGTTCAACATCTAACCTAGTTTCATCTAGGCTTTCTAGTTGGGAAAGATGCGCTTCTCTGTAAGCATCTTCATCCAGAACTCCTTGTAATGAAATACGAAGACTAGGTATTTCAACCTCGAGTGGGAGAACTGCTTCTGCCCCAAATACCAGCGAGAAAGGAGTTACTCCCGTTGGTGTTCTTATTGAGGTTTGGTGGGCCCATAAGGCTAGGTATAACTTTAAATGCCAATCTCGCTTGTTTTCTTTTACTGTTTTAAGGAGAATGGCTTTCAGTGTTTTATTTGTTGCTTCAGCCTATCCGTTGGCTTGGGGATAATACAAGGAAGCTGTATGATGGCTTATCTTAAATTTATTGCATAGCTCACAAACCTCTTCATTCTTGAAAGAAGTTCCATTATCGGAGATAATGATTTGTGGGATACCGTACCTGCAAATGATTTGGTTTAAAATGAACTTAGCGATTACAGAAGCAGGTACAGTAGTAAGAGGCATGGCCTCCACCCATTTGGTAAAATATTCAGTGGCCGTGATTATAAAATTATGGCCGTCTGTGGATGAGGGAGAGAATTTCCCTATTAAGTCTAGACCCCATGTAGAAAAGGGCCATGGAGTTGCGATTGGTTGTAGAGCTTGTGCCGGCATGTGGATCTCATGAGAGAATTCTTGACATTTATGACATTTACGTGCAAACTCTATCACGTCACATTCTAGAGTGGGCCAGAAATAGCCCATTCGATGTATTTTTCGAGCGGTGGCATGGCCACCGAAGTGGCCTCCACATATACCGCTGTGGGATTCATGGAGAATCCTCTTGGACTCTTCTGTGTCAACACACCTTAAGAGCATTCCATCGAATGCTTTTCGATAGAGCACCTGCTCTATAATGACATATTTAGCTACGATTATGCGTAAACGCCTTCTTTGTTGCGGTGTAACTACCTCCGGGTACGTATGGTCCATGATATAATTAACGATGTCAGTGTACCAAGGACACTCAGAGATAGCGGGCCGTGTTTCAATGTAGTATACGCATTCATCTGGAAAGTCTAAATCTACTAGATCGCCTTCGTCTAATGGGTTGTCAGCTAACCAATCCGCAATGATTTGTCCTTTAACCGATTTCTGATTTACAAATGTTAATTCGAACTCTCCCATTAAGGTTATAAAACGTCCAGCCTTTTTAGACAAGGAACCTTGTGTGAGAAAAGTCCGTAAATGGTTTGTTTTTACCATGACCTTCGTTTCTTGATTCAGCATATAATGTCTTAGGCGTTTAGTAGCAAAGACTATGGCAAGGCATTCTCGTTCTACCTGTGTATAGCGTGTTTCATAGTCGAGCAATGTTTGGCTAATGAAATAAATCGCACGTTCTCTCTTGTCATCGTCTTCTTGGGCCAACATACAGGCCAGCGAGACATCGGTAGCCCGTGAGTATAGAATTAACGGGCGATCTAGCTTAGGTGGCATTAGCGTAGGTGGTGATAACAGAAAATGCTTAACTACTTCAAAAGCTTCATTGCAATCTTCAGTCCAATCAATGCTATAGTCCTTCTTGAGTAAATTGTTGATTGGATGAACGGCGAAGCTTAGGTTCGGGATAAATCTCCGGATTGCACCTAGCTTTCCGAGAAATGATCTGATTCCAGATTCACTCGAAGGTGGGACCATTTCGAGGACAGCCCGAATTTTGGTTGGATCAACATTGATCCCTCGTGACGATATGATGTAACCTAGGAGCTTTCCTCCTGTTACACCAAAGACGCATTTCTCTGGATTTAGCGTAACTCCGTATTCTATTAGGCGTGAAAGAATGATGCGGAGTACTTCGGGATGGTCACAGCGCTTCTTGGCCTTAGCCAATAAGTCATCTACGTAAGATTCCATGATTTTATGAATTAGATCGTGAAATATGTATGTCATGGCCCGTTGGTATGTAGCACCAGCGTTCTTGAGACCGAATGGCATAACAGCGTAGCAATAGGTTCCCCAAGGAGTTATAAACGTGGTTTTAGCTTGATCTTGCTCAGATATTCTGATTTGATTGTATCCCGAGAATCCATCCATGAGAGACAAAAGTTCAAAACCAGCTGTTGCATCAACAATAACATCTATGGATGGTAATGGGAAGTCGTCCTTAGGGCAAGCTTTGTTGATATCTCGAAAATCTATGCAGATGCGTATCTTTCCATTCTTCTTGAGAACGGGAACGATGTTAGATACCCATTGGGAGTAGTCAATTGGCTTGATGAATCCTACCTGAAGGAGTTTTATTACCTCCTCTTTTACCATGAGAGCTACTTTGGGCTTCATGGGTCTTGATTTTTGTTTAATTGGCTTTGCATCTGATCTAGTGACGAGGTTGTGTACCGCAATGTGGGGTACGACTCCTATCATCTCCTTATAATTAAATGCAAACGCCTTCTGATGTTCTTTGATAACTTGAGTATGTATTTCCACTTCTTCTGGGGTTAACGAAGAACCTAGTTTCAATATTCTTGGTTCATCTTCTGTCCCAATGTTGACATCGATTATTTCTTCGATTAAAGAGGAGTTACCCTCTTCGAACTCAGGTGGTGCTGGATGTAAATCTAAATCATCCCCATTTTCTATTGCGTATATGCTAGGTTCCCTTTGTGATGGAAGATCCGTTACAGGATTTCCGAAGTAGGAGGACGAATGTGGAGTCAGGGATAAATCTAGCATGTGATAGGAGAGATGTAATGCTGCATAGGCATTTAAATAATCCAAAGTAGCCGCATCATTTCCAACATGGTCTAGGACGGTAGATTCACTTCCGCTTAAAAGAGGATTTGTCATTGTTTTTATTAATGGTTCGTCATGAATGGATACTGTGAAGTGAGTATCTTCTAGCCCATTGCTTGGAGTAAAACGTGATGCTGAGGTTGCTATTGAATCGGTGAGAAGATTTTTCTCTCGGGGGATTGCTTCAATGGATATGAAGTTAAACGCCTTGCTTAAATCTAATATAGCATTTTTGTAGAGTTGCAAATGTTCGGCTTTAGTTTCATATACTTCAGAAACTTGGTTTGTCACTAATTGCGAGTCTCCCAGGACTCTGATGTTATCAATACCAATTCTTTTGGCTAAGGTAAGGCCAAGGAGGAGGGCTTCGTACTCAGCGCCGTTGTTTGTACATTCAAAGTTTAATTTAAAAGCGAATGGGAGGACTTTCTCCTCGGGCGAAGTAAGAATTATACCTGCCCCCACTCCATAACGACATTTAGCTCCATCGAAATGGAGAGTCCAATACTTAGCCGGGAGTATAGATGTTGGGGCATCTGTTGCATTTGCGCACTCTACTTCTACCATACAGAGATCCTCTGCTGGCAAGGAACCAACACCTAGGGAAAATCCCATGCCTACTGAATCGAATGGTAAGAACATTGGTGAATCTTGTTCTATTAACTCAACGATTTTCGCAGTAGTCCCTAATGATACTGTTTCTTTAGTTTTACCTTTAGGGGTTGAAATTGTTTTGGCTATACTGGTAGTTTCAAGATCCGTCGTAGGTATCAACTTTTCTTCTGGCTTTGGGTCAGAGGGTTTATTAAGTTGGTTTGTTGGAAGTTCAAATTCTGAGTGCACCCCTGGTCTTTTCTTTAAATCAGCTAGGTGCAAATCGAAAGGTTTTGGATCGCCTTTGGCTATAAATACCTTTCCTAGATGCAAGAATCTTACTTCTTGAAATAAAGTAGAAGGGATTGCCTTCATTCGATGTATCCAAGGTTGGCCGAGGATCATATTATAGTTAGTTTCCCGATCTATAATATAAAATTCAGTCAAGATGGTTTTGGGCCCTAAGGTGACCGGCAGTATTATAGTTCCTATCGAAGTGGCTTTAAGGCTATCATAGCCTCTCAAGGTATTTCATGTAGTGAAACAGTTTGTTTCTCCATATCCAAGTTTTTGGAGGAAATAGAAAGGGACTATGTTAACTGCGGCCCCATCGTCAACCATCGCCCATTTTACATAGTTATTATAAACCCACACTTGCAAGTGTAAGGCTGGGTCACCTCGGCGTGCGATCTCAACATCTGTGGGCATTTTACTTATTTCGAAGATGAATTCGACATCCTTGTCCGGCTGCCCCGGAGGGTGGCTATCAAAATCTACGTGATTTACTTGTGTCTCGGGAGGTGGAGTGATGTTAATTAGATGGCCTAGACCTAATGCTTCTAAAAGAGCAGCTCTGTGAGGGGGAGAGTTCTTTAGTAAGTCCAAAAATGAAATGTGTGAGAAGGTCTTTGTTAGGTCACTAATTAAATCATAGGCACCGATGGGTTTTTCAACTATTTGCTGACTCTTATCTGTCTCTGTCAGATGACTTGGGCTCAGTTGAGAGAAGTACTCTCGTGTTCTTGTTATAGCTTCGATAGGTAGTTCAGCATCTAATTCTACCAAACTGACTATCTTGGGTCTCGGTTGAGCTCCCAATTATGGCGCAACTGACGGATTTAATGAAGTCAAGGCTTCATGATCATTGTTTCCCGTCACTGCTCCTTTGTTTGTTCCGGTTGGATTAAGCCTATTGCTGTTATGATTTGGGAGCGGATCATTAAAGATCTTGACGGGAGCATTCTGAGGAGAAACTGCCCCTTTGAGAGTATTTGGTGATGATGAGACGGGATCTGCCAAAAATAGGTCTGTGAAGAACTGTCTTTGTTCTTCTGGCAAGCGTTGCATAAATTTATTGTAGTCACGGCACGTTCTAGTATCGTGACCCCGAATTTTATGGAAACCACAATAGGAATTGGGGTTGTAATTCCCATTTTGTTGGTTTGGTGTGTATTGTGGCCTAAAATTCCGATCAAACTGTTGCCTATTAGGACCAAAGTTTTGGAATTGTTGTTTCTGGTTTTGACTTTGGTTTTGGTAACCAAATGAGTTTTGGCTTGGCCCTTGTATGGGATTTCGCCGTTGTCGTCATCGTTGTTGTGGATGGTTAAAATCCACTGTATTGATTGTCGGGGTAAAGTTGTTGTTTCGTTGGTTGTTTGTTTGTGACGGAGCATTAACAACATTTACCCTCTTGGGCTGGTCGGTTACCCCATCCGTTGTTACCCCATGATTTTTGTTAAGGATTTTGGGTCCTTGATTGACATTTGTGGTAATTTTAGTGTTTTGAGTGGAGGTGATTAACCTCCCGTTTGTTCCATATGTCTTACGACCACTATCTATCGCTGCTTGATCTATTCGCAGAGCGCTCTCAAGTACTTCATCATAAGTCCTTAGTGGGAACTTCTAGACTTCTTCCTTCACTTCTCTACTGAGAGATTGAAGGAATAAATCACATAGTTCCATCTGATCCATGTTTGGAGCGCTTGCCGATGAATAAAGAACTGTACGCCACCTCTGGATGAAATGGGTGACAGATTCGTTGTGCTCTTGTTTGATATGCAAGAATTCCCTGATTCCTGTTCTTAACAGTTTGTTCATGTCGAAGGCTTTGATGAACTCTGACACGAGTTGTTTAAATGAATGTATGGAAGCCTCAGGTATTCTATAATACCAATCGAGAGTGATGCCTTCCAAGGTTTTGGGAAATATTTTAGCAACCACCCCATCCCATGGGAGTAATTCCCGTATGGCTGGAGCGTAAGCTTTGATATGTGCGTTTGGATCTCCCTCACCTTTGAACTTAGGCAAATCAGGGAGAGGTCTTAGAAGCATGATGCTTCGTATGGTGAAATCTAAGGGTTCCTTTAGGTATTCTGAATAAGTCCCTATCGCATAGCTTTCGACCATTGATGGTGTTTGCTGTGGGAGTGGTGGTGGGATAGGTTGTTGATACGGTGCAGCGTACGCGTTGGCAGGGGCATAGGGAGGTCCCTGTGTTTGAGAAAACATGCTGGGAGAGGAGAACATATCTCCTTGTGGTGATTTAGAGTATATGTTTAAGTAGGACGAGGTATTGTCAAGGAACAGACTGTTCGACACTAGACCGGGAGGAATAGTGTTAGAGATGATAGGCCTTGTTGGCATTTGTTGTGGATAATGAGGAGGCATGCCTAACGTGCCTACTCCTGTGAGGAGATCTACTTGGCCAGAGTGGTATGGAGGATTGAAACTCCCTGTTTGTATGAACGGAGAATTTTGACTTGCTTGAGCTAGTTCTAACCCTCTCACTCTTTCTACTAACGTTGAAATGGATTCATTTGGTGAAGTCACGGTACATTGCCTGAGCGGCGTTTGTTGTATACCCTGGTGTTGTATAGGTACGTGATATCCTGTCATAAACTGATCGCTATCTTGCCAGGTTTCTCCCAGAATATTTCCTGTATGCAATGGCATAGAGGTATTTTCTTGAAAAGATATTTCGGGTTGTATTTGTAAACCTCCTATAGATGGGTACATTCCCCGGGAGCGTTGTTCACTCCTAGGATAACGTGTTGGCTGTCCATCATCTAAGACTAGGTATGGATCTGATTGCCTATTAATTTGTGGTCTGAGTAGTATTTGAGGAGACGAACCAGATTCTCTGGTAAATGTCATATTGTTTGAACCTGAAGGCTCTGTTTGTTGGGTTTGAGGGGGTTGATCTAACTCCTCAGTTTGAAAAGACAAACTATATCTGATTCTTGGGGTTTGTGTTGACAACTGATTAGTTGAATAGTTGTCACCCCATACTGAGAGCGAGGGTGATGATTGCCTATTCTGTTGGGCGTAGTATGCCTCAAGACCCAAGAGGGGTCTGCCATATGCATCGAATCCCGACATATTCGGGGGGTATATGAATACCCGTAGAATAATGGGAAGGAGCGAAGGTGGATGAGAGAAGATGAAACTTCTCAAAGAGAAGGTGAAACAGTTGTTTGTTTCATGTTGGGTTCACCAATTTTGTACGTCAAAAAAGTGACAGGCGAGCGTGAGAATCAACAAGTGACTCTTCCACGTACCCGACCTCTCGAGGTTGTGCCGAGATAGCCGGTGGGGGTAGAATATGTAGACAAACTACATAGGCAGTTTAATGTCTTCGACATGCACTAGTGGAATTTACGAATCTAAGGCAAATAAGGCCCTTCTAACTTGGAATGGTGTGATAGATCGATCAGAGAGGATGACTGCTCGAAGGCTCCAATCAATATCGAGCTCTGGCGTGATTTGATCTATGGGTTGCGGAATACGTGGAAAATGACCTGGGATAGTTTTGTGTATATCTCCTGATAAGGTCATATAGATTCCCTGGGCTCTCTAGGTCCCGTGATTGTCATACGAGATAAAATGTAATCTATCTGTAATGAAACAAATTCTAACTACGTGAAATAAATATAACTGCATATAAATTTTATTCTTCTAAGAAATATTTTAACAATTTTAAGGAAAGCAAACTATTTTAAGCGTATCTAGAAATAATAACTAAACAATAATTTAAAACAGACAAGATAACTGAGTGTGGTTATTTGCCTGTGCGATTTGCAGAATTATTCTAAATAAATAAAATAGCCTATCTAATCTACCTGCAAGATTCTCGATCCTACCTCAGAAGTGAGGAGTGAATCATAGTTTCTCAGAAACTATCAATCCCCACAGCTTCCTTGGCAATATCGAGAATAGAATGAAATAAAGTGATTAACTACTCTATTTGATATGATTCTGACTAGAACTTTGAAATTTAAAACCTGGATTACGCAGAACAGTGGCGAATCCGATGGTGTGTGATCTCGTCCCCTCAGTATGATCTCCTTGTTCTTTCGTGTTCACGTGGATCCAGAAAAGCGTGTAATGCTAGCACCGATAGGAGTAGATTTTGGGATAAGGACAACTCAGAATGCAGACCGAGAATGCGAGTAGGAGAGGGATAGTGCAAGAGTACAGAGCTTGGCTTATGTGATTCCTAGCGGGATTTTACTGTGAGTCATGCAACATGAAGTGACCAGAACCTATAACTATCCTATACGAAGAGCAAAACCTGTAACTTTAATGGCTTCCTAAGCTATTGTGTTCTAATGGCTTGGGTAAAATAAAGACACTGCTTACACAAGTTGGGTATGTGGCTTACCAACAGCTGAATAAAGCTAACCAGGCATATGATGAATTAAACTAAGAACTCCAAGACACAACGAAAGTAAATCTACAGCAGAGAGAAATTCAAAGGCAAGCTTCTAACTGGATTGGATGAAACAACAGCACTGCCTGCATAAGATGGGTCTGTGGCTTACCAACAGCTGAACAATACTAACCAAATATGAAATGAACTATGCTATCAATCCTAAGCAAGCTAACAGACCAAACCACTGAAAATCAGAAGACTCTAACAAGGAAATGGTGGCCATTTGCCTCAGCACAAGCTATGCATTTATAGGAATTCCAACTCTCAAAAACCAAAACCAAATTGAACTCCTAAACAATAAACAAAGGAAAAACACTATTCCAGGGGACCAAAAACATAAATGCATGCTCAAGTCGGCAAAGAAAAGCTGGTAAATCATGATATTTCACGCGGGTCGCGTCAAAAGAGCGTTCTGGAAAACGCGTACAGGACCGCCGCTCTGAGCAGGGCGGTGGTTACAGGACCGCCGCCCTGTTCAGGGTGGCGGTTTTGTCACTGAAGGTCAAGAGGCCAAGGAAAGAAGGAAAAAAGGGGAAAACAAAGGGCGCGGGGGCTAAGTGGGGCATGCGGGATGTTAACACATACTCCGAGGGATTTTTCGGATCCCAAACACCTTGCGAGGAGACCTGTATCATCATTGGGGCATTTATTACACCGTTCCGCAGTGGAGTACCTTATAATTTTGGGTACGTATAGTCCCCTCAAAATTTTTCTAACTCTCCTGTCCAGTTTGAAAAGGGCAAGTTCTAAGAAAAGGTGAAAAGGTTGCAAAAACAAGCTTGGGCCAGGAAAAATCATGAAAAATGGCTAAGTCCTAGTCCGCGCAATAGTCAGGATGTGAGGGACATCTGGGTGTGAATCGGCCGAAAGGCCGCCAGGTAGTCTGCAGGGCAAAGGAACATCCGGGCCGTCGGGACGCGGAAAGTCGGTTCGGCCGAAGGAGAAGAAAATCGACTAACTACTCTGGGACATTTGGGACAAGAAGATGCGAAGGACGCGAATCGCCTGGATCGACCGAAAAGGAGAACTTTCACACTAAGCAGTTTGGGACATGTGGGAAAAAGGTATGCGAACCGGCCGAATCAGGCGAACCGGAAGAATTTGTCCCAGATAGTCCAGGACATGTGGGACAAAGGGACACGTGGGACGCGGAAAGCCGAAGGAGCCGAAAGCCAATCAAGCAACGCCACGTGTCATCGGCCGAATGAGGGACGTGGAAGCCCATTTCGGGCGGATTAGAAGTTTTTATCCTAGATAGTTTGGGACATCCGGGACAAATGGACGCGCTGGACGTGAAAGAGCCGGCAGACCCGCGGACCAACCAAATCATGACACGTGTCACAAGGAGAAAAGTCCAAAAAGTTCAAAGGGCGAGGTTTCAAGCACTAACCCGAGCCAATAAAAGGAGGACACGTGTCCAATGAGGAAGGGAAGCATGGAGCTCGGGAAGGAGTTAGAGAGTTTAGCAAGAGTTTTGGCCGAAAAGCTAAAAGCAAAGGTCTGCCCCGCACCCCTGTCGACCAATCAATGCATGCCATGTTTCCCAAGTGGCGGGGGCGCGGAAGGAAAGTGGAAAATGTTCCAAAATCACAAAAGGAAAAACTTTCAAGAAAAAACCCGCGGGATAGCAGAGGAGAGAGAATTACGTATCCAATCAGCTCTTGACACGTGTCGTCCAGGTGGCAGAGCGCGGGAAAGATCTTCAAAACACATTTTCACCTATTTTGTGCCCTAAATCTTCAGATCTCCACATATTTTGATCCAGAGCTTAGATTTGCACGTTCTTTATATCAACGGAAAGCTTCTGAAATTCTCTACATGATTCAAAGGTTAATCTCAAATTTTAGTGCAGTCTGGAGAGAGAAAGTTGAGAAATGGCTCTGACGCGTGTTCATGGCTAGAAGTGACATTTTAGGGACCAAATTAATGCAGAATGGGTCGCATTCTCCTCCAAATCGGTCAAAGATGGCAGGGTATGGGTTTGTAAGGTTCCCCATGCCGTTTTAATGCATCTGCAGTCAATGAGGAATGGGCTTGCACGTTTTCCCATGTTTCTCTCTCCTGGGCTCGACCCATGCAATGTAAAATCCAGATTTGGCCATTTTAAAAATAATAATTACAAGTTGTTCACCTGTTCGGCTCTGCCCTCCCTTCTTTTCCTTCTCCAGGGTTAAAAATGGAGTTCAAACCTCCTCCCTACTCTGTAATGGTGTTTTTTGCCTTTTACTAATGAAATGATGTTCTGTGCAAACTTCTGAAGCAACAAAAAAACGTGTTTTGTGATGCATCTGTCCATCCTTGCTCATTTTTCACTTGTTTTCCTCTTGCCTCTCTTCATTGCAGGTATTTGTGCATGTTTGAATGTTCATTGCAGGTTTGGAGTTGTGTTCATGGAGTTTTGGGACATTTTCTGTGTGAAATCTATCCTTGGGCCTGTGATGCATCTGTCCATCCTTCCCATTGCTCACCTCTCTTTGTTACATGGCAGTTTTGATAGATGTCCAACATTCTCCTTCTCTGGTGTATCACCGTTTTAGTGTAGGCTTTTTTTCTTTTCCTTTCTCTCTCTCTCTCTCTGTCTCTTTGGCATGGTTAGATTAGGATTAGATTAGCTTGCCTGCACTGGAATAGCTTGTGGCAGGTGGTTTAAGAGCAGGAACCAACCTTCTCTGGAGATTCCTTTCTCATTTCTGCAAGTCCCACACTTGGAGAAAGGTTTCAATGTTGTGCAATCACACTGGATGCCTGAAGATCAACTTAGAAACCTAATCAGCATCCAGGGGTGCTGTGATTTTGCATCAACAGTTCTGGCATGCCCGGTGGGACCTTAGAGGTCTTCCATTTCATCTTTTGTAGGTTGGTGTGTTCCTCTGAAGATTTCAGCATTTGGAGGCACTTGCAAACACATCTAGTGACTCCATCTGATCAGTAACTCATTTCTAAATTTGTAGACCCGTTTTCCATCCATTTCCTTCTATATTTCTTTCCATCTCTTTCATTCTTTTCCATTCCATGAGGTTGTGCAATCATGACTTCATTTCCATCATGGAATTCACATCAACAATAGCAGTATATTCCACCTCCAACATGTTTTACAAATCCTCCAAATTATCCTTTTGAGCAGATTCAAGATCAGTATGCATACCCATATGAGTAGCAATGCCAAAGTCAGTTTGGCTATGGAGCTTTCCAAGAACAAGAGTATGCATATAATAAAGACCATTAGATCCAAGACACTGGTTTGTTGGAGAAAATCCAAAAGATGGAGGTAGAGATGGTGCAGTCCAGAGCAATAGCTCAAATGAGAGCTCTCAGAATTGGTTGCAGGACTCCTTGTCCATGGGGAGGCCCTTTTCCAAGACACTTCATCCCTCAAGAGAAGCTGGACTTCATGATAAAGATGCTGCCCCAACTTGCACAATGGACAACAGAAATAGAGGCCTATACATTCGGTGTTGAACAACCTTGTCAATGGGTAAGTTCTACACCATCATCTGGTTTTTCTCTTCCCATTACTCAAGCAGCATCATCTCATTTGGACTTGCAAATTTTAAAATCTCCATCTACTGTCCCAAATGTTGATCCCATGTCTCCACCTCTTAGTCTTCCACCACACCTCAATTCTTCTTTCCTTTTTCCTTCCAAACAGTCATCCTCTCCACAAGAGATAAAAGAAATCCCCGCTCCTCTAAAGAAACAAGAGATTTCATCTCCTTTACCACCACAAAAAATTGCCAAATCAATTGAGTTGCAACCCACCCCTCCTCTTGCATTCCCAATTCCATGTGGGGAAGAAGAAATTGCAAAAATCATTCATCAAGGAAAGCAAGAGGAAGAGCCAAGAAAAGAAGAAATGATTAAGAGCTTAGTAAGTTTGGCTGCCAAGTTTGGTATGACAAAGATCCCCTTGATGGTCAAACCTACAGAAGAGGCTAAGGTTGAACAAATAGTGGTCAGGGCTGATTTGTTGCAGCAGAAGAAGAAGTTCTTGCAGTCCCAACTTGTCCTCTAGAGCAGCAGATTGAAGAGTTTGACTTGACAAAGTTCATGCTGGAGGAGGAGCTCATTCAAGAGAAAGATTGTCTTCGAACATTGGAGGAAGGAGAAGCTGCTCCAGATCCAGCAGCAGAGGAGCACATTCTAGCTGTGGAGGAGAAAGTTGTAGATCCAAGAGCTCTGAGCACAAAGCAGGCTACAGGAGAACCTTTAGTTCTTCTTTCTACTTCACCTCTCTCAAGTTCCAGTGCTGAAGAGGAGTTTGACCTCTCAAACTCAATGTTAGAGGGAGAAAGAAACCATGGTGGTCAAGTTATAGATCAAGAGGACACCATGGAGGAAGTTGAACATTTACAGCAGGACAACCATGAGGTAGTTTATCTGTCAGATTTGGAGGACTATTTTGATGGAGAAGAGCCGGTTGAGTTTCCACCATTCTCTCTTTCATCATCCACATTCTAAACACAAGAGTCTGCTGTCATGAAGGAGAACATTCATTTGCAGCAGCCTGCATCTTATAACAGCTCTTCAGAATCAAGATTGGAAGATTTTAATCTTTTATGTTCTTCATTGGAGGAAGAGAAAGGACAAAGGAATTTCACCATTGCTTCCACACCATCCATCGAGGGTCTACAAGAAGACTCCACTTTTGGAGTTGAGAATCAGAGCTATGGGCATATCCAACAGATCGGACCTTGCCCAATCAGGTATTTGGCTTCATTGGAGCCAAAGGAGAAGTCACAACCAGTCATGCTTGCTTCTGAGCATGAGGGTGAGCTACAAAGTACCAAGGATCAGCTGTCATACCCCTTCAATCCAAATGCAGAGAAACTAAAAGAGGTATTGAATTTTCCTTCAACTAATACCTTGATGATTTGGGTGGAATATCAGCTTCTTGTTGATTTTCCACTCATCATAACAGCCATGATCAGCTCCAAATCAATTGCATGGCAGCCACTTTTGAGAAAGGGAAGCTATTTCTCACAACCAATTGCAGGGTTTGTTTAGCTTGCCTTTGATCCCAGTTATAGTAGAGTAGGTAGGTTTGCTTTCAGTAGAAGAAGTTCTTGTGCACACTCTGCATGTTCCATTTGCTGCATGTTTCATTTGGAGCATGTATGATTTTCAGTTTTGTACATAGTTTTGGTGTTGCTGGTTCTGCTCTTGCACAGTTCGTTTCAGTGACATTTTGGTGAGAACAACTCCATGTTCGGTGGGTTTCAAGTGGCTCAGAGGGAGGTTTTCAAAGTTCAGATCAGTTACAGGTTACAACTCATGACTCCATGCCCAATGGATGCTTCAGGCAACTAGTAACTTCATCTAGTAGGCAGATGACCCCGCTGAGTCACCAAATTGTTATCCAAAATTCACCCCCCAGGGTAAATTTTGATAACATGCATCAAATTACTTAGTCCCAGGCAAATAAATTGATTCAGGGCCAAAAAATCATGTTTCTAGGGTCCCCTCAAAATTTTTCTGACTCTCCTGTCCAGGTTGAAAAGAGCAAGTTCTGAGAAAAGGTGAAAAGGTTGCAAAAACAAGCTTGGGCCAGGAAAAATCACGAAAAATGGCTAAGTCCTAGTCCGCGCAACATTCGGGACGTGAGGGACATTTGGGTGCGAATCAGCCGAAAGGCCGCTAGGTAGTCTGCAGGGCAAAGGAACATCCGGGCCGTCGGGATGCGCGGGACGCGGAAAGCCGGTTCGGCCAAAGGAGAAGAAAATCAACTAACTACTCTGGGACATTTGGGACAAGAAGACGCGAAGGATGTGAACTACCCAGATCGGCCAAAAAGGAGAACTTTCACACTAAGCAGTTCGGGACATGTGGGACAAAGGTATGCGAACCGGCCGAATCGGGTGAACCGGAAGAATTTTTCCCAGACAGTCCAGGACATGTGGGACAAAGGGACGCGTGGGACGTGGATAGCTGAAGGAGCCGAAAGCCAATCAAGCAATGCCACGTGTCATCGGCCAAATGAGGGACGAGGAAGCCCATTTCGGGTGGATCGGAAGTTTTTGTCTCAGATAGTCTGGGACATCTGGGACAAATGGACGTGCTGGACGCGAAAGAGCCGGCAGACCCGTGGACCAACCAAATCATGACACGTGTCACAAGGAGAAAAGTCCAAAAATTTCAAAGGGCGAGGTTTCAAGCACTAACCCGAGCCAATAAAATGAGGACACGTGTCCAATGAGGAAGGGAAGCTCAGATCTCGGGAAGGAGTTAGAGAGTTTAGCAAGAGTTTTGGCCGAAAAGCTAAAAGCAAAGGTCTGCCCCGCGCCCCTGTCGACCAATCAATGCATGCCATGTGTCCCAGGTGGCGGGGGCGCGGAAGGAAAGTGGAAAATGTTCCAAAATCACAAAAGGCAAAACTTTCAAGAAAAAACTCGCGGGACAGTAGAGGAGAGAGAATTACGTATCCAATCAGCGCTTGACACGTGTCGTCTAGGTGGCAGAGCGCGGGAAAGATCTTCAAAACACATTTTCACCTATTTTGTGCCCTAAATCTTCAGATCTCCATATATTTTGATCCAGAGCTCGGATTTGCACGTTCTTTATATCAACGGAAAGATTATGAAATTCTCTACATGATTCCAAGGTTAATCTCAAATTTTGGTGCACTCTAGAGAGAGAAATTTGAGAAACGGTTCTGACGTGTGTTCATGGCCAGAAGTGACATTTTAGCGACCAAATTAATGCAGAATGGGTCGCATTCTCCTCCAAATCAGTCAAAGATGGCAGGGTATGGGTTTGTAAGGTTCCCCATGCCGTTTTAATGCATCTGTAGTCAATGAGGAATGGGCTTGCACGTTTTCCCATGTTTCTCTCTCCTGGGCTCGACCCATGCAATGTAAAATCCAGATTTGGCTCATTTTAAAAATAATAATTACAAGTTGTTCATCTGTTCGGCTCTGCCCTCCCTTCTTTTCCTTCTCCAGGGTTAAAAATGGAGTTCGAACCTCCTCCCTGCTCTGTAATGACGTTTTTTTCCTTTTACTAATGAAATGATGTTCTGTGCAAACTTCTGAAGCAACAGAAAAACATGTTTTGTGATGCATCTGTCCATCCTTGCTCATTTTTCACTTGTTTTCCTCTTGCCTCTCTTCATTGCAGGTATTTGTGCATGTTTGAATGTTCATTGCAGGTTTGGAGCTGTGTTCATGGAGTTTTGGGACATTTTCTGTGTGAAATCTATCCTTGGGCCTGTGATGCATCTTTCCATCCTTCCCATTGCTCACCTCTCTTTGTTACATGGTAGTTTTGATAGATGTCCAACATTCTCCTTCTCTGGTGTATCACCATTTTAGTGTAGGATTTTTTTCTTTTTCTTTCTCTCTCTCTCTCTGTCTCTTTGGCATGGTTAGATTAGGATTAGATTAGCTTGCCTGCACTGGAATAGCTTGTGGCAGGTGGTTTAGGAGCAGGAACCAACCTTCTCTGGAGATTCCTTTCTCATTTCTGCAAGTCCCACACTTGGAGAAAGGTTTCAATGTTGTGCAATCACACTAGATGCCTGAAGATCAACTTAGAAACCTGATCAACATCCAGGGGTGCTGTGATTTTGCATCAACAGTACCCTATCCATTGGATGTGTCTCCACCAACCATACATAATTCCCTGTAGTATCTGCTATCCCCATAGCTACCACCATAGTCATCTAACTAGGATACTATCCCTTTATAGGGATCCCACACTACCTTCTCCTATCTAACTTGAGGAATTCTCCTAAAACTGACCACTAACCTTATTGTCAAACCTATCACCCACCATAGAATCCTTAAGGAATCTCCTGATATTTATAGTAGTTTTATCGTAGGCCTATACATCAAGAACGACTTATATATCTAGGTTGGAAAAAGTATGATGGGCCCGACTACCATCTACTACTTAACCTGAATCATGTACAGATCATGCACTAGATACACCCACATAGTTATGCGCCAACTAAACCACATCCCTATCTCCTAAGTAACTCTACATGCCACTAGAAAAAATAGTGGTACTTCTCCATCTACCTTATGACACACGACTTGTGTCACAACCATCCTAATAATATCTTTCTAGATATCTTGAATTTGCGCAGCATACATAACACTCACCTTATTCATCAATGATCCCGTATGATACTCATCACTTCCCATGGCCTATCATGTAAGTGCCATCATATCTCTTGTATCCATAGGCACATAAAAAAATATGCAGAATCCCTCAATTAGTAATTCCAAAATCACATGGACATCTTGCAATGTCATTGCAACCTCTACAATTTGACCGCCGACTCTCTACCTAAAGATGTTAGAACTAAACTATGAATGCATCAAGAACATCTGAATGAGGTATACATCCAATGATACCCATACCATCTACATAATACCTCCAAATTAGAGACTCTATAACTATGTAATTGATTTCACCCTTTTTTGGTTTTAGAATATTTTATTTAACATTTGTAAAAAGGATGAATAATGTTATATGCGATTATTCTAATTTAATTAACTTCCATAATTAAATACACAAGTCATAATAACACTTTAAAAAGTGATTAAATACTTAGAAAATGCCAAAACATAAGGGAGAGAGCGCACTTAATTGATTTTTTGTGGATTTGGAGGAATTTGGGTGGTCTGAGTATAGGAATAGGAAAATCTAGAACTAAAAATGCTTTGTCTATGAAAATGTGACCTAAAACTGAGCATGGTAAAAACCATACAATTCAATCAATAAAATTAGTAAAGTCTCGAGCCTTATATATGATATTGAACATGCTTGAAATATGGGTCTGAAACTTCTTGAGTTATTCACCTACCTAGAAATTCATGTAGCTATCTATTAGTATTCTTCACCTACCTTCAAAATGACACTAAAAACTTTGTTCAAACCATCAAACCATTATAGTGCAAGGAGTTACTACAAAACAAAGTTATTTGGGTTTTGGGAACCCCTATGTTCCATCAAAATATTCATTACTGTAAAGAGGACTAAAATCACATGTCATTCTCCTATCATGTGATATTTACTGTAGTGTAATCAAAATTTGACAACCTTGCTTTGATAATGCCTTGCTCAAGTTTTAAACTTACTCAAATGCTTGGGAAGGGCCATTTTTCTTACTTGTATAATGAACATGGAGACTCCTAAACATATAAGGAGACTTCAGACTAGTAAAGGGTGCTTCGCTAATGAATGTACATGATCCATTTCATTATTTAGAGTGCTTTGGGTGCCTTTAGTGATTAATTTTGCATGAGGAGGTCATAAAGTGCCAAGTTTCTAAATGAGGTATGTATTACTTTCTTATATGCTTCTGAAGGTTATTATGACATGAAAGGATGACCAAAGGGGTATTGTTCGTGAAAATCTACAACACCCCCTAAATGACTTTTAGATCTACAGTTCAGAATTAGGTCATTTAGTGTGATTGCACAACATTAAGTTTCCTCTAAGGTGTGGGACCTTGCAAGGTGAGAAAAATCTCTAAAGAAAGCTGGTTCTTACCCCTCTATTTAGGTGTATGCATGAATTTTTGCAGAGGTTCTAATTCAAAACTCTTACTCTAAAATTTCCAAGGAGACAGGGTTGAAAGAAGCATGGAAAAGGAAAACAAAACTAAGCTAAAACAATGATACACCAAAGGAGTGATGAATTTTTTTCATGAAAATAAACACAGATCATAGAGATGTAACACCAAAGCATGCACAAATTTCTAGGATATAATGAAAGATCAGAAGACAATGATAAACACATGAGAGGATTATAGGATCATTCACAAAACATGCATCACCATTCCCAAGTTTAATACAATGCATTATAATGGCAGAGAGGAAAAACACGTGCCAAAATCTCCATAGAAGGTCTGAAACTCCTCGAATTTGAATGCCAAGGGGAAGAGGGGAGTCTGCAAGAACAAAAACATCCAACCCTTTACAAATGAGCCAAAACTGACTTTTAATGGTGAAACAGAACCAAGGGAAAGCAAAAAATGTGGGAAAAATGATTTATGAGCTCAACCACTAATAAAATCCCATAATTTTTGCTTGCAAAGTGATGGGCTTCATGGAAAAACCCATACGCCAAAGTACATTGCTCTGTAGATCCAAAAAATGACCCATACTTCATTAATTTTGGTGGTTGAATGTCAGTTCTGTATTTTTTGTATTCCAGAGATGTTTTCTCATTTTTCTCCCACCAAAAAACAAAATTGAATAATCCATCATGTGAAGAATTTCAACAGATTTCCAATGATATAAAAAACGTAAAAATCTGAGCTCTGGATCAAAAGATATGGCCCTATGAAGATTTAGGGAAAAATTGGCAAAATTAGGGCAAAAATGGGTTTGTGGGCTGAAATTTGAAAATTTTCCACTTTTTCAATTTTGGAAAAAAATCCCCAAAAAAATCTGCCAGCCCGACCTCCGTTGCCACGTGGTGCCATCTCATTGATCTGCAGGTTCAAACGACCATTTTGCTCCTTTTGCGATTTTGGAAAATTTTCCAAAACTATTCTGCGCCTCCGCCGCTCTGGGACACATGTCACCACCTGGTTCCTTGGCGGGAATGCAGTCCACTTTTTACCTTTGAGCTACTAGCCACTTTGGAAAATTTTCCAAAGTTCTTCCGCCACCCTGACCTCTGCCGTTGACGGGGCACGTGGCGTCTTCTCATTACTTGGCGGGCTTTCGCTTGGATTTTCCCCTTTGACCCTATTGAGCCCAATGCCAAAAAACTCGAAGTCCTTCTGCCCCCACCAATCTGACCTACCATGTGGTGCCCTCTTATCTCCTTGTGGGCTTTTGGGCCAAAATTTTCCCTTTGCCCCTTTGACTCCAAAAGGCTAAGTGCTATTTTTTTTCCCGCGGACCCGCCTTGGGAAAATTTCCCCTCCTAACTCCACCGAGCCATAACTTGCAAAATACAAGGAGTTAAGAGAACTTCTTTACCTTTCTGGAAAGGGAAGAAAATTCTCTATCTGATGGAGTAATACCCAGAAAATTTTGAGTGCCTGAAATGTGTAAAAATCTGACTGAGGCACAAGGAAGGAAATAATGAAGACAAGTTAGCCAAAATAAGCAGGGGGCTTATTTTGGATAATAGGTATATTTGTTTATATGAGGGTGATATAATTGAAAGAATTAATTACACATGTTAGTCCAAAACTATACAATAGGGTCAATATGTAGTTTTACAACCTGACCAAAACTAACGTTTTTGGACTGGAGGGAGAAAATCACAATTTGAATTTATGGTCCTAAGAATGAATGTTTCTAGATGTATTTTTTCTAACTAAATTGTAGAAAATGATAAAAGAGAGGTGTGCAAAGATAAGAAAGTATGTGAAGTGCTATTAGGATGTGCTAAGAAAGAGTAAGGAGAGTGAATTTGTCTATACAAGTGTGCAATGTCAAGATCAACAGAGTCAAAGGATATATTTCCAAATTTGAGTTCTACATTTCCCCCATTTAAGTATGAAATTGAATATTACACGATTAAAAGGAAAATATACTTATGTAACATTCCCATTTTAAGAATTTAGCAACAAGGGATTTTTTTTTTATATAATGTTCTCTGTTCTAAATAAAGAATTATTTAGAACACACATTCCATGCCAATCAATCTCAAAAAGATAACCATATGTAGCTATAAATGACTTGGTGATCCACCAATCTATTCATTTCATAACTCGGTGATCTACCGATCTATTTATTTCATAACTCAGTGATCTAACCGATCTATTTATGTCATAAATCAGTGATCTGATGATCTATTGATGTTAACTCTAAGTATTGAATACTTATTGTATACTTCGTTTTCCTACTCTAAACTAGGTACCGAGTGATCTATTTAAAGAACATATCTGAATATTTGTTACCAATATTCGTCTGATATCACGTTGCTTTAAACTAGGTGACATAGGACAATGCATAACCAACAACTTGTGATAATTTGGCCAAATATTTTCAACATACTGTTTATGTCACTATTCCTAGATGACATACTCATCATTTTAGAATACGTCCTTCACCTCACTCCTCTGTTATCAAGAATGGTCTTTACTGACTACCGTCAGTCCAATTGTCCAAGGTTTAACCCTAGCCCTGGTTAGAAACATAATTTATTATAGGAAGACGCTCACAATGACTTAGGGTATATGGGCATACTCGGTTGACCTAAGTCAACCGGATCTGCCAAGGTACCTTGAGCCATTGAAAGATACTACCTATCCTAAACATGCCACTAACTTGATCTAGAGAGAAACTAAGTTCAAGTCCTTATTTGTGTGTAGATCTAGATGATCAATGCAGAAGGGTGTTGCCACATGTCAACTGCATTGTTGTATTCTTGAGAAGACCCAAGTCTTCTCAAAAGTATAGCCTTCTAGTTGGCATGTGCACCAACATCCTACAGAAACTACCTCATCGAGATGTACATACCCCAAGGAGGTTATTAATACATTATTAATTTGGATTACAAAACAGATTACAACATCCATGCTAAACCCTAACCCAACACTCCTTAAGTTCTTGTTCTATACTTGAATCAATTAAGCATTAAAGAAATTACTTTAACTCATGATTGCTTTTAATGTTTGTTTACTTAGTTTAACAAGCAGTTAACCAAAATAGGACAGCAATATCATAAGTTCCATTAAATATAACTTAATCATTCAAAGAAGGTGTAGCAACCAAATAGGTTCAACTAGAGGTAGACTTTATAAGAAATGAAGTCTAATGATTAACGATCATATCACCATTCTTTAGATTACATTCCTTGGAGTGAGGAAGAGTCTTCCTCTACATGATTAAGTGTTAGGGTTTGTCAAACCCTTCTTATCTTTCACAAACTCTATAGTTTTACCGCATATTCATTACACATTCCAATACTATGTTAGAATTGTTTAGATAAAAATCGTTATCTTATGCAACTTAACAAGTTGCATCTTATTAAGGGAAATTAAACTAATTCCCTTTATCTAATTTATCGAGTTTATCCAAATTAAGAATATAAAAGATATGAATAATATCATCAAGATATGATTTCCATCTTTTTCATAAACACAAGATAATTTACACAACCAATGCAAGTAAATCTTCCAACTTTCAATTCATCATTATAAATTTATACATTTACAAGACTATTTATTTTAGGCATGCTGTACAACAAACAACCTCTATCCCAAAAGAATACAACTTTTTATTTTTCAATACAATTCAAGAATGAATCGAAACTCTTTACATAAGGTCCATAATTAAATAAGCCCAATACAACATGAAAGTTCTTGTCTTCTTTTATCACTTACGATGTCCATTTGTAAAATTGCTAGCACGGGTCAGTTCAATGAACTGAGCATGATAAGCACTAAACATTAAAGTAAAGTGCATTCCACTAATTGTTTCATTAAACAACTCTGCTTTAATGAAACAATTAAATAACATCATGCAAATAATCATAAGTAATAACATCTAGAAAGAAGTACAATTAAGAAGATCTGAATTTACTTTTAAGAAAAGAATATATTATAATCTATAACATCAGAATTATATCACAAGACTTATTTGATCCTATCAATTACTTTGAATAGTCAACAAGTCTTGTCATTAAATTATTTCATAAATTCATAAGGATAGAAAAACACATTTAAATTTTTTCCAATCTGCAAAGGAGTTAGTTACAGCATATCTCATATTAGTATGTTTCATCTTTCCATATAGACAAAGAAGAGAATCAAATAATGAGAAGTTCAATCAATGAACTTATCAGTCAACATAAAAAGATCTCAAACAAAATGGACCCAATCCATGTTTCATTTCATTTATACTATGAAATGAAAACCTTTAAAAAATACAACATAGAAATTCCCTAGCTAATTCCCAAAGGAGAACTCAAACAATAATGCACAATCAAAGGATGCATATTACCAACAATCATCACAAAACTTACAACTACTTACCTAAACTCATTCACCAAGCTCAAATCTAGTTTCAATCTCAAACAGTATCATTTCTAAACAGAATTTTGTCCCCCAAGTGATCCTATTCACTTCTCTATTAAAAACCTGGAGGCCTATTCCGAGATCCAATAAGGAATAGAAAAAATAAACATTCTAAGATCCCAACAAGGAATAGAAATAGTGCAACAGTGCAAAAGACAAGGATCAATGAAAATCATGGTCGCAAGGACTAATTTTCCCCAAATCATTCAGCAAAGGGATACCATATTCCCTTCAAATGACAACACACATTGAAAATAATTTTAAAATTCCACATTCAATAAAACCTCATGCATCAGATGCAATATCTGGAGAGAGTAAGGAAATAAGAAAACTGATCAAGACAAGTACTTGTCCCCATCTTCCTCCATTTGAATGAATAGAATAACCACAAGCCTCACGAGTTTCACTTAAAAGCTTAAGACTGGTAAGAATTTGTTCAACCTCAAGACAGAAAGGAAGTAAATAATACATTCCATATACCTCTACACTGATACGACTATCCCACAAACATCGTAATTCCAATCCAGTCCATAAATTTAAGAATAAAACAATTAAGCTTCCCACAAGACACATGGGATTACATAGGGAAGAGAGGGTTTTTTTGTTTTACTTCGATCTCACATGCCTTGTCATATTCAAGAACACCGTGTGGCCTGCAAGACAGAAGTAATACAACAATTCTCACACAAGCAGCAAGACAAAGGAGGTTTCGAAAGAAGATACTTGGACTACATCCAACAAGTACAAAACTCCAAAGGTCCCTTTCAGGAAGACTGAATTCAAGAGAATAAAGATTTACAAAACCAAAACTAGCCAAAACCTAGTTCGGAATACCTGTATAAAATCAACACGTCGATTCCAATACAAGATCAAAACAACCAACAATGGAATCACCTATACAAAGTCAAGTATGAGCTTCGAACATAAGTTCTAACAACACAGGCTCAAATATGAGTCTATAATAAAACCCATGGCCCTAATACAAGTTCAAAATAAACACCAACACTCTATTACGGGTTAAAAAATTTCCGGCTCCCTAAGGAAGGGTAAAATTCCATTTCAGAGCTCAAGTACAAGTCACAATACAACAACTCAACGGTAAGTTCATTTTCAAAAGAACTGTATACAAGTACAGTTGTTGAATATGAAGATTCAACCAAGGTTCAAAACTTCAATTAGTTCCAACATAGTCCAAAACAAACACAAGGTCCCAATAAAACTAATAAAAAATTTCGAGCTTCAATACAAGTTTAGAACCACTACGGAGCTCCACTTCAAGCTCTCGAAACACAAGACTAAACAGAGATCCAGAACCCAACAAGAAACTAGCCAGTTCATTCAACATTAGTCTCGAATGCTAGAAGCAAAGCTTTGAATATGGCTATAGAGTTCAATAGAGCTTCAAGTACATATACAGAGTTCAATACAAATTCGCATGAATGCCTCTAATATATTGTACATAGAAATTTCCCAAATACCATCATAAACAAAAAAGGATTCACATTCCAAAACCCACATAGATTTCATGAATACATGCAGTAAATAACCAGAAACATCATGCAAAAAAACATTTCTAGTGAGCAAAATTGTTTTAATGAATCATTTAGAAGAAAGTAAGAAATCTTAATGGGTAGAGCCTATCATGCCTGATAGTGCCTCTGCCGATTCGAAGAAGACTTCCAGCCTAGTTTCCAACACCTCTTCTTTTCTAAGAAAGATCAAACAACCATAATATTTTTCCACAATTCCACTTATACATTCCTTGAACCGAAAATAGATCAGAGAATTCAAAAATAGCCACTAAGTGGAGATCAAACTGCTGGTTCGAAAAACCAGCTAGCTCCATGTAGAGTCAAAATCAGGAAGCATGTAAAACAAAACAACCCCAAAAAAATCCTCTAGCATGCCTTCCAAGATGGTTTTCTCACCAGAACTGAGGTGAATTAATGACATTAATTTACATATTCCTACTTCTCTCTCTTTGCCACCGCCATCCAAAGTTGGCGAGACCAAATCAAAATTCCACATGCATTTCCAAACTTAGTGATGCCTCCACGTAGGTTCCACTAAACTTTCACTAGCCCTTGCCAAACTAGCAGTACTTACATGCATTAAAACCAAATCAAAATCAAAATAAAATCTCATTAAAAGCTTAGGAACCACCGCTTAGTTCCCACTTGCCAATCGACCCATAGGTTCCCCTTCATATCCCATTAGTTTATGATAAATAGATTTTTCTTAGGTTAGATCTTACAATATATAACCTTAAGATATAACCTTGAAACAATAGATTGTCACCATAGGTTAGGTATTAGTTTAACAAAATACAATAGGTTAGAAATAACTTAGAATCCCTTAGGTTATTTCCCTTAATGCTAACTTAGTATTAGTAACTTAGGTTAGGATGTCATCCCACGTAGAGTGGCGTAGAAAGAGTTAGGAAATTTTACCTGAGTCTCGAATCCCATTAGGATAGACCTTATAGATATAGGGCACATTTTTCTCTCTTTCTCTAGAATCCTGAAGTAGGTTTCCCCTAACGCCATTAGGCACCCTGCAAGGGTCAATCAAGAAGAGCCGAGCACAACACAAAACAGAATGTAGGCACGGTCTTTCGAGATAGTAAAGAATTTGTGAAAAACACAAGTTCAGTCTGTTAAGTCTCTTAATCAATGAATGCAAGGTTTTCATTTAGTTTAGATAAGAAGATTTAAAACATACCTTGGATCAATAGAATTGATCAAAGGATGAGTCCAATAGTAAGGGATAAGTTTGCAACCATTCAAACCAGATTACAATTTACTCATAAGAAGTGAAATTGATTATTGCAATCAACAACATACCAGCCATATAATCAAAGAGCAGAAATGATTTATCCATATCAATCATGATCTTTAGTAGTCAAAAGAACACATCTTTATCAAGAAAATCACATGTCAAAACTTGAAATGCAAAGGAGGAATATAAAAATTGTCAAGGGTGTTACAACTTGAGTAAGTAGAAACAATTTTTATTTTCTCGTAGTAACTTTGTTTTGTAGTGTCCCATTGTGTTGGTGTTGGCACACTCCAAGGTGAAACCTACAACACAAAGTGTATTCAATGCCCAAGATAGGAAATTGAACTGTAACTCAAATATAATGAAAGTAATGTAAAGAAATATGTAACAAGACATGCTAAGAGAGATGAAAAACATGGAAATATTTCTTCTTTTTATTTTGTTGATGGAATGTGATCCCATTCTCGTGCCTTAGATATTTTGGATTTTTTGAATTATGATAGAGAATTGGGGGTCATTAGTCCCCAATTGTGTTGAGGAGATGTTGATGCATTAGGTTTACAAACCTAACACACAAAATTTGAAGAGAAAAACCAAAAAACTGAGGATCCAAAGTACCCCACAAAATAAGAACACCATGTATCAAAGTTATTCAATAACTTTGATATCTTCCCCTTAAGTGCAAGAGAATAAAAAGGAATACCTATAAAGAACGTATCCACTTTGATACCTTCCATAACGCCATAAACCATACTGTTGCATATGTATATAATACCAAATTTGTAAATTAGGAAACATAATAGAAAAATAATGAGTTTCCTCATACTCTTACCATGTGTCACTCAACTGAGTACAACTGATGCATGCTAATATCTAACTAGAGGAAGGAGACCCATGCCCTCAATGTGCCTAAAAATGAGACTAGAGAGAGAAAGAGAGAGATATACTTCACGTCCCTTGAATCTATGCCAAACCAAGTCAATTTGAGTCTAAAAGTATATGAAAACCCTATGCTAATGGTGAAAAATCTGAAATTACTGAAAAATATAGAGAGAATTCACCTTGGGGAAAACTGTATAGTAGGGTTAAAACCATTCATACGGTCTTGACCAGTCTATATGTTTTCAACCCTATGTAGATTTTGTTGCATTTGTATATTTGAGTCCAATTCTAAGTCATTCCTTTCTTCCTCTACATATGTCTGTGCTTAGAAATTTTTTTGTCTGCTAGAAATGTAGAATAATCCCCGACTGTTTTCCCCTCTTTTGAGGCACGTGTAATAAATAATGTGAACACACAACTCAAAATAAAATATTTATACCCATGTATGATAATATAATAATATGTGTATAACCTATGAAATATGGATGTGGTGGCCACCAAGAAGAAGTTGTATTTGTAAGGGGGATGCACATGGTAGAAACCATGGCGTAAAACCCAAGCAAAAATAACAAGAATCATGATAACCATAGCAATGTCAATGCATCAAAATAATAAGAGCATCAATAGTAAACCACGTGTCAGTAGAAAATAAGTGCATGCAATGTAGAAACAAACGAAAACATATCAAAAATGTCACATAAAAGGTGAAGTACCTGCAAACATGGGACACCCATTGTGTTTTAAGACAATCAAGGCCCTTAGGATGGAAAATAAGAGATGCATAACCACACACAAGGAATAATGCCACAAAAATTGGACACTCACAATGTCACAAGGAAATCAAGGCCTTTAGACCACAATTAGAGTATCAAAAAAGCATACACACACAACTAACAAGTATGTATGAAAAACAAGTGTATCCAAATGTGATGAAAAACAAATAGCATACAATATAAGAGAGCTAATGAAACAATAATTATAAGCACTACACAAGACACATTTTTTAGTCATATTAGTCCAAAAGATAAAAAATACACAATATATATAAAACCAATCATAATGAGGAAAGAAAGGAACTATAATGGAAATATGGAACCTTTATATAGTATGTAAAAGCATATGCCCCCAAAGGTTAGTAGTTTGGGTAAAGGTCAGGATAAAATCTATCATCATGTATCACTCTATGTATATCTTGCATCATGCTCAATATACAACATGAATGTATGGGTGTAAATAAGTAAATCTATCTATCAAACCAAAGGACTAAACAACATTTTTAATGTAAAGTGCAAACAATGTATGCCATAGAAACAAGTCTTTATTTTGTATTTTTGCAACTATTTGAATATTTTTGTATTTTGAAAATATTGCAATGTTTTTTGTATTTTATGTGCATAATTATGTACAAGAAGAGGGGGCATAACATGAGAGCTATCCCAAGAGAACCTTGTGAGGAGGTGAAGTAACTTCCGAGGAGGATGGATGGTCAAGCCTCAAAGGTTTCATAAAATTTTATTCAAGTGCAAGTGGAACCGTTGCAGTGATATGTGCCAAATAATGCCTACAAGGAGAACCATAACTAGTAGAGCATTGAATAAAATGTGATGTGTGATATCTGCATGGTGGACTAGAAGAATGAGAACTCCTAGAAGAAATATGGGAAACTATAGAGGGGGCGTAAAGATAGAATATTTACCCAAAATCTTGTGAGAGTATGAGCCACAAGATATAATATGTGAAAAGGAAGGCCTAGAGGTCCTAGAACCATGTGATGTAACATGTGCAACTAAAGGCCTATCAAGAGATCTATAACTATGTGAATCCGTATGTGAAACCAAAGGCTTGATAGGAAACCTAGGAGGACTAGTGTTATGTGAAGTAATGTGCACAACCAAAGGCCTATTATGAAAGCTAGGAGGACTAGAAATATGAAAATTAGTGTGCAAAATAAGATACCTGTCTATAGATACACTAGGAAGAGTGATAGAAATTGTAGAAGAACTAGGCACACTAGGAGAGAAATCCCTAAAAGGCATACCCCAAATAGTGAAAACTTGTTGATGATGAAAAAACTTGATAAATTGATGATATATTGATCTAACATCCCTAAGAGTATGTAGCCAAGGTATACCTAGATGAAATACTATAGTAACAACAAATTTAGCAACCAAGAATGAAGTCTGTGTAATGATAGACTTAAATATGATCGGTAGTGTAATGCATCGAAAGTGCGGATAAAAATAAAGCACAAGACTCTCAAAAGAAATAAAAAAATATTGAAGTAATGGCCATGCAAAAAAATATCCTTTCTATGTGGTATAACCAAGACACCCTGAATAAGAATATGATGAATAGAGATTGAAATAGATAATGTTTCATAAACAAGTGTCTCATATAAATTAGAATCGACAAAAGAAAAAATTAGTGTAGAAGATGATGTGTACATAATAGTGCCAATCATAACATCAATCCAATGATCATAAAAAGATGATGGTGGAACTACACGATGAGATTTACAAAATTCTAAAGTAGATGTGTCATTAGTATGTTTAGGAAGTGGATCATTGAAGATTTTTAACTTAGAATTGTTATTTATAGGGTTAGAAGATTCAGTGGGCTCATCCCATTTAATTACATTAGAGTCAATAAGATCATGAATAATGTGTCATAACTTAAAACATCTATTCATAGTGTGAAAATTACATCTATGATAATCATAATAGACATTAATACCGAAGCATTTAATTTGAGGCTTACTTGTATCAGCCTAAAATGGTGGAGAGATACATGAGATTGCACTCAAGTAATTTATTTAGAAGAATGCGTGGAGGATAATGTAATCATGTAAATTTCCATATTTTAGGTTGTAATTGTAGCTTATTAGGTTGAGAAACAATGTTGATAGTGTCTTTAGAAGCAACCTCAGGGTCATTATATTTTCCCTTTAAATTAGATTATATTTGAAACTTGGCATTTAATGGATTAGAGGTGCTAACAACATACTTATTTTGTTCATGTGTAATAACTTAGCTTCACACTCTTTCAGTGTATGAAATAGATGGTTAAAATATCTCAACTTACCAAATATTATTGATTCTTGATTTAGGGGAATCAAACTTTGAGTAAAAAGGTCTTGTAACTCACTGCCAGCTAACTTGTTACTCAACTGTGATCCCACATGGAAAGAAAATGTTGCGATGTGGAACTATCTATAGATTGGAAGGGTGGCTAACTTCATTGAGAGAATCCAAGGCCACGAATAGAACATCTCTGTTCATTTTTTTGCAAATTGGAAAGAGCGGAAGGTAAATTATGGTGGGCAAAACATGTTGATAACAGAGGAGCTTATTACAGAGCTCGCGATCCTCGCATTGGATGGAATCCAATTTTTCAGCAAGAGGGTGATAAAAATGCAGAAGCCAAAAAGTTTGTTGAAACAGAGGAGGAGCTTCTCTTTGTAACGATGGGTATAAAGGTTAGTTCCATCCCAGAACCCTTTGATGAAATCGCCAAGATGATGGTTCGATTTATTTCTCTTGAACATAGGTACATCACTATCCCCACAAAACACCTGATTTTTCTTAACCATTTTAGGAGAAACATTTTTATTTGCTTCCCACACTATCTTCTAAATTTAATGGAGTATTCCATTCTTTATTTCCAAAACCACACCCGGGCCATTCCCCTCCATCAGGGTCTTATTTTCCTCATTCACAGACATTGTCTCTCCCATTATCCTACCATACATATTACCCCTGTGGCCCCACCCATTCCCATTCATCCTATTCCTACTATCACCCTGATCACTAAATCTAATCAAAGGAACGTCAAGACAAAAAACCATTCCTTCTCCAAATTTAACCCCTCTTCCTCTGAAAGAGTCCTTAAGAGGGGCTAGGATATTGAAATTGCACATAATTTTTTGCATATTAGCTCTATAGGACAAAAAAACATTACTTAGCATGACAAGGAGAATATTCTTCACAAGATGGAAATCTTGGTAAAAGAGGTGGAAAATATAAAAAAAGAAATGCATCAGCTAATTAAGAAAAAAGGGTAAAAGAAAATTAAATGAGGATGCTAATATTGGGGCAGATAAGATAAATGAAATTTACAAGAAATATAATTCCCTGGAAAATAGACTTGGGAAATCTAAGGATTGACATGATCACAACATTGTAAGTTTCAAGGCTATATGTGATTTTCTTGAACAATAGGTTAGAAGCATCACTATGCTCAGTGGAATCTCAGATGACATTTGGGGCACTGAAGATGAAAGGAACAAGATAATCTCATAGCTGGATGCAAATGACCCCATGCATGTCACCACTCTGGCATTATTTACATCACTTTAGATTGTTAAATCATGAATCGACATGGCTTCAAAGAAATAATTTCTTCAGAGTAGTTTGGCTAGGAACAGGATGCTATTTTGTTGCTGATAGTTTGTTGTTTAACTACTATTTTTTAACAGTTTTATTCCTAGTTTGCTCCTCCTTAGTAGTTCCTTTTTTGGCTACTGTTTGGCTTATTATAATATCTAGATTTTGATCCTTTTTTGCTACTTACTCTTTTATATCTGACTATTGAGCCTTTTTTGTATAAGGTATAGTCCCCTTCAAAACTATTTGCCATTAATAAAAAAATCTAACATGTTACTCATCTTAGTAAATATTGTTCTATAATGCAAGATATAATGATTGATACACTCATCAGATTGTTGTTTAAGCTTTGAATTTTGTGGATAAGATATATTATCCCTAATGTTGATCGAAAATTGTGCTAAAAATTGATTTTCTAATGTAGTAAAAGAATGCATAGAATGTGTGGGGAAATCATAAAACCATAATAAAGAAAAGTTATTAAGACTTTGAGGAAATGACTTAGTAAGCAATATATCATTATATGCATAGTCAAAAAAAGAAACATGGAAGAATCTAAGATGTTCTTGGGAGTCACCCTTGCCATCATAAATAGGAAGCTTAAGAGTAAAAAAAACCAATAGGTAAATGATATGAGACAAATTTAGGTGCAAGTGAATTATGTAATAATTGTGAAGAGTCCATAACATTATAATTATGAGAGACACCTTGTTGCAATTATAAAATTTGTGCTTGTAAGGAATGAACAAGGGAATCAATATCTTCTGTACTAGATGAAGATGGATGCGAATCATTATGATGATAGGTATGAGATGTAATAATAATATTAGATACATGAATAGGAATAGCCACATTTTACATTGGAATGTTAGGTTCCCCTGAGGATATAGACACAATATATGTAGGTATAGTATATGAGGAATGCTATATATCTGTAAAAGACATTTTATTAGATTGCTAATCATGAGTGAGATTAACAAGTAGAATCTTGATAATAGGATCAATATGATGTGGATTAACATGAAGTTGAGCACGTAAGTTAGATAACAATTATACTTAGTCTTGATCTACATTGTTATCTTAATCACGCTCACAATCATAAGAGTGTTCATTGTTGTTCTCAATGTCATGCAAGGGAACCTCTTGTGTAGTGATCCGTAAACTACTTAGTTCTAACAATAAACATATCACTATGCTCATGAAAAATGAATGAAGTACATGAGTTTTTTGTTAAACAAGTTAATGTGCAATAAAAACACAAAATTGTACTGAAAAATTAAGAAAAGAGAAAAAAGGAGATAAGATTTATCCTGGAGAAACCTAATGTGGGAAAAACTCCAGTGGGTGAGCAATTTTTCTCCCATTCCCTATGTAATTCTCCAATAGTATAACTTACTGCTAATGATTTGCCTTCAAGAAGGATGGGCACTCCTTATAATTGTATCTACTTGCTCACAATCTATCAATTAATGAAGAACTCTTCTCAAATGAACAAACACGAAAGAATTCAACTTCTCCAACTTTTCTCACAATAGAAATCACCCAAAATCACTTGCTGGAATCCTTCTAAAATATTTTATTTATATTTTTTCAGCTTAAGGATGCATAGAGAGATGAAAAAAATTGATTGGGAAGCTCAAAAATTTACAATAGCTGAGTTCCCAAATTCTAGAACTGTATGCACAGGACCGCCACTTATTGTATACTGACATTTGCGTAATCTCCGTGGTGGTTACACAATTGCCACTCTACATAGAGTGGTGATTAAGTAACCATCAGAGTTTTTGCATGACTGACAACTAAAAAATCCCCAAAATAGAACATCAAGGGCCTAGAATGCCATTCAGAAGTGTTTGGATCACCCCCAACTTGACTGAACCATATTATGAAGACATAATAAGCTGAGAACCTATAAAGCAAGTATAAAATATAGAGAATACATAGAATTGGATTTTTATTGATCCATTTTTGGATCATACCTCCACAAGTTGAGGCTTTAAAGTCCCTAAAAGCTTCAAGGACTGATGAGGTGAGGAAATTTATTCCCCACATCTTTTATGAAATTCCACTTGGATTTGGTAGGAAACTGGTCTTTCAACCCAATCAACTACTTATCCTACACTCCTCTCTATGTTATTCTTTCTTTATGTTGTAAAACCACATCTTCCTCTAATCCTAACTGAATGTTTGGAGCAATATCCTCAATAGAAGGAAGAAATACTCTTCCTTATTCATCAAAGAACATGGAGGGATAAAAAAGATACAAGTTTTCAAAATTCACAACTGAATAAATATTTGTATAAGGAAGAAAATCCAAGCAAAATGATTTTTTTCTCAATTGTTCTATAATTTAAAATGGGCCATATTGAAGAGGCTTTAGTTTCTTAGCTTTTCCCTGTAGCCTATCCTAGCTCAAATATAACCATACCTTGTCTCCAACAAGGAAGGAATACTTAGTCCTATATTGATCATGCCGCATTTTGTACTTTTCCTGTGACTATGCCAACCTATTTTGTACCTGAAAGCGTATATGCTAAATTTTCTCAATAATTTTTTCAGTCTTATGGACCTCCAGTTCCACTTTCATGTTATCTCTGAATGGTAATCTTAAAACAACATCAAAATTACTCTTAGGAAAATAACCAAAACATGTTTCAAAAGGAGTTTCACTAGTTGAAGCATGAACTGCCATATTATAAGAATGTTGTTTATACACCAAGTTCTCATCCCAGGTCCTCAAATGTTTCCTTTTGTACCCTCTCAAGAGCTGAACTAAGGTACAATTCATCACCTCTGTTTTCCCATCTATTATATATATAGATACACACACACACACACACACACACATATATATTATTACCAAATGCTTTTGACCAGAGCTTTGAACTGGAGGGTTAGGCCCCGACCATACAAGAGAGGAGGAAAAAAAGAGGAGAAGAGGAAGAAGGGTGGGGGATGGGAAGAAGAAAGACCACCATCCGCAGGAAAGTGGATGGGTGAAGGAAACACCGAAATGTGAAACCAAAATCAAACAAGAACACCCAAGTCTAAAACCAGAACCCTCATCTGATTTGGGTGCCCACATGCCTATTAGCCTCACGCAAAAGGTGGTGGAAGGCTCTACTCAACATTTCCTTGAGCTCATTCCACTTATTGATGGCAGAGTGAACAGGAAACATGGCAGCACCAATGTCTAACTCGGGAAGAAGTATGTGGTCGAGCCGATCCATTGAGAACATAGAATTAACATTTTGGGCATAGTGGAGAAGATCAAAATACTGGCCGTAGAGCCACTGAATGCCATGGCCATACCCGATGGCAAGCTCATCAACTTCTTCCACCCAAAGAAGAGGATCTGGGAGAGATAAGTTGAGCAGTTCTTCATGAAGGCCGACCTTGTGAGTAGGGTAAATCTCATCATCGATGACGAATTCAACAACAACCAGGTTTTGATGAAGAAGCAGACATAAAGAGACAAAATATGAAGTGATATCTGAGTTGGAGTGAACACAACATGATTGGAAGTGATAAGTGACACCTAAGATAGTTTCAATTTCTTTGGCCTCTAGATGAGAAGAGTAGCGAAAGACTTCAGAGAGACAATTTGTATCAATTTTGTGAGGCGAAGCTTCTTCTGGAACCAAGCTGTGAAGAAAAAAAAGGGAAACCAAGGAACACCATGAAGGGAGAAGAAAAACAAGCAAAGCATCACAAAAACAAAGGAAAAGAGGCATGAATCCACACAAAGCTGACACCCACGCCTAAAAGGGGCATTGAATGTGTGGAGGGAAAAATCCGATCTGCTACTATGTACCCAACCACTCATGTGAGATGATGAAAGAAAGGCCTTGCCATGCTTCAGCATATCTCGAGATGACATTGGTGGCAAGATGATTAATGGAAAAGTTAGCAAGGAGATCCGCAACATGATTAGCTTCGCAAAAGATATGTGTGATGTGCCAAGTATGAATTTTGCCAAGCCAAAAGAGGATATTAAAAATAAAATGATTGATTTTCCACGAAGATGAAGACCCACTAGAGATAGCTTGAATTATGTTTGTGGAATCACCTTCAATGAAAATGGAGTCACATCCTAATTGAATAGCCTATTGGATCCCTTCCAAAAGCACTTGAGCTTCAGCCATATTACAAGAGCAATCAAGAAGGGGAAATGAACCTATAGAAATGAGATTACCTATATCACACTTGATAATACAACCAACACCATATTTACTAGGGTTCCCCCTTGAGGCACCATCAAAATTCAATTTCCACATGCCCCTAGGGGGAGGTCTCCACTTGGCCCTTTTTCTTCTAATTAATTTCTCAAGTTGGGAGAGACCTTTTTTGATGATGGAACCATGGCAAGGGAGTTTGATAAGTGACCATGAATTTATGATAACTACATCTCTAGATGAAAAAATGGGATTAGAGAGGCTATTTTTACTAAATTTTTCTGAGATGGCCTCTTCCAGCTTATTTAGAAAAATAGAGAGCTCAGCAGTTTGTTCCTGGAATAATCATAAATTGCGTTCCCACCAAATGTGCCAGATAAGGAAAAAAGGAGCTGTGATCCAAATAGAATTGAGGGAACTTTCTTTTTCGAATCTAGGCCAAGAAAGGAGAGTTTCTCCAATATTTTTACAAGGAACCCAAGTAAGATTCAGTTTAGATAAAATCCATTGACAACACTTGGAAGAAAAGGAACAAAAAAGAAGGAGATGATCCAAATCTTCCTCGGCTTCACCACATAACACACATTTGGAGGGACCGGCGAATCCCCAAGATCTTCTCCTCACATGAGTAAGTACTTTATTTTAAAAAACAAGCCAACCAAAAATAGTAACTTTGGGTAAGAGACATGGATGCTAGTAGCTGAAGGAGCAAGGAGAGCCCAGACTAGACTGAGAGATAAGTTGAGCATAACCAACTTTCACAGTGTATGATCCTGTGGCGTCACCAAGCCATAACAATTTATTTTCGCCACCATTGAAGTGAGCATGCCTAGAAAAAATGGCATAAGTCAAGGAGGAAGACTCTTGGAAGGTGGCTCCAATGGAGGTAATATCTTTCCATTGCCAAGATGGTGAACCATTCGAATGTTGATGACCAAAATCAGCTACTTTATTGCCCCAGGATGCTTTAGAAATGTTCATAACTCTATTAAGATTGGGAATAAGGTTAAGAGGGGGCAACCCATTCCAATTATCCTCCCAAAAGGCAACCAAATGATCATTGTTGATTTGCTAGGAAATCGAATCAGCGATCAGGGATTTACATTTGTAGATAAAATTCTAGATATGCAAGTATTTAGGGAGCTCAAAGATGGAAAGCCAGAGCTCGGGGTGGCCAACCTCTAGGTATTTATGAGAAAGCAATTGAAAAGCTAACTGCTTGGCATCCAAAATAAATTTCCTAACAAGCTTACCACCGAGAGCCAAATTCTGTAGGGCCAGATCCAAAATACCCAAACCACCTAATGGCTTAGGAAGCTTGACAATTTCCCAATTCACTAGGTGAAATTTTCTTTCTTCGTTGTTCCCTTATCAGAGGAAGGATCTGACCATTTTCTCAGTTTTGAGCAAGACATTCCTTGGTAATAACAAGACTGACAATATATATATATATATATATATATATATATATATATATATATATATATCGGGAGGGCCAGGAGGACGGAGTTAATTAGAATAGCTCTACCAGTCAAGGACAACCATTTCCCCTTCCAAGAGAGTAGCCTTGATGACAAAGAATTGAGGAGCCCGTCCCATAAATTAGCTTTACCAATGCCAAAGAAGAGAGGGATGGCCAAAGATCTTTGAGGAAGGGAGCCCACTGCAAAGCCAAGAATTGTCTTGATCCTGCGTTGCAACCGGGGTGTGACATCAAAGAAGAAAATAACATATTTATGGAAGTTGATTAACTAGTCAATCGCTAACGAATAATAATTGAAGATGGAAGATAAGCATTGGGATTCTAGAATAAACGATTGATCGAATAAGAAAGTGTCATCTGCAAACTATTGGTGCGATAGGGGGGGAGGTTTGAAGTTAAGTGGATTTCCTTAAGAACCCCATCTAGAAGAGATGATTTGATGCTAGGAATTAGGGCCTCAGCGACTAAGATGAAAAGAAAAGAGGAAAGAGGATCACCTTTCCTCAAGCCCCTGCTACTGCTGAAGAAGCCTTCTGCAGAGCCATTAACTAGAATAGAAAAATGAGGAGAAGAAATACAATTGAAAATCTAATTGCAGAAGTGCTAGTTAAAGCCCATGACATGAAGGGACTTAAAGAGGAATCTCTAATTGATATGATCATAAGATTAGCTAAAATCCAATTTAATCATCATACCAGATCGAGAGGAGGAATGAAGAGTATGGATCAATTCATGAGAAATGATTATACTGTCAGCAATAGACCTCCTAGGAATAAATCCGCTTTGTTCTTGCGCCACAAGTTTATGAAGAATAACACTCATTCTTGAAGAAATAGCCTTAGATATGATTTTATAGGACATATTACATAAGGAGATCGGCCTGAAGTCAGCAAGAGATTCAACAGGTGTCTTTTTTGGGAAACATGCAGATAAAGGTGTGATTTAGAGTGCCAAAAAGCTTTCCTGAACAATGAGATTTCTCCATGGAATGCCAAACTGTATCCCTAATAATGTCCCATAAATCCTGGTAAAAAGAAGCTGAAAAACCATCCGGTCTAGATGCTTTATCCCTCGGCATAGAGGAAATGATCCTACGAACTTCATCCTTAGAAAAAGGAGAAAAAAGCTTAGCATTATACATATCATCAACCATTTTAGGAATTTGATCAAAAAAGGAAAGTTGGGTGTCTAGAGGGGAGGCCGAGTCGCCATTCAAAAGATTTTGAAAAAAAGACACCGACTTGGTTTTAATCTGAGATTGAGATGACAACATCGTGTCATCTTCCAACTTCAGGGAGGAGATATAATTAACATTTCTTCTAGCTTTAATAGAATCATGAAAGAATTTAGTATTTTTGTCCCCATCAGCTAGCCACACTTCACGCGATTTCTATCTTCAATGAATTTCCTCTTTAAGAAGAAGATCACCAAGTTCACTGAGTAAAGATTTTTCCTTGAAGAAATCTTCGTGGTGTATACCATGAGAGAAAATAGATTCATTAAGAATACATAATTCTTTCTCAACCCTCTGTTTTTCCTCGAAAATATTTTTAAAACATGAGATGTTCCATTCTAGTAATCTATCTTTCAGTAAAGAAAGTTTTTAGAGAGTTTATACATCCAAGTCCCTTCCACCATGAAGGAGGCCCACCAAGAGTTAATCAATGGCCTAAGAGAGAGATCCTGCAACCACATGGACTCAAATTTGAAAGGAGAGTGGTGAGGTGGGAGGTCATAGGAAATGTTGAGAGAGACATGAAAATGATTAGAGCTAGAGAGAGGAAGAACAAAGAATTTGATGAGAAAGTTGTTCTGAATCCATTCTTCGGAGATGAGAAAATGATCAAGGAAAACAACCATGGAGCTGAACCCAAGATGACGGTTATTCCAAGTGAACCAAATAGAACTTTGTTCCACATTAACTAACTTGGTGGAAGTAATGAAGGAGGTGAAATCCACTTGAGAATGAGGCTGCCATTGAATTCCCCCTTGTTTATATTTGTCAGAGAGAGTAGCATTAAAATCCCCAGCCACTACAGTCTTGGAGGTCAGAGCCAAGTCAAGGACTTACTGAATCCTTGACCAGAGCTCCCTTTTTTTAATGGGTTATTAGGGCCATATACATTACACAGAAATAAGGACACATCAGAATGTTTGATGTAGACTTTACACAAAATGAAATTAGATTCGAGCAAGAGAGGCTCAAGACTACAACAAATGGATTTCCATAGAACTCCCAAACCGCCAGAGGCACCAATTGAGTTTGAGAAGCACCCTTCCTAGCCTTTCCATTTACGAAACCAACCATTCTTACAATTAACTTTAGACATCTCGGTTTCTTGGAGAAGACATATAAAAGAATTTGAATAAAAAACATAGCGTCTAAGCAGATGTTGCTTGTTAGGGGCATTAAAGCCCCTAAGATTCTAAGAAAGAAGGATCATTTGAGCTTCAGAGATGACATGCCTCCCCTGCTTGAGGATGGAAAAAAGGAACGAAGTTGAAGCTGCTTACTTACAGAAATTTCTTTGAGGGAAAGGATGCCTTTGGAAGGGTAACCTAGCTAAGCTTTCAGACCCCTATCCATATTGAGAATAGCTGGAGTCAGAAGAATCGGACACATCTAATTGTTTTCCAAAGGCAGATTGATGGGGGAGTCTTCTGAATAGTTGTTAACTTCCCTGGAGTCTTCATCAATGGAAAGAATCAAGTCATCCTTCTCATTTACCCATTTTTCCAGAGAGGCCGCATCCACACTAAGACTGAGTGCAATGCCTTCTTAGAATAAAGAGAGAATCCAAGTAGAATCTTGACCAACAGACACAATTTCTTTTACCAGGGAGATTGTACTTGGATCAAGAGCAAGAGGCTCTATCATAGGAATAGAGATAGGGAGATCAACACCAAATGAGTGATCTTGCCCAAAAGATAGAGGTTCCGCAGATTTGGATACAGGAGGAGGGTTAAATTTTTCCTCCATACAACAGCACTGGATACAGGAGGGTTTTTACATACTTTTTGAAAATGACCAGGATATTTACATTTAAAGCAACTGTTAGAAACCACCTCATAATCCACCTTCTACACCCATTTCCTAGATGGGGTGGAGATGACAATGAATTCCTATATTTTTTTGGAGGGATCTATAGAAATGTAGATCCTGATAAAAGATGAAAGAGTGCCTTCTAAAGTAACTAGATCAATGCAAATGATGGGACCTAAGCTGGAGTAGATTTTATAGAGAATTGAGGAGGACCAAAACTCACTTGGTAGTGAATATAGCCTGATCCAAACTTAGAAGCCATCCGTTTCAGCTTGAGCCAGATCAAAGTGTGAATGTTTAGGCCAAAATCAGTGAAAAGAAATTATTTCCTCTCCAGGGTATCGTATCTCTACGCAGAACTGCAGAGGATAACAAGAAAAAAACCTCTGTCTAAGAATTGAATGTGAAGACCGCTACCCCACTGACTATCACACCAGATGTGAATGCACTCTACCAAGAGACGACGACCCAAAAATTTAGTAATGATTACTCTTTTTCCAAGAAGGGTGAGATGAGCAGCCAGGTCATCTGAATCCACCAGAGAGATAGATACAAAATCTATCTGAACTGAATCAAAACAAAGTGGGTCGCATGTTATATTTACATTGAGATCATTGACCTAATCAGTATCTTTAGGACCCAGAAGTTTCTACAGTGCTTTCGACAGTCCATGGCCTGCAGAAAGCACCTGCCCAGATTCTTGGGGGGATGCCGACTGACCGTTACATAAATTGAATTTTGGAAAAAATGACTGTTCTGGTCCATTTTGCTGTCGCTTACCCTTCATGCTTCTGTCCATTGATAGGGAAAATGAGTAGTGGTACTCTAGCGACTGATTTTATATTCAAATGATTCAAAAGTAATATATTATTCCTTACCCCAATCAAATGTCTTAGCCCCTTCTGTCACTAAATGTAGTGTTGCTGCTATGGAAGAGAAGTTCTTAATGAACTTCTGTAAATAATTAATTTCTACCACAAAACTCTCAGTCTCTATCAAACCTTATGGTGTAGGCCAATTCTGAATGACCTATATCTTAGTTAGATCAATCCTTAACTCTTCATCTCCAACCACATGTCCCAAAAATATAAGTGACTTTTGTGCAAACTCACACTTCTTTTCATTCAACACAAGTTGATTCTCCTTAAGAACTTGTAAAACTTGACGTAAATGATCAATATGCTCCTCAAAAGTTTTTCTAATCATAATAATGTCATCCAAGTACACAATAACCAAGGAATCAATAAACAACCTCATTACCTCATTCTTCAACCTCATGAAGGTAGCTAGTGCATTACATAACCCAAATAGTAATACCAACCATTCATACAACCCTTTCCTAGTCTTGAATGATGTCTTCTAGATGTCCTCTTCCTTAATCCACACTTGATGTTACCCACACTTCAAATCAAGCTTAGTAAAATCTTTAGCATGCTGTAAATGATATAATAAATCGTTAATATGAGGGAGATGGTACCTATTCTTGATGGTTATTTTATTGAAATCTCTATAATCAAAACAAATTCTCCATGAACCATATTTTCTAGGTATTAAAATAATAGGAGAACCACATGGAGAAGTTCTAGGATAGATTATACCTTATTTAATAAAATACTACAACTGTTGTTTTACCTCAGTGGAATCTTTTAAAGATTTCATGTATAATCCCAAACTTGGAAGCAGACTATTAGGTAGTAAGTGGATCTTGTGCTCAATTTACCTGATTGGGGGAAGCCCTGTAAGTTCTTGAAAGACCTCTCTAAGCTGTTGAACCAAATTTGCTATTTGTGTCAGTTCTTTATTATAATAATGCTATGAGTGGTTTTATATGTAACAATCTCATCATCTAGCATATCCATCAACATAAGCAATACAAATTTACCATTAGTATTAATGAGATTTCAAGCTTAACTAACACTTACCAAAGATATATTTGAATCTCCCGAATAGGCTGAAATGACATAGCTCTTACCATCCTTCACCAATTGGTATTGGTTGGTTCTCCTTATGAAAATAACATCCATGACATACAAATACGGGCTGCCAAAAACTACACCACACACATCAAGGGGAACAACACCCATAACAACTTCATCAATAAATTTTTTATCAATACCAAAAGTAATCTTTCACTGCTTAGTAACCTTGATGTCCACACCTTTCTTTACCTAACCCAAAAAATATGGACTTAGGTGATTGTAAGTTTCCAACTTTAGCATGTCCATTGCTCTTTATTAATCAAATTAGCTTGAGAACATGTATTAAAACATCATCCTCCTTAGTTTTATTTACTTGATTTTTTAAATGAAAAATCTTTGTTAGTTCATTTTCTTGAACAACACTATTACTACCCAAACATACCTCTCTACGGATGGAGGCATAACACATATACTTATCCACCTATTTGTTGTAGAATACTTCCTCTCCCTAGAGGGAATCCATGTCATTCTTCTTATTTTTTTTTTTTTAAGGGATGTATTTCTAGGTGGAGCTTCTAACAATTTTCCTCGGAATGAGTGTCAACATCACAATGCCTACATTGAATTTTAGTATCCTTTTTAGAAATAGAAGTAGCATTTTTATTTCCCTTTCCTTTTCATTTATCCTTCTTCTTGGTGTCACTTTGTTTGTTTGAAGCATACTGAGAGGTAAATGAACTCTTTTTCTTGTCCATCTCTAAGTAGTGAGCTTGCGTACAAGATTCATCTACATCCGCCGGCTTGGCCAAAAAAATGGGTCTCCTTAAGTGGCTATGGTGTCCACCAATATAATTCATCAATAGCTCTTGGTCTGCTACATCCTTTCCCATCTGAATAGCTTTCTTCTTTCCCATCCGAATATCTTTCTTTTGGAACTTACTGGTATACTCCTGCACTGTCTGGCCTTATTTCTGCCTGAGATATTGCTAATACATGGACCTCTCTTCCTCATAACAAATAGGATATGATTTTTGATTAGCTTCTTAAAAACATCCCACCTAGTAATTGGAGGAGGCTTCTTAAAAACCAACGTATGAAAATAAATTTCATATCAAGTTAAAGCAAGTTTTTTAAATTTTAACCAAGCAAAGGAAATATGCTGACTTTCATTAATTTTATGCAAATTGAAATATACCTCTAGTTGAACTAGCCAATGGTCTAGATTATCATTATTCATGTCTCCATCATAAAGCTGAATTTCTATCTTGGCCTCTGCTTTGAATGGAGGAGGTGTGGGAATGACACAGGATAATTATTATTCACGAACATCTAGTGTCTCGTTTGTGACACCAGGTTTCTCCATGAGTAGTCCCATGATGGGCTCCAACTTCCCGATGGACAAGGAAATAATGCCCACATCTTTAGAAAAACTTACCACATTAGCTTCCAACATATAGAATCACTCTTCACCGCTATCATCTACATATTTTCTTTGAGCCATCAATTGGATTCCTTACTTCCATATTTTTGTAGAAATCTCTATTTCAAAAGGAATAAGACTACCTGTAGACACCAAATTCATGTCTTACGACCCCTTGTGACCCGTATCCCATTTCGCAACCTAACCTCATTACCTAAACCTTACACAATTATTTATTAATTACCTTGTAATTGATAAATCCCCATCACCTCACCTACCACCTCATTTTGCCACCTCATCATGACCTAGCCCTAATCCTAAACTAACCTAATTAAAACCTAAAACTTGGTCTACACCTACACCCATGACTAAGGACCCCTTTCTCACACCTAAAACCTACCTTCTAGTCACTTGACCAAGCCCGCAACTAATCTCTTGGGAGAAAAGCAGGGAAGGTGGGCTGTTTTACTAAAAATAGCCTACTTTTTCCTTAACGATGCCGGTTCCTACTCGACCGCCATCGGTTACGTAACCGCCATCGGTTCCCTGTAAATGGCCTCCCCAAACCAAAAACAAAGGATCGGAATTTCATTTTTGGATGAGAGAAAAGGATTCTTTGAATCAAGAAAGAGCATCAGGAGCGATCGAGAAAACCCTGATCTTTACTTGACTGAGCAGAGACAAGTGAAGAGACAAGGAGAGTTAGCAGCAAGGGAGAGCAAGCCCAGGACTGCAACTGGATACCAGAGCCCTGTGATACTCAGCTGATTTGATCTGCTATGTGCCAGACCATCCTACCTCAATTCTACCTTTGCGATCAGAACTCTTGGACTTGCATCTCCGCGAATAATCAGTAAGCTACTTCTTGCATGTACTCTTTCATAACATTTCTTTGACTTTTTGAATCATAAGTCCTCACAAATCCATTCTTGGATCCACTACCCAACGTGTCATTGCATCTAACTGTCATTCATCTAGATCTCATCACCCTATTTCCTAATATTACCTATATACAGCCCTACAAATGACACAACTACCAAATAACACCACCACCCCACAAAACAACTAACCTTCAGATCCTAGACTCTACCGATATCGGTCATCAGTAACCGCCATCGGTTATCAGTAACCGCCATCGGTTATACTGACTATAACCAATAACCAGCCTTTCCCCTACCCAATTCAACAAAGCAATTTAATTGATATCTTATAGTCTTTTGTGTTAATTCATATTAGCAAGGGAACTGACCACCTTCGAAAGGAAGTTTTATATTTCCTGGGCCCAAGGCAGTTTCCCCATTTATTGTCTAATTAAAATCTTGTGGTCTTGTGTTCTTATTTGCAGGTAGTCCTTCCAAGACAAAAAGGAGTTCTTCGCAGTTAGCCTGATCTTTCTCTACGGTACGCGCACATCATCTCGACATTCTACAGGTATTCCTCCTAGCCCCAACCCTTATCTATTTCTAAAAGGAACGAAACATTCCGAGTGAAACATTTTGGCACACCCGGTGGGACCCATCTTGGGTTTCTGTTTCTCTTGCTTATTTTCATTTTAGGAAGTATACTTGCTGTTGTTGCTTTTGTTATATATTTCGTAAAGAATTTGTCTTGCTTTCCTAGTTTCGCATTAGTGAAAGTCATCTCTCTTGCTTCATCGAACATAATTTTTGATTTGGGTTTAAAACACGTGCATTGCATTCCTGCTTGTTGTTTTTCAATTCTAGTGAACGTAGATTAAGTAATAGGTCGTACACGTGGGGGTGATATCCACGGTATTGATAGGAAATTAATCTTACATTCACTGCACAACACATACCGAATCACTTCACAATTAACACAACAGCTCAAACATCCCCCCTTTTTTCCACGGTATTCCTCCACCCGATTGAGGTAACCTTATAAGCCAAAACAACTTGACATTTCCCCTAAGTCTCTTGTTTAGGATTCTGACATCATTCTATGTCTAAAGGCATAAGCCCATGATAATTAAAATTAACCCTAGGGTTAATCTCTGGATTTGCGTGTGCATCTTGCTTGTTTTTAGTTCTATTTTCTTTCTCATACTCTATCTTCTGTGATCAATAATTGGACAAGTATATTAAACGTTGTTAAAAATAAAGTTAGCAGCCTTTTATATCTTGTTAGCCCAGACTTCTTACACCAACATCGGTTACCTGACCGACGTCGGCTATAGTGTAACCGACATCAGTTACTAGACCGATATCGGTTACTCTCTTTTCCAATTCCTGACAAACCAGCAACCTACCAATTTTACCAGTCTGAGTTTGTTTCTGTTCCTGACAGATTGAAACCCTACTGTGAACTCCTGTCCATGGTTGTTATCACTCGAAAGCAAGCCACCGCCATGGTTTCACATGCTTGCTCTGTTTCTTTGCCTGAATCACCCCCTTCACATTCTGTGGGGAATCCTACGGATACCAGCGAGGTTCCTAAAATTCCTGTGGGAGATAAGGACTTTGCCAAGTTTCTGGATGCTAATTCTAGCGCTGTACAATACTATTTGTCTCATACCCCTGACCGTACGCCTGATGGTCAGCTCCTTGTTGGTATGCCTATTAGTATAGCTGCTCATTTAGCTCCCACTCTGCCTGATAATACCGCCTTGCTTCCTGCATCTCTAGCCCCGTCTCCCAATCCGACGGCTTCAGAGGTTCATACGACTCAGATTGGCTTTCCGTTGGTTAACCTCGGACCCCACATATCATTACCGCTGACTACCCCTACCTCATCTCTCTTGCAGACTGCTCCGTTCATGACTTGCTCTCTGCCACCTATCCACACAAGCTTTCCTTCTCAAGCTCCGCTTACCTTTTCATTCCCATACACGTATCCAGTGACCTCGACATCCTATATGGGACATCCCTATTCGGTTGCCTCAACATATTCATCCTCCACACCTTATCAACACTTAACCCCACCAGGATCTAGCGGTGGTCCTTGGCCCAATTTTCCTCCGTTTACCACAACCACACCATCATCTCATCCAACTACTGATCTAATTAAACAAATGATGGACAAAATGCAAAAGCTGGAGGCTTCTGTTTCAGGAAGTCGTAGCGCCTTGACATACAAGCAAGTTTGTTGGGAGCCCATTCACCCTTCTGTCCCCCTTCATTCATATCCTCCTCAATGGGAGTTGCCGAAATTTACTCATTTTAATAGTAAAGAGGATCCTCAACAACACTTGCGATCATTTAGACATGCTTGTTATTTGATTGCCCATGATGATGCCTTGTTACTCCGCACCTTTCCCATGTCCTTATCAGGACCTGCCTTGGAGTGGTACAGTGCTTTAACCCAACACTCAATATTTCTTGGATCACTTCTCCATTAACATTGCTAAGAAAGTATCCATCACTGACCTTTATGCCATTCGACAATTTGAAGATGAATCTATCGCAGATTTCGTCAGACGATGGTGCGGCCTTATCAACCAACTTACATATGCCTTGCCTCAGACAGAACTTATTGAAATTTTCACGCGGGCATGTGCTAAGCACATTTCTCCTACTCTCCAAATTCAAACTTTCCATACATTCGATGAAGCCTTTACTATGGCTCGAAAACTAGAGATTCGAGCCTTAGAGGAAGAGAAATTGCGGTTGCGTAACAAAAACCCCAATTTCCGAACTCTTGATTCTACCAATAAACCAAATACCACCACTCCTCACGCGTCCACTTCTTCTAAATCAAAAGGAGCTGTCCACGTGGTGATGGTTAAATCTCAAACACCGTCTAATGCCCCACCAAAAACCACCTATAAGTATAAAGCAGAGCCCATCAACTACACTCCCTTGGGAGAAACATATGGTGTGATATTGGAAAAATTGCTCAAAGCAGGAGTCATTACATTACCTCTTGTTAAACCTCATTCTGGGTTTGATTCCACTCGCGCCATACCTTCTTGGTACAAAGAAAATGACTTCTGTAACTTTCACCGTGTAAAAGGACATAGTCATGAAAACTGCAAGATGTTGAAAAACATAGTGCAGGAAATGGTTGACGCAGGGGATATAACCCTCGATAATCCTAATGCCCCTGCCAACCGAAATTTGAAAATCTTCAACAAACCATTCCCGAATCACTCTCCCAACAGTAACATGAACTAGGATATCTTAGCCAAGGAGAGTGTTCATGAGATCCATGCAGTCTTTGATACCCAGCCCAAAGTCTCTATCGAGAAAATTTTGAATCAAGCCTCTTCACTAACACAGGAGCCCGAACCTCCTTTACCACCATCGAACCAAAGCGAAATCATTCCTTTACCCATAAGGGAGTTAACTGCCCAGACTTCTCTTCCCATTGATGAGTCTTCTTATACCACATCCCTACAAGATTGTGAACGGATGTTATCTAACCTATCTATTTCCCAGATTTCCCCTTCTACCCCTCTTGCTGCACAAGAGGAAGGTACGCCACTCCTTTTGACATCCTTAGACGAGGAATCTCTTACACCGACATCACCAAATTCTTTAACCATGATGGATCCTCTCGAACATGCCCTCCTGCCTATTAGTCCTTCATCACCTAAATCTTTTCAACAACCGGTCGACCTCTTGACATCTATTGATACAGTGCCTCGTTTACCCCCTATATCACACCCACAGTGGACCGGAATCACAACCCACCTTTCTTCCGTACAAAAGTTCACATTCACACGTGAGGACTGTCATTCCACAGAAGATAGACAGGCCCTATGGGAACGTTTGAGTACACCATATTCTACTCAAATGCAAATGACCGATCCTGAGACCTCCACCATATACCCGAAGTGTTTACAGAAGCTTAAAATTCCCATGTTCTCACCTTCACCCCCCTCACCTCTACCAAATGCCCCGTCCACTTCTATTAACTTAGCCAAATCTTCCCCTACGCTTGGGACCTTACCCATACCCAGTCTAACACACCCACCTAAGCGGCTTGATTTATCTAAAAATAAAGCCGTCCACCCCATTAAGAGACAGACTCAATCTCCTCAACATATGCCTCTATCACAACTAAAACCATCATCATCACACCTACCTTCCATATTGGGACCCCATCCCTGTACCTTACATCAATATATCATACCTCCTGCGTTTCCTTTAAAGCGACCTATGCCTTCTGCACACATACAGAGATCCCAGGGTATAGCAACACCCTAAGGACAGCTATTCTATATAGACTGCTCCCCCGAAGGAAAGCTATGCACTAAAATCATATCTGCTACTACAAATAGACTGCTCCCTCGAAGGACAGCTATACACAGTCAGCCTTTATCAGAAGCTTCTCACATTGATCAGCTTCGTGAAGACCTCAAGAATAGCACAATCAATATCCCTTGTAGACTTCCCGCATCGATCAATCTATATTGAGTAAAATAAAAGCCTCATTCAAAAAGAACTTTTTGGGTCATGGACTTGTCTATTTAGGGTAGGTTCTCTTTCATCAGAACACTCACTTTGTAATAAGTTCTCTGTACCTCAGCTATATCATCCACCTCACCTCACCATTTGTTTCAACTCAAGGGACGTAATGTACACCCGATATATTGTGATCATACAACTCTTTTCACGTATGGACTTCTCGTCTATGCACGGTACCTAGGGCTTCAAGCTTGTTCTACGTTGTGTGGTTTGTTTAGATCTTTTCACCTATGGAGCACTCTTTCCGCTTTACCTCGCATCTAGGATTGTGTGTTGATCTTAATCAGGACATGGTTCCCTTCTACTTGGGTAGGCTAACTTTCACTTCCCTTATACCTTTTACAACATCACCAACAACCTTACCTTACCAATATTAATATCAATATTCTTACCAACCAACCAATTGCCTAAACCGTACCAAATTGCCTGAATTCACCTCTCCCTAATCCTAAGGGAGAACTACATCGGTCTGAGGCCCCTCCTTGCTTTGTGCAAAGGGCTATGTAGGCAGCACTTCGGAGACATGGGGTCTCCCAAGGTTAGCTCGACCATCCCCTACCATAAACTATCATGTGTGGTAAATATAAATATTTTTGTGTATTTCTATTTAATCACATTCCTCTTTATCCTTTTTCAAAACACCGAAAGTCAAAACGAAAACATTCTTATTATTATAACTCAAGTCAACATACATATCTCGTTTTATTTAGATGTTAAACAAATACATCTTCTCTATCATCGACACGTAGGTTGGTACTCTTATTTATTCTTATACCTTTCTAACATTTATTTAGACCCTCACGCCTCATCCCGAACTAGGTGATGATCGTGATCGTCGACCCCTCTCGCCAGGCCTCTCTGTCCTCAATGGTACCATGGCTATTGGTACCACCCACTGATCTGCCAATCTCTCCTGTAACATATGAATACGTCCTCTCACATGGAGGACTCCAGCCTCTAGTCTCTCCGCCCGTGACTCTGCAACCACTAACAATCCTCTTGTCTCATTCACCTGCATTTGGAGCTGCTGAACCAAACGCTTCAGACGATCCCTCTCTGCTGTAATCACCACTATATCAACCCTAACCATCCGGCCCAACCCAAGGCTGTAACCTAACAACTTGGCCCGACCCACGGCCGTATCACTTCAATACCATACCCACAATCAATGTTTTATTTTATCCATCCATCCTGTACCTTTTGTTCAATCGAGCTCACCTGTTCGTGTTTTAGCATGATTAGGGTCCTTGACTTGATCTGTCGACCAACTTTGCCTAGACCTAGACCGTGACGTTTATCTCAACCAAACCAACCATTTGGTACTGCCGAACACACCTAAACGTTCCTGTACCTTACCTATTATATACCCTGGAGCTACTTCCTATGCCTTGGATACCAGGATTATATCACCCTTGTTTGGATAAACTATTGACCTTTGCCTATACATTGCTGGTTTGCTAGTCAAATCATGTACCCTAGTCGTACGATTGCATTTCAACATGCATCTACTTCCTTGGACCTACCCCACCACCTTACCATCCCCTCTACAACATTCACCCTTTATCAACCCTATCCCTGATTTCCCGTTCGCTCAATCTGTGCTAGATTTGAGGGGGATTACCTATATCCTTAACAGGAGAAACCACTTCATATTATTGTCCGCCCAACTTTACAACACAAGCTACACGACAATAAGGGGCTAATGTAGACACCAAATTCGTGTCTTACGACCCCTTGTGACCCGCATCCCATTTCGCAACCTAACCTCATTACCTAAACCTTACACAATTATTTACTAATTACCTTGTAATTGATAAATCCCCATCACCTCACCTACCACCTCATTTTGCCACCTCATCATGACCTAGCCCTAATCCTAAACTAACCTAATTAAAACCTAAAACTTGGTCTACACCTACACCCATGACTAAGGACCCCTTTCTCGCACCTAAAACCGACCTTCTAGTCACTTGACCAAGCCCGCAAATAATCTCTTGGGAGAAAAGCAGGGAAGGTGGGCTGTTTTACTAAAAATAGCCTACTTTTTCCTTACCGATGCCGGTTCCTACTCGACCGCCGTCGGTTACGTAACCACCCTCGGTTCCCTGTAAATGGCCTCCCCAAACCAAAAACAAAGGATCGGAATTTCATTTTTGGATGAGAGAAAAGGATTCTTTGAATCAAGAAAGAGCATCAGGAGTGATCGAGAAAACCCTGATCTTTACTTGACTGAGCAGAGACAAGTGAAGAGACAAGGAGAGTTAGCAGCAAGGGAGAGAAAGCCCAGGACTGTAACTAGATACCAGAGCCCTGTGATACTCAGCTAATTTGATCTGCTGTGTGCCAGACCATCCTACCTCAGTTCTGCCTTTGCCATCAGAACTCTTGGACTTGCATCTCCGCGAATAATCAGTAAGCTACTTCTTGCATGTACTCTTTAATAACATTTCTTCGACTTTTTAAATCATAAGTCCTCACAAATCCATTCTTGGATCCACTACCCAACGTGTCATTGCATCTAACTGTCATTCATCTAGATCTCATCACCCTATTTCCTAATATTACCTATATACAGCCCTACAAATGACACAACTACCAAATAACACCACCACCCCACAAAACAACTAACCTTCAGATCCTAGACTCTACCGATATCGGTCATCAGTAACCGCCATCGGTTATCAGTAACCGCCATCGGTTATACTGACTATAACCAATAACTAGCCTTTCCCCTACCTAGTTCAACAAAGCAATTTAATTGATATCTTATAGTCTTTTGTGTTAATTCATATTAGCAAGGGAACTGACCACCTTCAAAAGGAAGTTTTATATTTCTTGGGCCCAAGGCAGTTTCCTCATTTATTGTCTAATTAAAATCTTGTGGTCTTGTGTTCTTATTTGCAGGTAGTCCTTCCAAGACAAAAAGGAGTTCTTCGCAGTCAGCCTGATCTTTCTCTACGGTACGCGCACATCATCTCGACATTCTACAGGTATTCCTCCTAGCCCCAACCCTTATCTGTTTCTAAAAGGAATGAAACATTCCGAGTGAAACACTACCTTCACCACTTTCTTTTCCCTTTTGGGCAAGGGACATCTAACTGAATCTCAACATAAGTTACCACACAAAAACTGAAATCTTAACTGCTATGATACCAATATTATCCATAAACTACTTAGTTTTTAACAATAAACATATCACTATGATTGTGAAAAATGAATGAATTATGCAACTTCTTTATTAACCAAGTTAATGTGCAATAACAACACATAATTGTACTAAAAATTGAGAAAAGAGAGAAAAAAAAGACAAGATTTATCCTGGAGAAATATAATGTGGGAAATAATCTAGTGGGTGAGATAATTTGTTCCCTTTCACTATGTAATTCTCTAATAATACAACTTACTGCCAATGAATGACCTAAAAGAAGGATTAACACTTATTCTAATTGTATCTACTTGCTCACAATCTCTCAATCAATGAAGAATCCCGCTCAAATGAACAAACAAGAAATAATTCAACTTCTCCAACTTTTCTCACAATAGAATTCACCCAAAATCACTTGATGGAATCCTTCTAAAATCTTGTATTTATAGTTTTTCATCTCAGGGATGTGTGGAGAGATGAATCAAATCAATTAGGAAGCTCAAACATTTTCAACTGTTGAGTTCCTGAATTCTGGAAGTGTATCACACAGGACTGCCGCCTGCTGCAAACCAAAGGTTACGTAACTACCAAGGTGGTTACATAACTACCGAGGTGGTTACATTACCACCGTGGTGGTTGTGTAACCACCACTCTACATAGAGTGATATTTATGTAAACTCTAGGGTAGTTGCATGACCGAAAACTAAAAAATATCAAAAAATAATATTAAGGGCCCAAAACGTCATTTGGAGGTGTCCAAATCACCCCTAACTCAATTGGACAATATTATAAAGACATAATAAGATGAGAACCAGTAGAGAAAATATCAAATATAGAGAATACATAAAATTGTGATTTTCCTGATCCATTTTTGGATCATGTAGGAAAATTAAGAAGAGAACTAGAAGGAGGAATAGAAGAAGACATTATACTAAGATACTTGTAAGTAGGAGGAGAAAGCTCAATATTTTCAATAGATTGATTATAAATATGGGCATGACCGATATGGCATAGAAGGAAATCATATATAAACTAAAAAGTGATAAGAAAAATGAAAGAAAACAACCTATGATTTGAAAAATAAACCCTAGGGGTAATAGGGTTAGGGATACAATGTTTGATTAGAGAGGGTCAAGTACACCAAATAATTTCACCCTTTTTGGTTTTAGAGTGTTTTATTTAAACTTCCTTAAAAGGATGAATAATGTTACAAGTGATTATTCTGATTTAATTGACTTCCAACATTAATTGCAGAAATCAAAATAACACTTTTCAAAGTGACCAACTACTTAAATATTACAAAAAACATAAGGGTGGGAGTGAAATTAGCTAATTTTGTGTGGATTTAGAGAAGTATGGGTGGTATGAGTGTAGGAACAGGTAGTTCTAGAACTGAAAAATGATTCATCTATGAAACTACGATATGAAATTAATCCTTTTCAAAACCATATAACTCATTGAATAACATTCATATAGTCACGACCCTTATGTACGATCTTGGACCTACTTGGAGTATAAGTATAAAAATTCTTGAGTGCTTCACTTTCCTGGAAATGTGTGTTGCTTTCTGTCGGTATTCTCCACTCACCTTCATGATGACACTGTAAACTCTATTCAAACCCTCAAACCCTTATAGTATAAGGATTTCTTATAAAAAAATTTAGTTGGGTTGTGGTAAACCTTGTGAAGTGCTAATGTATGAACTAATTTGAAGAGGAAAAAAACCACATGTCATTCTCCTAGCATGTGATATCTACAGTAGTGCATTCAGAATTTGAAAACTATGCTTTTACAATTCCCTGCTTGAGTTTCACACTTGCTAAAATTCTTCAGAAGGGTCACTTTTCTTGCTTGTATGATGAACATGGATACTCCTAAACATGGAAGGAGACTTCAAACTAGTAGAGGTTGCTTCCGTAATGGATGTACATGAGTTATTTTTTTGTTTAGGGAGATTTGGGTGCCTTTAGTGCTTACTTTTGCATGAGGAGCTCATAAAGTGTCAGGTTTCTAAACAAGGTATGCCTTACTTGCTTATATATGCTTCTGAAGGTTATTATGATATGAAAAACTAAACAAAGGGGTATTTTTTTTGTATGAAGGTGAAGGAATTGAAATAATTAATACACAACATGTCAATCTAGAACCATATAATAGGATTGACATGTAATTTTACAACCTGATTGAAACCAAAATTTTTGGACCAGAGGGAAGAAAGCATAGATTGAATTTATGGGCCTAAAAATGAATGTTTCTAGATGTATTTTGTGCAATTAAATTTAAGAAATTAATGAAAAAGCATGTGAAAATGTAAGAAATTACATGAAGTGCTATTAGGATGTGCTAAGAAAGAGTGAGGAGAGTGCATTTGTCAATACAAGTGTGCAATGCCAAGATCAAAAATATCAAAGGATAGATTTCCAAAGTTGAGTGTATATAGTAATGTCCTATGTGTCAATTAACCATGACACATCTACCGATATTTGTAGTCAGATCCTCCATGACACCTAAAAAATATTAAATAACAAATACCCATCATATCTCAACATATATCCATCATCCAAATAATTCACATATATCTACAAACATATAAAATCACTATTTTTCTACTACATAAACCCTATTGGAAACATGCCATCAACCCCTGAGAAAACTATCATACTTCGCTATGTCATTGGCCCTACAAGAAGCATGCCATTCACCATGGTATAAATTTCCCATATCCAAATGCCATCAACCTTTCTATGATGGGTCATTCTAGTATGTCTGACCTCATCCATTTCATGGCCCCACAACTTTATTTTGTATTAATTACAATAATCACACCTAATGATCTCAAAATTCAAAATTCTCACAAATCCACATAGATATCGATCTTATCAACACTTATCTTTTTGTGGGGAAAATTTCACTAACTATATTTACCCTGACATGAATTTTCACCTCTTATGATAGATACCAATTCCCAATTTAAAAAGAACACCTACCATGGGATTCACACTAATGCATGCCCCATTTCATCCCCATAATCCATTTTTGCATACTCTCACCATCATAAATAAAATTTCTTGATTTGGATTACCACATAGCCTAGTTTTTTTTAATCTCAAATTAGCAAAGTGAAAAATGATGTCCTCCATTTACTATTTATAATAATTTTTATAACTATATTTCATCAAAATTTCCTCCAACCTTCCAACTATCATATCTTTCACATTATAAACCATAAAACAATTCCATAAATTGTGCCATGTTAGTGGTGGCAAACCATTCTTTTTGAAATATTACACTTCTCTATTCTATCTTTTTTTTGGAATCCTCTTTTTTCCATCATTTCAACATTAGATATCATCCCTCTCATGACCCTCCTAGCTTGGTGATTTATGTATTATTTTTTGACCACCTTCTAGTGTTTCTTTTCAGTCTTTCTTATACAAAGTTTCAAGTAGATATTACACCTTCCATAGGAAATCCAAGTGGCACTGATAGGTAAAAATGAGGTAGGTATATTTAATCTAGTGGAGTTCATTATTTCTTTACAACACTTTCATTTCAGATTCACTTTCAACATTTCATTTCAATTTTGTATTGCATATATGTTTTCTTGAAGAGCGTCTCATGTTTTACTATTATGACACACAATGATATTTATTTGGGGCATGTATACACCATATTTTTGTCACTTGCCAACTAATTATTTTTTCAGGGGCTACTGATGTATTCCTACTGAGCCGATGTCTTAAGGGACCTACCAATATTTGGGTATGATTATACTTGGTCATGTGGGATAGACCATAAATTTGAGAGATGTCACTATTAGCCGTAGTTACTGTATACAATCCTCATTTATTCCCTTTATTCACACATTGCACTCATCATGTTTGCTTGTCCCATTATGTCTACATACTTCTTCTTATTACACACTATTATCCTTGCTTTTGGTCACTCTAGACCTTTGTCATTCATCTTCATTTATCTCATGGTATCCATTCCTCATGATTTCATCCGATGACGTTAGTGCACCCCCAAGGTCAACACCATCACCCTTGTGTGATGGTGCTTAATTCATATTTTCCATAGCCGATGTCATCACCCATGGGTGATCACATTAGGTATAGATACCCTTTTATTTTCTTGTTAGTTTCACCAATAAACTACTTGACAACTATTTAATTACATAAAAATTGTGCATAATCTACTCTTACTCACACTAATTCACACTTCTTAGCTGAATTAGGAGTCTTTAAGCTTTCCTCTTTTACATTCAAGTCACCATACTGAGTTAGGATTGGATATCTTCTTATCAAGCTTTCCCATTCTCCACCCATAACGATTATTTCTCAACGTTGTTGTCTCTAGGAAGGATTATGCATCAATGGTCACACACACACACACTACATGTAAGTATTTCTAAGTCTCTTTAGTATTTCATTTTTAAGTATTTGTTATTGGTCATCTATTGCTATATATTAGAGTAGATGTGGGTTTAATTTTATCTATTAATTTTTCTTACTTTTATTACACCCCTTTGATTTATGCAACCCTTAGTTGTACCCATCTTTATTTCAAAATCCTAGTAGGATACCTATATTTATCTTAGTTATAGGCCTTGAAAACCTATAAATATCCTAGGGATAGGGATACTATCCTCTAGATTTATTAATTTAACACTCCTTGAGAAACTTTTTATCCACATGGTGTGGCTAGCCTTATATTGGATCCATACATTTGAGAACCCAACTAGGAACCTATTTTTTACCCACCATACAAAAATCACATGAACTCGAGCCAAATAAACCACTATTTTGATGTGTAAATATCAATATCAATGGGTTCATTGGAAACTTGTTTCATATTAGATATTTTAGGATATGATATTTTGTCCCCAATATTGGTTAAAAATGTGTAAGGAATTGGTTAGCTAAAGGATTAAAGGTACACATAGAATAAATAGGAAGGTCATATTACTATTACAACACATAATATTTAACTGTATAGGAAAGATATTAGTAAATATCAAATCATTATATGAATAATATAAGATAGTGACATGAAAAGCAAGAAGGTGTTGCTTAGGATCACTTTTTCCATTATAAATAGGAAGCTTAAGAGATAAAAAATCAAAATTTAAAAGATAAGAATCCACTTTGGGTGCAAGTGAGTTTTGCATAAATTGAATAGAGTCCATGATAGTAGAAGAGATAGAGGAACCTTATTTTAACTATAATACCCAGAATTATAAACTGTACAACATTTTATTGAGAAAACTTGTACTACTAAAGGAATAAAAAGTCACATGGGTGTACATAATACAGATAGAAATAGTAGTGGACATAGGAATACACATTGTAACATTTTGAATGGGAATATGGGGTGCCCCCATATGTATAGGTACAATTGAAGTAGAAATAGTAGATGTAACCATTGTGGAAGATGTAACAATAGATTGAGGTATCTTAAATCTGTCTCTAAGCACTTTTGTTCATCTCTAGAAATTAATAAAAAAGTGTCAATGTGCTGAGGATTTTCTTGTAGAAAATTTCTAAATTTTTTTCTCATTATCCTAAGTAAATCTATAGGTATAGTATCAAAATAATCATGTGAAAAAATGATATTAGAAAATATAGAGACATTAGAGTATGTATTGATGGATTTATTTATAAGAACAAAGTAAACAAGGTCATGATAATTTTTGTATCCAGTATCAATAGTAGCATTAGAAAAATTATATGCATAAGTGAAATTATTATGAACTGTAGTAGAATCAGCTTCATATATTTCATCGCATTCATACTGATAAAATTCATGAGTTGTATGAATAATATCCTCACACGTGCCTATACTAGATAACGAGATAAATGTGGGCTATTAGTATATGAATAAGATAAGTTCACCTCAAAGTAAGCCATGTAAAAAAATTGAATAGAAAACCAAGAGATAACAAAAATATCATGAAAAAATACAAGAATAGAAAACGTAAGGGAACTATGGTTTGAAAAAGGATAAATATTCAATCAATTTTTAGGTTTAACAAATGATTCAACGCTACAAAATAAAGTAAATAAGTGGAAATGGGTTAGTATTATTATTTATATAAGGGTTAAAGGGTTAGAAACAAGTTGGTATATTTAGATTAATTAAAAAATATTAACACACAAATAAAAATATAAAAAAATTAGTAATTTGTAAGATCAAACATGGAAATGATTGATAAAACATAAATAAGTACATGCACTTAGTTGATTATAAATACATAATTTTGACTTGGTGGTGTAAAGTGATAATGTAGACTAGAAATGACCTAGATGTTCTTCATTTATAGAACTGGAATACAAAATGAGTAGGTAAGGAACCATCTAGTAGGTATCGAAGTGTGTGATGGTATGATACCTTTCATATAGTTTTTTATAATGATGTGCTGACACTCTATAACTTATGTGTCTATGGCTAGTTGTGACGACCTTTGCATTGAAACCCTAGGTCATTCACACATTTATGAAACCCTCTATATGATGTGAAACAACTTCAAACCCTAACCACGTATAGGATAAGCTACAAATTGGTTAGTGTTTTGGTTGAATTAAAATTTGTGTATTACCTACATTGGAAATACTTTGAAGAGGCCCAAAACCACATGTAGTTCTCCACCTAGAATGTGATATATATATGGATGAATCTACTTTAGAAATTTGATCACTTGAAAATGAGAAAAAATGGCTTGATACACTTAATCTTGACATATATTTGAAGGTCTCTAGATTGGGAATATTGAATCTAAAAACTAGATGTGATTTCTTTAGACTTGTGTGGGGGCTACTCCTACATTTTTTTCTACTTTTAAGAGATTTAGGAAATATTGGAGTAATTTTGGAATGTATTTTACAAGTATGCTCTTGAAATTTCTTGCTGAGGTAAATAGGTGAATTATAATTTCTCATATAGGATTTCATAGGATTAGTTTTACATTAAGGATGACCTATAGGATAGGAAATAACATATAAAAGATATAAAATTAAAAAAGTAACCATTGGGTGAAATAAGATAAATCATGATCACAAGTTGACAATTTAATTAATGAAGGAAGAGCCACGTATAATTTTAAAAATCAACATTTCAAAATACATTAAGGTGATTCCATTATCATCACGATACTAATCTAATGATTGGGATGATGAAAATAATAGTGTGATTGAGAATATATGGGAACAAAAACATACTTGTAAGAGATCAACCACCTATTAATCTCAACCACAAGGGCATATGTTTTTTATTAAAGTTTCAGTTTGCTTATAGTAGGCCTCCATAAGACATTTGATTTCAACCCGTCATCCCTATTTAGGGTGTTATTCCTTATTTAAATTTCTAAATATTCTCTTATTCTTCTTTTCTCATAGCATTCCACTTTGGTGATTCGTATGGAACTATCCATATAAATATGGTCAATGGTGGTGTGAGAATTCTCATCCAAGGTAAAATTAGATGTTTGGTTATTTATTATGTTTTCATGATGCTCATTAAGGCATAATTTCATTGAGTTTTCAATTTCTCCACTATCGACCTTGTGTCAAGAACACAAGATTGGATACACCCATTTTTTTGTTTTGAATCCAAAGATTCCTTTGTAGAGTGATAAAACCCCTTATTATGTTCGAAGGGGTAAAATCTACATTGATGTTTATTCTCTTCAAGATATTCTCTATATGATCAATTTTCCCTTTAATGTATGTAAGGGTAATTATTGGAACATAACATTTTTTTATGTTATTTTTTGTGCACTTTTCATATAGTTTTTTTGATTTTCTCTTCATTAAATCCAAAAATTTTTGAACATAAATTTGAGATATTCTAACTCTTATAAACAATGACCAGGATTAGATATTTTAGTTTACCTGATTGTAAGTGACTAGATAAAAACCACTTTCTGGGATGGATGGTTGTGAGAGTCTTCATGTAGGTATCTTTTGGTATGGGTATTCTTTATGTAAACTTGATACCCAAGCCTACCATTCTCCTACTTATTGAGAAGAACATCCAAAAAAGCTAATATTTTTGTTGACTTCAACTGCAATGGTGAATTTTATGAATTGATAAAAGCTATTTAAATGTGTCAGGAAGTAATTGAGCTTCACTTTACCATGTATCTGTTTAGCAAAATGTTGTCCACATATGTTTTCCAATCTTTTGGGGGCGAGCAAGTAAGAATTAATGACATTAATTTCAAAATGTTCCATGTAAATGTTATCCATGATTAGGGATAATGGATATCCCATAACCATGAATGTGTTTATAGAGTATCCCTTTATATGAAAAATATGTTGGCTGAGATAAGCCCCAAAAAAGATGACTATTTGAGAGTATTTTATATTTCTAATGATTTTAATAGATTCCTCAATTAGAATATTAGTATATAATGGAACAATGTCAAAGATGATAAAAAAATATTCTTCCTAAACCTCTTGGGTTTCAACCCATTCGGTGAAATAAAAAGAGTTATTTTACAAAATATGATGTGTTCCTTGTAAAGGGAGAAGCATCTTCACCAAAGTTTTTAATAGTGTTTACAATTGGCCTAAGAAGACACCCATATTTGTGTATATTAAGTGAGCCATATGTGTGACACATGTTTACATTATTAGTTATCACATAATTTTTTAAGGATTCTTCCTAGGTTGATTCCTTAATAAATTTCCTCACCTCTTAAATAATTTTTCTTCTTGGGTCCTTACCAATGATTTTGTATCCATAACCTCATTTATAACTAAAACTTTACTAAAAACTATTCCTTCATGGTTTAGGTTAATAGGTGAATGAGCTCTTACAAATAGTTTGTCACTCTTAGCTATTCCTAACCTTACTGTGGTTGTCCTCATCCCAATCTTTGGATTGATATTTCCCTAATTATTGACTCACCTTGATGTAGTCCAAAATGTTGGTTTTAAAAATAATACAATGGTATTCATTCATTTATTAAACTATTGGGTGATCGGGAATATAATTTGTATATTTGGACCAAATTTTTGGACAATTAAGTCTCATATAAGAGGTACCATACCTGTATTTCATGGGATTATGTAGAGTTTTGGAAATTATGCATAGGAGGAGTATGCTATTGTGGAGTGATGCAAGTTATTTTGTGAGTGAACGAGAAGTTTGTATAGAGAAGAACGTTATGTAAGAGAGATAATGATAGGTCACTTAGGCTTGCAATGTGTGCACAATTCATACGTTTGGTGAAAATCCCAAGTTGTAATTGAAAAATTTAGACATGTATATAGATTTGAAACTAGAATAAATGGACAAGAATAATGATATAGATGGTTCATCTCTGAAACTAGATGTCTAGCTACTATGGAAAAATGGCCATAAGAGATAAAATTGTCATTCAATATTGTACTTTTTTGAGCATACTTGTCCTACTCTATAAAATATTTTCTTGGATATATGAACCGTTATGACTACTGAATGTGTAGATATTTGTGTGATATGAGATTAGAAATTTGTGTGTAATATGCTGAAATCAGTATTTTCTCCCTAATATTATTGCTCCTTGAAATTCTATAAAAAGGAATCATTGGTTTGGGTTAATGCACCCTTGTGTTGCATACATAAAACTACCTTAAAATTTTTTTAATACGTATGTAGTTTTCTCACCTATTGGAAGTTAAAATTTTCTCCTTTAAACTATATGTATGTAGCTAGAATATGGCTCTTTGACATTTGCTATTACTTGGTTTAAATTTATTTTGAATGATTTTGACTTGGATTAGCATGCTTCACACTTTCTTGGGGGATGATCCTAGTGTATGATATTACAAAAGGGAAGAATATGATAAATTACTTGATGTTTTGATGGTGAAGTCCAAGTGTTACCAATGTGAATACCATGTGAATAAATGAGTGGGTTTGATTTGTATTTATACTACTCTAAGGGTAATATGTCTTACTAATGTTGACCTAGGGGGAAAAATATATTCAATATAAATATATTCATTTAAATAATTTTACCATTAAAGGCTAAGTACAAAATCACCTAGTAGGGGAAAATATTAGTAGGTTATCTTGTCCTTATTGGATGGTTTTGTCCTACATGGTTAAAAGCTGATTTAATGATCTAGGGAGGTCGTATAAGAGGTATATTATGTTTTTAACTGATATGAGTATTCCTATAAGTGACTAAGAATTATAATGATGGATTTAATCCATTGTAAGACTTAGGAAATGATAGGGTAGTGATTTGAGATTTGTTAAAATGCATAAATCATGTATGAGGGATAAAAACTAAAACCAACATTTCTAAATGCCAATTGACAAAATTTGTCTACACTTTGATAGAGATCTTAGAATTCAAAATGTTTGTTATTCTCATTATAAATTATTTTTTTACATTACCCTTCCTTATTATTTTGATTTTTTAATGAATGGATCCAAAAATTGTACTTTATTAGATTAGTTTTGTTAAATGTTAATAGGCCAATTTTATTTTCTTAAAGTAACTATTGTCTATATGACCTATTATGAGGCCCGATTTTTTCAAAGTCTATATTACATTTCTTAACTATATATTAATGCTCATAATAACACATTTTATTAATTAGAAGCATTATTTCATATTTATTATCATGTGAATTAGAATATTTTTACTATGGGCTCTTGATCACTTTTAGCTAGATACACTAGCATTTTCTATCGATTGACTATGAAAGTATAGATTAATATTTCTTGGGATTTTGAATATGATTATTATTTTCACCTTATTATGTTAAGGTTCTTATTATACACTTACCTATATTACTTGTGTGAGTGAAAATAATATTTAAAATTTATTTTAGTTACTGTTTCTACTATTTTAGGGATGCAACATTTGTATGTGTGCAATGCATGTGTAGGTGATATGAATAGCAAGTGATGAACTTGAACTATAAAAAAATTCTAATGACCAATGCATTTTCCTAGGATTACCTATTTGTGCAATCCTATGTTGTTAGATTAAACTAGTGGATTCTTGTTGGAAATTTGTTTTGTTTTAAGCTATTATTCCAATTATAACCCCTTGTTTACTTGACATATTATACTCTATAAAATTATAAGAGGTTAAGTGGGTGAAATTATGATTCAAAGGGCTTAATAAACTTGTAAAACTAGAAATGAAGGATGAGGCATCATTTAATGAGGACTAGAAAGCAAAATTTGACTTTTATGATGTCCAAATAAGATTAGGATGTTAAACAATGGTTTAGGTAGGATATATTAGTGTTTTAAATACATTTTTGTGTTCAACCAATCTCAATTAAATTTTATATGGAAACTCTATTGAATATATATGTAATAATAGTTGTGAGTGTCGATTAAGGGGCATGGTTCCCAATGTGGGATGTGAAGTATTTGTTGAACTTTGGATATTTTTTTCTCAAGCCTTGAATAGGAAAGAGAATAAGTTTCTCCTTTTCATTTGATGAAAAATGTGTGATTTTAAATGAATAATAGATCCTCCTCACTTGTAAGAGATCCTATTTACTCTCTTAATTTATTTTGAATTTTTTTTTTCCTTTTTTAGATGTTCTTGCTTGTAAGAACTAGCTTGATATTTTGCGGTAGATTTGATCTTTGAGTTTTGATGGGAATCTCAAAGATTAGGGATAGTGGTGTTGTACCAGTAAGAGGGGTTGAGGTTGCTAATTTCATGAAAAAAACACATGCCTTGTTGCTTTTTTACATAATTTTTATAGACTATAAATTTGATTATGTAAAAAATTAATTTTGTTGTGAAACCATTCATGGGTTTACAACCTTCTTGTTTTCTAAATTAAGTTTAGGACTTTGGACATATCTTTATAAATTTATTAGAGGAAGTTTTTGAGATTCTTGATATCCCTTAGATGGCTAGTTTTATGATTTTTATTGAATGAAAATGGTATAGTGTTGAGCTATAAGCTAAGGATAAACTCAAGATTTTTTTTATATACTTTAGTAGGAGTTGGCGAATTATCTCATCTTGAACATGAGATTCTCCTACTTAGGATTTACTAGATTCAGATGTGTTAAATTTTTATCCCAAAACTTTCCTTGATATACCTCCTTGTCATTATATAAACTTTATTCTTGGTCACATGATACTCTGGGTTGGGTGTTTGTTGATTGGGGTTTCATAAGGTTCCCTACTTTTTGAAAAAAGTTAGGATGAGTGTACCTATTCACTTTGGAATTTTGGTTTGTTTATAGCTTATTTTGGAGTGTTATTAGACTTGTACATTGTTGATTTCACCTTTATAGTTTACCTTCTAAAATTCCAAGGGTGATGTAATATTTCCTTGAAAGTGAAACAACATTATAAACATGAGTACTATTTGAACTATGAAAGGATTTAATTAATTTCAATTATTAAAGGGAAAAATAGTTACGAGAGTTGTATTTGTATTTTTAAACGAGTAATAAAAGAGAAAATATTCTCACTGAAATTGGATTCTATAGTTTTAGATTATAATAGGAAGAAAAACTATTTTGGTTACTCAAAATCTAACTTTAATTCTTTGCACGAAAAGGGCCTATAAGGTAATTACAGTTTTACATTTTTTATAGACATTTTCAAATTTATCATTTAAAAAAAAATTTATTGTACACTCTCCCATGAATCTACAACTCTTGTCAGAATAATTTTTGGGCTTATGATTTTAATGTTATGAAAATTTAAAGTTTGTCACTTAAAAGGTTCACATTTCTTGAGAATATAGAGTTCCCATATTTTACTCTTGTGATATATAAACAAAAAAAATCAACCTAATTTTAAGTATACAATATATACCTATCTAAACATATAGGTATTTATGAGAAATTTTATGACACATTTGGTGCCTTAAATGATTTTTTGAAAAATTATAATTTCGTAACTAAATAGGTGCAAAAATACCTATTAGAATTTTAAAATAAAACTAAATGAAATATAAAAATATAAACTTGATACACATGGGTTATATGTTTAAAAGGAGGTATTAGAGTCACTATAGATGGAAATAGCTATGCCTTAAGATTGTATCAAAATACCTTATGTGTAGACAAGAATGAATAGGTATGTTAGAGTAGCTGTTGGCATGATCATTCATTGAGTTTGATGAGAAGATGTTGAATGAAAAAATATATGACATAAACTATGGGTTGGAAAATGTTGAACAATATTAGGAAAAACTACATAACATTAGACAATGCTTCGTGACTTGGAACAAATAATTTGTATATATATTAAATGAAAGTAATAATCACGACTCTTTATAACAAAGATGGTTTTTTCTAGATATGAGAGTAAAAGAGATAGATACAACATAATGGAAGTGTAGAGTTAGAGTATGCTAAGTTTAGGTGTACTGTACGTGTATGTGCATAAAGCATAGAATTGAGGTGTATTTGGAGAGTATATGTATTTAGTGGTAACTGTGATCTGAATAATTAATTGAATATTGACATATGAATAAATATGATTTGCTTTAGGTAATTTTGAGTCTTTGCATTATCATTGTTTGATTACTATTATATTTATATGTTAAATTCATATGATTACTTAAAGATTATTTACAATTATGCTATCTATTTATAAATAATAATCTATCTATATTTTTATAGCATCATCTCTAATCAGAACAAAAAAATGTAATAAAATAGTAACAACACATAGTTTACATCAACATTTGGTGTCCAAGCCCAACTCTAGTTCACTGATGTCTAGAGGAGGATACTATTAGAGATTTTAGGCACTGAGAGGGGGGGTGAATCAGTGCAGATAAAAACTTTCACAATCAATTACCAAATTTTAGATATTTTACTGTTATACTTAATTGATTATAATAAGCAAGCCTAGTCAATCGTGTGATATAAAATAAGAAGCATACACACATACACATGAGACCAGATGTAATGTGGGAAACCCTGTTTGGAAAAAAAACCCATTGAAACCACTTCACTAGCTTGAACAATTGTCTGGTATAGTTACAATGATTTCCTTATTGAACTTCAACTCAATATGGAGCTTCAAATCCAATGATTCAACCAGGCTACCACCCAGTCTTCGACAAGCCACAAATCCTAATTTTGTACAACACCCACTGATAAGGAGGATTCAACCCCCTATAATTTGATAAGCCTCTACTGATATTTCGTAGGCCACTACCTACAAGGAGGTTACAACCCCCTATGATCTAAGAAATAAATTAGTCACAAAAAAACTGTTTGATCATTTAGAATCTTTGTTGCATACTCAACAAATCATGATCACTTTGATATTTATCTATACTCACTCCACAATATCAGTTATTCAAGATACTCTTTATCTCTCTCTAGTCTCTAAACTGTCCCCTCACACATTCATTTAATGGTATTATCATTAATGTCTCTTTCCCTTTAACACACATAGCTATGTCATTGATTTCTTAGTCTTTGTAAGTTCTCCAATACACATATGAACACTTATTCAAACTTCACTCTACCTTGTCAAGACCTCTATATCTGCAACATTCATCTTCTTCACATTATAGATGACATACCAATGTTTCTCAAATCACTAAGCTCATATACTTCTTTCTTAGTTAGCTAATATCACTCACAATCTTCTCAAGAATTCTCAATTCTCATATTCTTCTTACTTTTCAAAATGTCTCAAAACCATCCTATTTGAAAGAAAGAGTTACATATAGGAAAATGACACTTTATATTCACTTTCTCTTCATTCAAGTTCACTTCAAATTCTCTCAAGGTTTAGGCTTGTGAGCTTTGAATTATTTTCTTATACTATAATAGATCACTGTGTATTGATTCCTGAAAATGACTCACAATTCAATCCTTTCTATCAACTCAAAAAATCCTTATCAAGGTTTCCATCTCTATTTTAAAATTATTATTATTATTTACATGAAAAGAACATCATAATAAACAATTCACACTCCTTTATATCACTTCACAAGCACTTCTTTGTTAGAGATCAAAAGCACTGAGGGGGGGGGGGTGAATCAGTGTAGATTAAAAATTTCCACTTGATGCTAAATTTTAAACCCTTTAGTGATGTGTGAATTTAAACTATGAGCAGTAAATAACCAAACATCTTGCATAATAACACAAAACACACAAATTACCATGGGAAACCCTTTCAGGATAAAACCCACCAAAACCATTGCTTATATTACACAAAGCAAGGAATCATAAGAATATAACACATCTTACAATATTTGTTTAGTGAGAGACCGATCCCACAAGGAGCTCCAACCCCTACACCTCTACTGATATTATGCACAACAAAGGAATCAAGTGAATATAATGCATTACAAGAGATTTCTTTTGCAAGTACCAACCTTCAAGGAATCTATAACTTTGACTTGGTTTATATACATTGTGATCATGTAGTTATAAAAATTGTTAATATAATGAATTATGATCACTTTCTTGGCTCTGTTTGTGTTCTTATTTTCACTCTCTTCTATTCAATTGATAAATCAATGCATTATTGATCCACTCACCTCTTTCCTCTCTCTTTTCATATGTAGCTCTTTCTTAGCTTGATTGCATCATATTCTCTCTTATGCAACTATCTACTTAGCTCGAATAATTCTTTTCTTACTTGAGAAACTCTCAAAATAGCTCCCAATTTGAAATTTATCACAATCAACCCATTCCATAACTTTGAATTGTGTGTCATGCACCTTCCTACTTGGTTGTTGGAGAATCTAGGCTATTAAATTCATGTAGCTGACTCCAGATATTGTTCCTTCTATATTCATCTTGATTACACCACTTCCCATGCATTTACAGAAGCTATTTATTAGCCATTTTCCAAAAATAGATATTCCACATTTGTAATGTGATAGAGATGAGCGAACCATTTCCTTATCCATATTTTATTTCTCCTTGAAACTAGAGATCTCATAAAGAATGTAACTGAATTTCCACAAAGTCAATACACATTAAATGTTGGCAGCTGGAACAAGGGATTTCTTCATCTTTGTTGAGTTCAAGTCGTATTCTTAGCCACAATCACTTGACAATCGAATCACCATAAATTTTGGTGAAAAAAATCTCACTTATACATGTTTGAATCAATTTGATTTCCTTTGACCCTTGTCTAGTCCATATTCCGTTATTTCATGACTTTCCTTTGCTCTTGTGACTTTCTCCTTTGTATCACGACTCTTTTCTTTACTTGACAAAATTTCCCTTTCTTGGCAAATTTTTAGCTATCCGCAACTCTTTTTATGCTTCTCGTGGCATTCATAATGTATCACATCTATCCTCCTTATCATTTTCTTTCCATGGCTTCATTCCACATCTACATATCTATCTCTTCTTCTTACGGATTTTATAGTCTTCTGTGACTTCCACAGTTCTTCTTGGATTTTCTCTTTATCAATGCATTTGCTTCTAACTCCCTTACTTTAGTGGGTCAGCCTTTATCTCCATGTTACTTTGTGACTTTATACTTTTATACATGGAAACCACTTACCTTCCATAACATTCTCTAGCATTTTGTGGATTTCTGCAAACTACAACAGATACTCCAAGTTTTTTGGCAGTTATCTCTGGTCTTTAATGAATGTTACCTCATGTCCGCAAATTTCCCAAAAACTAACTAAGTCCCTTAGGAATTACCCTTGATTATCCTAAATCCTTTGTGATATGAAACTAAAAATCAACCCTCATCTTCTTCACATGCTCACTTTACCAATTAAATCCTTTTGCCATCAATGTTACTCGATATCAACTGATTCTAATTGACCTCAATGACAACACATTTGAATCATGACAAAGTTCCAACAATCTCCCCCTTTGTCATTGATGACAACCCTGATATCACCTACATCAGAAACCTACAACTTTGATGGAAAAGCATTTTCCATACCTAGTTCTTGGTAAATCTTCCTTGTCTCTCACAACATTTCTCCCCCTTGAATATAATAGGTTTGTTTCGAGTGTTCGCACTTCTCTCCTCCTTTGACACTTATACAAAGTTGGTTTTTGACATTCAGGTATTCTCCCCCTTTGAAAACAATGAAAAAGGGGGCCAACTATATAATGGTAAGCTAGATACAGTATGTTCTTACATCAAGTAGCTCCCTTTAGACTTATGCCTCTTATCCATTTGTTTTGGAGTGTTATGCGATAATTATCCCTTAGGATGATGTATGATTTAACATATTTGAGCTAATAGATTAGATCCCCTTTGCTTTGGCACTATTTTAGGAGCTGATTTTTCTTAAGAATGTTCCCTTGTATTTTCTACATGCCCTCTAGTTGTTGGCGGGATTAGGAATGACCCCTAATTCATTCCTTAAGTGCTCAAATGTTGCCTTTGGTAACGACTTAGTCATTATATCTACATTTTCTTCTGTAGTGCTCACATATTCTAAACTGATCTTCCTGTCATTCACTTTTTCCCTCAATAAATGATATCTTATTGGTATATGCTTGGTTTTTGAGTGGAACACTAGATTCTTGGAGATACTAATTGTAATTGTACTATCAAAAAATAAGGGAATTGGATGTTCATATTTTACCTTATAATCCTCCAATTTATTCTTTATCCACAAGACCTAAGTGCAACACATCACATAAGCAATATAATCTACCTCACATGTTGAAAGAGCCACTGATGATTATTTCTTTCTCAGCTAAGATACTAAGTGATTTCCAACAAAGAATGCTCCATTGCTGGTACTCTTCCTATCATCAACACTTCCTATCCAATCTACATCTGTATATTCTTTGATGTTGAAATCACTACTTTTGGGGTACCATAGACCATACTCAATTATTCCCATGAGATATATCAAAATTCTCTTGACCGCCTTGAGGTGGGTTTCCCTTAGATCTTCTTGAAATATTCCAACAAGGCCTACCGCTTGCATAATGTCTGGTCTTGATGCAATGGAATAGATTAGACTTCCTATCATGGATCTATACAATGTTTTGTTTACCTTTGGTGATTCATAATTTCTGTGTAAATTTCATCCAAATTCCATTGGTGTACAAATTGGTTTGTAGTCTTCGATCTTAAACCTTTTAGCATTTATTTAATATACTTGGTTTGGGATATGAACACACCTTTATCTGTTGGATTGATATGTAGTCCCCAAAAGAATGAAAGATCTCATAGCATTGACATCTCAAACTCTTCTTTCATCATATCAGCAAACTCATATGTCATCTTGTCATGGTCTCCGTCAAATATGATATCATATACATAAACTATTACGATAAACAAATGTTTACCTTCTTCCTTTATATAGAGATTATTGTCTGCAACACCTTTTCTGAATCCTTGCTCAATGAGGTATGAGTCTAATCTACTGTACCAAGATCTAGGAGAATTTTTTAATCCATAGAAAGATTTCTTCAACCTACACACATAATCCTTATCTTCTGTCAGTGAAAATCCATCAGGTTGTTCAATATATACCTCTTCATTTATAAAACCATTGAGAAAAGCTGACTTCATGTCCATCTGAAATACTTTGATTTTATTGTATGCCACGTAAGATAGAAACAATCTTATTACTTCCATTCTTTCCATTGGTGCAAACATATCATCAAAATATATTGCTTCCATTTGTGTGTATCCTTTGCAAACTAGTCTTTCCTTTTTCCTTGTCACTTCTCCTTTCTCATTTAGTTTGTTTCAGAATACTCATTTGGTCCCAATCACATTTTTGTTCTGTGGTCTAGGTACCAGTTCCCATGTCTCTTTATTTTCAATATGATCCAGCTCTTCATTCATGGCATCTACCCAATGTTGATCTCTACTTACTTCTACAATATTCTTGGGTTTTATCATTGACATGAGTGCTATATCTTCATGGTTCTGCTATTCTGTTAGCTTCCTTCTCATGAGAATGCCACCTTCTTTGATTTTAATGATCTAATTGGAAGGATGGTACTTTCTAACTTTCCTAGAGGGTGCCTTAGTGTCTGGCATTTCTTATTCTTCTCATGCTTCTTCACGTGGATTGTCCAATTATTCATCATCTTCTTGTTCTTCATGGACACACTTATGTTGAGTGCTGGTTTTGGCATGATAAGTCTCATCCACCTTTACGTTAGTTCTTTCAAAAATATTTTGCAATCATTTTTTATACCACCCGTGAGCCGTGCTAACCACTGAGTAACCAAGGAATGTCTTGTAGTCACACATGGAGTCAAATTTTCCCAAGTTGTCTTCATCTCTTTCAATATAGCATTTTCTACCAAAGACTCTTATGTCCTTCACATTGGATAGTATCTTCTTCCATAGTTCATAAGGAGTCTTATCACTTTTTATTCTCAGTTGAGCTCTTTTCAAAAGATAGACCGTGGTATAGACTGTTTCACTCCAATATGTGTCTGAGAGTTTGGATTCATTTAGTATTGTCCTTCCCATCTCCTATATAGTATTGCTCTTTCTTTTAACCACCCCATTTTATTGAAGTGTCCTTTTAGTTGAGAATTATATCCTAATTCAATTTTATTCAAATAATTTATCGAATTCATTTGACCAGAATTATCCACCTCTATCTGATCTTAGGAATTTAATTTTCTTATTTTTCTCATTCTCCACTAGTGCCTTGAATTTATTGAATCTGTCTAAGGCTTCTGATTTTTGTTTCAAACATGCCACCCATGTCATCCTAGTGTAATAATCAATTAGAAGCATTAAGTATGACTCACCATTTATGCCTTCAGTCTTGGTGGGTCTGCAGAGGTCTGTATGGAAAAAATCTAGTGGTCTGGTTGTAGAGTACTCTGATTTGAATGAACTCCTAGTTTATTTTCCATGTAGACAAGCCTTGTATAGTGTATCCACGGGTTTAAAAATTTCAATTATATGTCTTACACACCCTTTTGCACTCAATTTGACCATATTTTCAAAACTTACACATCCCAATCTCATGTGCCACAACCAACTGTTATCAATCTTACTAATGAAGCATTTTTCCTTATTGATCTCATTTAGAACATAAATGTTGTTCTTTGTTCGCTTGGCCTTTAAAAATTTCTTTCCTTTTTTTTAGTTTGTAATATGAAAACCTTTATCATGAAGTATTACATTATATACTCTTTTGCACATTTGACTCACACTCAACAGATTATGTTTAAGACCTTCAACATATAAAACATTTTCAGTGATAGTATTTCCATTATCTAAAATCAATGTTACTTTTCCAACTATGTTTTCTTAGTTGTTATCACCAAATCTTACAACACCAGATGCATTGTTGGATAAGGTAATGAACTTAATTTTATCACTTATTATATGGATTGAGAATCCACTATCTAAGTACTAGATTTTATCCTCATTTTGTACAAGAAATGTAGTATGCACTATTAAACATGACTCTTATCTCTTGTTCTCATCTTTATTTGAAACATATATCCATTTATTTTGTTTAGGAGAATCTTGTTTGTTTGTTAAAACCACATGAATCTTCTTCTGATAATGGTATTTGACATTATTATAGCTAAATCTAGTGTAAGATGAGCCAAAGATTCTCTTATAGCCTCTAGATAATTTTCTACACTTGGAGGATTTATGTCCAAACTGATTACAAGAATATCAATACCCATAGAAAGAGTGAGTGTACCTCATGGCATAGGTGATCCTAGTTGCAATGATTATTCTTCTTGTGGATTTGTTGAATCCTTCATTTGTAGTGGATGAGGTACTTGGGTTTTCTGAGGTACTTGGGTTTTCTGAGGACTTGTTTCCTTCATTCTTTGTTGGCTCCTTTTCTTTAATTTCTCCTTTGAAGATGATTCCAGACTTATCAGTTGTATCACGTTGACTATTCAATATATTTGTCAGAACATTTGAGCCCTTTTCAATATTTTCATGTCTTTAATATATTTCTTATTTGGTCCATCTCAACTCTTAGTTTCTTCATTTCTAAGTTCATCTTGTTGCATTAATCTTCCTTGGATTTGTGGGACTGTGAGATCTTCTCCAGATGTGTCTCTAGGTCATTGATCTCATTAGCCTCTTCTAATTCTCTTTAATACTTCCTTTCTTAAAATATGTGGATTTTTTCCTCATAATCCTTTAACATGCATCTTAGTTTTTGATTCTTTCTTCTATACAAACTCAGTACTTCAAGATCACACACTAGCTCTGCTTCGAGATTTACTTTAGCTTCTTCTTCATTAGAGTCTTCACCATCAACTGTGTACTTGAATTTGGATTTGATTTCTTCATTTGCATCCATGTCCATAAACAAACATTATGATTGATCCTCGTCATTCTCATTTTCAGAAATACCATGACTGTTGGATTCAGAGTCACTTGATTCTTCCTTTGTACAGAAGTTTCTTTTATCTTTGAATGACCAATCTCTTTATTGTTATATTTATGAATGTCTTATTCAAATTCAGAATGAATATGTTTGTTCTTTTTTGGACACTTTCCAAAAAAATGATCTACTTTCCCACATGAAAAACATTTAAAGGGAAATTTTCCTTTATACTTACCTGAGCCTTTTTTCAATTTTCTGACGAACATTGCTTCAATCATTTCATCATTTAACCCATCTCCTAAAGCTTATTCATCTTCTTCTTCTTGTGCGGATTAAGTCTCTTTCTTGAACTTAAATGTTACCTCTTTCTTTATAGTCTTGGATCCAACAATACTCATCTTGTATGCTGATAGGGTGCTATGAAGTTCATCCATTGTGTGAGTTTTCATATATTTGGATTCTTCTATGGCAGAAACCTTTGCATCATACTTGCTGGTCAGGGATCTCAGAATATTCTAAACAATAACGAACTCCTCAAGCTTTTCTCCTAGGTCTCTAATCATGTTTATGACTTCATCTCTTCTTTGCATGTAAGCCACTATGATTTCATCATCCTTCATTTTCAGATTTTTGAACTGTGCTCTATATGTTTGCAATTTTGCGAGCTTTACCTTTTCATCCCCTTCGTAGATAATTTATAGCTTCGTCCATATCTCTTTTACTATTATGCATTGCATAACTTTCACAAATTCTATCTTAGTTAGTCCACATAGAAGGGAATTTATTGCTCTTGATTTACACCCATATTCTTCCTTATCCATGAAATTAGTATTTGGTGTGGATGGAAGATTGTATCTAAGTTCAATGCATTCCAAAATATCAAAAACAAGTGACATCAAATATGTCTTCATCCTTATTCTCTAGAATGTATAATTTGTACTAGTGAAGAGAGGTGATATTGAAATTGAAAAACCACCTTGTGCCTAATTTACTGCCATGCTTGTGATAGGAGGATCTCCTTGAAGATGTTAAGCTTCTATAGAAAGGATTTTTCTCTGATACCAATTTTTAGAGATCACAAGCAATGAGATGGGGGGGGGGTGAATCAGTTCAAATTAAAACTTTTCACTTGATGCCAAATTTTAAACCCTTTAGTGATGTGCGACTTCAAACTATGAGCTCTCAAAAAACCAAACATCTTACACAATAACAAAGAACACATAAATTACCATGGGAAACCATTTTGGGAGAAAACCCACCAAAAACAATTTTTTATATTACTCAAAGCAAGGACTCATAAGAATACAACACATCTTACAAGATTTTTTCAGTGAGACACCAATCCCATAATGAGCTCTAATCCCTATACCTTTGCTAATATTATGCACAACAAAGGACTCAAGTGAATATTACGCATCACAAGAAATTTATTTTTCATACACCCACTTAAAAGGAAGCTATAAATCCCTAAATGTGCTAAGATAAAACTTAAACTTGGTTTATATACATTTTGATCATGTAGTTACAAAAATTGCTAATACAATGAATTATGATCACTTTCCTGGCTCTATCTATGTTATTATTTTCACTCTTTTATGTTCATCTGATAAATCAATGCATTATCGATTTTCTCTCCTCGTTCCTCTCTCTTTTCATCTGTATCTCTTTCTTAGCTTGATTACATCATCATATCTCTTTTGTAACAATCTAATTAGCTTAAATACTTCTTTTCTTACTTGAGAAGCTCTCAAAATAGTTCTTAGTTTGAAATTTATCACAATCAACCCATTCCATCACTTCGAATTGTGTGTTTTGTACCTTCCTACTTGGTCACCGAAGAATATGGGCTATTAAATTCATGCAACTGACTCTAGATATTGTTCCTACTATATTTGGCTTGATTACATCACTTCCCATACATTTCAAGAAACTATTTATTAGCCGTTTGCTGAAAATAGATTTTCCACATTTGTAATGTGAAATTGATGAGTGTTCCATTTCATTCTCCATATTTTATTTCACCTTGAAACTTAGGATCTCATAGAGAATGTAACTGAATTTCCACAAAGTCAATACACATTAAATGCTGACAACTTAAACAGTGGATTTATTCATTTTTGTGGAGTTCAAGTCGTATTCTTAGCCATAATCACCTGACAGTCGAATCACCATTGATTTTGGAGAAACAATTATCACTTGTACATGTTTGAATCAATTTTATTGCCTTTGACCCTTGTCCAGTCCATATTCCATCATTTTGTGGATTTCCTTTGCTCCTCTAACTTTCTACTTTGTATCGTGACTTTTTTCTTTACTCAGTGGTATTTCCCCAATCTTGGAGGATTTTTAGTTATCCACGACTCTTTCTATGCTTCTCGTGGAATTCAAAATGTCTCGTGGCTATCCTCCTTGTCCTTTTCCTTTTTGCGGCTTTGTTCCACATCCAAAACTCTATCTCTTCCTCTTGCATATTTTGTAGTCTTCCATGACTTCCAAAGTTCTTCATGGATTTTCTCTTTATTGGTAGCTTTGATTCTAACTCCCTTTAGCGGATCAATTTTTTTCTCTATGTTACTTCGTGACTTTATCATTTTATACTTGGCAACCACTTACCTTACGTGGAATTCTCTAGCGTTTCATGGTTTTATACAGACTACAATGGATACTCCAAGTTTTCAGTGGATATTTCTAGTCTTTAGTGGATTTTATCTCATGTCTGTGGCTGGCCCAAAAATTGAATAAGTCCCTTAGGAATTATCCTTGATTATCTTGAAGCCTTTGTGAGCTGACACTACTAATAAACCTTCATCTTCTTCACATGCTCACTTTACCAACTAACTCCTTTTGCCATCAATATTACTTGATATCAACTGATTCTAATTGACATCAATGAAAACACATTTGACTCATGATAAAGGTCCAACATTCTCAATCATACATCTATCAAGAAAAATAAACTCTTCATATTATTCATTAAAGACACATGTTTTCCTTGAGTTGCAGTATCTTCATATACCTTGGAAGCACAAAAGACTTTGGATTTTCATATGAAAAATATAAGCATGTCTTTCCACCTCTTTATTTGATCTTGGAGGAGCTTACTATAGTGTTAGTAACTGAGCTGACCTTTTAAATTATTCAAGGAGATATATAACAATTGATTTACTTAGAAGGATATGATGCAATTATTTCAAAAGAATTCCAACTTTCTTCAAGACATTAGATTGAATTTTTCCACTCAAGCAATTGGTTTGAAATGGTTTCACAATGTTTATAAGACACTCACAAAAATGAATTGCATTGAACACCAAGTACTTAGACCACACACAAATGAATGATGTCTCATACCATTTGTTCAAGCACTGAGAATTGTATTCAACATCTATACACCATATTTGGGACTTGACACACTATGAATAAGACCTTAGTATGAAATAATTTGTCAAGAATATAGATAAAAATCTTCTTCTCCTGCTGAAATAGATTGTGTATGAAAAAAATAAACTCTATCATTAAATCATCTGCCTACACTTGATCAATTGATTTGAAATCTTTTTCAATAGGTTCGTATTGCCCAGATAGAGATTACTACCATTATTTTTGAATTTTGGATGGTTGAATGAAAGTATATGCATAAAATCCTACTTCAAGCCCTAAAATTAGGGTATGAGGAATAGTGGAAGCCCGAGGGCACTCAAAATTCAATTTCACATCCAATTTTACATGAAAAACAAAATTTCAAACTGACGAACCTTCATGATACCAACTTCCAATTGTTGCAAACAATTTTTGAATCTTGAAGATATTTTCAACACTCTGAGAAAACAAAAATTTTAGAGTACAATGAAGTAAAGAGTGGTAATACACTTATTTTTGGGTAAGAGACTAATTTTGATGACCTGGGCTACTGTCTACATGTTAGATATACATGGAACATCTTGAGAAAATATTACACACATCATTTTTGGACTAAGAAGTCACATTCACTATTTTGTTCATGCTTGAGCAATGAACTTCCCTCAAAGAACCCTAAAAATCAAGCAAAAAGATAAATTTTTTTTATCATTTTTCTCAAAAAATCCATACTTGTGATGCACAAAGTTGTTCTAGCATCTATTTATGAGGTCAATGATGATCAAAAGCAAGAAATTTAAGAAACAATCCTCTGAATAGTGACTCCATGAAGGATTGAGGAAAAATTTCTTGACTTCACTCTCTAGGACAACATAGAGAATATGACTTCATACTATGACCTTCACCTAGAAACCATCTTAACTAATCAAGAACCTTGAAAATGACTTGTGACGAAGGTCTGGGACCTTGTTGAAAACATTTCACCACTATTGGTGTCTTGTACAAGACTGAACCAATCAAACTTGAGAGAGAAAAATCACCATTCCATGAACACTGAAGGATTTACCTGAGAAAATCACATTGACACCTAGTTCTTGTCATCATCAAAGCATGAAGAGGTGCTTGGAGATTCCTAATAACTTTTAGCACTTAAACAATTGAATAAAGGAAAAAACAACTAAACTTGACCTTGAAGACTTAAGACACATGATAGGAAGGAGAATAAGCATGTCTAAAAAATTCTCACAACTTTCTTAAAACATGTCCAATGATTTATCTGAAGGATGCACTATATTTTTTCTTGAGCATTAAGAATCCAAAAAACTTTTTATTCAATTTACAAAAATCCTATTTTTGAAAAGCTAACATAACTTCCACATACCTTCTCAGAATATGATGAAATTTTACCTAGAGAATAAAAACTCACCCTACTACAAAGTGCATAAGACAATTTTCCACAAATATTCCTAAACTATCCTATTCCATCTCATTTACCTTTGTTTGCATTGCTAGTTCTCAAGACCAACTTTTGTGTACTTTTGAAATTTGACTCTTGGGGCTAAACTAAGCCTAATTTTTTCTCACACATACTGTAGATATTATTCCAAGGATTATCCCACGCTCCTATGAACATTTCATGACCTGTACCAACTTATCATACCTCATCAGGCACCAAAAACATTCCTAAATAGGCCAGTTTCAACTGAAACTTCCACCAGATGACCTGATACACCCTGTGAGAACTCTTTCCCATGATGAAAACATTATATCTAACTTGTAGAGCATATGAGCCAAACATATCAACCTGCACTCTACCTTCAGAGATCAACCACTCATTATTTGAGCTTGAAGCATCTTGAAACCATCCTAAATGCACTACCACTCACTTATTTACCATCAATGCCACTTGACATTAATGCCAACACAAATGACCTAGGGTTCAACAATCTCCCTATTTGCCATTGATGGCAACCTACTCAAAAACATTTGATGGAATACATGGCAACAACTCATATCATCTTTCTTGGTTTCTAACAACACTTTCTCCCCCTTTGATATCTATGACAAAGGGTCATTGCATTCAACATGACAAATAACAAGTAGATAAACATTTACAAAGCACAATATTAATTCTAGAAGATCCCCCTTGGATTAACATTACTGATTTATCACCTATGTATTAATTGGAAGCATTAGTTTCTTCACTAAACAATCTCATTTCTCCCCTGAAACATGTACTCTCCATTTCAGCCATTTCACTTCAACTCTTTGACTTTGACATCTTTTCTTTTCACTCTTTTCCTTGAATTGATCAACTGGATACCCCTGTGAAGATGCTTTCCTATTATGTACAATTTTTTACTAGCATTTTCCATCTCTCTTTACACTCAACCTAGCTTGCGATCTCAGTCTTCAATATCTCTTTTTGTCATACTGACTTGATTTATTCAATTTGAGCATATTATATTTAGGATTGAGAACCCAACTTGTGACTTGTTTAGTTTCATGTTATCTTTTTATAGGATTTATTGCTTGTGTGATCAACTAGTTTTCTCTATTATTGGGCCTTGGAATATTGGCTAAGTAACAAAGGGTGTGCACATGCAGGACTAGTTAGAAGAAGGGAGATCAGGGGAAAGCACACATGAAAAAGGGGTTTAAGTGAAACCAGGGTGCCAATAGAAGGAAGAAAAATAGTTTAAAGGACTTATCCATATTTGGGATTCTAGGGGCACTTGAGGTAAAGCGTGTGGACCCAACTAGGCATGATGAGTGGATAAGGTGCCAGCATTGAACATTGGAGGTCAAGAAAAGGATATTCCCTATAGGGAATATTCCTAGAAGACAACATTACAGAGAGTGGAGGGTTTGTAAAGGGATAAGCATTCACTAATAGAGGACCACATCGACACTTGGCACGCGATCTGGGATTAGGGAAGGCATGGAGGTGGGTGTTTATCTTATGTAAAGAAATGCTCAGGCCAAAGATAAATATATGAGAGATGAGGAAGATAGATAAGGGGATATAGAGAGAATGTAGAGACAAAGACACATAAAGAATGCATAAAAGAGAAGGAGAGTAACGAAGTGCTACAGTAATGATAGGGTTTAGATAACTTAGTGCCAAGGATTGTAAGGGATGCCATAAGAATATGCATGGGTAATGGGATCTATAAAAAGGTCTAGAGAAAGAAAAAGTATAGTTAGGGTCTCATATTAGGAAGAATTGTGGGAGACAAGTCTTTGTCATTTAATATATATGGTTTGAAATGACCCTTTTGACTATAATGTGGCTACCAGAACTGTAACATTACCATTTTAAGAATTTAGAAACAAGGATTTTTTTTTATACATAATGTTCACTATTATAAATCAACATAATTTAGAAAACACATTCCAATGCCAAACTATCTCATAACATAAAACCATATGTAATTGCAATGACTCGGTGAAACACCGATATCTCATTTCATGACTCGGTACTAAACTAATATCTCATGTTACAGAGTAATGTGTATATGATGTATACTTGGTTCCTTTACCTTTTTAGGGTATCCAAGTGTTATTCTTAAGGGGCCTATCTGAATATCTATTACTGATATACATCTAAAATCCCTCTTCTTAAAATAGGTGACATAGGACAATGTAACATGTAGCTCGCGATACTTTGGCCAAATATTTTAAACATGTTTATCATGTTTACATTCCTAGATGACATACTCATCAAACATAATAAGTCCTTAACCACACTTGTTCTGTTATCTAGAGTGGTCTTTACCAACTTCTGTCAGTCATACTTGACTCAAAGTTACACTCTAGGAAAGGTTAGAAACATGCCCTAGTGTGGAAGAATGCTCATTGTAACTAAGGGCACATAGACATACTAAATCAAATTTCATCTATTGGGTGTGTTTAGATATTTTAAGTCAACATGATTTGACCTTAACAATAGATCAAGTTCCTATCCCTACATAGAGTAGTACCATGTTCCTTTCAAGCACTTACACTAATCAAGTTTCAACAAATTATGCGGGGTGTTAAGACCTGTCATTTGCATTATAGTATCGTCTGAATGACTCCTGTCATTACAAAGGTATTATGCTACATTTGATGTGTGTCAAAATCCAACTGCGTTTCCTCAACTGGAAGAACATACCTTGGATTATACGTTTATTAGCCCATTAATCACTTTATTAAGATTAATTACTGCAACCTATATAGATTTAGTTAGGTTATTTAACCCATACAGTTGCAAGTTGAAGTTACACATGAGGTAGGTATGCAGGTGAAATTGGTTTCCTAACCACTCAGTTACATGTTTAAGTTTATCATTTAAACGAAACAACCTGAGTCATGTAATGACATAATAGATTGTATAGTTATGAATGTGTGTTAATTAGTTCCTTATTTATTTATTCCCTAGCTTAAATAATTCACTTTTAAATATTTATTTTAGACTTCATGGAGATGAAGTCTGAATTCCATTTTATTCCTTAAAAATATTTGCACTTTAAGATTAAGGGAATCTGCTTAAGGAAGCACACATGCAGCCATTTACTTACAACATTCCTAATGCTTTTAACAAGTTCATAACTTATGTCTTAATGAATGAACTCAAGGGAATTATCCCCCTTTTCCTATGTCATGGACTAATGCCCATTTATGAGAACTGAATTCATATGTTCTAAACATACATTCATGATTCATATATATTTATATATCTTAAGAAATCAATCATAGTTTCTTTAAATTATTTATAGATCTACTTATTCAGCTTATTAGTTGCATCTCTTTAATTTAAGATCCACCAACTAAGGTTTCATATTCACAACTCATAGTTTCTTTTTATAACATAAGAAATATTAAGCTCCAATTTCATACCCCTAAAAATACATATTATGATCTCCTTCATTTATGATATTACTTAATGATACATGCCATTTCATGACAAGAAGGTATTACATTATAGTATTATTTAGTAATCAACACATATTTTATTCATAAAGGAGGAGTGATACATTCACTAAATCCAGAAACATTTCAGAGATTACAAAGTGCCAAAAAAACAGTACCAAACTAAATCTTATTACAACTTCCTTTTCCATTAAGTAAATCTTAATTAATGAAGCCAAATTTCATCATAATAAATATATAATTCCTTTAAAAAAACAAATGTAACTTTCTATATGTCTTTCTCCTTTCATCTTTTATGAATTCCATCTACAAAATTGTTAGCACGTGCCAGTTCATTGAAATGAGCATGACAAACACTATGGCATTAAATTTTTTGTGCTTTTAACTAAATGTTTCATAAAAAGAACTATGCTATTTATGAAATATTAAAGAAAAAACAACCAAAATAGCAGAAAGACTCATCCAAAATAATATAATCCAAGAAGAAGAGAGAGAGATATTTTAAATTTTATTATCAAATAAGGTTCAGTCAATAAGCTTATCAACCCTAGATTTCCATCATATAACTCATTTAAAAATACAAATAATAAAACAACAGAGTTAAAAAAGAATTAAAATTTCATCTTAACTTTACCTTCTCTTTTATGTAACCAATTTAAGTTTCTTCAATCAGCTAGATCAAATTATCAAGAAGAAATATAAGATACTTATAACTATCTTTTAGATTAAATTATACTGCTTACAAAATAATAAATATTTCCTTCCAGTTAAATATCCTACAATCTTAGACTCATCCTAAAGTCTAATATGAAAATTAATCATAATTAAGATCATACAGACAAGTAAGGGTAAATAAATCATCATAAACAATCAAATTATTCTCCATTGAAGCATCCTAGAAGTCTCGGGCTCAGTTTATTATTCAACTCAAGATAGAAGTCAAATATAACATCATACATATCTTATCAAAAGTATAAGGTTGCTTCTACCCGTCCAAGAAAACAAACTAACATTCAGGATCTCACTCAAGTTTACTCAAATAATTAATATTACAGAAAGGAACAGATTGGTTAAATTTTAGAACTTACACAAGAATCGATACTTAATCTCAGCATATCATAAACTCTGGTTTGTTTCCTTAAGGAAAATAATACAATAATATCTATGACAAGGTCAAAAGGTGATACAAGCTAAAATATACCAAAGAAGGAACAACAACGATACCCCAATGAACAATTCCCCAACCCAAGATTGAAGAGGAAATGAGTGAGATTGCAGTCTCCTCATCTGTCCAAAATCACCTCAAGAAGAGTAAAAATTTCTTATGCAAAGAATAATGAAAAGACAGAGCATATTTCCATACGAACAACACACATAAAGTGATAAAGTAGTTAAGAAAAGTTCACACATGACCAATCAATATTTTAATAGAGATTCACCCTAGTCCATAATTGGATGAGTGCAAAAGAACTAGGAAAAGGAACATAAATAAAACATACAAACTTTACCTTTCTTCTTTTCAAGAAAGGAAGTTCAAAAGCATGATTCTATCAAAGGATTAAAGAATCGATTCATTTCCTAAAATCCTAGTGAAGAAAGGAAATAAAAAAATAGAACAACAGGTCTAATCTGAAACAGACCTCCAATGAACTCAAAACCAATTAAAAAAAGGAAGATAAGCATTCGAGCATCCTCCAAATAAGAGTTAACATTAATCAATAATTTAGAACATCCACCTCAAATCCCAAAATATTTTTTACCAAGATCAAAATCCCAAAGTGGGTTTAAGAGGACATGAAAAATATACAACAAGATGAAATCAAACTTTTTCAGGTATACAACCCTGTATACTTTCGACGAAATGAGAAATTATAACAATTTGATACCCAAAATGGTTTTTTAGATTAAAACCCGAAGTGGGTATTCCTATGATAACATGAAGTTTCAGAGCAAGCTAAATCAGAATAATGTTTTTTACTCACATTATCAACAATCAGACACAACGTCAACAAGTTATATTTCCCGTAATGTCTACACAAGAAATCCTTCGAAGTTATTTTAATGACAATAGAAAGAGGACATACAAGTTGAAATCTAAGGATTTATACATAGCTATACTGATATTCATAACATGTAACTCATAGCATAAGTTTTTCCTCACTCAAGAACACATGATTGTCTTCAAAGTTGGCAACAATAAGGAAATCAAATGCAAACACCAGAATAGTAAGATCCCAGACAACAGTCTCAATATCAAAGAAGTTTTGTATTCTCTAAGTCTTCCAACAATGATAATAAGGAAACATTTTAAGCAAGATTATCTGATTATAACAAACCAAGATACATACATTGCAAGAATATCCTTAGTGAAAAGGTCACCTAAAAGATCTCAACTTTGTTTCAAGCCATTGTCATAAATATTCGAGCAGAAGTAAGATTACCCAGAAGTATGAAAAATATACTCCCAGAAAAAATTTTCCAACTATCATACCAAAATAAATAATGCATCAAGGAAATCAAACAAAACACCATTGAAGTAAAGATTATTAAATCATAGAAGTAGAACCAGAAGATTTCCTCAAAAGTAGAGTTATTTTTATGAAACATTTAAGAAAAATCATAAGACTTAATGGATAGGGACTATCATGCTTGATAGAGCTTTTGTCTTCACTTTCTCATAGAATATCACCAAGAAGAGATTCAATTATTTCCCTCGAAACACCAACAACCATAAAAACCTTCTTCTTCCTCTTCTTCTTCTTCTAATAGTTTTCACATTGCTAACTTCTTCATTCAAATGCCATGCAAGGAAAGGATACTCATGCAAGAATTCAAACTGGAGTTTCAAAGAGCAAAAAACCCATGCAGAGATCAAGCTCAAAAAGACCAAATGACCAAAATAAAAAAACCCCTCTTTCTTCTTCCTAGGCAGGTTTTTCCATTTTCAAAATATTAAATGCAAAATAGGACTGTCAGTCCTTCCACTTTTCTTGCCACCACCACCTCTATGTTTGATAATGAATAAGTTCAAAATTTCATGCAACTAAAACTTGGTGGAGATGCCAACTCATTCTCCTAACTTTCGTCATGCCTTTGCCAAATTTGGTAGCTTGAAAAGACATAATACTATATTAATTCCTCATAAATTTCTAGGATTTGATGCCACCAACCTCTCCCTCTCTATGTCGTCCTATAGGCTCCTTTTAGGTTATCCAAACATTAGTTTAGGAACTAACATAGGTCCTTAGGTCTAAGTATATAGTTTTAGTCTTAGGTCCCTTTTGTTATTAATATACCATATTAACAAAAAAACATAGTAACTTAGGTTAGGTTTCAATTTTAGGATAGAGTTACTAATTTAAGGAACATAGTTTAATTAGGTTCCATGTTCATAGTAAAAATTTAATCCCACTTAACAAAAGAAGAACCACACTAATATCCAAATTCAAATACAAAGTAGAGATCCATGGAGATCATTCATGACTTTAGTACATTTAGAGTCCAGGAACCCTTCAATCTTCCAGAATTGATCATTATGACCACAAGGTTTATAAATTAGAAGCATACCTTGGATCAATGAAATTTATCTAAGGTAATGTTTTTTTGCATCCCAATACATTATGAAAACCGAAACTCAATTTCTCATTCCCCAAGCAGTGAAATTTTCAGCATAAGAAGAGATAAATTACTTCATTTTCTATGTAGCATAAAAATGGCATACTTGTACCTAATTGAGCAGATAACATATTATCTACAGAAAACATGATGTCATAGATCATAAGAGTACACCATCTTAAGAAAATAATCACATGTCAACGTTTGCAACTTTTAAAACAGAAGTCATCATAGATAAAAACTATGTTAGAGGTGTTATAAGAACTATGTTAAATCAATATATATATGGGTTCATTATGTATATCTTGTTTAGGGGTTTAAACCCTCGTGTTATATGAATATCATGGCTCAGATCTAGTTTAATATGATTCTTAAAATGTTATTTATCTTATGTAATGCATTAATCTGTGGATCTGTTAGTTGAACCTTCTACATTTTCAAGTAAGTCAATGTACTTCTATTTTTGAAAATCATCCTCCATTAATGGTGGAACCTTCTCACAAATCTCACATAAAGAAGGGGTTTGGCACCTGTGTGTGCCTCGGGTGAGTGTCTAATGCCCACTGGGTGATAGGAAAACTCGTTTGAGGTTAGAAAATAGTATTAAGGGTAAATAAATGATTACATCTTGGTTTTATTGCTAAGACCCCTTTTTGAAACTATTGTCAGAATGGTTCTTCATGACAGAATGCTTGACCTTGGAAAGTGTCAAAGCATGGCTTAAAAGAATGGAGGATGAGTTTGATTAGAGATTTAGTGATGGAATTGAGTTTGATACACGTAAATGGGTAGAAGAACATCTATATCATGAGCTGTATGAGAACTTATTTTATTGTTTTCCAGTGGAGTTGTATGAATGGATTTTGGCGTATGCATCTAGATCAAGCAGTACTATAGACCTCGCGTATGGACCCAAGAGGAGTATTAGAGGCTGCATGATGTTGATCTAACTTTGACATGTGTTGTTGATCATTAGTGAAGGAGAGTGTTGATGAGTTACACCTTTGAGTACGTGATTTATACGTATTCTTGTACAGAGATTGCTGAGTTTGAGTTCTTGAGGGAGCCAAGAGGATCATTCTTGCATGTTATCCCTTTATCTATAAAGATCCTAATCATTACAATGAGTTTGGAAGCATTTCCTATGGATGACTAAGATTCTTCTGAGCTCTGAGTGAGGAAGCTAAGGTGGAGGAAGATAATGGACCTTGCAGCTGAAAAGGAGAGGGAAGAAAGATGACTCACACATAATGAAGCTCATGAGAGGGAGTTAGATAGACAACGTGAAGTTGTAGGAGAGATGGATTTATGGAGGTAGACATTTTGGGAAGGAATTGAGGTTCACACGAAGGAAATGGAGCCTATGCAGTCTGTGTTACCCCATATTTGCAAGCACGGGAGAGAGAACCCTTTAGCTTCTGATGAGATCTCATCACTTGGAAAAAGGAGAGCTATCGGCGTGCATTTGAATGCACCTGGTGACTAACCCATAGAGCTTAGTTTTCCAAATTTAGAGATAAGTATTACTAACCCAGTTGGTATTGGTGGAAGTAACCAATCAACACTTAGGAGGTATCACTTTTCATTTGGCACATCTATGGCTGCACAATCATTTCCTATGTTTGAAAGTATATTTTTTGGAGAAAAATTTGGGAAAAGTAAGGGTATAAAAATCTTGGTATCATGTCTAGAAGTGGTGAGGGACACACATTTGGTAGCAGTGTAATATCATATAATATTGGTGCATAGTTTAGTGCAATAGTGGGGAAAAAAGGCATGACCACTTCAAGACCTTTATTAATTACGAGAGGTGGATATGGTGGAATAGGAACTAGTGGACCTACTGGACCTAGAGGATATGGAGGATCTGGTGGGTCAGGAGGGATAGGTGCTGGTGGATCTAGTGGATTTGGTGGTACAGGAAACACCAAAGGGAATCAATATTCTAGATTAGGCAGAGAATGGCCTCAACCAACTCAACAAGTATTTTTTGAAATGTATTTACATCTACTAGATTACAAAGGTGTTGAGGATGCTGCAGAGCATGTAAACAAATGTGAGCTATTATGGTGTGCGAAGGGGATCACTACCCTGAAACAGAAGGAAAGTCAGTTTGCAATAACATTGCAGGGGAGCACACATAGTTTGTACCAGAAGTATGACATTCAATAGATAGAAGTAGATTATACCGCATTGCATAATGCCTTCTTAGTTGAATTCCATATTCCTGAGAGCGTGCTAAAAGAGATTCAACAAGTTATGATAGAGAGTGTGTAGTAATATGACACATGTTTTAAAAATCTCCTATCAAAACTGTCTTATGATATTCATCCTTCTCAGGATGCTCAATGGTTTATTGGAGGATTAATAATGCCTTTTAGGAGAGTGCTTTTGCATAAGAATTTCACACATCTGCGTGAAGCCTTAGAGGCTACCCTGTGCACTGAGGCCATAGGAAGCATGGATACCAATGTTATTCCTTTTCTTGAAGCTCAAACTACTGCAATGGAAAAGTATCTGGAGAAGCTATCTATGAACTCAGCCCATGAGACTTGTAGTAGCCTATGGTGCATGGATTGTGAGGTAGAGGGGCATATTAAGGACAATTTTTCTCAGAGATTGGTATGTGCCATGATAGTATACTGAGATTTTCCATTGAGATCATGATGCAAGTAGGTGTCCACTACTGTAGTGCGAGATCCATAAGAATGTATCTTACTATTACAAGATTTGCACCTCTACTACTCATGACACTAATGATTATAGATTGATTGACCATATACATGATGTCATTGATATTGGTGTGCACTAGACAAGCATTGCAAATAATTCTAAGGAATATGGTCATCACTACAAAGGACGCATGGATGGAGGAGCTCATGGAAGAGGATTTCACAGAGGATTTAGAGGTTTTGGAAATTGCAGAGGTGGAAGAGGTGAATTACCTTATGGAAATTTTTATAACTGTGGGCCCACAGAGAATTACAAGTGCAAATGTTATGACCTATTATAGTGCTCTTGGTGTGGAAATAGACACAAGTATGAGGAGTTCCTGGAGCTATTTGAACATATGGGCTAGAAATATCGAAAATACAAGGGCACTGGGATTGTAAGTGTTAAGAAGGACAACTTGCAATGAATGCCAAGGGTGGCACACGAGTCAAAGTTAGAACCTATACTGGTGATGACACAAGTTGAGGCTACGCTTGCCAGGGAGATACCAAAGTAGAGACCACTGATTAAAAGATAAGAGGTGGTGTATGGGAAGTATCCAGACCCTACCCATCAGAAGGAAGTCTATCAAGATACCATGGACGTAATCAAAAGTCTTCAAGGAGAGATATAGTGCCTAAATGAGCAATCACAACAGTTAAAGAAAAGGAAGAGTCCTGAGGCTCCATAAAAGGGTCTGGATGAGGTTAGGGAAGTATGTAAGATGTTGCACCAAGAGAATATCATTCCTCTATTAGAAGAAAGGTTTAGGGATAAGATACCAAGCACTGGAGTAGAGTGCGAGAGGTAGGTTTTACATGCTAACCCTCCTCCCCACAACCTTGACTATAATAAAGAGATTACCTTGAATGCATTTATTGATGGGTAGATCCTAAGAAATATTCTGATTGACATAGGTGTGGATGTCAATGCTATCACCTTAGATTCTTGGAATCAAATGGGAAGGCCCCCATTAAAACCATCTTCAAATGTGTTGTATATGGTCAATAAGACAAAGGAAATGCCCATTGGTGTTTTAAAGAATGATGCTATCACTATCCAAGGGGTGAAATTCACTAGAGACTTCGAAGTCTTAGTGCTTGCTAAGGAAGAAAACTTTCTAGCATTACTTGGGCACCTTAGGTGCTGTAGGAACAATGCTGACTTAAATTTCAATAAGGGGTATATAAGTTTTGAGAACAAAGAGGAACGTGTCATCATTCCTTTGACATGTGGGAAGTCAGCTCCCTATATTGATCCTTTAGGAGAGGAATACCTAGACATAATCTATGTGCTCACTATCTGGGACCCTGAAGTTGTGTAACCAACAAAGGAGGGAATTATTCAATGGGAAGATGCTCAATATATAAGTGATACAACTAGTGTGGCATGTGACAATTGGGTTCACGTGACATATGAGTTAGTTGGAAGGAAGTTAAAAGGCTCTGTGATAGGAGTAGAAAAGGCGTGCTCAGTCAAGCACCTAGGAGGAAAGAACTTACAAAGTTATTTTGGAGGAGACAACCCTAATATTTTCCTACGAGAAATGGAGACCCAGTGGATATGTGAGATCAAAAGGACAAGGATGCTCAATTATAGCTTTGTCAGAATTCCAACACATTGGTGGGTGACCTATCGCGATAACCTTCTAGAGTGGCACAAAGTGAGAATCACGTTCTCTGTTAGGTTTTCCTAGAGAAATGCACCTACTATCATACAAGATTATCATGGGAAGAAACCCAGCTCGTTTCACATCCAAGCATGTGAGAAGGCATGGATGGAGGGTGTGGAAGCCTTGCCACTTTCTTTATGGGTGCATAAGCTGTACTCCAACTTACAAGGCTGTGCACACACATGGTACATTCACTCAGAGATGTGCCATCAAATAGGAAATTTGAATGAGTTGACGATTAACCTTCTTCAATATTTCAAATATCGGAGTACCAAGCCATCAGTGGATGAGACGTTGGAGGTTATTAAGTACCTAACTATGGGATATAGTACCATGGTGGAGGATAGAATACTGGAATTATTGGGTGAACCTGGCTTAGAAGTGCACTTTGATCAGGAAGAATCATAAGAGATATTATTTGAGCACGGATGCATGGAAAAGGAAAAAGGAAAGTTGGTCTAAGTGATTGATGGTGAAGAGGTGGAAAATCTGGATGTTAACCATACTATGGGTACACTTGAAGTTATGGATAGTGCTGATGAGAAAGAATGTGCATACCATGAAATCCTGAAAACTAATAAGGTTAACATTGGTTCAGAGGTGGAACCTAAGGAGGCTACTATTGGAGATTACTAGACAGAAAAGGAGGTTTCAAAGGTCATCTATCTATTGCGTGAGTTTTAGGACTTATTTCTGCATGGGTAACATGATCTTAAGGTAGTTCACCACTCTTTAGGAGAGATGTAGATCAAACTAAAGGAGGGAGCACACCCAATTCAGAAGATACCTTATCTAATGAATCTGAATCTTCAAGTCAAAGTAAAGGAGGAGATTGACAAGATGATTACATCAGGCATCATTAAGGCCATCGAGGAATCAAAATGGATAATTCTGATGGTCATCAACATTAAGAAGGATGAGAGGATAAGAATTTGTGTTGATTACATGGATTTGAATGCGGTATTTGTTTTTGACCCTTTTCCAACCCCCTTCACTAAGAAGGTATTGGAAGGAGTACCTGGGCGTGAGATCTATTCTTTTAGAGATGGATTATCAGGATATTGTTAGGTTAGAATTGCAAAGGAAGACCAAGAAAAGAAAACTTTCACCACTGAATGGGGAAGTTTTGCCTACACAGTCATACCTTTTGGACTGAAGAATGTGCATGTTTTGTTTTCATGCATAGTGGTCCAAGAATTTCATGATTTTATTTATAAGTTCCTTCAGGTCTACCATGATGAATAGAAAATGTATGGACTAGTATAAGACCATTGTGAAAATTTGTGGTTGATGTTAGAGAGATGCTGAAATTTGTGCATATCCCTCAACATTAAGAAACGTGTTTTTGCTACTCCATTCAGAACCCTTTTGGGGCATATCATATGTCAGGAAGGCTTGCTAGTGGATCTTGCCAAATTTTCCATTATTGTGGGATTCGGGGAACCTACCAGCCAGAGCATAGTGCGTGGATTCCTTGGGCATACAGGGTATTACCAAAAATTTATCAAGGGGTATGCCAAGATCTCCATGCCATTAGAAGAGTTACTGAAACACAAAAGTGTATTTCACTGGGGAGAGGCACATCAGATGGAGTTTGATACATTGAAGAATACACTTATCATTGTGCCCATATTATGATTTCCTTCTTGGGATAGGCCCTTCCATGTATATGTTGATGCTTTAAGGATGGAAATTGGGGAAATATTAGCACAACCTGGAGAGGGACTTATTGACCACCCCTTGTGTTTTGATAGTAGAAATCTAACCCCAAAATAATAGAACTAAACTACTCCTGAGGCGAAGCATTTTTCAATGATCTACGCATTGCATAAATTTAGGTAGGATCTGTTGGCAAAACCCTTAATTTTCTACATAGAACACATAACAATAAACTACTTAATAAAAAAGCCCATTTTACAAGGGTGCATATGCTAGTGGGTCTTGTTATTTCAAGAATTCAAGTTTACGATTGTTTTGAAACCGGGTAAGAGTAATTTGGGACCTAACCATTTATCGAGGATTGACTCAGGGGAGGATGCATAGAGCATTGAGGATATAATGCTAGATGCACAACTGTATAGATTGCAGCATGCGCCACATGACTTAGAAGATATTACTGTATTTCTCAAGATGGGTGTGGCACAATAGGGAATGAAGACTTTAGAAAGGAAGTAGTTAGCCATACACGCCATGCCGTACATGTTAATTGGTGGAGACCTAGACAAGCTAGGCCGTAATGAGGTTTTGTGCTAGTGCCTATTAGAGCATGAATGCATTACAATCATGGGGGAAACACATGATGAAATTATAGGAGGACACCTTGTAGGGAATACAACTTTGGACATGATCCTTCTGGCAAGGATTTGGTGGGAAAACATTTACCAGGATTATATTGAGTTTTGCAAGGCCTGTGACCATTATGAGCACCTTGGAAAACTAGGAAGAAGAGATGAGATGCCCTTGAGACTGATAGCTAGCGCATAACCATTTGAGAAGTGGGTGATTGATTTTTTAGGAGCCATTTTAATTGTTTCACAAAGGAATGGTTCATGCTATATCATTAATTATATATATTATCTTACTAGGTGGGAAAAGGAAGCACCTACAAGGGATTGCACAAAAACTAGGTTCCTATGGGAAAACATAATCAACAGATATGGATGCCCACTGAGTTTAACAAGTGATATGGGTACTTATTTCTTAAATAAGACAGTTAGGATTTTTTTGGTAGAATTCATAGTAGCCCACCAAAAGATTACCCCTATCACCCCAAAGCTAAGGGAACCGCTAGGCATTTAACAAGATACTAAGTCACATGCTGACCAAAGTTTGTGATGTAAGAAGGAGAAATTAGGATGATAAAGTTTCTATTGTATTATGGTCATACCAAACTACTTATAAAAGATTGAACATGGCCACACCTTTTCAATTGGTGTTTGGTGCGGAGGTAGTGTTACTCATTGAATTCATGTTACCATCATTGCATATAACACGCGTATGAGGATTAGCTGATGAAAAATTTCTCGAGGGGAGGATTGATAAGTTAATGCAGTTAGATAAGAGATAGACTATTGATCACTAGAGTTAGAAAACAAAAAAAATCCAGACAGAAGGCATGACATAATAGACACATCAAGAACAAAATTTTTGAGGTTGGGCAGATGGTTCTATTATATGATTCCAAGTTTCTGCACCATCCTAGGAAATTCAAAGTCCATTGGATGGGACCATACATTGTATCCTATATAAATGATTTAGGTGTTTGAAATTTACAAGTGTTGGATAGAACATGGTTACCAAGCCATTTCAATGGGAGTAGGGTGAATCCCTAGTATAAATAATTCTTCCTTGTGTTTGTAAATAAGGTAGTATTTCTAATTAGCCTAGGATTTCCCTTAATGCATTTTCCTTTCTTTATGTTTCCCCTTCTCATTACTTGTTCCCTTTCTTTTGTTTTTTGTTGTGTGCACATTGTGCGCCAGTAGCCAATTTTAATTTTAAATTTTTCTATGCACAAAGGACCATGCATCTATTTTTGTGTGGGGTGAAGTGATACGAAAAGCATTGGAAGTTGTGTTTTTATGGCCCAGGTTTAAGGATCAAAAGCACGTAGTTTAGAAGATCGGGCATGGAAAAGGTGAACATGAGGAGTTTGGTGTCAGGAATACTTTACAAAAACCACGTATAAGGGTGAGAAGCATAGGAACAACATGAGGTAGGTGATGTCAAAAATCAAGATAAAGACATAAAAAGTGCCTTTGGTGCTAAAAGTGCACATGTAATAATCTTTGGTCAGTAATGGTTTTTACATGCCAGAAAGTTATAGAAGTTTTTGTGTAGAATTGGGTGTGGGGCACTGAAGGTTGACAATAAGAAAAAGCCACCTTTATTACAAGAGTACGTTGGTAGGTGGCATGACATTTATTATGAGAAAAAAGAAAAAGCTATAAGAAGAAGGCTAGGGTGCATTATTGTTTACCTTGAATTTGTGTTATCAAAGAGCTCTCACAAACTAGGGAATCCTTGAAGAAAATCCCTCAAAAACTAGGGAATCCTTAAGAAAAGCTCTTGCAAACTAGGGCATCCTTGAAGAAAAGTTGTGCAAAAAAGGGTTGTGAAGATTTGCGTGCATATCCAATTTGATCAACGAACCAGAGTGGAATAATAAGTACATGGGCGTAAGTGGAGAATGTTGTGTGGAAGAATCCCACGGGTGATTAGTTTATCTTGGAAAAAGGGTTTTCTAGGCTAGGGTTCCATAGCTAGGGAACATGATTAAGGGGATTTTCGTGAAGGAATGGAGCTGAAGAGTTGAGCAGAGATAGGATCAGGGGAAAGGAAAATAATTTTAGTGACCTAATGGAGAAACGACACCAAGGAAATCAGAAAATGTTTCACCTAAAAAGGGAAAGGGCAAGGGGAAACAAACCGTTTCCACCAGTTTCAATGAAGAATGGTACGTAGAGATGTAGTATCCATATGACGTATTTCTTAGAAAAGAATGGGGTTATCATGTTAGAAAGATGGCCATGAGTGAGTATAACCATCAAATGAGCACTACAGATAATGAGATGACATTAGAACTAGTTCACCCTATAGATAAGAGGACACCAGATAGAATGCCTATCTACTATGATGAGGTAATGGTGAAGATGGAGAAGGATAGGTTATTGCAGCTCTATGATTTTCCCTATTTCAGAAAACCTGAGCAACTATACTAGTGGTTAATTTTATGCCTACATGAAGACCACCTATACTTCACAGGAAGCGAGATGCGAATAAATCCCCAACTAATTTCTAAGTTTATCAGTCTTTTCTGCAAAGGATAATATTTTGATGATAACTTGGATGATAAGGATGCCATCAAGAAGACTGTTGAAGCTTATGACTACAAGAAGGGTTCATGATAATTCAAAATATCTACAATTTCTGACCTAGCAATGAGGATAGCCACTCATTTGGTCATAAAGATGAATGGGAAGGAGAGATGTAAAATATCAACAAGGCTTGGTTGAAAATTTTCTATAAGATCTTGGAGGGGACCATCTATAACCTCTCGGATATCATAGCAAAAGAAATCATCAATGCCACATGTGATGGAGAAAATATCATGTTTGGTAATGCCATCCTTACCATTATCTTTTAAGAGATTGAAGTGCTTGATGGTCCAAATAAATTTGTGTGGGAGTACCCAGATGAGAACCCTTCCCTTGTCAAAAGATTTGAGAAATAAACTTGTGACACTATGACGACCACCCATAAGGTGCGCCTAAAAAATGGTATAAGTGGATGCGTGATGTATTCGGTGTTGAGTGGTGAATACCCAAACAGTTTCCTATTTTACTATAAGGCAAGGCTGAATTCACCATGTACCAACATTTTTGTATTGGAAAGTTTACTCTAGAAGATAGCGCCAAGGGTCCCTGGTGCAAATTGCTGTTCTCCTTCACAACACAACACTTTTAGGCTAGGGTCAATCGATTCAAAGACACAAAGAACCTAAGGTTTGACCTTAACATAGTAGACCATGATTACTATGAGCTGCACATAACATTGATATATATATATATATATATATATATATATAAAGAATCACACCTATGTGGAGAAGTATATCTCCCATGACGTACATATGTTGAAATCAGTGACATTTCATGTTGCTAGAAGGACTACAGTAAGGGTATACCTATGTATAAGGCCTAAGTATGAGAAGGGTGCTTACATTTAAAATTATGTCTCTATCCCATAAGACCCCACCATAAGGAAGAAGGCCACACTGAGGAAAAGGGAGAGAGAGGATGCCCCTAAGAAAAAGGCACCAAGTACACATACAACACAGTTTGTAAGCACATAGGAGTTGGGAAAAAAACCAAGAACTATACAAAAAGGAAGAAGTCCCTCACAAAAGAGAAAGAGAAGACACCTGAGGAAGATGCACCAGAGCCAGAGAAGTCTCCTACGAAAGAATAATCTTCGGTGATAAAGGATTCACCTAGGGAAGAAGAAAAAGAAAAGTGTCCTATATTGCAATCACCACTTAGGAAGAAACAAAGAGTAACATAAAAGGAGGACTTAGAGGAAATAAAGAGCATGAAGGCCGAAAATGGTGATAAGGATGATGAAGAGAATGGTGAGGCTCAGAACCATCCTGTGTATGGTGTACACAAGTAAGAGGAGGAGGGAAATGAAGAGAAGGATGAGGACGATCAAGGCACTCATGGAAAGGGGGGAAGTGAAGAAGTCAAAATGAAGGATCAAAAGACTCCAAACCTGACTAAAGAGTAGATAGAGGATGCCACAGAGAGGGAGGTAGTAGGTATTATAAAGGACTTGGTGGATCAAGAGGTGGAGCGCAATGCTGAATAAGTACTAAAGGAGACGAAGGAAAGTGAAAGTGTGGGAAAGGAGTATGGAAGCATGGGAAAAGATCCCATCCAAGAAGTAAGCTTCCAAAAGGTAGCACATACATGTGGAAAGGGTATGGTAGTGGTGTAGGAACAAGAAATGACTTACATCAATAACCCAAATAAGGTACTACACGTGCATTTCTAAAGTACCGTGACTTCAAACCAACTCCTTGTATGGTATTCTTTCGATGAAGAGGGTGCATACCCACTCACGAGGAAGATTCTAGCTTGTGAATTTGAGTCCCATATTGATGATCCTAAATTCAAGGTCAACCATGGGGTGTTTATGAAGATACTAGATGCTAAGGGAATAAATCCTCTGGCGAGTTCCCAAAAACTATCTGATGAGCTGGTTTGCAATGTGCTAAACAAAGTATAGGTATAAGTTGAGGCGAGATTCTTTGGGAGAAATGACAGAATAAGGGTCTTGGAGGAAGATCTTGAGAAGAAAAATGAAGAGATCATTGAAAGAGACATGGAGTTAAAGCAGATTGATCTGATCAGCGCATAATTAAGGTGTGAGTTAAGGGAGGAAAATGCAAAGGTGCGTGAGATCCATAAGAAAATAAAGATTATTTCAGATGCAATAATCTTAAAGCACCCAAACCTGGTCCCGCTTGAGAAAAAATACAAGTCAACCATGCAATGCTTAGAATACTTGACCTACATCCTTACCATGGAGAGGTGGCCATTCGCATTGGAATCGACAGAAGAGGCAATGGCATGCCAGAAGGAGGAAGAGAAACTAAAGATTGGGGAGTAAGTTACTTGGTATTCTGAGCTCCTTGCCACTATAAAGACTGTTGCATAAATGTCTAAGGTTATTTATGGAAATTACACTGATAAAGACATGGTAGTGAGCATATTGGTTACTACACATGAGGCAGATATGAAGGAATTTAAAGAAAAGAAAAAATAAAATAGGGTAGAGTGTGATGAGATCCTAGCTGAGGTTGAGAAAAAGTTGGAAGTAATAGAAACCTTATGGGGTTTGATTAAGAATCGGCTTAAGGAGCTATATCCCCATGTCACTTACAAAATGGATGCGCTGAATGATCTTAGCAAACAACTAGAAGGCATTATAGATACATTGAATGCTAAGATAAATGAATTGTGTTTTGATGAGGTGAGTGCTCTAGTAGGTGACCTACTTTAGAAGGTGCAGGGTGGGGTAGATGCCTGGGAAAATATTGAGGCAACAGTGAAGAAGGAATTCCCACTCATACATCAGTAATAGATTCTTCTATTCTTTCATTCTTTATTCATATTGTCCATGTTCCACTAGTCTTTATTATTTGAAGAAGCAGTGTGTTTCCAACGAATATTGGCTAAGTACCAAAGGGCACACACATGTATGACCAGTGAGAAGAAGGGTGCTAAAGGTAAAACATGCAAGAAAAAAGGGTTTAAGTGAAACTAGGGCACACGCGGGAGGTAGAACACAAGTTTAAAGGACTTATCCACATGTGGCATTCTAGGGGCACTTGAGGAAAAACACGAGGGCCCGACTAGGCATGATGAGTGGATAAGGTGCTAGTTGGAAACCTTAGATGTCAAGAAAAGGATATACCCTACATGAAATATTCCTAGAAGAAATCATTACAGAGAGTTGAGGGTTTGCAAAGGGATAAGCATTCACAAATGGAGGATCACAAAGACACTTGGCACGTGATCTACGATTAATGAAGACATGGTGGTGGGTGCTGATCTTATATAAATAAATTCTCAGGTAAGAGATAGATTTATGAGAGACAAGGAAGACATATAAGGGGAGATAGAGAGAAGGTAGAGACAAACACACATAGAATGCAGAGAAAGAGAAGGAGAGTAACAAAGTGTTGTAGTAATGCTAGGGTTTAGAGAACTTAGTGTCAAGGGTTGTAAGGGATATAATAATCATATGTATGGGTACTGGGATCTGTAATAAGGGTTAGAGTAGGAAAATGTATAGTTAGGGTCTCATATCAGAAAGATTTATGGGAGACAAGTCTCCATCATTTAATATATATGGTTTGCGTTGACCCTTTTGACTGTAATGTGGCTACCATAACTATGTTAAATATATATATATATATATATATATTTAGGGGTTCAAATTCTCATATTATATGACTATCATGATGCAGATCTGGTTTATTATGCTTCTTACAATGTTATTTAGCTTCTATAATGCATTAATGTGTGGATATGTTAGCTTCACCTACATTTTCAAGTAAGTCAATGCACGTCTGTTTCTGTAAATCATCCTCCATTAATGGTGGAACCTTCTCACAAATCTCACATAAAGGAGGGGATCGGTGCTCGCATGTACCTCAGGTGAGCACCTAGCACCTGCTGTGTTATATGCCAACGCGCTTGGGGTTAGAAAATAATATTAAGGGTAAATAAATGACTACATATCTTATTCAAAAATGATTACAAACTTCATCAATTTATCTCTGAAATTCATTTGGAATGATTTACAATCCTTAGAGAAAACTGAGTTACTTTAGTAGATAGTGGTTACTCCAACAAATTCACAAGTACTTGTTTAATGCTTGAAAAGCATGAGATACATGTAGTCAATTTTCTCAGGAAATCCTATTGATCAAATCACTAGCTCTTTAAAGGAGTTCCCTAAAACTATGATTACTCATTTTATAGCTTGTTATAGTCTTGACACAATAACCAAATTCTTCATGTAGCTGAAAATATTTTCAACTAGGACTGTAGTAATTTATTTGGGCTTAATAGAATTCTATTTTTTTTCTTCATTACTTATCATTATAGATATAATAGATATTATAAGCTTCACACTGCTCCACCCACTGATGCCTACACACTTAAAAATTCTAATTTGAGATCACAAAAATTATGTTACACTCTTATGTAGACACCCAAAATTGGGTCACAACCCTCGAATCCCCTTTCAATTTACATACCCCCTTACCATGACCCCTTCTAAACATTATTATTAATCTAATTACCCATATTAGAATAAATTTTACCTCAACCCCCCACCTCACCTCTCCACCTCACCTTGGATCCATTGCAAGGGCATTTAACTAACCGAGACTAGGTCATCACTTCACTTAACTAACTAAGACTTCTTATAAACCTAATATTAATTGCCAACTATCTCTTCCATCATTTTCCCTTGTGTTTAAACATGAAAAAATAATCCTAGCCCACAATAAATTCTTGACCCACGCCAAAAAGAGAAAGTGTATTGCCCACTTCCCTTTGACACCTTTTGATACTGATCTTGATACTATTGATTACATTATGGACATTATTATGGTTTTGATTTAGTATGATGTTAGAAGTTGGACCATGGATTATTGTTTATCTGATTTAGTTACGATGCATGATGATTATTAGAGACACTTCATATGTGGATGATGATTTACTATTTGACATGGATATATTATGAATGTTATTCAGACATGTGATGTTTGGATATTGTGAGTAGACCTAAAAAATGGACATTATATGATGGTGATATAGTTGTTGATATAAATTGTAAGTGATATTGTTGATTGCCTTTATGTTGTTGTCACTCATATGTATAGATGAGTTTATGATTATATTTATATCATGTTGGATGTTTTGATTTGGCCACAAGACCAAAGGAGGTATTTTTTTTTTTAACAGTTTAAACTATCACAACAAAAATCGACGGATTGACAGACTAACCACATTGGAATTCTATATAAACTCAACAAGGTCACCATGGTAACTATGTTTTGTGTGTGTGTGTGTGTGTGTGTTATTAGTGTTAAGGATTCCCATGGGGGAGATCACGTTTAAATGTGACCAAGGGGATTCTATGTAATTATTTTATTTTTGGTTCCCTTTGTTAATGTTTTTATGTGTTTATTTTGTGATGATTTAACCCTTTTTCATTAGGTATTAAATGGGGTGTAAATGTTGTGAAAAATCATGTTTTTAAAATTAAACAAATACAATATGTCATAAGAAAGTAATTAGTGAGAGGTGGTTGGCCATGTTTTAAAGTGTTGTAAGAATGTTGTAAGTATGTGTAAGTGACCTTGTAAGTGATGTGTAAGTTTATTTCTAAGTGTGAAACACTCCACCTTCTTGGAAATTCGAATTTGTGCTTGGAGGTTGATTTTGAAGGCTTGTGGGACAAGTAAAACTTGTCCCATACCTCTTAACTTTATGTACCAACCATATTATATTAGTTGAAGGGTTGAATTTAGACTTTATTTATGCATTTTGATATGAGTAATTATAATTTTTAATTATACTCTTCTTACATTTTATTAAATTCAATCCTTATGGGGATGTGGGCTTTTTGGAGTGCATAAGTTTATTATCATATTATTCACCCACCTCTTTATTGTGCATTGGAGAATAAATTTGACTTTTGTATTGGAGTTAAGGATGTGTGATGTGGCATCCTACATGGATCCACCTTATCCTCTTCTCTTCCCTCTTTTATAAAATTAGAAATCCTTACTTTGTTTTGGTTTCTTGAACGTTTTGCATACCTTCCTTTTTGGGTGAAATTTTGTTGTGTGGAGGTCTTGATTTTGGAAGGAGATTGGAGACCTTTGCATACTTTTTGGTCGCTGATTTTGGACTATATTTTGGCATTGGAAAGCTTGCTATTTTGGAACCTAGACAACTCCTCCATGGAGAGGTAAGAGCTTGTCTCTTGAAATACTCTTTTTCTTTGTGAATGTACATGTTATTGTGTGAATGTTTTAGCATGTTTGTGGGTTGTTTGGGTATACTGCCTAGGAATGGTGTAGGAGAAGGCTATGGGGAATCCATGTGGGGGGCATAAGGGAATGTCAGTGGCATCAGAATTTTTGTGGAGGGAGTTGGGATTGGGTTTCTACCTTGGAAAAGAAATGGCATTGCATTTCTTACTTTGTGGGGGGCATAAGGAAATTTGTGGGGGGGGGGGGCATAAGGAGGGATTATGGGGGGCATAAGGATATATGGGAGATGTTTTATATTGGCGGTCTGTTAAAGGTGGATACCCAATTCCCATTGGGAGGCATAAACATCTTCCCCCATAGTTCCTTGCTCCTTTGGCTTGCTTGATGGAACCTTAGTCTTGTTTGTATGTTTTAATGTAGTTGTAAACTACATTCTATTTTGAATTGTGTTTAAAATGTGAAAATGTTGCATGTGTGTTGTGGAAGCCTTGTTGCCATGGGTTGAATCACATATTTTATTGCATTATGGTTGGGGCTCAGGGGCCAATGAAGAAGGATGGCTTCTCCTCTTCATTGGATGTCTTGGTTGGGTGGAGAGCGTTGCCTTTCCCCTACCTTTGTTGTGATCCAAAAGGAGAAATTTATGTTGTTGTTCTGGAGCAGAGGAGAAAGACAGTTTGATAGTTCCATGTGAAATGAAATCTCATTGTAACCTTTCCCACCTTGAAGTGGATGATCTGTATATTATTTTTAATGGAAAGATACTTTGTATTAAGCTATGAAAGTTATGTATTCCAAGTTGTGAAAGAGATATACTCTGTTCTGATCATCTGAAAGAAAGAAATTGGAAATCATGTTATTTGCATTCAAGGAATTGAAAGATGTAAAGTTGTATTGTTTTTTTTTAAATCAATAAAGGATTGCAATAATTTTCTTCAATTTGCATTGTTGCATTGAAATTGATCATCAATTTGTGATTTGAAACCTCTGTTTGGAAAATTGAAAGAGGAATACGTATGAAGGAAATATATGGAACTCTGTTCTTTTGAAATATGTTAAAATTGGAAATCAGACCTTGCATTTTATCTGTTAAATGGTTTGTTTGTATCAACTAAATGTCTTAGGCTGGAATGGAAATGAATCTCCATATTTGGAAGATGAAAAATGATAAATAGCCCTTTTAAATCTGATCTCTGTTTTAAATTTTAAAACTGGAAAATACTTCTCTAAAATGCACAGTTCGAACCTACAAACAATAATCAACATTGAAACATTAAAATTATCAATGTACTCAATTGGGATAAAACACTTAGGGAAATATCCTTCAAACATTGCAAAATTGGGTCATAGCCTCTTATAGTCATTTTGCTGTCAAGAGATGTAAAAATTTAATTTGTAACTCAATTAAACCAATTGAATATTGAAAACTTCCTGAAATCCATCTAAGAACAATCCCCATGTCTATTTGACATGTTGAGAGAGGAATGAAGATCAAATTGAACAAATCTAACAAGTTAAAATTTACCAGTTCGCACTATATAATCCTGCAGGTCCAGTTTTCTTAAAATTGACCCCTTAAACTTTATCAAGACCAAAAATTAATGAGCTCTGTACAAAGAGAAAGTTGAGAGATTTCCATAAAGTCCTTGTTTTCCCCAAACTGAGCTCTCTATCAAAAGTTATGGCATTTTGAAGTTTTCTTCACTTGGCGTTAAAATTTTGGGGAAAAATTTTCCTTAACTTAGGGCTTAGGAAAATTTTGGTAAATCTTTCAAAAATTTCTCCACCTCCCACGTCGGACCTGCTGCCAATCAGATTTTCCCTTGGCACCATGAGGTGACAGCAGAAGGGGCGGATTCTTTTGAACTTAACCTTTAAAAAAACACAAAAAAAAAAATTTTGGGAAATTTTTTCCAAACTTTCCCCGCCGGCCCACAACCAATTAGAAGCTACCATGTGGCCTCACGAGGCAACAGCGGAGGCGTGACACCTTTTTCAACCTTAGCACTTTTAATATTTTTTCTTGGGAAATTTTTCTTAGTTTCCTCTACCTTCCCGCCGGCCCGCAGCCAATAGGGTGATGACACGTGGCGTCATCAAGGATAGGTGGAGGTGTGCGGGAAGTTCTACCCCTTGCATTTCCAAACCCAAAAGTCTAAAAGTCTGATGTGTCCCTACAAGCCTGTTTTCCCCACACCAATCAGATCTTGACATGTGGCACCTTGTGGCATCGGTGGAGGTGCAGAATCAATTTGATCCCTTAGTGTTTTGTGACCCAAAAGGCTTAATGCCTTAAATCTCTTCCGACGGCCTGACTTTTCCCTAGAGCTTTCTCAAGCCAACACGTGTCCTCTTGTGGGCTTGCGGACCCACGGAGGAAAATCATGATTTTTTTCCCTAAAAAGGGGAAAAATTCCAAAACTCTTCCCCACTCCGCCAACCCGTGCAAAGGAAAATTTTCTCCCCTAGGCCCGCAAGCCCGCTCTTGGGAAAATTTTCCTCCCAAGGCCCGCCGGCCCATAACTTGAAAAATATGAGGAGTTAGGAGGACTTATTTATATCAATGGAAAGGTGAGGAAATTTCCTATCCAATGGGAGTTATTTAGGGAAATTTTGAATGCGTTAAGTATGAGAAAAATCAAGTTGAAACTTTAGGCCTGTTAGAGAGTGTGTATGGTGAGGAATTTTCCCTCTGAACCTAATTGAAACTTCTAACCCTAAATTTTGGACCTTGTGACCTCTAATAATTATTAATAAAATAAAAGTATACTCTAGTAGATTAGAATTGTTCTAGAACCTGTTAGTGACAACTGTTGTCTTGTAACATGGTTGTAGATTCTTTTAATAAAAAAAATTATTCCATAATTTTTCCTAACTAATCCTAGGTTGTTCTTGGATCTCAAGTGGGTTGTTTTAATGGGCGTTACACTTGGTATCAGAGTAGTGGTTCAAAATCTTGGACCATTGGGCACACTAGAAAACTTGAGACATGAAACTTAAACCTAACACACTTTTAAATCTAGAAAACAACTTAGTTTAGAAATTGCATATTTTAGTAAACATGGAAATTGAATAAAACTTAGAAAAATGAACTAACTCTCACCTTGGTCTGTGCAGGAGGTAGCAAACAGGATGAGGGGAATTTTCACATAGACCCAGACTTACCACCACTAGATCATGTTGTGGCAGCGATCCTACCCCAGATTTTGTAGACTCTTTAGGATGTTAATGCCGCTCTACGCGGAGGATTTGTAGGAGGACATGTAGCCAGACATGACAGAGTCCCTTCCATTGAGGGTCAGGTATCTCCTCGACCCAGCGAGGAGCATGGAGGAGAGAACTCCCATGCAGAGTCAGCCAGGGAAGAGTCACCATAGAGGGGACAGGGTGACAAAGTTTTAGAGCATAGAGAGAGGTATCAGAGCCCTAGGCTTAGGGATGAGCATGCAGAGAGACCTAGAGGCCGTCAGACCACAACTACAGATCACATCAGGGAGATCCTGAAGCTTTGACCATCACATTATTCTGGTGACATAGGTGGATTTTAGGAAGAGGCCTGGTTGGTGATCTTGAGTAGATGCTTCAAGCTCTATCCTTGTTCTAGCAACATGAAATCTCGTGTTACGATCCATCTACTGAGGGATGGAGCTGGTGTCTGGTGGAGGATAGAGGAATAGAAGCTCCATGTTGATTCTGAGACAGCTACCTAGGAGCTCTTTGAGGAGCATTTCCAGAGTAGATTTTTTGTCACAGAGGTTCATACAACAGAGGATTTATGAGTTCCATGACCTTCGACAGACATCTCTTTCAGTAGCAGAGTATGAGAGTAGGTTTTTGGATCTACTCCAATATGTTGAGTACATGCAGGATGAGCAGGTGTGGATCCACAGGTTCATCTGGGGCCTGAATCTAGACATTGGAGAGGTGTGGTTTGGATCCACTACCCACAGACTTTAGCAGAGGCCATTGAGAAGGCCTACATAGCAGAGGAGACTCAGGGGAAGACCCAGCAGGCTAGAGACTGAGTCCGGAGCCGCATACAACAGATGCAGGATAATAGATCGAGGGGGTCAGCTCCTCCTCCTCATGGTGGCTAGAGTTCTTCACAGTCATCATTTAGACCCTAGTAGCAGCAGCAGTCCCACCCACCTTATAGACCTCCATAGAGAGTTGATGCACAGAGAGGTCAGAGTATGGGGCCTCCTCCTAGGGGTCCCATCAGGACACAGGGTGGACCTAGAGCTCAGTCAATAGGAGCTCACCAGTAGAGGCTAGCAACCAGACCACTACTGGATCATCAAGATCCACACCACAGACTTCTAGAGCACCTACTAGAGGTGCTACTCATTGGAGAGGATCAGGTGGTTGTTTTGGTTGTGGAGTTGCGAGACATTTTTGGAGAGACTTCCCTCAGAACCCTAACAAGGGTAAGACACAGATCTCAGAGCCAACTGTTGGTGACATGGGATGCAGCCACAAGATTTATGCAGTGGTTGAGAACCACCAGGCTGAGCATCAAAGTACAGTCATTGAGACTACAGGTAGCATTGGGGGTATTCCTACCTCTATATTGTTTGATTCTGGTTCTTCTGACTCTTTCATTGCACCATCTTTAGTAGAGCGATGCAGGCTAGTGGCAGTTAGGCAGGGTCTTTGTTGGGATGTTGAGATGGATTCTGGAGCCAAGATCTCTGTAGACTCCTTAGTTAAGGAGTGTGTAGTGGATTTGGGACCTTTCACCACTACCATGGATCTCTGTATCCTTTGGGCTCTTATGGAGTCATCTTGGGTATGGATTGGTTGTCTGAACACAGGCCATAGATGGATTGTTACCACAAGACTATATCTTGTGCAGATGATTTGGGAGTGGAGTCACTGATTTCAGGGGTCAAGAGACCCGTTTCTATTCACACCATCTCTGCTATACAACTTAAGCAGTGTGTGCAACGGGGTTTCCAGATGTATGCTATTATAGTCAGTGACAGATCAGAGGATGGGTCTAGTGGACCATCGCTAGATGATCACCCCATTTTGAGAGAGTTTTCTGATGTCTTTCTGGGGAGCTACTGGGGTTACCACCCCCACGTGAGATTGATTTTCATATAGACCTGGTTCCGGGAGTAGAGCCTATCTCACGAGCACCTTATCAGATGACCACCCAGAGCTCTGTGAGCTCAAGTTGCAGCTTGAGGGCCTTTTGGAGAAATTCCTTATCCATCCTAGTGTATCCCCTTGGGGTGCACTGGTGATCTTTGTGAAGAAGAAGGATGGATCCTTATGGTTGTGTATTGATTACCACCAGCTAAACAAAGTAACGATCAAGAATCATTATCCCCTTCCTCGCATTGATGATTTGTTTGATTAGATGAAGGGAGCCAATGTTTTCTCTAAGATTGATCTTAAGTCAGGTTATCATCAGTTGAGGATTACAGAGGTGGATATTCATAAGACCACCTTTCGTATGAGATATGGCCACTATGAGTTCACAGTGGTGCCTTTTGGTTTGACTAATGCCCCCGCAGTGTTTATGAGTTTGATGAATGGGGTATTTAGGACCTTCTTAGATCACTTTGTGCTCATCTTCCTTGATGAAATTTTGATTTACTCATGTATGCGTGAGGAGCACTAGGGGCACCTTCACCAGGTTCTTCAGTGTCTTTGGGAGCAACAACTTTACAGGAACTTGGAGAAGTGTGCATTCTTTTAGATGGAGGTGCAGTATTTGGGTCACATCATTTCTAGGGAAGGTATCACCGTTGATCCTTCCAAGATTAGAGCCATTATGGATTGGCCAGCACCCACTACTATGATGGAGGTGCGCAACTTCTTGGGACTAGCAGGTTACTACAAGAGATTTGTTTAGGACTTCTATCAGATTGCGCACCCAATCACTTCCCTTCAGTGGAAAGGGAAGAAGTTTGTTTGGTCAGAAAGATGTGAGCAAACCTTCAGGACACTGAAGGAGTGTCTCACTAAAAAACCTATCCTTGCAGTACCAGATCCACATGGTGAGTTCTTTATTTGCACGGATGCTTCGTTGGTAGGGCTTGGAGGTGTGTTGATGCAGGAGGGTAGAGTAGTGGCTTTTGAGTCTCGTAAACTCAAAGATTATGAGCTTAATTATCTGACTCATGATCTTGAGCTTGCGGTAGTTGTGCACACTTTGGTTCGATGGAGGCACTTTCTTCTTGGTCAGAGATTCACACTTAGGACCGATCACTTGAGTCTTCGCCACCTCTTCACGTAGCCCAATCTTAACGCTCGTCAGCGGCATTGGATGGAGTTGCTTTGTGAGTATGATATGGAGATAGAGCATGTGAAAGGGAAGGAGAATGTGGTGGTAGATGCTCTTAGTAGATGGAGACATGTGGCTATGGCCACCTCAGTGAGCACAAATTTGTGGAGCAGGATTCTTCAGCAGCTTCCTCTTGACAACTTCTACATTGCAGTTTGAGCAGGGATCGAGTCTCAGAGACCCCTCGAGGGGAAGTTTGATGGTTTTTCTTTAGAGGAAGATGGTCTTCTTAGGCACAGAGGCTAGATTTATGTTCCCAGAGATGGAGGCTTGAGGCAGGACATCTTGGCAGAGGCACATCGTGCACCCTATTCAGCCCATCTCGGGGTGAAGAAGATGCACGCCACCTTGAGACAGTTATATCATTGGAGAGGAATTTGGAGAGACATGGCCCAGTTTGTGTCACGATGTTTAGAGTGCCAGAGAGTTAAGGATGAGCATCAACATCCAGCTGGCCTTCTTTTCCCTCATGCTATACCAGAGTGGAAATGGGACACCATTTCCATGGACTTCATTGTTGGGCTACCGATGTCGAGATATCACCATGACGCCATCATGGTCATGGTTGATAAATTGACAAAATTGGCTCACTTTTCTCTAGTGAAGACCACTTATACAAGTAGAGAAGTGGCACGGGTATATTTGGATGAGATTGTTAGGTTGCATAGGATTCCATGGAAGATCATTAGTGACCATGATCCTTTGTACACTTCCCATTTTTGGACTACCATGCAGCATGCCCTTGGGATGAAGATCAATTTCAGCACAACATATCACCCTAAGACAGATGGATAGACAGAGCGGGTGAATCAAATTTTAGAGGACATGCTTAGGATGTATGTGATGGATCAGCAGTCTAGATGGGAGGAGTACCTGTACTTAGTGGAGTTTGCCTACAATAATAGTTTTCAGAGTTCTATAGGCATGGCTCCTTTTCAGGATTTGTATGGTAGAGAGTGCAGGACACCTCTTAGCTGGGACAGGCTAGAGGATAGGGTTTCTCTTGGACCAGCTCTTGTTACAGGACATGGAGCAGTAGGTGGTTTTGATCAGACAGAGACTACAGGAGGCACATGATAGACAAAAGAAGTATGTGGATTAACATAGGACCGACCGTAGTTTTGATGTGGGCATGAAGGTGTTCCTTCATGTCAGGCCACATAAGAGCCCTATCCATTATGGAAAAGGTTCTAAGTTAGCTCCTAGATTCATTGGTCCTTTCAAGATCTTGGAGCGTATCGGCCCTTTGGCCTACCATCTAGCGTTGCCACCTAGCTTGTCTCACATACATGATGTGTTTCATGTTTCAGTTCTTAGGAGATATATTACAGATCCTTCTCATGTGCTAGATTGGACCTCATTGCAGGTGCATGATTAGGGGCAGGTGATGGTGGAGCCCATTTCACATTATAGATCGCAGGACCTTGGGCCTTCGAGGTAGAGAGATTGATTAGGTTCGAGGTGCAGTGGGACAGATATGATGAGACTGTAGCTACATGGGAGGATGCTACATTATTGCGGGTTCAGTTTCCACATTTGTTCCAGTGACTTCCAGGAGGAAGTCGAGTCTAAGGGGAGGGGGATGTAGTGCCCACTTCCCTTTGACACCTTTTGATACTGATCTTGATACTGTTGATTACATTATGGACATTATTATGGTTTTGATTTAGTACGATGTTAGATGTTGGACCATGGATTATTGTTGATCTGATTTAGTTATGATGCATGATGATTATTAGAGACACTTCATATGTGGATGATGATATACTATTTGACATGGATATATTATGAATGTTGTTCGGACATGTGATGTTTGGATATTGTGAGTAGACCCTGAAAATGGACATTATATGATGATGATATAGTTGTTGATTAAAAATTGTAAGTGATATTGTTGATTGCCTTGATGTTGTTGTGATTCATATGTATAGATGAGTTTGTGATTATATTTATATCATGTTGGATGTTCTGATATGCCACGAGGCCGAAGGAGGTATTTTTTTTATGCAGGTTAAACTATCACAACAAACATCGGGGGATTTGAGACCAACCACATTGGAACTCTAGATGAATTCAACAAGGTCACCATGGCAACATGGTGTGTGTGTGTGTGTTGTTTTTGTTAGGGATTCCCATGGGGGGGATTACCTTTGAATGTGACCAAGGGGATTTATGTATTTATTAATGTGGTTTCTTTTATTAATGTTTGCATGTGTTTATTTTGTGGTGCTTTTACCCTTTTTCATTAGTTATTAAATGTTGTGTTAATGTTGTGATAATCATGTTGTTAAAGTAAGAAAATCAACATGTCATAAGAAAGTAATTAGTGAAGTGGTTGGATTTTGTATAATATGTTGTAAGTATGTGTAAGTGACCTTGTAAGTGATGTGTAAGTTTACTTCTGAGCGTGAAACACTCCACCTTCTTGGAAATTCAAATTTTTCCTTGGATGCTAATTTTGGAGGCTTGTGGGACAATCTTAATTTTATTTACCAACCATACCTATGGTTGGAGGGTTGAATTTAGACCTTATTTATGCATTTTGATATGACTAATTGTAAGTTTTAATTGCACTCTTTCTTACATTTTATTAAATTCAGTCCTTATGGGGTGTGGGATTTTTGGAGTGTGTAAGTTTATTGTCATATTATTCACCCACCTCTTTATTGTGCATTGGAGAATGAATTTAAATTTTGTGTTGGAGTTAAGGATGTGTGATGTGGCATCCTACATGGATCCACCTCATCCTCTTCTCTTCCCTCTTCTATAAAATTAGAACTCCTTGCTTTGTTTTGGGTTGTTGAAAATTTTGCATACTTCCTTTTGGGTGAAATTTTGCTGTGTGGAGCTCTCGATTTTGGAAGGAGATTGGAGACCTTTGCATGCTTGTTGGTTGTTGATTTTGGACTATATTTTGGCATTGGAAAGATTACTCTTTTTGAACTTAGATAACTCCTTCATGGAGAGGTAAGATCTTGGCTCTTGAAATAATCTTTTTTGCTATGAATGTACATGTTATTGTGTGAATGTTTTATCATGTTTGTGGGCTGTTAGGGTAGACTGCCTAGGAATGGTGTAGGAGAAGGATATGGGGAATCCGTATGGGGGGGGGGGCATAAGGGAATGCCAGTGGCATAAAAATTTGTGTGGAGGGAGTTGGGATTGGGTTTCTACCTTGGAAAAGAAATGGCATTGCATTTCTTACTTTGTGGGGGGCATAAGGAAATTTGTGTTGGGGCATAAGGAGGGATTTTTGGGGGGCATAAGGATATATGAGAGATGTTTTATATTGGCAGTCTATAATAGGTGGATACCAAATTCCCATTGGGAGCCATAAGCCATGTACCCCATAGTTCCTTACTCCTTTGGCTTGCTTGATGGAGCCTTAGTCTTGTTTGTATGTTTTAATGTAGTTGTAAACTATGTTCTATTTTGAACTGTGTTTAAAATGTGAAAATGCTACATGTGTGTTGTGGAATCCTTGTTGCCATGGGTTGAATCACATATTTTATTACATTATGGTTAGGGCTCGGGGGCAAATGAAGAAGGATGGATTCTCCTCTTTATTGGATGTCTTGGTTGGGTGGAGAGTGTTGCCTTTCCCCTGCCTTTGTTGTGATCCAAAAGGAGAAATTTATGTTGTTGTTCTGGAGCAGAGGAGAAAGATAGTTTGACAGTTCCATGTGAAATGAAATCTCATTGTAACCTTTCCCACCTTGAAGTGGATGATCTGTATATTATTTTTTATGGAAAGATACTTTGTATTAAGCTATGAAAGTTATGTATTCCAAGTTGTGAAAGAGATATACTCTGTTTTGATCATCTGAAAGAAAGAAATTGGAAATCTGTTATTTGCATTCAAGGAATTGAAAGATGTAAAGTTGTATTGTTTTTTGAAATCAATAAAGGATTGCAATACATTTCTTCAATTTGCATTGTTGCATTGAAATTGATCATCAATTTGTGATTTGAAACCTCTATTTGGAAAATTGAAAGAGGAATACGTATGAAGGAAATATATGAAACTTTGTTCTTTTGAAATATGTTAAAATTGGAAATCAGAACTTTCATTTTATCTATTAAATGGTTTTTTTGTATCAACTAAATGTCTTAGGCTGGAATGGAAATGAATCTCCATATTTGGAAGATGAAAAATGATAAATAGCCCTTTTAAATCTAATCTTTGTTTTAAATTGTAAAACTGGAAAATACTTCTCTAAAATGCATAGTTCGAACCTACAAACAATAATCAACATTGAAACATTAAAATATAGCATGCTATGTTATCAATGTACTCAATTGGGCTAAAACACTTAGGGAAAAATCCTTCAAACATTGCAAAATTGGGTCAAAACCTCTTACAGTCGTTTTGCTGTCAAGAGATGTAAAAATTTAATTTGCAACTCAATTAAACCAATTGAATCTTGAAAACTTCCTAAAATTCATCTAAGAACAATTACCCATGTCTATTTGACATGTTGAAAGTGAATGAATGCCAAAATTGAACAGATCTAACAAGTTAAAATTTATCAGTTCGCACTATAAAATCTTGTAGGCCGTTTTCTTATAATTTACCCTTAAAATTTATCAACACCAAAAAGTAATGATATCTATGCAAATAGGATGTTGAGAGCTTTCCAGAAAGTCCTCGTTTTCCCCAAACTGAGATTTCTATCAAAACTTATGGCCTTTTGAAGTTTTAATTCAGTTTGGCTTCAAAAATATAATAATAATCTAACTATCAAAAGACATTTTTGAAAAATTTCCCCCGTGGACCCGTCACCCTGTTTTATCCCCTGGTTGCCTTTCACAGGCCAAAATTCCAAACTTAACCTTTTAGAAAAAAAATTAGGAAAATTTTCCAAATTTTTCCCACCGCTCCGCCTCTTCGCCAGCCCGTAGCCAATTAGAAGCCACCACATGGCCTCACGAGGCAATGACGGAGGTGTGGCACCTTTTTCAACCTTAGAAATTTTTAAATTTTTCTTGGGAAAATTTCCTTAGTTTCCTTTGCCTCCCCGTCGGCCCATGGCCAATAGGGTGATGACACGTGGCATCATCTGGGATAGGTGGAGGCATGTGGGAATTTTTGCCCCTTGCGTTTCCAAACCCAAAAGTCTAAAATTCTGATGTATCCCCGCAAGTCCATTTTCCTCGTACCAATCATATCTTGACATGTGGTGCCTTGGGCATTGGTAGAGGCGCGGATCAATTTGATCCCTTAGCATTTTGTGACCTAAAAGGATGAATGCCTTAAATCTCTCTGATGGCCCGACTTCCTGCCAAAGCTTTCTCAAGCCAACATGTGTCCTCTTCGGGCCCACGGAGGTAAATCGTACTTTTTCCCTAAAAAGAGGAAAAAATGCCAAAACTCTTCCCTGCTCCACTGACCCGCGTAAGGGAAAATTTTCTCCCCTAGGCCCATAGGCTTACCCTTTGGAAAATTTTCCTCCCAAGGTCCGCTAGCCCATAACTTGAGTTTTATGAGGAGTTAGGAGGACTTATTTACATCACTAGAAAGGTGAGGAAATTTCCTATCCAATGGGAGTGATTTAGGAAAATTTCGAATGCGTTAAGTATGAGAAAAATAAAGTTGAAACTTTAAGCTTGTTAGAGAATGGGTATGGTGAGGAATTTTTCCCTCTGAGCCTAATTAGAACTTCTAACCCCAAATTTTGGACCTTATGACCTCTAGTAATTATTAATAAAAGGAAAGTATAATCTAGTAGATTTGAATAGTTCTGGAACCTGTTAGTGACTAATGTTACCTTGTAACATGATTGTAGATTCTTTTAATAAAAAAAAATTATTCCATAATTTTTCCTAACGAATCCTAGGTTGTTCTTGGATGTCTAATGGGTTGTTTTAATGGGTGTTACAGGAAGAAACAAGCTATGTTTGGAAAAATTGACTATTTCTCCCTAACCAAAACTGGTTATTCCTTGGCTAATGCCAGTCATGGAACCACCATCGGTTCCTTCAAATAAGGTTTTTCAACTCATTACCTGGGTTAGGATTCCTTTGGTTGGATTTTGATTATTCATTCACATTATTGCATTCGAATGAGAATCTGATAATCAAACACAGTGCTCGAGAATTCATGTTCTTCACCGACAACTAGCCTCTTTCTCCATAGCCTTAGATCATTCACACAGGGAAGCAATTAGTCTACATTGTTGTGGCACTAGATTAGGACCCGTTACTCCTCTGAAAACTCATCAACTACCATCACCTGTCAATCTCAGATAAGTAGTCTTAACTAGGTCATTGATTTCATTAGCTTTGGTTTTGAATCTTTTATTTTCTTGTGATCATCTCCTTCCTCTCCCGAACACATTCTATAGCCCCTCTACCCAAAAACTTGCCAATATGAACCTCCCTACCTTTCTAATCATTTATTTCACCCCTGATTAGCCTTTCACCTAAATCCCAACACCCTTCCTAAGACTTCCCAACACTCTGTGCAATCACAGAGAGCCCAAACCAACCCCTTTTCACCTTTGGCACCAAATTTCCCCTACCATGATTGGTTAGCAAACTGATCCCGGCTATAACCAGTTATTGGTGTTGCTTCCCTGATTGACATCGGTCTTTATGTCTGGCATGTTCCCTTGACCAAAAATCTTTCCTCACCCAAAACCTCTCAAAACCTCCCACAACTTCACCCATACCTCCATAATACCCTCTGGTACACTTGCAGATCATGTCAACCAACCTCCCTTTCTAGATTTGATCTTATATTAATTATTTAGATTAGATTTAAAGTATTGTATTTGTGCAAGATACAAAATCATATAACTATTGAAGGACCTTCTATTTCATGTTATTTATCTACATTAATTTGTATTAAGACATGGATTAATAGCCTTCAAGGAAACAACCTGCTTCCAAGATCTAGATTATGCTAAGAAATCCACCGACCTATTGCTATTAACTCTATTTTTTGGTCTTGCTTTTCTCTTAGGTAGTACTTCCCAGAAAAAAGGAGTTCTCTACAATCAGCTTGGTCTTCAGCAATGGTGCACAACCTCTTCACAACCTCTAGGCATTCGTCATGTACCTTACCTTTACCTTTTTAAATTGTTTTGTCATACGATACTCCTAGGTGGTGAAACATTTTGGCACGCTTGGTGGGACCCTCATCATTTCTGGGTTCTTTATTCATTTAGGATTGCATTTCTAATTTTTTCCTTTCTAAAATATTCACTAAATATCTCCTTGGTAACATTCTTTCTTCTATTTACTCTAAAAGTCACATTTTATTTGGTGCAAATTAAAATGAATCATTCTTTCTTCTTTCTTACTTGCATTAGTCAAAGTCATACTATATTCCTATTCATTATTACTTTCATCCAATATCAATATTTTTATTTGAGTTTAAAATTGTTGCATTGCATCCTGTGTATTCTTACATTTAGCTCACATAGTCTAATTATCAATCAAATATAACAAAGGTCATAATCGGTTAATGATTGGGTAATTAAGCATAGTACACTTTTGCACACACTTTTCCAAATCACTCAATAAAATAACACATTTCTTAAACATTCCCCAAATCCTAGGAAGAAGCTATCAAGGATTTAAACACCCATATTTAAACACCCGTTGATAGTGGGCCCTAACTGGTGTTCTGGCTGGATTGTCATATTAGAGCTCAGACCTCATGTACCAAAAGGTATATCAAGGATGCCCCCACAGAAAAATTCCTAAAACCATCCATAGTTGGCTTATAGGTACCTTATAGCCACTCCTTTCTATATATTCACAGTCAGTCATAAGGCTTAAGCCATCAAAACACTAAAATCTTATTCCTAGGAAAACATGTTTGTCAGATTTTGCTTGTTGGATTTTTGAATTTATTTCTTGTCTTCTGCTATTGGAAGTGTGTGTAGACACAAAAAACTACACCCCCTTCCTCAAGTTCATTATGACACCCTGCAACATTAAACCACCATTGATCCCCTTTAATTAATTTAATACACACACCTCTCACATCCCTAAAGTCTAATTAATTAATTAATTAAATTAAATAAATAAACAAACCTCACACCTCACCCTCACACCTCACCATGATAACTCAAACACCTCCACTAGTTACAACCAACTAACTTACTAACCTTCCAAAAATATCACTGGACCACCCCTAACTTATCCCTAACCACCTCTCCCCATTTAACTAACCATAACTAAAACAACTTTCTAAAAAATCCCTCACCCTCATCCTAACTAATTTAGTTTAGATCGAATTATCTCCCACCTCTTATCCTAAACACTTCAAAATCCTCCAAAATTTAGTTTGAAATAGAAGGAAAATCACTCGTTTTGGAAACCTAACTAATTTTTCCCACAATCGACAATGATTTTCCCCGATCATTGGTGATCTATATAAGTTTGTTTGCTTCCTTCCTTGGGGGGGAATTTTAAATTTTTACAGGTAAACTTTGATCTTTCTCAGACATTCCAGAGTCCAATTATCTAAAAATCAAGATCCTTCACTATTACACTACTCTGGAATTATCAAATTGATTGTCATATCATATGTTTTCATCTCCAAACCATCCTTGCTTGTCTGACAACCAAATCAACTAGTTACACAAGGTAATCATTTCATTTTGTCTGTTTAGTCACTAATAGAAGGTAACATTGTTCCTTTCCTGTTTATCATGTCATATATGCTCTGAAAATGGCTTTAGATCATAGACCAATTAATTTTTTATCTCTATTTTTGTAGACTGTTAAAATCTACAACAATCGCCAGTGATTGACCCAATCGTTGACGATTCCTGTGTAATATTTTTTTTTTGCATATTTATCATAATATGTCTAACCTCTCTTGTTTTTTTATCATTTTCTAACTTCTTTCCCAACATGGTGATTTCAGATGGCTTTAAGAGGTAATAATTACCCTGTTTATTATTCTTTTCCTGTCATCTGTCAGTCTCTTTACTGGGAGTAGTACGAGTTGCTTCACGATTTAGAAATTTGTGAAATTCATTCTGCACCCTTTGATATTATTGAAGCTATATTTTCATCAACCCAATGTATCCATGAGGAAATTGAAGCATTTTGGGATGCATACTATGAGGCTGAAAGACTCCAAGAAGACGTTTGCACAATACGAGTACAATTATGAGGATGGTTTAGACCTATCAGAAGACTACCATACTACATCCAAATTTGATACCGATAGTCACATTAGCATCCTTGATACTGACACCACACTTTCCCATCTCTACGAAAATCAGGAGGAAGTGTCTTATTTCTTTATTAAAGATTTTATTTTTGTACTTGAATCTCATTTTACTGAGGAGGAAGGTCTAGTTGACTATCTAGGGTCCAAATTATTTGAGAATTTGTATACGGATCAAGAATCCAATCTATGGTTTTAATCTTGTCCTTAACCACTTATGTATATGACCACCTAAATAGTTGACATATGATAGTCATACTTTCACTTTATCATATTGTATCACAACCTTATTATCAATAAAATACTTAATTGTTTCTTAAGCAGGTTGATATCCTTCAAAGGAAGTCAGTGGGATTTCTGGGGACTAGATCTTTCCAGAAAACCCACCCTTTTATCTTACTAACATTATATTGTTTAAATGATTTGATTTTTAGGATTGATTATAGAAAAAGAAGCCTTGATTCAATTTCTTTCATGGTGCACAATATCACACAATCCACATTGTAGGTATCCCAAAAACCCCACCATACTGAGGTTGAGTTAGGTAGTTACCCCTTGAGACATCAAGTAAAACCATGTTAAAAACCATGCTTGACATTATGGCATACTCGGTGGGACACTTGTCCCTTTTTAGTGCTTCATTTTATCATTAGAATTTTTACTATTTTCACTGAATTCTAATTGCCTACGAATTTGTTCAATCTCTACACGATTAGCCCAATCAGCCAGCGATTCCCCTATGCTGTTTTCTTATCATCTCATAATTAGTTTTCTATTTCTTGTTTTCTATTTTCTACTTCTGCTAATATGATTACAGAGTTTTTTTCCTAGGATTTTTACTTTCTTGATTTGCTAAACACACACTCTGGAAAATTACTAAAAATTGGAATAAAATAAAATAAAATAGGAGCACACTCATGGTAAGTTCTGAAAACCATCTTTTATCTTTCCGTCTTGCATTCTTGTTCACTGGTCCTCATCGAAGTCAATATTTCATTTTGGTGATTTAAAACAAACTCTTTCATACTTCTAGATCATATAGTTCTAATTAGGGAATTAAATTCATTGAATTCACTTATCCTCCCTCACAAAAAACCAAATCACTTCAAAATTAAAAACACATTTAAACAAATCTCACCCAGGTGAAACTGATTGGGATTTCATCACCCAACAGGGAAACCAACTCGGTGTTCTAGTTGAGTATAATCTCCTATCTGTCAGTATATATTGGCTCAGCACCTGACTCCCTTATCGCAGTGGGACCGTGAAGTGAGGGGGTAGGCCCCAATACCACACCTGTATATGACAACAATACATAGTTGGGCCTCACATACCTTTAGGTATATCAAGGACTCCTCCCTTAACATAACTAAAACTATCTATAACTTACCATTTCATAGGATATTTGTTAACCATCTTACACATTTCACTTTTTTTATAATTAATCAAGATTAATACAAAACAACATTTTTCATGTTTGTGCTTATTGTTTGTAAATCAACCCATCTAGTTTAATTTTCATTTCCTAGGTGTTTGTGTGTTTTATTATCATGGTATTTACTAGACAATAACTTCACAACCAGACCTATGAAGACATGTCTACTTCACTCCCCACATTCCAAAAACATGCCCCATTTTACACCAAAACACTTTCAACACCAATACAACAACAAATCCCTTATTATCAAATGAACACATCCAATCCCTTTTCTGACACCCAACAAACTTGGAATGAATCAGGAGTCAACTATAACAAACAAAATAGGGAAACAATCCTTTCATTCCCCACATCAATATCATGGTAAAATTACTTATACACTAGAATAAGAAAATCCATTTTCTCCCACAACATCTGAACCTCCTTTCTATAATAGAGGAGACCCTATTTTTGAAGAAATGCTAGACTCAAATCCCATTGCTCTCAATGCTTATTTGGTAATGAGAAATGCTCAAATGTAACCATTCACACCCTAATATGTTCCATACACTCACAACCCTTCATCTTCCATTACACAACTCATTGATCAAAACCAGGACCTTGTTGTCTAGTAATTATATCCATACACTTCAAATCAACTCGAAACACTAAACAATAGTCAACCTCAGATCTCTACCAATTCCACTAACCCATTTGATACATCGAATGAAAAATCCTTCACCATCCAATCTGAAGTGTCTGAGGTCTCCTCCATCCCCATTTTTGACCTTCACATGGTCTCGTCACAAAATACATTTTCTCAGCAACCCACATCTTCACCAAGTCCTTCTATAGGATCTACATCTCCTCTAAGTAGTATCCACTTACTTCCTTCGTCCACTCCTCATGTTTCCTCACAGGTACAAACACCTCCATTGGGTTCATGTCATCCTTTTACCACTTGTTATATTTTCCCAACAGGTTACTAGTCCTATCCAGAACATCACTATGTCCATTCCCACAACTATGCCACTAGTCAATACTAGTGCCATTGCTAGTACAAATCCTATTTCACAATACATACCACAAATTTCACAACCATTGATTTCCATGCCACAATCAACACATCAACAAAACATTCCACAATACAGTATCCCACAACAAATCATTCCAAAATAGGAACCATCCTATGTCACCTCATTCGCTATGAACTCCCAAAAAACACCCATATATTCATAACCACTCACATATACGACAATGCCATTGTAATATCAGTATATTCAAACTTCACATCCTATACCTTCCCAATAAAGTTTCCCATCCTATCAAAACATCCCACAACAAAACATCCCTTATCATCATAATATCCCTCAAAAAAATGTTCCTTATCAACATAATGTATCACAACAAAACATTCCTCAATATGGAGTCCCTCAACAAAACACACCTCAACAAAACATTCCACAATACCATATCCCTCAACAAAACAACTCATATCATCACAATGTTTTGTATAAACAAAACACTCTCTACCAGTAAAAAATCCCTCAGCAAAACCAAGCACACTCATCCTATTCCCAACCTTTCTCATCCTCACAACAAAAAACAAAATCAGATTCTCTTTAGACCCTTTTAAGCTGCATATCCAGTTGTGAGGTTACTTCATCCTCATCTAAGAACACGCTCTCCTATGATCAAATTTACAATGAGCCCATTTACCAATCAGTACCATTCAAACTGTATCCACCTCACTAAGAACTTCCTAAACTTGTCAAATTTTACAGCAAAGAAGATCCCCAACAACACATTGGTGCCTTTTGTCACACATTCTATTTAATAGCTCATGATGAAGATTTGATGCTGAGCACCTTCCCTATGTCCCTTCCATCCTTAGATTGGTCCAACACCTTAAATTTTCTATTCTGTAGCAAAAACATTCCGTAACATTTTTCCCTATTCTAAAATCCTTCAATGAATTATATGTCATCTAGAAAATCTTGAATATATCATAACTTTTTTCTTGTTAGGTGCGTCACCACTTTTCTATCAATAATCAAGGTCTCTGTTATCCAAAATTCACCCCTCAAGGTAATTTTGATAACATGCATCAAATTATTCAGTCCCAAGAAAGTAGATCAATTCAAGGCCCAAAATCATGTTTTTTGGGGTTCCCTCGGCCTTCTCTCTAACTCTCCCATCCAAGAAGAAATCCCAACAAGTTAGAGAAGAATGGAAAAAAATGCAAAAATAAGATTACAAGACTGTTTTAAAGCATTTCGGGTCTAAAGGGCTCGAAGTTGTACTAGTTCGGGTCGTACTAAGGTTCGTTTGTACCAAGCTTGGGGCTGAAAAAAGCAAGAAAATCAGCTAATTCCTTTGTCCCAAGCAAGTCTGGAACAGTTGGGACAGTCAGGACGTCAAGGGACGTGAAAATCCGAAATGGCCGAAAACTAAGGAAAAAATGTCTAAGTCTTTTGGTTTGCGCGTAGTTTGGGACAATCCGGGCCAAAAGTACGCGTGAGGATGCGAACCGGATCGATTTGCCGACAAGTCAGTCCATTTCAGGTGGTTCAGAGATATTTGTCCCAGGTAATCTGGGATAGTTGGGACAAAATTACGTGGAGGACGCGAACCACCCGAATCGGCCGAAACAAGAGACTTTCGTTTGGGACATTTGGGCCAAAAGTACGCGGAGGACGCAAAAAGCTGAAAGAGCCGAGAGCCAATGGAATATCGCCACGTGTCTTCACTACAAAGAGGGAAAAAGAAGCCCGAATCAGCCGAAGCAGGAGATTTTCATTCGGGAAATCCGGGCCAAAAGTACGCGAGGGACGTGTGGGACGCAAAAAGGTGAAAGAGCCGCCAAAAACAGAATCAAGGAGGCCCGCAGACAAGTCTTCAGAACATCGGCCACATGTAATAAGAGGAAAATTTGGAAATTTTTGGCTAAGTGTTTCACCAAAAATCAAAAAGGAGTGTTTTGGTCCCGAAGGGCCTGCATCCAATGAAATCATGCCATGTGGCACTTGAGTGGTGGAGCGCGGGGGAGAAATGGGAAAATTTTCCCAAAGTGAAAAATATCAAATTTTTGAAAGACAAAGTGCGCCCCTCAGGCCCGAGCCAATAAAATAGTGCCACGTGTCCAAGTGGCAAGAAATTAAGGAACGGCTCGAAAGAAATTTTCAAAGGATGAGCCCGTGGATGAATCAGAGCCTGACACGTGTCATCCAAGTGGCAGAGCACGGAAAAAATTCAAATATTTTCCCGCTGATCCGTTTTGGCCTGTTTTTGCCCTAAATCTTCAGATCGCCATAACTTTCGATCCAGAGCTCAGATTTTCACGTTCTTTATATCAATGGAAAGCTGGTGAAATTATCTACATGATTCCTAAGTAAATCTTGCATTTTAGTTTAGTTTGGAGAGAGAAAATAAAAAACTCCTCTGGCACGTGATAATGGCCAGAAATGACGTTTCAACAACCAGCTTAAATGCAAAATACAGTTCGCCGCTTTTGCTAGGGTTCTCACCTACCGCCATAATGGGATGAATTAAATGCAACTTAGAAGTGGTTGGGGTAGATCTGGATTTCCTCTCTCTTCCCTCTCTCATTCTTCCTATAAATTGTAAGGAGGGGCTTCTTTCTAAGGGTTGAACATTCTTGTTTTGCCCCTCCCTTCTTCTCTTTGGCAGATGAATTTGTGGAGTTCAAACCTCCCATTTAAAACTGTAATGCAACTTTGCCTCTTGGAATTTTGTAGTGTATTGTATCGATCTTTGGAGCAAGTAATGCATGTCTGTGGATGATTCTCAACCCTCTCTGTGTTCATTTACATCCTCCTGATCTTTCACTGCAAATTTTGTTATCTGTGCATGATCTTGCATCACATTTGAATGGTTTGTGTATATTGGCAAGATAGGTGTTCTTCATTCCTCGATGCATCAGCTCTGTTAGCTAAGGTTTATTTTTATGCATCTTCTTACCCTGTCTCCTTAGCAAGATTAGATTAAGTTTTGAGTAAACCCTCTGCATTTTCGTGTGCATCTGAACAGAGGAATAGGAACCAGCCTTCTCTGGAGATTCCTTTCTCATTTTTGCAAGTCCCACACTTGGAGAAAGGATTCCATGCTATGAAATCACACTAGATGCTAGTATGATCAAACTAGAAATCTGATCAACATCCAGGGGTGTTGTGATTTTGCACTAATAGTTTTGGCAAGCCCGGTGGGAGCTTAGAGGTCTTTACCTTCATTACAACAAGATTGATGTGCACTTGTTCCACATTCCAGCTTTGAAGGAGCTTTGAAATTATACATCTGGCGACTCCAAAAGAGACATAATCCACTGGCTTTAGTAGTCCAAGCCTGAAAAATTTATGAGAAGAATACAGACCAGGTAAAAAACTAGGGAGGAAGGATTGTTTGTTTATCTACACCTATCTCCATGTAGAGAAAGAAGGGGAAGAAGAGCTCAAAGATCACCATCTCCACCTAACTGGAAATTTTCTACACCTCCACCTGGTAGACCTTTTCTCACATCAACAAGAGTTCTCAGGCCAATCAGAATGGTGCAACCACCGAATCCCGTTGTCAACTTCACTGGAAGTAGCCCACTTGCCCTCAATGCACAGAATCCAGTTCCAATTGCAGCGTTGAAGAACATTCCATTTTACACTGGAGAAAATAATACCACTCTTGGTGATCATGTCAAAGACATTGCTAACGTCTGTGTAATCCATGAGATAAATGAAATGGATGTGGCTGTCAAATTGCTAGCATCTTCGTTCAAAGGGAAGGCATTGCAATGGTTTAGGAGCCTTGGAGCTGGTTCTATCACAAAAGGGAGACAATTTGTCTCTACTAGAACAATTGACAACTATCAAGAGAGCTCCCAATGAGCAGCTGACTGACTTCAACTTCAGATTTCAAAGGTCTTGGGAGAGGATTCCAGTGGCAGTAAGGCCAGCAGCAAAAGGTGCTTTTCTATACTATCTTAAGGCTTTGAATTCTGATATTTCTATGTTAATTCAATCTATGGGAGGCACAACCTTACCTGCTGCTTATAGCATTGCCATTAGAGACGAAAACTGTCTTATTCAAGCTGGTAAACTGGCTCCTAGGCCTCCCATGCCCTTGTATCTAAACTTAGAAAATCCAAGCACTAGTCAAGCACCCACTTTGGCTCTTATTCCCACTCCTAGAGATCAAAGTTCAAATGATACTTCTACTTCATCCTCTAGTGCTTTAAATGAACTCTAAGAGGTCATGAAACAATTACAAAATTTGGGAAATGAGCTGGTTACTATCAAAGGACAGCAAGCTCAAAGTGCTAGACCGTATCAGCCTCAAGCACAGTACCAAGCTAGGCCCCCATACCAACAAAATAGGTCACCAACTCAGGCTACAAATCAAAATCAAAGCCAAGTAAGGCCTCCTGCCAATAGACCATTTCATCCCTATAACCCCAATGTCATATCTTCTTCTAAAGCATTGGTGCCAGTTCAAAATAACATGGCCCAAGAATATGATTGGTGTTTCCTATGCAGTCAGCCACATAACCAATCAATGTGCTTTAACGGTGCATTAAATCAGGATCTTATGGTGCAAACCATTGGTGGGTCGCAAGAGTCCAGCCACGAAAAGGATCAGCAGCAAGAAGCACCTTAGCAAGGAACATCTCTGAATGAAACTAATCTTGTCAATTGGCAGGCTGAAGATTTCTGTGGTATGAATCAAATACCCTCTCAAAGTGTTGCAACCAACACAAGGTCAAAAAGGAGAAATTTGGGTGAAGGACAGCCATTAGCTCCAAATAATCCACAACCTTCTACCACTTCACAAGCCACTAGCAAACAAAATGTAGTTCCAAACACGCAAGGGGCACCCAAACCAGCTCCTAAACCAACTCAAATGCCAGTTGCTGCTACCCATGTGCAAGGAATGAATGTGCAGGCCAAGGGACAACAGAGGGATACTTCATCTCCATTCAGTATCATTAATCAGATGAGGAAGACAAATGTAAACATATCAATGTGGGAATCACTATCTATCCCAGGACAAAGAGATTTGCTACAAGCTGCCATGAAGGACTGGTCAACTTCAAATCAACAGGTGTAAATGCAAGAGAAGTTACTCACAAATTCTGCCCAAGGAAATCATGGAGGACAACAAGGTAAAATGTTGAAGCCCCCTCCATTTTATGTTTCATTGATCATAGGAGACAAGTTGGTACATAATTTCATGATTGAATCGGGAGCAAGCATCTCAGTCATGCCAAAACAGATAGCTGATCAATTAGGGCTCCAATATGAAGTCATCTCCAAGGGTGTAGTGCAATTAGATGGGACAGTAGTGACAACGGTTGGAGTAATCAAAGGTTTGAGCCTCACACTACACACATGTCCCAACGTAATAGTATTACAAGATGTGTCAGTCATAGACCTACCACCACTCTTTGCATTGTGCTTGTCAAGAGACTTCACTACTAAAATTGGAGGCTATCTTTCGGTAGATTGGTCACACATGTTGTTTAGAACAAGGTATGGAACTAAGGCCACAATCAGATCTGAACCTATTGCAAACTTTCACATTGAGCCTTACACTCCAAGTCAGATTAATGCCAATTGTTCAGCGTTTGATCAAGAAGATCATCCAAGCACTGATGAAGCTGACACCAAGGTTGGAAGCATCCTAGATTTGACTCTTGATGAATGGGGAAGCAAGGTGCATGCTTTTGATCCTTATCAAGAAATAGAAGAATCTGAGCTAGGAGTTTATTGTTTACATGAAGAGAATCAACCTCTCCCCAGCATCACCAAGACAGATCATAAGGACAAGAATGAAGTATGGCAGTTGTTCTTCGATGGGTCAAGGAGTAGACAAGGTGCATGAGGAGGAGCTATGCTCATTTCTCCACAAGGTACAAAGTATTACTCAGCCTTCCGTTTTCAGTTTTCTTGCTCAAATAATACAGCTGAGTATGAAGCCTTAATTCATAGACTGCACTGGGCAAAGAAGAAAGGCATCAAGAATTTGCAAGCATTTGGTGATAGTGAGCTGATCGTAAACCAAGTTAAGGGGCAACATGCTGTCAATAATAATCTGCTCAAGTGCTAAAAAAATCGGGTATGGGATCTTATGGAAGATTTTGAAGCTTTTAGCATCAATTCCATCCCAAGAAAAAAGAATGAAGCCGTTGACAGGCTGGTAGCAATTGGGGCTACGTTTGATGTTGTAGAAAGTATCAAAAGTGAGAAAACTCAGCCTCATATCAAAGTGGTTGTGAGACCAACTGTTCCAGATAACAACACAAGTTGGCAAGTCTTCAAGAATGATTAGCAAATTATTAATTTCCTGCAAGAGGAAGCTGAGTTCTCTGCCAGAAATCAAGGCAAGCTGGAGCAGTAGTATGGTGACCAAGTGGTGTAGCTGAGAACTAACAAATTACCAAAAGGCCTCATAACCTTAGAGTCAATCTTCAACCCGAATGATCAGTTCCGGAAGGAGAAAGAAAACATTCAAGTAAAGGGTGAAGATTCAGAACCTATTTTAGTAGATGAAGGCAAGACATTGCAAGTTGGCAAAGTAAGTACTCCACAAGAGAAATCTGATTTTGTTCAGCTTTTTCAAGAGTTCCCAGATGTCTTTGCTTGGACTTATAAAGATTTAAGATGTTTCAACCCAAAGTTGGCACAACATACTATTGAGTTGGATCCGGAATCCAAGCCTGTCAGGCAAAAGCAAAGGCCAGTAAATCCTCATATCGAACCTCTCATGAGAAAAGAGTTAAGCAAGCTCATTGAGGCCAAGTATCATCTTCCCCATCAAACACTCAAGTTGGGTTGCAAACTTGGTGCTGGTAAGGAAAAGAAATGGAGAAATAAGATTGTGTGTGGACTTTCGTGATCTAAATAGAGCATCACTCAAGGATCATTATCCGCTTCCATCAATGGAACAAATATTGCAGGTTGTAGCTGGTTCAAAAAGGTTTTCATTGCTAGATGGATATTCAGGCTATAATCAGATAATGGTAAAGGAAGAAGATCAATTCAAGATGGCCTTCACTACAAAATGGGGCACATATGCTTACAAGAAGATGCCATTTGGATTGTCAAATGCAGGAGCAACATTCCAGTGAGCTATGGATATGGCGTTCAAAGGCTTGATCAACAATATAGTGCTGGTATACCTAAATGATATCACTATCTTCTCAGAGAATGCAACAGACCATCTCTTTCACCTCAGGAAAGTGTTTCAGAGGTGTAGAAGGTTCGGGGTGTCATTGAATCCAAAGAAGTGTATATTCTTGGCACACAAAGGAAAATTGTTGGGTCACATTGTCTCTAGGGAAGGGCTAACAATTGATCCTGAAAGGGTTGAAGCCATCCGAACACTCCCATTGCCACACCACAAGAAATCTCTTCAAAGCTTCTTAGGAAGGATAAACTTTGTGCACAGATTTGTGCCTAATTTTTCCACTCTTGTGAAGCCTTTAACAATGATGTTGAAGAAGAGTCTAGTATTCAAATGGACAGCAGAAGGCAAAAGAGAGTTTTGAAAACATCAAGCATGCAATATCACAAGCTCCAACTCTTATCAACCCAGACTTTTCAAAGGACTTCATGTTGTATGCGTTTGGAGGATCAGATACAATCTCAACTATCTTGACACAACTAAATAGAGAAGGTTCAGAGCAGCCCATAGCATTCTTCAGTCAAACCTTGGAAGATTATGAAATAAAGTATTATTTCATCGAAAAGCATGTCCTTGCCGTTATTAGGAGCTTGAAGAAGTTCAGACACTTGGTCTCGAACAATAAGATTCAACTGCTAGTGTCTCATGCTGGTGTCAAGGAATTCCTCCTAAACAAGGATTTAAACGAGAAGAGAGCAGGTTGGATCAATCAGGTGATGGAATATGATATTGAAATCAAAGTGACCAAGCTAGTTCGTGGTAAAGGTTTGTGTGAGTAGCTCGCTTCTAAACAACCAAACGGCTCAAAAGGTGAAGAAGATGCTATCCTACTACTACAGAATGATAAAAAACAACTAGCTGATGATGCACTCATCCCATGTTGGACTCAAGACTTGGTGCGTTACCTCCAAACAGGCTTGTACCCTCTAGGAGTGAGCAAGGCGAAGAGGAGATACTTTAGATTACAAGCTATCCCGTATGTACTCATTAATGGTATCTTGTTCAAGAAAGACATCCATGGTGTTCTATTAAGATGCATTGGAACAAGTCAAGTTGAGAAGATCTTACACGAGTTCCATGACGAGGAAGTAGGAGGCGACTTTGCTCCACGAGTGAAAGCTCTCAAAATCATGAGAGCTGGTTACTATTGGCCTATCGTGTTCAATGATTGCTACTCATGGGCCAAAAAATGCAAGAGATGTGCATTCTTCACAAGAAAAGAGAGGTTGGAGTGCTGCCCCTTCGTCCAATTTCAGTAAATCAGCCATTCATGCAATGGGGATTGGACTTCATCAGGGTTATCTATCCCAATTCGAGTCAAGGTCACAAATGGATACTTATAGCAACGGACTATTTCACCAAGTGGACTAAAGCAGTGGCACTCAAAGAGGTAAATGAATCTAATATCTTAGATTTATATGAAGGGATAGTCACGAGGTTTGGTGCCCCTGCCACTATCATATCAGATAATGCATTGGCATTCCTTGGCAAAAAGATCACTGAATGGGCTGTCAAGAATCGTGTGTATCTCAGCACTTCATTGAACTATTACCCTCAGGGTAACGGCCAAGCCGAGTCTATGAACAAGAAGCTACTAAGAATCATCAGAAGGAATCTGGATGAAAATCAAAGAACTTGGCACGCAAAGCTCAAATCAGCCCTATGGGTTGATAGGATCACACCCAAGAGGTCTACAGGAAGCTCTCCATACAAGCTTGTGTACGGGAAAGAAGCAGTTCTACCTATATCACTTGAGTTGCCAGCATTAGAACTCATGCAACAATTAGATCTAGCTGAGTTTTAACCCATGGAGGTTAGATATGTAGAATTAATGGAACTCCAAGAAACTAGAAAGCATGCAGCTCATGCAATAGAGAAGGATCAAGCCTCGATCAAGAAGACTTTTTATAGGAAAGCCAAGGCTAGAACCTTCCAAATTGGAGATCTAGTGTTGAAATGGGATGCAGATCGTGTAAAGCCAGGAAAGCATTCCAAATTTGATGCCATCTGGAATGGCCCTTACATGATCATTGGATGCAAAGGTAGCAATGCCTTCCGACTGACTAAGTTGGATGGTGAAGAATTGTAGATTCCAGTCAATGGGATCTATCTCAAACGTTGCTACTAGAAAGAAAGATTTTCACCCTTGTAAATATTAATTTAGAATTTCCATTCCTCTAAGTGCTTATGCACATTATACTGCTATTAGAGTAGTTTTTATTTCCCTAAGTGCTTGTGCACATGTCCTATTGCTTCTAGTATGTGCATGTTTGTAGTTCATCAAGCTCCTGGAGAAGAATTGCAGCCACGGGAGAACTAGCTCAACAAATGTTTCAATAGCTCAAGGACACAGGTTTCAAATTTCAGATCAGCTGAGAGGTTATCAAATAGAATCCATGCCCAATGGATTGCCACAAGCAGCTGGCCATTCTTCATCTAGCAGGCAGATGACCCCGCTGAGTCACCAAAATTGTTATCCAAAATTCACCCCTAGGGTAATTTTGATAACATGCATCAGATTATTCAATCCCGAGCAAGTAGATTGATTCAAGGCCCAAAATCATGTTTTTCGAGGTCCCCTCAGCCTTTTTCTAACTCTCCCATCCAAGAAGAAATCCCAATGAGTTAGAAAGAATGGAAAAAATACAAAAATAAGGTTGCAGGACTGTTTTGAGGCATTTCGGGTCTGAAGGGCTCGGGTTGAACTGAGGTTCGTCGTACCAAGCTTAGGGCTGAAAAACAAGAAAATCAGCTAAGTCCTAGTCCAGGCGGTCTACGGGATAGTTGGGACGTCGGGACGCGCAGGATGCGAAAAGCCGAAATGGCCAAAAGCAAGGGAAAAATGTCTAATTCTTCATTTCACACAGTTTGGGACAGTTGGGACAAAAGTACACGTGGGATGCAGATCGTCCGGTTTGGTGCAAGTTAGTCCATTTCGGGTGGTTTGGAGATATTTGTCCCAGGCAGTCTGGGATAGTTGGGACAAAAGTACGTGGAGGACGCGAACCGCCCGAATCGGTTGAAATAAGAGACTTTCGTCTGGGACATTTGGGCCAAAAGTACGCGGAGGACGCGAAAAGGTTAAAGAGCCAAGAGCCAATGGAATCTCGCCACGTGTCTTCACCGCAAAGAGGGACAAGGAAGCCTGAATCAGCCAAAGCAGGAGATTTTCATTCAGGACAGCTGGGCCAAAAGTATGCGAGGGACGTGTGGGATGCGAAAAGCCGAAAGAGCCGCCAACGAATCAAATCTCGCCACGTGTCTTCACCTCATTGGCGCGGTGGGAAAATTTTAAATTTTTTTCCAAAGGCAAAAACAAAAGGGAAATGGTCAGGAAGGGCCCGCGTCTAATGAAATCATGCCATGTGGCACTTGAGTGGTGGAGCGTGGGGGACAAATGGGAAAATTTTCCCAAAGTGAAAAATACCAAATTTTCGAAAGACAAAGTGAGCCCCTCAGGCCCGAGCCAATAAAATAGTGCCACTTGTCCAAGTGGCAAGAAATTAAGGAACGACCCGAAATAAATTTTCAAAGGATGAGCCCGCGGATGAATCAGACCCTGACACATGTCATCCATGTGGCAGAGCACGGAAAAAATTCAAATATTTTCCCGCTGATCCGTTTTGGCCTGTTTTTGCCCTAAATCTTCAGATCGCCATAACTTTCGATCTAGAGCTCAGATTTTCGCGTTCTTTATATCAATGGAAAGCTGGTGAAATTATCTACATGATTCCGGGGTCAATATTGAATTTTGGTTCATTTTGGAGAGAGAAAATAAAAAAATCCTCTGGCACATGATAATGGCCATAAATGACGTTTCAACAACCAACTTAAATGCAAAATACAGTTCACCACTTTTGGTAGGGTTCTCACCTATCACCATAATGGGATGAATTAAATGCAACCTAGAAGTGGTTGGGGTAGATTTGGATTTCCTCTCTCTTCCCTCTCTCATTCTTCCTATAAATTGTAAGGAGGGGCTTCTTTCTAAGGGTTGAACATTCTTGTTTTGCCCCTCCCTTCTTCTCTTTGGCAGATGAATTTGTGGAGTTAAAACCTCCCATTTAAAATTGTAATGCAACTTTTCCTCTTGGCATTTTGTAGTGTATTGTATCAATCTTTGGAGCAAGTAATGCATGTCTGTGGATGATTCTCAACCCTCTCTATGTTCATTTGCATCCTCCTGATCTTTCACTGCAAATTTTGTTATCTGTGCATGATCTTGCATCACATTTGAATGGTTTGTGTTTATTGGCAAGATAGGTGTTCTTCATTCCTCGATGCATCACCTCTGTTAGCTTAGGTTTATTTTTATGCATCTTCTTACCCTGTCTCCTTGGAAATATTAGATTATTTTTTGAGTAAACCCTCTGCATTTTCGTGTGCATATGAACAGAGGAATAGGAACCAGCCTTCTTTGGAGATTCCTTTCTCATTTTTGCAAGTCCCACACTTGGAGAAAGGATTCCATGTTGTGCAATCACACTAGATGCTAGTATGATCAAACTAGAAATTTGATCAACATCCAGGGGTGCTGTGATTTTTCAATAACACATAGCCCATAAAGTCACCATTAATGACCTATATGCCATTAGACAATTTGAAGACGATTCCATCACCAATTTCTTCACATGTTAGAGGTCCGTCACTAATCAACCATCATTTACATTACCAAAAACAAATTTAATCAAGGTATTATGTCATGTATGTGCTAAACACATCTCATCCACATTATAAATCCAATCATTTTAAACTTTTGATGAAGATTTTACCATGACCCATAGACTTGAATTGTGAGCTCTAGAAGCTGGACGGGTAAAGCTTCATCCCAAGAAACCAAAAGATGAATTCCCACCTAAATCACCATCAAACAATGACAAGTCAAAAACATATGCCAATGACATTATAGTCAGATCTTCTCCTATGGAAAAATATGCTGTTGAGCATCCCTGTCAATAACATAACTACACAACTATAAGAGAGACTTATAGCACAATTTTTTACAAATTGTTTGTTTCCAACATGATATCCCTCCCTCCCATTCAACCTATTCACATATCAGTATCCAAGACCATTTTTTACTAGGATGATGACTATTGTAAGTACCATATGGTCAATGGTCATGACATCGAAATATGTCATACATTTCGAAACGTGATCCAAGATTTAATTGACAAAGGTGACCTTCATTTGGAAAATCAAAATGCACCTTTGAATCAAAACCTTGACATATTTAAGCAACATTTACTGAACCATCCTTCATCTTCTAACCAACCAGAAACAAATGGTGTCTATATCATTAATGAAATAACAAAAATTAAGCCTATTCCTCAATCCAACCTTGTACCTAATGAAAAAAATCCATAGAAACAACATGAGTAAATAAAAAGCCTAAAATTATGACTATAGATCCTCCTTCTATTGAAACCATTGCTCGACCCCTTCCTGCATCCTTTCCACTTAATGAATCAGTACCCATAGAATCAACAACAAAATCTAGAAAACTTAAAGTTTTTGAACCACCACTTGTTACTAAAACCATTCCCATGCTTCCATCACACACCACTACCAAACCTATACCCACATCCTCTAGTGCAATTGTACCTACACATGCATCTGGATTTGTAAATATAGCTATGATACCTGTTGAAAAATTCTTATCACAACCACCTCTTCCTAAGCTAACCATAGGCTATAGTCATCCCCAATCCACAAAAAAAATGATCTAAAACCTATAGATAATCTAGACTACATTAATTGCATCATCCAAAATCCTCTCTCTTCACTAGCATCAACTTCAAAAAATACACCTAGTTCATCCAAAGCCTCAAAGGGGCCTAATAAAAAGGGTGTTATTAAGGTATTTAAAAGTCCTGATTGTGATGAAACATATTTTTTCCGTGGCCCTACACCTTTTCGTTAACATCCTCCTATGAGGGGCATTCCCAATTTTGGATGCCCTCTTGTCATGTAAAGACCAAGGCCTACGAGACCTTCCAAAAAAGACATTATTCAAAAATTTGAGGGTCCTTATTATGTCCCTTTGGATCTAAATTCCTCGCATGATCCTCACTCTCTCATACCGGTTAATCACCCTATTATTATAGGGGAAAAGACCATCTACCAAACTCCCACAATGAGTCCACACTATACATTTATCATTTTGTAAAGGTTGTCTACACCAGACCCTTGCCCTCCATATCCTACACAATCCTGCTATTCTTCGAAGCCATCAATCACATAGGATCCTCATCCTTTATCTTATGTTGGAATAACTAGAAATCCTCTATGACCAAAAAATAAAAAACCCCTTGTTAAACAACCTATCTCACCTCCTCCCAAAAATTATGAAGGCTTAATCTCTTTTCCATCTACATCCAAGCCTAAAGGGCGTTACACCACCTTATTAGATGACCTTCTTCAAAATTGACTCATCAAATTACCACCTCCTAAACCGTCAGATCATCATGGATTGAGACCTACCTAATATGACTTTAATTCCTTCTGCGATTACCATAGAACATGAGGCCACTCCATACAAGATTGTAGAGCATTTCATCAGAAAGTTTAATAGATTGGCAGTTCACTCTTCTTTAATTTTCAGTCAAATACAACATCAAAATCAACATCAAATTCACTAGAAGAATCCATCCCTTAAACATTAATTCACTAATTCGATGCGATACACATCACCACTCACTCATAAAATTACAACAAAGGATTATCTAAGCCTCAGAAAGATAAGGCTTCCGTTGCCATACCTCCACCTCCTAAGCTATCAGCTCCATATAATAAGCCTAAAGTATCCATTTCCTTAGCTCCTGAAGAACCCAATCAAACGTCATCATTGAAATAAAAAATTTCTATACAAACATCAACACCACCCTCTAATGCAATTCAAAAAGGCATTGTCAAACAACTGCATCAATCTCTTGTCCGGATGTCACTTTATGAGCTTGTTTAAACATCACCTAGTCATAAATAGGGCATGATAGAAGCAATTCAATCCATCACTGTACCAACTGATGACTCAGCCCCATTCACAAAATTTATAGGAACTCTTAAAGAATCCACCTCCATATTTTTCAAACCATATGAAATTCCTTCTCTTAGACTAGAGGATCATGACTTACCACTCTTCATTACCACTCAGATCAATGATATCTCTATCAAGAGAGTCATGATTGACAGTGGTACAACCATTAATAGCATATCCTCTCTCAAATTTGACCAGATTAAGTTACCCAACATGGTTGTTTCTCAAACTCTAGTCCTATTTTGATCTTTCAATGACACTATCGCACCCACATTAGGTACCATTATCCTACCATACAAAGTTGGTGTCAAAACCTTACCAAAAATATTTTACATTATATAAGGATATTTTCAATACAATATGTTATTAAGACACCCTTGGATACACACCATGCACTATGTTCCTTCCACTCTCCATCATTTTCTTAAATATGAACATGAAGGTCAGACTTATAATGTTCCTACCGATCTTAATCCATTCCTTGACTGTTACATGATGTACCACTAGAGAAACATCCTTGTCCCAAAATCTACATCTGAATAATCTGACCAAACATATTCCAGTATGTCTATGCCCTCTTCCAGATTACTGGATGATTCTTATCTTGGTGAGGCCATAAAGCATCTTACGCTCAAGGAATATAGTCTCCTCATGCTCAATTCTATCCCTTCACCCAAAACATATGGTTTCCCTGACAAGTAGCCCTTGTATGATACAAACATAAGATATGTGATTTTCTATGGTCCCGCTTATCTTAAAATAAGTCTCATTTATAGGGGGATTGATAACCCTTCATCCCATATCGTAAATACACACCACACTATGCCATTCGCATCAAACTTTGAATATATCAATAATCCAAATTTATCTTGCATGTATCTTCATCATTACATATGGAGAGGTTTTGGCCTTAGACGCTATGAACAAGGAACCCATGATCAACCCATTCTATGTTCCCTTAAATCTCATGAGAGGAGCGGATTAGGATATAAAATAATCACTGCTGACATGTGTTAAGATACTACATCCAAACTTGCTACATCCCTAACTATTTCCGAACCAAAACTATTACCATAAACAAACCCTGAAGATCCCATGGACATAGACGACATTGTACCCATCCTGCCTAAATTTTTTTAATCAATACCGTATCTTTAGGACCACTCACTTATCAATCTGGTCACTCCAATAAATCACTACCACTTGTTTTTCCAAAGATGGTTGATGAAGATTCACCCACTATAGATATCCTTCACTGTCAGGATGACCATAATATTCTTTCTCATATGGGAGCTGAGGATCATTTTCTTCAAAAATCCCTACCGTCTGATACACCAACTCTTCTAAATGAATTAACCATCGATGCTAACTTAGGAACGCCATAGGATCCATGTGTTGTTAAGGTCAATCAGTCTTTGAGTTCACATGAATTGATGATTTCAAAGCATTCTCAATAAAATATCATCAAGATTTCACCTGGTCATATAGTGATATGCCTAGGATTGACCCTAACATTGTCGTACACAATATAAACACATACCCTAATGCTAAGCCAGTTAAACAAAAACTTCACAAAATTCATCCTCATATATCTCTTCTTGTTAAGGAAGAGTTATAATGCATTTTATTTTCTAAATTTATCATACCCATTGATTATCCATAATGGGTTTCCAACATCGTCCCTGAAACCAAATCCTTCAGAAAAATATGTATCTACACAACCTTAAGGGATATCAATATTTATTGTCTAATGGATGAATCCCCTCTTCCAAACATAGATCAAATTATCGACCTAATAGCCAACCACAAAATGATTTCCCTCTTGGATGGATTTTTTTGTTATAACCAAATTCTCATTGCTACTGAGGATCAACATAAGAATACATTTATCACCCCTTGGGGAACCTTCTATTTCCGTGTCATGCCATTCATTCTTAAGAATACAAGGGCCACTTATAAGTGATCCATGACATACATTTTCCATGATCTCATCTAAAAAATCATCGAAGACTATGTTGATGAACTCTTAGGAAAATCTAACTCACAAAAATACCACCTTGAGGTCCTTGAATCAATCTTCTCTCATCTCATATAGTTCTTCCTTCATCTTAATCTCGTGAAATGTGTTTCGGTATCTTCATTGGAAAGATTTTGGGGTTCATAATATCCATCTGAGGTATCAAGGTTGATCTAGTGAAAGTTAGAGAAACTCTTGAAATGCCTCCTCCATTTAATCTTAAGCAACTATGCAGTTTTTAGGGTAAATTGTAGTCTATTTGACATTTCTTATCACAACTCTCTAACCATTACCAACCATTTCACCATATTCTTCACAAAGATATAGAATTTTGTTGGGATTCTAACTGCCATAAATCCTTTGACGAAATCAAATGATATCTATTATCACCGCTTGTGCTTACTCCACCTCATAAAGGGGAGCCATTTTTCAATTACATATCCTCTTCTAAGCATGATTTAGGAGCAATGATCTCCCACCATGATAATCAAGGTCGTGAACAAGATGTATATTATATTATCCATACACTACATGAATATGAAACACGCTACACTGAAGCAAAAAAGCTATGTTTTGCGTTATAATTTTCCACCTCTAAACTACGACACTACCTCTTTAATCATAAGACATACATCGTCACCAGTTTTAATACACTCAAATCCATGCACACTAATCCTTATCAAAATAATCACATAACGTGATGGATTATGCTCATGACTAATTTGATCTCGAAATCATATCTCACAAATCTATCAAAGGTCAAGCCATTGCAGATCAACTCACTAACACACCCCTTCCAGATAATCAAAAACCTCATGAAAATTTTCGTAACAAATCCATCAAAAACATCAATGAGTCTGATAATAGTGAATTTTATTTCATCCTTGTTAAAATGAACTTCTTCTTTGACGGTGCTAAGTGTCAAGAAGGAGGCAGAGCCAGAGTTGTCATTATACCACCCTGGAACATTTCACTTCCACTATCATTTAAACTTAACTTTGAGTGCACTAATAAAATGGTAGAATACAAAGCCTTAATCATGGTTCTGAATACTACCATTCTCTTAGGTTTCCACATCATAGAAATATATGGAGATTCACAACTTTTCATTAGTCAAGTCAAGGGAGAATATAAATGTAAAAATCAAATCCTTCAAAAAAATAAAACCGTCATCAAATTTCTCCTTGTCGCATTCGATCATTACACTATCCAAGCCATCTTGCAATCTTCCAATATATTTGTAGACATCATGGCATCACTCAGGTTCCTTGTCCCTTTTGAAATAGAAAAACTGAAAGATAAAGCTAAACTTTCCGTAGTAATTCAACGCTTAGATCATCCTTCACATCAAAATGAGATGCCTTCCATCAATACCATTAACAACAATCCACCTGATCTATGGTACACAAAAATATATGAATATCTATCCAAATGTAAAATCCCATCAGATATATCACAATCTACTAAGTGATCATTTCTTCAACGTGCCACCCATTTCATCATCATAGAAGGTATCCTTTACAAGCACAATTTTGAAGGTATATTATTATGATGTCTCAGATCACATGTTTTAAGTAAATCAATTGAAGAGGTCCATGATGGCATTTTTGGTGGTCACTTTAATGGTAATACCATCGTTAAACACATCATACATCTAGGGTATTACTGACCTACTATCACTAAAGACTATTGTACATACGTAAAAATGTGTGTCAAATGTAAACTCCATTAAGATCTTATTCACGTCCCTAGTTAATCATTACAACCTACCCAAGAATTATGGCCTTTCTCTTAATGGGGGTTAGACCTCATTAGTGCAATCAATCCAAAATCATCCTAACAACATCATTCCATAATCATAGCAACTGAATACTTCACTAAGTGAGTTGAATTTATTCCTTTGATCTCAACAAAATCCGGACATATCATCAACTTCATATATCAAAATATCATATTTCATTTTGGCATCCCACACAAGTTTGTCATAGATAACGGGAAATCCTTTAAAAACAAGGAAGTTAAACAAATTTTTGATACATTTAACATCAAACTTAGTTTTTCATCACCATAATATCCTCAAGTAAATGGATAGGCTGAGGCCTCTAACAAAACACTTAACAAAATTCTCATGAAAATAGTAGACGATGCGGGTAGGAACTGACATCTCTAGACCCCGTTTTCTCTCTAGGATTATCAAATGAGCATACCCACACCTACATGCACCATGATCTACTCACTTGTCTATGGATATGAAGCCATTATGCCTATTGAAATTCAAATTCCATCACTTCATGTATCTCTCAAATATTTTATCCCAAATGACGAATATCACTAAGACCGCTTAACACAACTAGAATTCTTAGATGAGAAACTTCTAGTATCCCTTGAACATCATCAAGTTTATCACCAACGTATTAGCAAAGCATATAATAATCATGTCAAAGAGTATGATTTTAAAATTGGTGATATTGTACTTAAAGAAAATCAAAATGTTACTACATTATAGTGGGGTAAACGTGGAAAGTTTTCCCCCAATTGGATTGGTCCCTATGTTATCAAACACAAGTATGGGTCAAGAGCTCATCATCTCGATTCTCTTGATAGGGAAACTAAGGCAGAACCCATAAATGCTTTGCACTTGTGGCCTTTCTATAGCTAAATGATTGATCATCATGATGCCAATTTTAATCAAATCCTATCCTTCTATCATTAAATAATAGCTTCCTTCACACAAATTTCTCAAAATAACTACACCTATTTATCACTATTATAACTTGGGGCATATGGGTGTAGGTCAGATATACATCTATCCCCTCCTCAAAAAATGGTTTATCAGGGATTTTTTTCCTTGGCTTGATAAAATCAAATAAATTCATTGGGTGCTTAAACAAATTGATCCCTTAAAGGACAACTATTTATAAAATATAAATGATAAAAAAGTCGACTAATCTCTCGAAAGACAACTACCAGTCAAATTCATAGATTGATCCCACGAAGGACAGACATTCAAAATAAAAAATTAATAAAATGTAGACCATACCCTTGAAGGATGACTACTAATATACAAGGCTTCTTGCTTTTGATTATATTTAAAAAGTGCAAAAAAATCAGGAGCATCCATGAAAGCTTTCCGTATTGATCAACTTTCCCATCATAAGAAAACTTCCCGCATTGATCATTTTACTTCAAAAAAAATTACAAAAGCTGGGGCATCAATTCTCTATAAACCCATTAAATAGGAGAATCTTTTTCCCCCATAACTAAATACATCTGCAAGGCCTCTTTGGTCCATTATCATAGCAAAAATACCTTTCACCCAAATCCATTATGATTTGCATGAAATGTCCATTGATGGTCTTATTTAACGTCTTGAAAGGATACTAGTAAAAAGTATTATCTTAAATCCATTGTGTGTCCATATAAGATTTATAATGGGGCATTATTTCCAATTTTACTTCATTCAATTGTATTCCTTGATTTAAACTTGTCACATTTTCAAAACACATTTAATCACAACATTATAAATCCATTTATCAAAATAAATACATGAAAAACACAATACCATAAGCAATACCATCATCATCATAATCATCATCACATATAAAAATTCCTCTATACAAATGTCTGAATTATCAAAATAACATCATGGGATTTTATGAGCCTACAAACACCAGTATAAACCTAAGAACCATCATCATCACATACATCTATATCAAAGTCTCGTAATAATCACATCATATAAAGAAAATGGGCTTCTATGAGCCTATGACATCATATACAATCATGTGGTAAAATCAACACCTCCTAGTATCAGACTACCACCACTTGTTGAGCACGATTATTACCTTATCTTTTCTTGTCATTCAAGAAAGTATAACCTAACTAAACCTCAGTATGGCGGGGTTTCTAGGATACCCATAATGTGGGCTCTGTGATATTGTGCACTCTGTAGAAAAAAGGATCATTCTCCTGCAAGTAAGCCTACAATTCAAAGCATTTAAAAAATATGATATTAGTAAATAAATGGGAAAGTTATCTTGAAAAAACTAGTCCCCATAAATCCTAATGACTTTCGTTGGTGATTATCAACCTGCTCAGAAACAATCAAGGTTTTATTAATATTAATATTGTGATACAATGTGTTGAAATGAAATCATGACAAACTAACATCACTTATTTAGATGGATATACGTATAGATACAAATAACATGACCTAGATCCACAGATCCGACACTTGGTTAGGATATAGATTCTTAGACACATTAGATGCTACATAGTCAATTACTTATTTGTCTTCTCCAGTGGTGTCAGAATCGGGAATAGAAATGAATTCCTTTGAAAATAAATTAAAGGATTCCTTTGGCATGTCAAAAAGGTGAGAAAGTGTAGCATCGGTACCAAATACGTTGATGTGGCTATGGGTGTTAAGTTCTGAAGAAATGCGGTAGTCTTCATTTGGGAGGTCTTGGCCGACCTCGTAGTTGTGCTTATATTGTATTAGATATTCATGTAGTATTATAACTTCATCGTATGTGTTCTAAAATGATTCAGTAGCCTCTTGGATGCTCTGAGTTGTTACGAATATAGCTTCAAGATTCTTGAAGGGTGGATTCAAGACTGCACAAAGCTCTAGGTCATGAAGGAGTTCATATTGATCCCAATAGAGTGGATGTCAAACAATGGGGAAGGAATTAACAATGGGGATGTTATTACCCTCTATTTCTATATGAAATCATCATCTTGGATAGAATATTAGCAGATAATAGAAAAAGAAAGAGATATGTTATGTAGATTAGGTAAAATATGTAAAAAAGCAATTGTTATCAAAATTCCCCCCCAGGGTAAGTTTCGATAACATGCATCAAAGGTGGCAGAAAGGCAAATAGGTTGATTCAGAAAAAAGTGAAAAAATTGGCTAAGTCCTGCTAAAGGGAGCAACTGGGACATTTGGGACGTCAAGGCGCGGATCGGCCGAAAAGCCTCCAGGCGGCCCAAATTACATTTGGGACAATCGGGCCAGAAGTACGCGAAAGGCGCGAAAATCCGATCCGGCCGAAGGAGGAGGAAGAAATTGGCTAAGTGTTGCTCAGGACGTTTGGGACAGAAAGGCCCGAACCAGCCGAACCGGGTGAAATAAGCACAAAGGGCCCAAAAAACAAAGTGGGACAAGTGGTACAAATGGGCCCGAACTGGCCAAACCGGGCGAAATTGTCCCAAGCGGTCCAAAGGAAAATGGAACAATCGGGCCAGAGGTACGTGAACCGGCCGAATCGGCTGAAATTGTCACAAAGGGTCCAAAATCAAATGGGACATCTGGGACAGATGGACGCGAAGTACGTGGAAGACCCGGCAGGCCCGAGAACCAACCAAAAGATGCCACGTGTCTCAAGGAGAAAGGTTAAAAAGTCAAAGGGGCAAGGTTTGAAGCGCTGGCCCGAGCCAATAGGAATTGGACACGTGTCCAATAGAGCAGTAAAGTCGGAGCTCGGGAGGAAGTTAAAGAATTTGGTTGAGTTCCCCAAAAAGGCTAAAAGTAAAGGAAGCCCTGCGCCCTGTCCTCCAACAAGATCACGCCACGTGTCATCCAAATGGTGGGAGCGCGGGAAAGGGGTGAAAAAAGTCCCAAAATCATCAAAAAGTCAAAATTTCAAAGGACAGCCCGCCGAAAAGATGGAGGAGAGAGAATTGCTCATCCAATCAGAGCGTGCCACGTGTCATCCAAGTGGCAGAGCACGAGAAGAAATTCAAAAATCCGTTTTCACCTGTTCCGTGCCCTAAAACTTCAGATCGACATAACTTTCGATCTAGAGCTCAGATTTGCGTGTTCTTTATATCAACGGAAAGCTTGTGAGATTCTCTACACGTTTCCAGGGTCAATCTTGCATTTTGGTTTAGTTTGAAGAAAGAAAATCAGAAGACGCCTCTGGCACGAAATAATAAGCAGAAGTGATGCTTAACTAACAACTTTAATGCAGCAGACAGTTCGCCGCCTCTGCTAGGCAGCTCGCCGTTTTGCCAAGATCCGCCGCTTCCATCATTATGAGATGAGTTAAGTGCATTCTGGAGGTGGTTGGGGCAGATTTCGAATTACTCTCTCTCTTTCTCTCTCATTCTTCCTATAAATTGTAAGGAGGGGCTTCTTTCTAATGTTGGACATTCTTGTTTTGCAACCCCTCCCTTCTCTCCTGCTTGTAAGAGAATTCGTGGAGTTTTCAAGCCTCCCACATAGACTGTAATGCCATTGTGCCTTTTGGCCATTGCAATGTATCGAATTGATCCTTTGAGCAATATATATGTCTGTGATTGAATTTAAATCCTCTCATGTAATCATTGTTGTCATTCTGATCTCTCATTGCATTTCGGTTACCTGTGCATGGTGTGGTATTGCATCTATATGATCTGTGTTTATGTTGCAAAGCTTATGTTCTTCATTCCTCGGTGCATCACCTCCTTAGCTTAGGTTTATTTATATGCATTTCTCTCTCCCTGTCACCTTGGTAGTTAGTTTAGTTTTTCTTGGGTAAACCTCTGCGTTTCATTGGTGCATCTAAACAGAGGAATAGGAACCAGCCTTTCTCTGGAGAATTATTTCTCATTTTTCAAGTCCCACACTTGGAGAAAGGATTCAATGTTATGCAATCACATTGGACGCATGAGCATCAACCTAAAAATCTGATGTGCAACCAGGGGTGCTGTGATTTTGCATCAACAGCAATATTGCACAGGAATTTCTAGCAATTCGGGCAGTCGTTAGAGATTATTGTTAATTCCAACAATTTATTAAAATAGGGATGGGAAGCTATGATTTAAGATGAATTTTAAGCATTATATGACATTATAAACAAAAGGTAGATATTACATGCAAAATTGTGATTAAAAACCAACAAGAAAGGGTTGATTACCTTAAATAAAGAAATGATTTGATTGACAGATGAAGGATGATATCCTGACAATGAGAATGAGTGGTTTGATGATCAGTCTGATGATTCTGAAGGAGTGTGATGTTGGTGAAAAATAATGGAGGATGGCCTGATCTCTGATACGTTGGAAATGAGACAAAACATACCTACAAAAACGTGAGAATGCCTCCTATCTAAAGGAGGTCCAAATGCACATATTTAAAGATTGCCGACAATCAAGAAAATCAATGGAGATTGCGGAAAATATAAACTAAGTTGGTTAGAAGGGTGATTTTAATTCTTTTCAAACTAGATATGATGGATTTTGAAGTAGTTGGGATGATGAGCAGGTAAAAAAGCATAATTTTTTTTGGTTTAGATGAAGGGGGTTAGCTTTTTTAGAATATTAGTTAGTGATTTTTGGAAGGTTAGCTTGTTAGTGATTTTTGGAAGGTAGTTTGTTAGTGATTTTTGGAAGGTAGTTAGCAAGGTGTCATAGTGAGGTGTGAGGGGTGTGTGAAATAAATTAATTAAAATATGATCAAAATGGTGAAGTTTCACATTTGTGTCTAAGTCAAGGGATGAAAAATTTTGGTGTCTACATTTTCCCCTTTTTGTTGAGTGATTTGTGGCAAATCATTAGACAAAAACAATAAATAAGAGTTGTGTTGATATGGGTGATTCTACTATAGTGTAATATAGAGAACACCAGTGTGTTTTTTTCTAAAAGGATTTCCCTTGATTAGATGCAGTTCAAGGCACAGTGATGGAGAGTCAATTGACAAGGTGACCAAAGGGCTCGATGCTTGTAGACATATGACCCTTACCAGGTAAAGTTTTTGAGAAAACCAAGTGATGGTGGCCTAAGGGCTCGTCTCCCATGGACATGTGGCAACTCTCGATGTTGTGTTTGGGTTATTTTTGATGAAATATCCTAAGGGATAAGGCCTTTTTTAAAAGCATGGCACACTTGTGCAAAAAGGTAAAGTGACATATTTTTGGGAAATGCAGGCATGAAGTCCTAAAATAAGGGAATCATTGGCGATTAGGAAAATTGTCAGCGATTTCCTCAATTGCTTGCGATTGCATCGTGTGGAAAATTAGGGGTATAAATACCCAAAATGTATTTTTTATTTGTCACATTGCCACTGTATGCAAAAATGACCTACTAGAAGGTGACTTGGCAAGGAAAAAGTGTTTGAAGGATGAAAAGACTTTCCAGATGGCTTTTTCGAGTCAGAAACAGAAACCCATGTTGGCTGAGGTAAGTTTCTTTGCAATTTTGTTTATTTTTTGTAATTTTTTGGGATTTAAAGCCGTAATGGGGTATGCGGATTCCCTAGGTTGGATTTATAGGAATCATTGGCGATTCCTTCAATCACTAGTGATTGAGGTTAATCGCTAATGATTCATCTGCAATCGAAATAGTTTGGGTTTTTAAGTTAAAAACTATGCTTTTTGATAGATGTTTTGGAATTTGTGGAATGTTTAAGGTTGTATTATACCTATTTTGAATGTTAGGCTCATGCTATGAGGGTAAAATTTTTATTTTTCAAAATTCTTAAGCGTTTATTAATGTTTACTTTCATGTGTATTTTATAGGTAGATGCTCATTTGACCATTTGAGACCACATCCCCTTAATGCTTGATAAGGTTAGAGAGGAATTATCTGATGAAAATTGGGAACACTTGGAGGTTGTGGGATTTGGTGGGATGATATTTTATAGGAGAGTACATAGATGTCGCAACTTGATTCTTTCTTTGATAAAGAGGTGAAATCCTTCAACTAATACTTTCTGGCTACCCATAGGAGAGATGAGCATCACTCTTGAGGATTTTCATCAGATTACTAGACTACCGGTTAGAGGGGAGCCTATTTATTGTATTTTGGATGCAGAGAGGGAAGATACTATGTAGGGGTTATATGGGGGTGAGGCTTAGGGTGTTAGATATTCATCTAGAGCCTTTGATTTCCAGGCCTTATATGATACCAGAAGAGATGGTTATCCACGGATGACCATGATGATGATGGGGATCTCATGTTTTGCACTACCAGATTTAGAAGGTGGGTGGTTCCCATGAATGATGACGGGGGTAGTTACAGAGATGATGGATCATGGTACAAATTTTGAGTGGGTTCCTACCTTGTTGCCACATACATACAAATAGTTGTGGGCTTGGAATTCCCACAAGTGCTATGAGATAGATGTTGGATTATTATTACAGTGTTAGGAGCACGATAAAATTACTATTGCTCATATATTGGGAGTGCTTAGTGTTATTGAGGAGAGGAATCCAAGTTTTATAAGGTGGAGCCAGATCTTAGGTCGGGCATGGGAGGCCAAGCTACCTACTTATTATAGGGACTTGATATCAGGATTACAAGTTGGTGACATGGTGTGGATGTTGTATGTGGAATTTCTTGATTGGCTTGATTTTTTTGAGGATTTATTATATTTATAACAGGACATATGGGTTCAAGGCCATAGAGCTAGAGAGGAGGATTTGATACGTTTTAGCTGAGTCATGAGATAATTTCTCCTATTTTAGGATATACCAGAGGATCTTGTTTTGTATAGGTGAGACGACGGGGACACTGAGACATCGCATGCTGTTGTGGTAGGGCCTGCAGTCGTTATTTAGAAACTAGGTACAATGGGTCTAGATGAGGATGGACATATAGTTATGATTGATGATGTGGGGGTGATCCTAGATTTTACTGCATGGTTTTCCCATTCATTGAGGGCCTTTGAATAGATGAGGGCAATAGATAGAGATGCACAAGTGGTTAGACAAGTGCAGGATCAAGAAGAGGGAGGAGTAGAGGAAGGTGGTGAGGCTGATGAGGAGAGGGTTGAGCTTGTTATTGTAGCTCCAGATGTTGTGATAGTGGCATATGAGAATGCCGTAGTGGAGGCAGAGACAGACGCCACTCAGAGAGAGTGTGATGACTTAGTGTGAGTTTGGGATACTCTCATCGCATAGAGAGATGGATTTATTGTGGAGTGGGATATCCTCCAGGCATAGATTGTATATGTGTATTATAATAGATACAGGTATAAGAGTCAGAGAGATACCTTCAGGAAGGCCTTAGGGATCATAGGGCCTTCTATTTCTGGCATAGATCCATCAGTGATGGTTAGATAGAGAGGGGCATATGCGGCACCTTCTCTTGGAATGATTGCAATATCTAATTATAAGGCTATACGATCAAAAAGGGAATAATATGTAGATATGATCATTAGGAACTACCCTGACGTTACTTTAGATGTAGATCATGTAGCTGCCCAAGGGGGTGCTACAGCAATAGCTAGGCCTAGTGATAGTGTAGCAAGTGTGGGGAACCCAACTCGGAGACCGCCGAGAGGAGGTGACAGCAAGGGAGGAGTCGGTGGTGGTGGTTATGTAGTGGGAGGTACTCCCTATCCTAGTTTGATGGACTTTACCATATGATTGTATATAGGCTCGTGGAAGCCTATTTTCTTTATGTGTGATATCATTTTGATTATATGGACATTTTTGATACACACACACACACACACACACACACACACACACACACACACACACATGATGGTGATGATTTCTATACTTGTGTTGATAGGCTCATGAAAGCCCTTGAGGTTACTTTGTATTCAAGATTTTTTATATAATGATGATGATGATGTGGTCTTTGTCTTCATTTTTTATAGGTGCGTGTTGTATGTTATATGTGTTGGATATATTGGTATCTAGAAATTTTTATGTTTTGATTACTATTTTTGATGTTTAACTAACTTTGGAAAATGTGAGCCATCTGAGTGTATCAAGATGTGATTAAATAAAACATAGTAAAAGAGGAAAGAATGCCCCGCTGAATTTTAATGTGTATAATGGGTTTTGATAACACTTGCACTTATAGCTTTCCAAGATGTTAAATAAGATCGTCACTGGATAGTTTGGGTAAATCACAATGGATTTGAATAAAATATGTTTTTGATAGGATAAAAGAGAGAAGGAGATGATGTGGATGCATGCCATTATAATGAAAAAAGGTTCTCCTTTTCAATGGGTTTATAGGGAATCAATGCCCCAAATTTTATAATATTTTGAAGAAAACTGATCAATTTGGGAAATTTTCTTTATGATAGGAAAGCTGATCAATGTGGGAATATTTCTATGATGCTTTGCATTTTGAAAGGCTGATCGATGTGGGAGGCCTTATATATGAGTAGCGATCCTTTGAGGGTATGGTTTACATTTTTTATGACTTATCTTTGAATGGCCGTCCTTTGTGGGATCGGTCCATAATTGAGATATCTATCTATCATTTGGGGGATCATTCTAATTTCTTGATAATTTGCATTTTGTGAATAACTATCCTTCAAGGAATTAGTTTATTGTTATTTTTTAGCATCGAATGGATTTATTTCATTTTTTTAACTGAGGGAAGAGAAACCTAAAAAACCTTTTTAGAGGGGTGGATAAATGCACATGTGGCCTACATCCACATGACCCATATCCAATGTTCATGATGCTGATGGATATGTGTAATGAATTTTAGGAATTTGGTGCAATGACATAATGAATAGGATTTGACTAAAAATGATGCCATGACAGTCACTTATTTAATAGTAGAAAGGCTACAAGTGTAGAGAATTTAAGGGTTCCACCTTATATTCCCCATCAAGAGAAGGGAGATGATATGCTCCTTACCCATATTTGTGAGTGATAACATAAGGGCCAATCAAATCGGGGACAAAATTTTCACATTTACTATGCTCGAATGTAGTCACATTCTGATTTTCTTTAAGGACGAGATCACCAATTTGAAAATATCATTATTTAACATGTTTATTGTATTCCCTACTAATGTATTTTTGATAAACCTGGTGATGTTCAAGATCTGCTAGACATTTTTCATCTAACAATTCCAATTGTACCAGACGATCCTTATGATATTCTTAGTCAAGGATGAAATATTTGAGAGATACGTGTAGTGATGAAATTTGAATTTCGAGAGGCACAATGGTTTTAGAGCCATAGATGAGTGAGTATGGAATTGTGCCAGTAGGTGTGTGAATGCTGGTTTGATAAGCCTCGATAGCGAATGAGATTTGAGTGTTCTAGTTTCTAACTACATCATTTAGAATTTTCATGAGGATTTTATTGAGTGTTTTGTTAGAGGCCTCTGTTTATTTGTTTTCTTGAGGTTAGTGTCAGTTTTTAAAATGTGCACCCATGTCTTGGATCTTTGAGAAGGGCCGAGGTGTCTGAGACCACAATGAAGCCATCCCCAAGTTGTGGGACGTTGTGCGCTAGGGACCGATCTTCGGAGAAGGCTGGTTTGTCTATCTATTTCTAATGCTACTGATACTCCTATTGCTAAAAGGGAAACTAAGCTAAGAATGCTAAGGGACTAGGGAAAGAATAATAACATGAAGTAAACTACACTAAAAGGCAATATCACTAGAAAAGAGGGATGGAAACTATTTGTTCTGTGTGAGAATGATAGGGAAGGTGTGAAAGGAGGCTAGGAATGAGTAACACATCAAAAAACGCATTCACCAAATCATTCTCATGGAACACAACCAAACATGGAACTACAGGGGACTTGAAGTAGCATAATAATACAAAATGCAAGAGAAGAGGCAAGAAGAAGGAATGAAAACACGTTAGGACAGAGAATAGTCAAAAAATGATGCTTCTATTACTTCCAAAAATGTACAGAACTATTATAATCATAAGGAGGCCGATATCCACATGTAAGAGCCAAACATGGAGGTCTATAACTCAAATTACAGAAAATATGGAGTCTTTAGCAACATGCATAAGGATCTAGAGTGTCCAACTTTTTACAATGAGCCCTGACCTTGCTTTTTATAGATTCAACACAACGGGAATAAGGAAAGAGAGAAGCAGGAAAAAATAATTCGAAGCTCAACCACCATTGTTAATGCCTACTATAAATCCACCCCAAATCTTTCATGTCTGCATCAATTAATTGTTCGATGCCTCAAAGGAGTAGGAATGAAAAATTGAATTGAATCAGATCTAGTGGTTGAAGAAATCTGATTCTACTTTAATGGCCTGATAGATGTTTCTTCATTTCCTTCCCACCTAACTTATCCAAAATTAAATATTTAGATCTCTAAGGCATAGATGAGGCTGAGATATTTCCAACGGTTCCAGATTTGTTTGATTTCGAGCCCTGAGTCAAAATATATGCTTATTTGAAATTTGAATCTCAGGCACACAATATTTTAAAGAGTTTTCTGTATAGGGTCCATGTGGCAGCCTCATACACCTTGGAGATTTGGCCCCTACCTCCACTTTTGAAAATGCACTGGAATGACACATGGCAGCTTGGTGCTTGTTCAGAAACCCGCTTAAAATTTGATCTTTGAAATAGCATCATGCTGACACTTGGCACCCTCCGCCGGCATGATTATGTTTTCACTATTCAAACCCTGAATCTGTCCCTTTTTTTGGACTTGGGACACGTAGAGGGCACACACTTATTTGGGGACTACCTCCAAGCTTTCCTTTTGATATCGTGTCATTGATCCATGTGGAGGCTTCCACTGGTTCCCCATACTTAGTCATTTTTTAGACTTGCTTTTTCGTTTGGATTTGACCTTTGTTGATCATTTGCTACGTGGAGGGCTGGTGCAAGTTTAAGTCTTCAACCTGGATCCCACTTTTAAATGTGTGCCGTTAAGACAATTGACACCCTCCACCAAGTCGAAGAATTTTCAATGGATGGTGCAACTTTTGGGGCTCTTGGACATGTGGAAGCTTGGTGCTCATTTGGGTCAGCCCCTTTGGATTTAACTTTGGAGGTGCACTGAGCCTACTAGAAAGAAGGTGAACATGTAGAGTGTGGGCGCAAGTGAGAAATGGAAGAAAGAGATGAATAGGGGTGTGCACAAGATGAATGTGTATGCAAGTTATCCAAATGGATGGGAGAGTAATTTGGATAATAGTTTTGGTGACTTTCGAGGCCATCTGCCTACTAGATGAAAGAGATCAGTAGCCTTAGGAGTCCATTGGGCATGGAGCCAGCTTGTTCAATCATGAAAATTCCCCTATAATCACTTGAAAATCATATCTACACTTTGTTCTAAACCTCAACTGCTAAGATAAGCTATGCATTCTAGAAGTAACAAAATATCACATGCAGGAAGCACACGAGGGGAAAGAACTATGTACAAACAAACAATGTGTGCGAAGCACACTTTGGAGGAATTGAAACTACTTTAATATATATAACATGATGTAGAAAACCTAATGTAAGGGTTTCAGATAGATCACATTCACTGGGATTTGTAGTGTACTTCCATCCAAATGAGTTAACTCAAAAGAGTTAGCTTCTTTACAGGACTTGATGATGTATGGGCCAGTCCAAAGTGCATCAAAATTTGAATGGAACCCTGGTTTAGCTCTGTCAGCATCCCATTTTAGAACCAGGTCCCCAAATTTGAAAGCTTGAGGCTTAGCCTTTGTATCAAACCATTTCTTTGTTACTTTCTCATGTTGTTCTAGTTTGATCATGGAAGAGTTTCTGAGCTCTTTAAGATGAACCAGCGTTGCCATCCTAATTTCTCTCTAACCGCACCCTCAAATTCTAGCTACTAGGTGAGTGCCAATGAATTTAGTTCTAGTGTCAAAGGAAGGGCAGCATCCTTGCCATAGACAAGCTTGTAAGGTGAAGTTCCTATTTCCTTTTTTACTGTGATTCTATTTGCCTAGAGCGCGCACGAGACCTTTGTATGCCATTGTCTTTGGCTGATTTTCATTATGTGCTTCATGATTCTGATCAGGTTTTGGTTTGTTGATTCTACCAGACCATTTCCCTGAGGATAATATTTGGAAGAGGTTTTCAGGTAAATTCCCAGACTTAGAGCCTAATCAATGATTTTAGCACCAAGGAAGGCCTTTGCATTATCAGAGATAATGGTTTGAGGAATGCCAAACCTTGTGACTACACCTTCAAGAAATTAAAGGATGACCGCCTTAGTTGATTCCTTATGTGTGAAAAATTCTATCCATCTGGTTAAGTAATATGTAGATGTAAGTACCCATTTATGTCCAGCGCTTGAAGGCAGATTGATCATGACTATGAAGTCGATACACCATTATGCAAAAGACTGATCTTATTGGATTGGTCAGAGGGGAAGCACTACAAATATTTTATTTCCTACAAAGAAAGCACATTCTTTGCATTTTATGACCCATTTATGTGCATTTGCAAAGAGGGTAGGCCAAAATATACCTACCATTATGATCTTCATTTTTGTATTATTGGCAGAGAAGTGTCCACTTGAGAATCCATCATGAAATTCTACTATCACCTTTTTAGTCTATGCACTGTTGATACATCTTAACAACATGCTATCTAGATTTATTTTGAAGAGAAGTCCATAAATCAAAACATAAGGAATAGATTTCAACCTTAGATGCCTTCTCTTTTCTTTATTCAAATTAGGAGGGTACACATCCTTCAAAAGGAATGTGATCATGTCCTTCATCTAGTCACGTGTGCTAGGGTATATATTCTGTTCATGTTATACATGCAGAAGGTCTTAATCCAAAAATAATGAAGCCTCAGGTTCACTTTTCGCATCCTCAGTAATATGCTTATAGAGTGCACTACCTCTTACAAGATTTTTGGCCTTAATAGTCACATCATATTCCATGATTTTTTTCACCCATCGTGCTCTCTTCTCACTGATTTCTACTCCCATGATGAAGTCTCTAACAGATGAGTGGGAGACTAACACCTTGATATGATTTGTGGTGAGCATGCTCTTAAATTTATTGAGCACGTGTAGATGGTGAAGACCTACTTCTCCATGTGACTATATTTCAATTCATAATCCTTAAGCCTCTGTTTAAAGAAGCCCACTAGCTATTCTAGCCCTTATTCATTTTCCTATGTCAGGACAACAACAATTCTTGCATCAAAACCATAAGCATAAAGGATGAAATCCTTTGATTAATCTAGATTGATGAGTGTTGGCACACAAGAAATATCCTTCTTGATCTTGTTGAATATTTCTCTTCCTTCTACTGTCTATCTGAAGGCTATGTCCTTTTTGAGCATAAGGGTGATGGGCCAAACCAGTCCCGCAAAGTTAGGGATAAAGTGCCTAACAAAGTTAATCTTGCCGAGGAAGTACTGTAAGGCATTTTTCTATGCTGGCAGGGAAAGGGCCAGGATGTATGAAACACACTTAGGATCAATCAAGATGCCATCCTTTGGAACCACATTGCCCAAGAGCCTGCCCTGAGCCACCACAAAATTACACTTCTTGGGGTTAAGAGATACCCCAAATTCTCTGCATCTCTCAAATACCTTTTTCAGGTGTGCCATGTGATCTACAATCTACTTTGAGAAGACAGTTATATCATTAAGGTAAACCAAGATGAAATTGTTGATGTAACATTTGAAGGAAATATCAATGGCACACTTGATGCAGCCTAGAATTTCCAATATAACACCCTAGTCATGTTGGCACATCACTCAGCTGAGATTGAGTGCTCACCCAAAGCACACAAAGGTACTAGGTCCCTCTTTAGGGTTTCTGTAATAGGATGATAACATGATGAAGGAAGATATATAAGGACTCATAACTAATCCCTCATTCTATAGTGCATGCTACCCATGAATCCATTAAAGAACAAACTTAAACAGTAATCATGATTGAATACTAACATGCACTACTTAATTACACAGAATGACACTTAGATTCAACCAATATCCTCCATCTATTAATAAGTATAGAGGCTCCTTACAATACTATCAATTCATCTTAAGGCACATATGAATCTGATACATATATTCAGAATCATACATACATGTCTATATCTCTCTGATACATCATACATATATCTCTACTATACAACTAACCATCATATATATAGGGTGGGGAATTTCCCTTCACCGATTAAATACTCCAGAAATAGGTCACATGATATTAATAGCCACACACCATTTACAATTATAACCACACATGAAAGTGTGCTATCTATATTCCTCTTACAGATAACTGAAGTGTTCATTCTATTCTTAGCTTTCCTCCATGCATAGATGTTTGAACCACTCTTCCAGATATAGAAAATGCTTAGAACACACTTATCTACATCGTTGATGTGTTTCACACGACATCTTCCAAAAATAGATCCTCATGCCCAAAATCGGCTAAGTCTTGAAATATGAACCTTCCTTCTGCGCCTTCAATCCTGGCCTTCTATCCCGTGTAGACTCCTTGTGTGATATTTTCCAAGTATTCTTTGATAAATATTAACCCACACTAATCTCATTATCATCCAGACAATGGTTATCTCTAAATTTTGAATGAACGAATATGAATGAAAGAATAAGAATGAATAATGTTGACAAATAAAGAATTTATACTAGCTTATTTTAAGTAACCTCCTCAGCATCAATTTACAACATAAAATCTAGATACTCTTCTTTTATTGCAGCCTCCAAATCCTGCCATTCAGCTAGTGCCCATTCCACATTCTCTGGGATGCCCACAACTATGGACTCCAAATCATCCTATGAAATTTCCCCTTTCTCATTCTACTGAACCAACACAACACTGGACATGGATGTCATCCTTCCTTCTAAAAGGTCCATCTTCTATGCAATCAATTTGCCAAGCTCTTCCAGCTGAGTCTTGTGTGACTCTTGTGCTGCTACCAGGGCATCACACTTTTTTTAACCATTGTTAGCCTTTCTACATGGCCCAAGGTCTCATCTTTCATGGCCTTCTGGACCTCATTGTTCTCCTCCAAGGTCTTACTGTTGATGAGCGCCTTTGGAGCTGTGTAGATATTCAAAGCTTGATCCACTTTCTTTAACACCTCTTGTAATGTGATTTTCCTCATCATTGATGCTTTTTCCCTTTCTGCATCCTTCTCTGATTGTTCTGGTGCTTGCACACACAGAGTTTCATCTTCAAGCACTAAGTCTACCAACTTCCCCACATAGTGTATCACTGAAGGAAATGTTTGTGGTACCTTAGGCTCCAAGTGTGGACTTGATTTGATCACATTATCCTCAATCTCCTCTGCACCACTTATGAATACTTCATTCTTCTTCTATATGAAGTCCCTTTCCTACGTTATGCACACTATCTCTGCATCCTTCATCTTCAGCTCTTTGTGCAGTGCCTTGATTGTTGAAGATTTATCCATGTTCCTTCTGGGCACCTCCGCTGAAACTTTCACTAGCGCATTACTGACCTGCTTGTCTGACATGACACTAGGCTTTACTGTCATGTTTTAGCCTGGGGTGCCTTCTTTAATCACCTTGACACACAAGAATCTTAGCATACATTGAAATCAAGCTCGTCCATGTGGGTGTGCATTGAACAAGATAGTTGATTTCATGTTCACACAGTCATCATATCTTCATCCATCAACTCCTAGCCAAATAGATCCTTCTGTACTATTGTGCTCTAGAAGCAGGCATAGACAATATTTCCTATGTCCTTTGTATACCCCATGGCTGGTGGAATGTGCTTTCCAGTCACCCTTCTAGAAATCTACTACTTAGGAATTATATCTTCCAAATTTGGAGCTTATGTCTCCATGTCTTGTGCATCTTCTACAATTATTTCCTTTGGTCTCCTCTCTTCTTCATCCTTCTCCTCTGATACCTCACCCTTTTCTTTTGTGTGATTTGGGGGTGTATGAGATGTAGGCACTCTCTCCTTAGACTCTTCCGCCTCCTCGCTCAATTTTAGCTTCCTCCTTCTTAGCACGGTCACTTCCTTCTACCGAGAGAGTCGGGGTGATCTATGCACAGAGGTTGGGGTAACACCTTGGGTCCTTGTTCTCCTAAATACCCTTTTAAAAATATTCTCCCCTTAGACTGTATTCAAGTCCTCTTCCTCCCCCTCTTGTGGCTGAGGTGGTGTAATGGTGTGCTTAACTTATTTATGACTTGTAGGATGTTTCCTACCCCTATGCTCCAAGCCGCCACTATCCTCACACTCTTCTTCCTCATCCTACACTTCAATTTTCTCTGAGGGCTTAGGTGTTGGGACATTCTCCATTGTATGCTTCCATTTCAACCAACTTCCCAATAGTGGATTAATGTTCTCATGGTGCAACATCTTGCACACCTCCCGCAGATCATCGATATCAGTTTGGACTATCTCTGATGCTTTCTTTTGATCCTTTAGGTACTGTATCTCACCCTAAATATTCCTTAGCACTTCCATGGTATCTTGGTAAAATTCTTTCTGATGAGTAGGATCTGGGTACCTCACATGCAAAAATTGCTCCTTGGTAATTGTAGGCTTCTGATGCAATGCCTCTTACACATGCACAACTTTGGTGTGTGTAGTGATATTTAGTGTTAATGCCTCGGGTCCTGTTGTTGCGAACTCACAGCACCCCTGGATGTAGATCAGGCTTCTAGGTTGATCACTCCAACATCCAGTGTGATTGCACAACATGGAAACCTCTCTCTAAGTGTGGGACTTGTGAAACTAAGAGAGGAATCTCCAAATTAGAGGCTGGTTCCTCAAACTCCTCTGATTTAGATCTAATGCTTACACAACTACAGAGGTTCAGATCCTAATCCTACTCTAACTTGCAAGGAGACAGGGGTAGAAGTGCAAAAATTGAAACTAACTAAAGATGGTGATGCACTAAAAGGAGTGGTAAAACATTTCTGTCATGCAAATAGACACAGGCCAAAGATTGCAACATAAAAACATACACAGGACGATAAGATATAATTTAGGATCTAAAATGAAGCAAATAACACAAACAAAGGACTAAAACCATTCACAAAGCTTGCATTATCATTTCAGTGTCAAAACCATGCATTACAACCTCAGAGAGGTAAAAACTGTTACAGTATTTGAAGAGGTCTGATTCTTCAAACAATCACTTACTAGAGGTGAAAGAAGAAGTCTGCTATGTCAAAAATTGTTCCCCCCTTTAGAAATGAGCCAAATCTACCTTTTACATCGCATGGGTCGAGCCTAGGGGACAGAAACGTATGAAAATGTGAGAGCCTATTCCTTCTTGACTGCAGGTGCATTAAAATAGCATGGGGGACCTTACAAACCCATACCCTATCATTTTGATCGAATTACAGGAGAATGCGACCCATTTTGCATTAAATCTAGTCGCTGAAATGTCACTTCTGGCCATAAACACGCGTCAGAGCCGTTTCTCAATTTTCTCTCTCTAGACTGCACCAAAATTCAAGATTAACCCTAGAATCACGTAGAGAATTTCATATGATTTCCGTTGATATAAAGAACGTGCAAATCTGAGCTCTGGATCAAAATATATGGAGATCTGAAGATTTAGGGCACAAAACAGGTGAAACAAATTTTTAAATTTCTTCCCACGCTCTACCACCTAGATGACACGTGACATGCGTTGATTGGTCGTCAGGGGCGCGGGGCAGACCTTTACTTTTAGCTTTTGGGAAAAATTCTTACCAAATTCTCTAACTACTTCCCGAGCTCCGCATTCCTTGCTCCATAGGACACATGTCCTCTTTTGATTGGCTCGGGCTGACCCCTCAAACCTCGCCCTTTGAATTTTGGACTTTTCTCCTTGTGACACATGTCATGATTTGGTTGGTCTGTGGGTCTGCCGGCTCTTTCCCGTCCACCACGTCCATTTGTCCTGGATGTCCCAGTACTATCTGGGACAAAAACTTCTGATCCACCCGAAATGGGCTTCCCTGTCCCTTTTCTGCCGGTGACACGTGGCGTGATCTAATTGGCTCTCATCTTTTTCAGCTATCCGCATCTTCCATGTCCCTTTGTCCCGAATGTCCCAGTACAAAAGTTCCCCATTTCGGCTGAACCAGCCGGCTCACGTCCTTCGTGTCTTCTTGTCCCAAATGTCCCAGAGCAGTTAGTCAATTTTCTTCTCCTTTGGCCGAACTGGCTTTCCGCGTCCCGCGCGTCCCGACGGCCCAGATGTTCCTTTGCTCTGCAGACTGCCTGGCGGCCTTTTGGCCGATTCATGCCCAGATGTCCCGGATGTCCCGACTGTTGCGAGGACTAGGACTTAGACATTTTTCATGATTTTTTCTGGCCCAAGCTTACTTTTGTAACTTTTTCACCTTTTCTCAGAACTTGCTCTTTTCAACCTGGACAGGAGAGTTAAAAAAAATCTGAGGGGACCCTGTGAACATGATTTTTTTCCCCTGAATCAATCAATTTGCCTGGGGCTTGAGAATTCAATGCATGTTATCAAAATTTACTCTGGGGGGTGAATTTTGGATAACAATTGGTGACTCAGCGGGGGTACCTACCTGCTAGGTGAAAAGACCAGTAGCCTGAAGTAGTCCATTGGGCATGGAGTTATCAAACATTTAGTTTAGAATCCCAACTGACTTAGAATGTGTAAGGAGGAAGATGGAATATCACCTAATGGGAGAAAAGACCGCAAAACATCTCCATGGACAGCAAGCTGTGCCAAAGCACTTAGGGAAAACAAAACTAATCTACAACAAAACAATGTGCACAAGCACTTGGAGGAAAGAAAATCTAATCTAATATTTACAAAGGTAGTGAACTTCCCTCTAGAAGCAATGCTTGAGATAGATTCCATTGACTGGAATCTGCAGTTCTTCACCATCCAGTGAGGCTAATTGGAAAGCATTGCTGTTCTTGCACTTTATGACCATATATGGGCCACTCCAAATGGCATCAAATTTTGAATGCCTTCCTGGTTTTTCTCTATCCACATCCCATTTCAACACTAGATCTCCAACTTGATAAGATCTATCTTTGGCCTTTCTATCAAAGCTCTTCTTGATCAAAGCTTGATCCTTTTCCATTGCTTGGGAGGCCTGATTTGTGATCTCTTGCAGCTCCATCAACTCTGCATACCTCACCTCCATGGGCTCAAACTCTAGCAACTCCAACTGCTTCATGAGTTCCATCGTTGGCAACTCAAGTGACATGGAAAAGATTGCCTCTCTTCCATAGACAAGCCTGAATGGAGAGTTACCTGTGGATATTTTGGTAGTTATCCTATCAGCCCATAAGGCTGATTTCAGTTTGGTATGCCAAGACCTCTGATTCTCATCAAGAGTCTTCCTAATGATCCTCAACAAGTTCTTGTTTGTAGACTCGGCCTAGCCATTACCCTGAGGGTAATAGTTCGATGAAGTGCTTAGGTAAATACCGTTCTTGACAGCCCACTCAGTCACCCTAGATCCAATGAATGCCAATGCATTATCAGAGATTATTGTAGCAGGTACACCGAATCTAGTTGTTATTACCTCATAAAAGTCTAAGATGCTAGACTCATTTGCCTCTTTGAGTGCTGCTGCTTTTGTCCATTTGGTGAAGTAGTCTGTGGCTGTCAAGATCCATTTGTGCCCTTGGCTTGAAATGGGATTAATGACTCCGATGAAGTCCAAACCCCATTGCATGAATGGTTGGTCAACTGAGATTGGATGCAATGGGAGGGCAGTGAGTCTCTCTTTTCCTATGAAGAATGCACAATTCTTACACCTCTTGATCCATGCATAGCAATCGCTGAAGATTTTAGGCCAATAATAACCAGCCTTCATGATTTTTAGAGCTGTCACTCTTGGTGCAAAATGGCCACCATCTGGTCCACCATGAAAACTCTTCCAAAACCCTTTGAATCTGATTTGTGCTTATGCATCTCAGCAACACTCCATTCACATCTTTCTTGAACAAAACTCCATTAACAATGGAATACGGAACAGCCTGCAACCTGAAGTGTCTCCTTTGGGTCTTGCTCATCTCTGGGGGGCATAGACTTATACCTAGGAAGTGTATAACACCTTGGGTCCAGCAAAGAGTGGGGGAAGCATTGTCTTCTTCTTGGGGATAATTGCAGGTATTCAAACAACAATTCTTCTTCTCCAACTCTTGACCTTGTGGTGATTCTTCTCATGAGTTTTCAGGCCTGCACTTGGAACCAGCTGATTCTTCCCCTTGGAGTCGCCAGATATGCAAATAATAGCTCTTATAAGCAAGAAAATTGCAGCAGACGCACATCAACCTTGGTGCAATAAAAATGAGACCTCTGGTCCCACCGAGTGTGCCAAAACTATTGTTAAGAACTCACAGCACCCCTGGATGCAGATCAGGCTTCTAGGTTGATCACTCCAGCATCCAGTGTGATTGCACAACATGGAAACCTCTCTCCAAGCATGAGACTTGTGAAACTGAGAGAGAAATATCTAGATTAGAGGCTGGTTCCTCAAACTCCTCTGATTTAGATCTAATGCTTACACAACTACAGAGGTTCAGATCCTAATCCTACTCTAACTTGCAAGGAGATAGGGGTAGAAGTGCAAAAATTGAAACTAACTAAAGATGGTGATGCACCAAAAGGAGTGGTAAAAAATTTCTATCATGCAAATAGACACATACCAAATATTGCAACGTAAAAACATACACAGGCTGATAAGATATAATTTAGGATCTGAAATGAAGCAAAAAACACAAACAAAGGACTAAAACCATTCACAAAGCTTGCATTATCATTTCAGTGTCAAAACCATGCATTACAACCTCAGAGAGGTAAAAAATGTTACAGTATTTGAAGAGGTCTGATTCTTCAAACAATCACTTGCTATAGGTGAAAGAAGAAGTCCGCTATGTCAAAAATTGTTCCCCCCTTTAGAAATGAGCCAAATCTGCCTTTTACATCACATGGGTCGAGCCTAGGGGACAGAAACGTATGAAAATGTGAGAGCCTATTCCTTCTTGACTACAGGTGCATTAAAACAACATGGGGGACCTTACAAACCCATACCCTGTCATTTTGACCGAATTACAGGAGAATGTGACCCATTCTGCATTAAATCTGGTCGCTGAAATGTCACTTCTAGCCATGAACACGTGTCAGATCTATTTCTCAATTTTATCTCTTTAGAATGCACCAAAATTCAAGATTAACCCTAGAATCATGTAGATAATTTCATAAGCTTTCCGTTGATATAAATAACGTGCAAATCCGAGCTCTGGATCAAAATATATGGAGATCTGAAGATTTAGGGCACAAAACAAGTGAAATGGATTTTTAAATTTCTTCTCGCGCTCTGCCACCTGGATGACACGTGGCATGCGTTGATTGGTCGTCAGGGGCGCGGGGCAGACCTTTACTTTTAGCTTTTGGGTGAACTTCTTGCCAAATTCTCTAACTCCTTCCCGAGATCCGCATTACTTGCTCCATAGGACACATGTCCTCTTTTGATTGGCTCAGGCTGACCCCTCAAACCTCACCCTTTGAATTTTGGACTTTTCTCCTTATGACACATGTCATGATTTGGTTGGTCCGCGGGTGTACCGGCTCTTTCGCGTCCACCGTGTCCATTTGTCCCATATGTCCCAGTACTGTTTGGGACAAAAACTTTCGATCCACCCGAAATGGGATTCCCTATCCCTTTTCTGCCGGTGACATGTGGCGTGATCTGATTGGCTCTCAGATTTTTCGGCTATCCGCGTCTTCCACGTCCCTTTGTCTCGGATTTCCCAATACAAAATTTCCCCATTTCGGCCAAACCGTCCAGTTTGCATCCTTCGCATCTTTTTGTCCCAAATGTCGCAGAGCAGTTAGTCGATTTTCTTCTCCTTCAGCCGAACCGGCTTTCCATGTCCCACGCGTCCCGACGGCCCAGATGTTCCTTTGCTCTGCAGACTGCCTGGCGGCCTTTCGGTCGATTCACACCCAGATGTCCCGGATGTCCCAACTGCTGCGAGGACTAGGACTTAGACATTTTTCATGATTTTTTCTGGCCCAAGCTTGCTTTTGTAACTTTTTCACCTTTTCTCAGAACTTTCTCTTTTTAACCTGGACAGGAGAGTTAAACAAAATATCAGGGGACCCTGGGAACATGAATTTTTTGCCCTGAATCAATAAATTTTCCTGGGGCTTGAGAATTCAATGCATGTTATCAAAAGTTACTCTGGGGGGTGAATTTTGGATAACAGGTTCTTCTGTTATCTTGGGCATCCATTGGTCTTCTACCACGTGCTAGATTCAAACCATCTCATCTCCTTTGTTTTCTTGCTTATGTTGTTTACTCAGATGCTCATATAAGTCTAGGCACTCTTCATAGCTATGGTTCTTCTCATAGAAAGAACATGAATTATTATGAGCACATTTACGTCTATAGTGATTAGGGGATCCACACATATAATATGTTCCACGAGGGAACTCTCCTCTTCCTCCACCATGGCCTCATCCTCCATATCCACCATGATATCCACGTCCTCTTCCATGACCTCCTTCAAAATTCCCCTCATTCCCATCATAGCAAATTTGATTATGATCACGATCCTTGTGCTCATTCCTACCCTTAGAATTATCTGTTATACTTGTCTGTCGCACTCTAATGTCTATAAAATCATGGATCTAACCAATCAACTAAAAATCCTCAGTATCATGGGTTGTGGACCTACAAATCTTGCAAAAGCAAGATACATTCTTTCTTATCATGTGTTGTAACAAAGGAAAGTGACGAGCATCATGGTTTAAATGGAAAATTTCATAGTCCAGTAATAATGAATGTATAGATCTATGAGGACAAATATCCTTGGTGTGACTTTCCACTTCACAATCTGCACACTAGATTCTTGAGCACGTTTCATGGGCTGAATTTGTCGACAAATTTTCTAGTTGTTTAGCCATAGCTGAAATTTGTGCCTCTAGAAAAGGACTAACGCCAGTGTCATTGCTCCTAATTTCCTCAGCACATAAAGCTACTTCCAGCACTTTTCATGGATCCATGTATGTCTTATGTGACAATGCGCTCCTAAAAGGTGTAATCAATCCTCCAACGAACCACTGTGCATGCTGGATAGCATGTATATCATAAGACAACTTAGATAGAAGTGTCTTAAAATGAGAATCATACTCATGTAAACTTTCAGTAGTGCCTTGCTTGATATCTTTGAGCGCACTTATACTCTTCTACTCAAACTCAGGATAATGGAACTCTTTTAAGAAAGTATCCCTCAGTGCTACATAATCCATTTAAGTTTGATCAGGGTCAAATTTCCTATACCAGCTGTGTGCGTGCCTATTTAATGTAGTAGTGAATTGACTTGAATTTCACTCAGTAGCTGTAATCCCTTTAGCCCACCACAAAATTTCACACATATGTACATGTTCGGTAGCATCCTCTATACCTCTATACTCCGATAGACAAAGGGACACTCCATATAGATATTCTATGGTTGCTGTGGACCTTGACCACCGGATCCAGAACCTCCTAGGTTCCCTCTTCCTCCAGAACCACCAGATCCACTGGAACTTGAACCACATATACCTCTTGATCCTCCACCTGTATCTAGAGTAGGACCTATAGATGTACTTCTCTTTGCTCCAACAATAGTACTATACTGAACCCCTATAGTTTGTGAGGTAGCTCCACTTCTAGAGGTGAATCCAACATTCTGCGCTCTCACATTCTATGCATATGACATGCCCAAGAATGCTCCTCCATCTAACATTAAAGCTGTTTGTCTTGCCATTGATGTAATTAATCCTTGACTTACTCCTGCTCTCCTACTACCCAAGTTATCTTGCTGATTATTTGTCATACTAGATACTAAAAAACCAAGCACAAAGGCTAGGTCACCAGGTGAATTAATATGCGCACCTGTGGCCCAAGTTGTCTCTACTGGAAAACTTCCATGTAAGGCCGAGATGAGATATCTATCATGCTTTACAATATGGGGGAGTTACTGGTGCTCTAGCTCCATGTCCTCTACGTGAGCCATAAATCCTTCATGAGCCATTTCTCTCCTTAATGCCATACTTTCTATAATGGAACACAACTTCTCTATTTCCCTCTCACGTGCCTCATTATACTTAATTTTCCTTTCTTCTCTCTACTTTTCCACCGCTAAGTCTACCATCTTAATACCAAACTTGTTCCTACCTTCATACATGGTGAAGTTTAGTTAGCGATCAGCTTACTCTCCAAGTTCAAGGTTACCATCAAGATATTGATCGCCAGTGGAATATTGTGTAAATATGTTCCTCTTGGATACCTCAAAAATTGAAATTCAGTGACCTCTGGGCAAGAGTATGTTGAAATTGAGTATTCCAGAATATAACTGTTTAGAACACCATAAAACCACGTATCCACCGCACGATTCCAAATTAGATCAGCATCATAAAGATCCTAAAATTATTACTGTGTACAGAAAAGTGCATGATATCTCTAATTCCACTAAGACATATAAGCCGTAAGCCACTCGTAAAGTTCTACTGAAAAGATAGCAAAAAATATCTCATATAAACCATCATACAGGTTCTATTCTACCTAAGATCCTGCGTTAAACTCAGATCCACTACTAAACCGTCATGCATATTCTTCCTCCAGATCATGTATCCATTCCTCAATACTTTCTAGAGTTAATCAATATGCCTTCATTGTGAACCATCCTAAAAACAATTGAAAAATAGGTTCTGGCAACAAAACCAATGATGCAGCCTAGAATTTGTAAGATAACACCCTAGTCACGCTGGCACATCACTCAGCCTAGACTAAGCGCTCACCTGAAGCATGCAAAAGTACCAGGTCCCTCTTTAGGGTTGCTGTAACATGATGATAACATGCTGAAGGAAGATATATAAGGACTCATAACTAATCCCTTATTCTACATTACATGCTACCCATGAATCCATTAAAGAAAAAACTTAAATAGTAATCATGCTTGAATACTAACATGGACTACTCAATTACACAGAATGACACTTAGATTCAACCAATATCCTCCATCTATTAATAATTATAGAAGCTCCTTATAGTATTGTAAATTCATCTTAAGGCACATATGAATATGATACACATATTCAGAATCATACATACATGTCTATATCTCTCTGATACATCATACATATATCTCTACTATGCACCTAACCATCATATATATAGGGTGGGGACTTTCCCTTCACTGCTTAACTACTCTAGAAATAGGTTGCATGCTATTAATAGTCACATTCCATTTACAATTATAACCACACATGTAAGTGAAATATCTATAGTCCTCGTATAGATAACTCAAGTGCTCATTCTATTCTTAGTTTGACTTCATGCATAGACATATGAACTACTCTTCTAGATATAGACAATGGTTGGTGCACACTTATCTGCATTGTTGATGTGTTCCGCATGCCATCTTCCAAAAATATATCCACATGCCCAAAATTGGCTAAGTCCCAAAATCCAAACCTACCTTCCGCACGTGGGTCCTTCCTGTCCTTCTGTGCCTTCAATCCTGGCCTTCTATCCCGCGCAGACTCCTTGTGTGATATTTGCCAAGTAGTCTTTGATCAACAACATTGAAATGTTATGTCCACATTTGATAGACCAAAGGGAATTTTTTGGTATGCAGATGTTCCCCACTTGGTTGTAAATGCTATTTTGAATTAATCCTCTTCCTTGACCAGGATCTAGTTGAAACCCAAATACCCATCTAGCATGGAGAACCTTTGCGCTCCAACCACAGTATGTAGAATCTATTCCATTGAAGGTAAAGGATAGTTATCCTTTAGAGATGCCTTATTCAAATCTCTGAAATCAACACAAAGTCTGATTTCACCATTATTCTTATGTACTGGAACTAGATTTGTAACCCAGGTAGAGTATTTGATGGGAAAGATAATCTTTTCCTCAATGAGTTTGGATAACTCCTTTCTCATGAGGGGCATTATCTTTGGGTTAACTGGCCACTGTTTCTATTTGAGGGGGTTTATACTAGGATCAAAGTCAATGGAGTGTTGAACAATACTTGGATCAAAACCTTTGAGGTCTTCATACTCCCATGAGAAAATGTCACTATATTTTTGGCATGTTTTTCTTCATGCACACAAGTCTTGTTGAGCAACATATCCTTTTTACAAGTAATAGTAATGGAGGAGCTATCCTCTTGCATGGTACACATGTACCTTTCTACACCCTTGAATTCATCATCAGGGCTGAAAATTTTCTCTAAGGTGACCAACCCTTTAGGCAACTTATTTGTCTTTAGCTTTATTACATGGTCACAATAGCTGTCATGCAAGTCAACTTGCATACTTGATGAAAATTCAGCTTCATTCTAGGTAAGTTGGACGATCTATGCATCATTGTAAAATACTTTCCAACTGGTGTTATTATCTAGAATGGATGGTATGATCACCATCTTAATGTGCTGAGTCTTTCCTTTGACAAATTCCTCAGCAAGAGAAAATTGTGAACTGAGTGTGGCCATTTGGTCATCTTCTTTGTTCATTCTAAATGGGACTACCCGCAAATTAAGGGCATCAAATCTCTCAAGTAGGTCCCAAAATATATGTTTATAAGATTTAAGAAGCATATTATTTATCTGGCATTTTTTGGTGACCTGGTGGAAGATCAATTATGTGTCCCCAAAAATCTGCAGTGCTTTAATTTTCTTATTTTTCAGCAATAAACAAGCCATGCACCAGTCCTTCATATTCAACCACATTTTTAGAACATGCAAACTGAAATCTATGTGCGAAGAATAATTTCTCATCCTTACAGGAAATGAGAACCACTCCTGATCCTACACCATTTCTACTTCTGGATCCATCAAATTATAAATTCCATAAACCAGTTTGAACTTTGTCTCCTATGAGCGTGCCCGGAAGCATAGCGTCTTCTTATAGAATGTAATAAGTACCAAGCCCATTTTAATAGGATTCTATTTCTTCAACATAGGGATCAAATTTGTGATACCTCTTTTCCCATTCATCAATTACTAGGTTTGGAACAAATGGTGGAAGAGACTGCTCTTCAGGAACTGAAACTTGTTCTTCTTGGATAAGACAATTGACTTGGAGAGGGGATGGGACATATGGCTCTACATGATAAGAAAATATAGGCTCAGCCTGTATGGTAAACCGGGTACCATACCTTGTCTTGAGTAACATATGAGACCAATCAAAAGACATGTAACCACCCAATTTAGCAGTAAATTCTCTTGATAGACATAGGGCAAACAAAGGAGGTAGGTTAATAATTGACACATCTTGAGTAATTATCAGGCTTGGAAATACATGGAGGGTTAACTCAAGATACTTGATGACTCCTAAGGTGGTTACAATTGAGACATCAAGTTGTATGACTCCTTTAGAAAAAGGGCTATATTTCAGACCTAAGACATCAACTATCTTCTTAGGCATAACATAAGTACTAGCGCCTGAGTCAATCAAGTAGTTATGCACTAGGTGTTTTCCTAAAATCAAGGAAAAATAGAAGGGTGGGGTTTTTAAAACTTTACTTACTTGTTTCTCCTCTTCTTGGCATATTTTGACAGAAGTGTGTGGCTTCTGCATAACTGGGTCAGCACGCAGAAGTTGCACCAAAGCTTCATGCAACAGATATTGCTAAGATGGAAAGGTCAGGGCATCCCACATTGTGATGTTTATGTTTTCTCTCTTCATCTGGTCAAAAATGTTGAATGGAAGCCCCCCCACCTTGTGCATTTGGGGAACAACATCCCTTCTTAACTGTTTAGGTGTGGAAGCCTAAATTTTAGCCGGGGAAGAGGCCTGGCCTACCAAAGGATGAGCACATGTTGCTTCAGAAGGAGCCTTACGTGGGACATCCTGCATAGGGATTTGAACACTTTTTTTGCAAGAGGTCTTGTCTGACTCTTTTTTCTTCTAAAGATCTACTCATATTACTAGAATTGTGACCTGCGTGTCTAACTCTAATATTCTTTTTTATATCTTGTGTTGTTCATAACTTGGGCGCGTGGTCTGTTTGTATCTTCTGCAGCTTGGTTGATTACACATAAGTCCTCCACACCAAATAACATAAAATTGGTTTCCAGAGGAGCTTCTAGTCTTTCTGGATTATCTGCTTCATGGGTCCTTGTTGAGGGCTCACAAGATGAAGCATTCTGGATCATGAAGGCTTGGGCATGCACAAAATTAGCACAATGGTACTGACTATGAGGAATTTCACAAGGGAAACACCATTTTAACTCTTGTGCCAAGTTGTTCTAAACTGGAAAGAGCACTTGGATCATGTTGGGTGCTGGGAGAGAAGGTGTGGGAGGGACAAATTACAAGGGTAGATGTGTATTAGGCTGCCATTTATCATTCTACTGGTTGGGTGCATATCTTTAATTTTCATATTGATTCTTCTAAGGATGATTGCCTTGGCCATGCACCTGATTGGAAGTGCCTCTATACACTTGCGCTAGTTATTTTTCCAATGATACAATTTTTTTGACAAACTTCTGATCACAACCTTCGTTTCTTCTTTTTGGAGAATTTCTTTAGCCTTCCTTTTGCTGTGATGGATAATAGGATGTTGAGGCATCTGGTTTCATGCTTTTCTCAGGAGTAGGAATAGGGGCCACAGAAGGCTAGGGTGCTTGTGACATCTTTAGGAACAAGAGCATGGGTGGTCTAGGAGCTAACTTTCCCACATGAATGAGACTATTTTCAGCCCTTACTGTAATGTTATAAGCAGCTGGTAGATTCCTACCTCCCATAGATTGGATCATAACTAAAATATTGTTGTTGAGCACCTTTAGATAATAAAGGAAAACATGTTGGGTTATAGGTCTTACCACAAGAGGGATTCTATCCCAAGTCTTCTAAAATATGATGTTGAAATCCATCATCTACTCATTGGGTACCCTCCTTGTTATTGTCAGTTGCTCCACCAAAGATATGTGATTTAACTTGTCTTCGAAATAGCTGTATAGAGATGTTCCCAGCTCATCCCAGGTGCCATTAGATCCAAGTCTTAAGCCTCTATACCACTAAAGTGATTTACCTTTGAAAGAGGCCACAAACAACCTAACTGCTACATCATTATGTGTGATCAGATAGAGTGAACACACATTTTCCACATCCTGGATATGCTCCTGAGGGGTGACTTGATTCTCACTAATAAAGTAAGGAATACTCTTGAGTGTGACATTTGGTATATCATGCTACATGGCCAGGAGTAAGGGAATCCCTCCATAAAATTTTGCAAAGCTTCTTAATGGAGGAGGTGGCTGATGCACCATTGTAGGGAACATAGGTTGTTTTTTTTCAAGAGGAGTTGAGTGGGCGCGGCGCGTTGGAGATAGAGATGCACACGTGAGCTTTCTGGAACAAAATTTTCTCATAGATAGATAGAGGTATTCAAAAGAGTCTTTAGCTGCTGCACTTCTTCATGTGGACACTCTTCTCATGAAAGGAACTTAGGACTACTAAAACAGAGATCTTTAAAATGTTGGGAGTCACCATATGTGTCTAAAATGAGCCTCCAAAGGCTGACACACAAAGTCCACACACCAAAACTTAGAGACATGAAATTTGAGCTTTCAATGCTTCTCCCATTGGGTGTGCCAGAAACTGTTGGTTTCTCAAATGTAGACCCACATCTTGGATATATAAGAAGGGCCAAGGTGTCTTAGACCACAATGGAACCATCCCCAAGTTATGGGACCTCATGCGCTAGGGAAAAATATTCGGAGAAGACCAATTCCTCTATCTATTTCTACTGCTACAGCTACTCCTAGTGTTAAAAGGGGAAACTAAGCTAAGAATTCCAAGGGACCAAGGAAAGAAGGATAACATGAAGTAAACTACACTAAAAGGTGATAGCACCAGAAAAGAGGGATGGAAACTATATGTTCTGAGCGAGAATGACAGGGAATGTGTGGAAGGAGGCTAGGAATGAGTAGCACAACCAAACACGCATTCACCAAATCGTTCTCATGGAACACAACCAAACATGGAACTATAGGGGACTTGAAGTAGCATAATAATACACAATGCAAGAGAAGAGGCAAGAAGAAGGAATGGAAACACATTAGGATAGTGAATAGTCAAAAAATGATGCTTCTATTACTTCCAAAAATACACATAACTGTTACAATCATAAGGAGGCCGATATCCACATGTAAGAGCCAAACATGGAGGTCTATAACTCAAATTATAGAAAATATGGAGTCTTTAGCAACATGCGTAAGGATCTAGTGTCCAACTTTTTACAATGAGCCCTGACCTTGGTTTTTATAGATTTAGCACAGAGGGAATAAGGAGAGAGAGAGAAATGGGAAAAAATAATTCTAAGCTCAACCACCATCGTTAATGCCTCTTGCAAATCCGCCCCAAATCCGTAATGTCTGCATCAATTACTTGTTCAGTGCCTTGAAGGAGGAGGAATGACAGATTGAATTGAATCATATCTGGTGGTTGAAGAAACCTGATTCTACTTTAATTTCATGATAGACATTTCTTTATTTCCTCCCCACCTAACTTCTATAAAATTAAATATTCAGATCTCCAAGGTGTAAATGAGGCCAAGATATTTCCAGTGGTGCCAGATTTTTCATATTTTGAGCCCCAAGTCAAAAGATATGTTTGTTTGAAATTTGAATCGCGGGTGCGCAATATTTTAAAGAGTTTACTATACAGGGTCCATGTGGTAGCCTCACGCACCTTGGAGATTTGGCCCCTACCTCCACTTTTGAAAATGCACCAGACCGATACATGGCAGCTTAGCGCTTGTTTGGAAACCTACCCAAAATTTGATCTTTGAAATAGCACTGTGCTGACACTTGGCACCGTCCGCTGGCCTAATTCTATTTTGACTATTCAACCCATGACTCTATCCCTTTTTTGGACTTGGGAGACATGGAGGGCCCATGCTTCTTTGGGGACTACCTCCAAACTTTCCTTTTGATATTACATCGTTGATCCACATGGAGGATTCCGCTGGTTCCCCATACTTCATCATTTTTAGGCCCTCTTTTGCTTTTAGATTTGACCTCTGTTAACCATTTGCTACATGGAGGGCTGGTGCAAGTTTGAGTCTTTGGCATGGATCTCACTTTTAAATGTGTGTCGTTAAGACACTTGACACCCTTCACTGAGTCGAAGACTTTTCAATGGCTGGTATAACTTTTGGGGATCTTGGATGCGTGGAAGGTAATGAGGTTACTATTACAGGAAGGATAACCAAATATAGAGACCGACCTTAATCGAGTATGACCGATGCCTGTTTAGAGGGAAACCAATGAAATTTTAGGTTAACCGATGTTAGTAGAGGCGGAATGGTAGAAACTCAATAAAATTTGGTTTTGGAGATTCTCTGTGATTGTACAGAGAATGGAAGAATGAAATAAGAAGAGAATTCTTAGAGATGCTTGGCATTGGATGTGGGAAGCTAAAAGGTTATGGGTGGATTGGTAGGAAGGTGAGGATGATAGGATGCAAAAGAGAATATGATTTAAAAGAGAAAGCTAAAGAAATGATGATCTAAGTATGGAATGATGCAGATCAAAACACACTTGTATTTACAGACCTGGTGGTTGGATGAAGGTGATGGTTGATCTGTGAAATTAGTGGTCAGTGTCACAGAATTGCTTCCCAAAATTCTACCGTGAATGCCAATGTCTTCGTATTAGTCTTGGTTCCATCTAGGGTGTGTCTGGATTTTTGAGAGGGCTCTGGTTCATGCTTGCATGTAGATCTCTCTCTCTCTCTCCTAACTTGAATAAGTATTCCAACCTCTACACCAAGGTTACCGAAGTGAATATATGGTAACCGATGATGGTTTAGGTTAACCAATGTCATTTTAGGGTTACCTAGCGTCGATTATGGTGGGAAGTCCTAGGTTTACCAAATTATAAGATCTTGGCTATCTTTTGATTAGTTATGCCCATTGGTTTGGGTCTAAAATGGTATTTTTCGCTTAAGTAAATGGGCATGCTATTAGAGAAAGAATAGCCATCCAATGTTAGGGTTATACCAATTCTCAGTTAGTTATGGTAAGTAGAGATTGAGTCTTAATTAAAAGAAACATGCTAAAAATAGGTCCATGATGAGGTGTTTACGTGATGTGGCTAGGTGAGGTGGTCAAGTAAGGATATTTATTAAATTAATTAAAATAATAAATTCAATTAATCATGTACACTATGGGATATGAATGTGTAAGGTATGGCTAATGATTAACGAGGTTATAAGGGTGGAAGGACCTAATTTTTGGTGTCTACAGACATGGTCATTTATTGAGAGTCTAAGATACATCGAGCTAATTTCAAACTCAGGATGATAGGTGTGTAGAGGTTAAATTGGCTCCAAGCAGATCGATGAAGAAATAAACAAGAGAAATATCATGGGTTTTAGCTTAGCACTTAGATATGTTGACCGAGGTAGGCATAAAGAGATCAACCTATTATATTAGCTTGGCCAAGGTCGTGGATGGCTCGATGGAGCCAAGCAAATCACATGAGCGGAAAAGATCTAGGTTGATGGCTCAAAATTTTTGGATTTTTTAGGATGAGGCTTGCCATACAAAATTTTTGAGCTCGTCTAGGGTCAATTTCACATTGCCAAGTCTCTATGAAAACCTGGAGAGGGCCTACCCTTATCAAGAAGTGCAAGCTCATAGGATGAGATGTGGAAAAGTGTGCATGGTGATAAACATAAAACACCAAGATCAATGAGAAAAATTCATGAGGAAGGTAGAATGATTAGTTCTACATGTATAACGATGAAGGATGAGTTGCATAGAAAGCCTGAGTTGGAAGTGAATGCATAGGTGAGTTCAAGATCAAGCAGTTTACATGAGGATACTCGATCTTGGAGACAAAACTTGACATTGGGATGGCCGAGTTGAGGCATGCATGGAATAAGTTCATGGTTTAGAAGTAAAGGTGAGCTCACAAGGAATGTGTCAGTTAGACTCAACACCAAGTTGGATAAATTTTTTAGAGTGTTGGCAAGAAAAATTTTCGGGTAGACAAACTTTTAGATTTCTTGCCTATGCTCTAGGAATATAAGTCCCTCTACTTAACCGGTGCAGCTACTGTATATGCATGTGCAAGAAAATGTGGCTTTTTGTGGTGGCCTTTTGACCAAATAGAATTTGATGAACACAAAGTATCATGTAATCCCTTAGTGAAAGAAATCTATAAACTCCTTGTATTGATGCTTAAACAGAAGTTGTACATAGTGTGAGAATGGAAGAAATTAGAGAGTGGAGGAAAGTAAACGACAAATGGCTATCTCCTTTTCTTTCTCTAAGTACAATGTATTTTGGAGTTTATAAGATCAATCACCAACCCTTTGATATGGGAATGGATTTAAAATTTATAGAGTAGAATTGACTCCTCGTCTTCTTCATGGCCTTCCATATGCCTTATTTCCAACTTTAGACTATTCATATTCCTACAAAATATTTAAGTCCCTTTTATAAAATCAAGGCGACTTAATTTACATTATGTTTTTAAATTCACTTTTAAATGACTTAAAGGCATATCAAAAATTGTAAACCCCAATGAAGAATTAGAGAATTTGAAGGGAGAGAAAGTTGGGGGAGAGGGAAGAGAGAGAAGAGGAGAAGATTAATCATGCCGATGAAGAATCTACTCCTGTCGACTCCTCAAAAGCTTGATTAGATTAACCCCGATACCTTTGAATCCTTCATGGTGAATGATTTTATTTTGCTGTGGATGGGTCTCTATGAGAAATTTCTTTGGTTGCAGGTGAGAGACCACCTCGAATGACTTAGAGACACCATAAACTAAGTGTTCATAAAAATATTGAATGGAATCCTTGGCAACCACAAGTTTCACTTATGAAAATATCCTCTGAAGGGACCGAATGTTTTGGAACAAATCTTTCCTTGATGCCTTGCGGAATTACCACACTACTTAGTTGAATTGGACATGATCCTGATGAGACATACTCTTGAGTAGTATGATGGTGTTGACTGTGGATTCTACCTCATACATGAGTGTTAAAAGACACTGTTTAGATCCATGAAAGTGATTTCCCTTATACAATTATTTCCCTTGCAAATATGAACTTCACTCTTCCTTGACACCCACTATGTTTGGAAAAGGTAACTATTTCTAGCACGTGTTGAGAATTTTCCCTTTCTGGGTTCCAATTGGTGATGTAAACTTGAATGTTCAACTCTCAGTGTGATATCTATGAGAAATACTCCTTTTAGAATAACCATGTTATTTTTAATAACTGCCCCCAGGACAACTTACTATTTTTGGGAAGTGCAAAAATTAGCTAGACCTCAGATGATTATGGTAGTTTGAATTACGCTTTCTTCCTACATCCCCCCCATCTTCTGGATTGATTTTCTATTTTAGGCAGGTGCTTGTGGGATGACTTACTATTTTTAGCAAGTGCCAAAATTGGATCAAAATGCTATTTGTGAAGAGTTCTCAGCTGCAGTGCATCTTCATTGTCTCCATCTTCTTCGTGAGTTCTTCTGTTATCGACTTTCCCAAAATAGAAGTCCTATATGAAAGAGACTTGCTATTTTTAGAAATTGGGATTCTAGATGTCAGATTGATGTGGAATTTTTTTTTGATATGGGTTTTTTCCCAATATTTCCCCTCTAAAATTTCAGACCCGTCCGCTTAATAGTCCAGGAGATTTTAAACTTTCAAATTTCAGAACTGGCGGTGCTTATGGACGCGACAACCATTAATGGACCTCAAAATTGAAGGTATGGTTTTCTCCTCCATTTGTGATTTTTTTTGTATTTTTTATGTGGGGTTATTCTTCTGATGCTTCATGTGTAATTCTACTTCGTTTTTCCCAACGGTTTGACGGGAAATCCCACTTCTTTCTTCATTGAGCCAGAAAGGAGATTTATTCATTGTGGATGCTCTGTCACATGAGAGGAGAGTTTAAGGGTATGTTTTTGATGGTATTGGATAGAGGAAAAAATAGCAATAAACGGTTCATTGATTCGTGCACTGGTTTGCAAGATTTGTTCATATTTCTATTTTTTGGCTATGGAGATTTTACCATTCTCTTCTTCGTTGTTCTTCATTTCTCCTTCTTAGCTTGATGAGAATTCCCTCCGACACCTTCGTATCACCATGGGAAAGGTATTTCAGTTCCTTGGTTGATTCGAGCTGAGTTTTTTGCAATGGTGGAGTGATGGAAGAAATTTGCAGAGGTAGAATGTATGTATGGCTGTGCACGGGAGTGGAAGCAGTTAGAAGTAGGGAAACAAGTCCAAATTTTAATTTTTTAAAAACATGGGGGGATAGGGCTGGGAAAATTTTCTTTTCCCTGATGTCCCTCACCTCAAAGGGATGTGAGGGACATCAATTTATATGGTGTTATTAGAGGTGACACGTGTCCTTGATCCGACGACAGGGGATGAATGCTCAAAAATCAACTTTAAAGCACTGAGGAACTGGAAGTGGGTCACATGGATGACCCAAACTCTCTCCTAGAGGGCTATGAAATTTTTTCAAGGTTTGATGTCCCTGACCTGCGAGGGATGTGAGGGACATTAGTTTGCATGGAAATCCTATATTTGACATGTGTCCTTGATATGATGACAGGGGATTTGAGCTTCAAAATTGCGCCTGGAGGCTGAACTGTCAAGTTTGAAGGTCATATGAGGGTCCCAAAGGTCACATGAGAGCTAGGAGAATTTTTCCAAGGTTAGTGTACCTAACCTTAGGAACTTCAAGGACACGAAATCCCACCAAAATCCTGGTGCTAACACGTGTCCTCTTAAAAATTGACCAACTCCTAAACTACCTTTGAGAGGGCAACTTGGAATGATGATAACTTGAGCTCCTGATGGAATTTCTTGGTGAAATTTTACATGAACCTTACCAAAAATGAAATTTTGAATCAAATTATGGGGGTCTTGTGTCTTGATTCAACCATCTAATCCCTAAAAAATTGGACTTGTGATTTGAGACTCCGTTTGTGCCTAAGAAAAACTGACTACAAATCCTATGCGCAAAGGTGTTGTGAAAAATATGATTTCACCATAATTTAGGGCTTGGAATCATATTTTTAAAGATGTTTATTTTTTCTTCTAACTCCATCTAGAGCTCTCAGAATCTTCATCTAAATCCCGAAAACTATTTTAGGCCTGTGCATTGCCTAGGCTTATGAACCCTAATTCTAGCGAAACTGCCTCAACTTCTATAAAACCTTCTAAAATATTCCTAAATCATCTCCATCATTCCCTAAGATCTTTGGATATCCTCCACATCCACTTATTCTCTTTGGTTCCAGTCCGTGAGGTTGCTCCAGCTCTAGGAAGCCTAGTGATAGCCCTTCCCAAAACTGCATGTAGCTTGTAAATGAGCTCCTAAAATCACCTAGGAGGAATGAATGGAATTTCATAAACCACCTAGGGGGATGATATAACATTATTTGGAAGGTCATTTGGATTGACCAGACAGATCTGAGGTATCTTGGAATGATAGAATTGAATATTTTAACACATGGGTATAGTTGTCATGCTCTGAAATTGTTAATTTCCCTGTTGCACATTTACACAACAACACAAAGCTTAGGTGAATTCATGTTTCAAAGATCAAGAGTATTCAGGTTGGCTTAGGTAGGAGAGATAGAGCTTAGAATATGAGCTCAAATACATTAGCAAATAAGATCAAACACATGTCTTTACATAGGAAAAATGAGAAGACCAAATCAACCATGACATAAACAGAATGGTTCGAGCTCATGTTAGGAATGACAAGAATGTAAGGAAAAGTTTAGATTTTTTATCAATATTGATAATGACACAAGGGGGAAAGCTTAGGAAATCTTGGAATCAAGCTTTGGGTATTTGCAAGGTGTAAGTTAGCTTGTCAATGAGCTCTGCATGGAATTAAGTGAGCGAGTCGACCGAGTTGCATCGATGATGTGAGGAGATGCTTTCAGAACCTCCTTTCGGACATCACTTTCAAAATTCCCTTTTGAAATTTGATGGAGTGAGATGGATAAAATGGGAAAGGCCAAAAATCTTGAAACTTTAAAATTTCAGAGTTTTGGAGGTTTCGAGGTCTTAAAAATAGTTGGAGTCACTATGAGTGTAAGTTCAATTCGACCGAGTCATCCCTGATTTTCAAGGTGAGTCACAGGTCTCACCGGGAGTGGTCCAAGGCTCCTCATCAAGTACGTATAGATTTGAAGTGGCAAGCTCACAGTAATTCAACGCAATGTGAGGATAGTTTGATTAAAATCTCAGTCTATATACATATTGAACACATGCCCATGCAAAACAATAGAAAATGTAAATGTAAGGGCCCAGTGCAATAAATTAACAACTCGCCAAGTAAGTGGTTGATTAGTATACACCATGTAACTCAGATAATACTAAAAAAAGGTCAAATACGTCGTTCAATGCAAAGCATGTTGAGTGCTGAGATCATTGGGGAGTTGATCTCCGAGTTGAAAGCTAACAAGGCTGAGTGAAATGGTGAGAGATCTCTACCAAGTTAATAGGGTGGCTCGCTAGTAAAATTGGTGAGTTGGCTGGCAAGCCAATCACCTAGCTGTGTTATAAACCACAATACAAACACTCCCTAATGCCAAGGATGAAACCAAGGGGTCCCACAATGGACTGTAGGAGGTTCAAAATGCATTAAAATATTATATTTTAATCAAATGGAGGAAAAATTCAAAATTTGAATTTATAAAAGAATTACTAGTAGGTTGTTTAGCAAAATTCCTAAGAGGTCTTAAAAAGTGAATTTCACTCAAGAGACCACAACTTCCTCCTCGGTTTCCCATTTTTTCACAAAATTATAGTTGATGCAATCGAGAGAATGAGAGATACAAAATGGAATAATATTGAAATAAATTTTTAAAGGGTTTGGTATTCCACAATTGAAATAATTCTCATTCTGTGAATAGTGCATGGGAGGTGGAGTTACAATTAATGAGGCAAACATGACCAACAATAATGATTAATCATATGCTACATTCTGGACTAGATTATAGGGTTTGTTCCTTCTTTCTCTCAATAACTCAGAATTTTCCATAAATGTAAAAGGGGTGCTTATTCCAAAAGAGTTTAGACATTTTCCAAGCTTCCCCTCACTTCACAAGCTGAGCGGTTGTGAATTTATAGGCTTTCAAGCCTTTTCATCTCAAAATTTTAATGACAACCTATGTCTTTCCTTGCTATAATGATGCACTGTGAAAGTGCTTGATGTAATTGAAATCATGTTTTGTGATCAATTATATGTCCTTACATTATTTTTTCTACTTCTATTTGCCTCTCTCATGTTTGAAGGTGAATTTTGCAACTAGTGTTTCTTTTGCATGTTTCAAGAGTTATTGTGCTTATTCAAGGAATGAATTATTGTATGCGATTGGGTTTGTAATGCATTTCCACTCTTCCCATATTCATCTTTCTTCATTGGAAATATGATATTTTGGCTAGCAAAATCCTTTCTTGGTGTATCGCCACTTCTAATTTAGGTTTTATTTCTTGCAAATCTCTCTCCCTAATCCTCTTGAAATGTTAGTTTAGGTCTAGGTAGCCATTTCTATTGCATTAGAAGTAGTGTAGGGATTATTTTAGGACAAGGAAGCCAACCTTATCCAGAGGTTCAACTCAATCCTGAAAGTCTCATTACTTGAGAGGTAATCCCATGTTACCCAATCAAACTAAATGTCGTGTTCACCTTAAGGCCATTTGGGGGGTGCAATGATTTGGTGATAACAGTTTTTGGCATGCTCGGTGGGAAACAAGAGTCACATTTTTCACATGTGTGTGTATTGTGTTCACTTCATTTCATTAAGCTATTGTGCTCTTAGTAAAAATTCATCCTTAAGAGGTGTACCCAAGAACAACCAGTGTCTCCATTGGTCAAAGTAACCACCTCTCTATGTTTTAGACTTTTAGTTTTACCCATTTCCATCTAGTTTTCTTCCACATATTTTCATTTTTCTTCCATTCATGAAGTTGTGAAATCATGGATCCATTTCCAAAGTTGAGTTCCCACTTGCAGCAGAAAAAATACTTTCCATCTTCAGGCTATTTTAACCCACCTCCAGCTCCATTTTATGATAAAAATTAGAAGCATGCATATATTTATAAGCAGAGCCATGGTCAGTTTGATTGTTCACTTAACTATGTATATTTTCAAGAGTAGGAACATGCATATGTTGGAGGTTGTCCTACAATTGAAGATGTAAATTTGTAGCTTAAGATGCAGAAACTGGAGGTAGGAATGGTATAATCTAGAGCCACATCACAGATGGAGGCATTTAGGAATGGATTTAGGGTAAATTTTCCATGGGTTGGTCCTATGCTAGAATCTTACAACCTTATTAAAAAGATTGTTTTTATGACTAAAATTTTACCTCAACTTGAAGCTTGGTTCGAAGAGATAAAGGACAATGAGTTTAATGCAAGGAAACCTTGTCAATGGGTAGGTCCTACACCACAACCTCAGATTCCTCTTTCCATCTCCCAACAAATATCATTTTAGTCTAAACCTAAAATTCAAATATTTTCACTGTAATGCCTCTAACATGGATGAAATCTATGATGAATTCTATACTCAAAATTATAAATGTTGATATATGATTCTTGTTTGAAGATGGTGTAATCTTGTGAACTAAGTAATCATGTTTACTGTAGATAATGGGTAAGTGCAACAAGTTGGGGGACAAAAAGGGGGTCATAAGTGGACGTCATATTGCAAATAACAACATAATATCAACTTGTAGGGATTATTAGCAATGCATACACTCAAAATTAGAAAAACTTATAGTAATATGAATCATAGCATCTAGAATCTAGTTTCTAAAATACTAATTTTTTTAAAAAATGGACAAGATTAGCTATATTAAACACTCAAAATTCAATGAATTGTTTGTATTATTTTAAAATGCCTATAAAATTATAGTCCGTTTGCCCACTATTTGGATGACCAAAAATTGATATATATTTTTCTCCTTTGGTGAGAAGTTAGATGCCACTATCTATCTTGGGATGGATTTTATTTTTTATTTTTTGAGTAATATTTTATTTTTATTATTTTTTCCGTGAAAGTGGTATGAAAACATAAAGAAAACAGAGCACTTTCTGTTTGCCCACCATAACTTCATCAAAAAATATTGAAATCAAATATATATTTTTTGAACATGTATATAATTTCACCACGGTTGGGATGGTATAATTTTTATCACATTCTGATAAGTGAAACAAAATTTGCAGTCTTAAATCTAGACATAAACATTCACAGGAAAAAGTGTCTTAAAGAGCTACTATTAGTAAAAAATTATAAAATGATATTTATCCTATTCTATTCACTTATAAATCAGTATTTCTACAAAGCTAACAGTCTCCCCTACGCAATGGTACCATTTTTATGACATATTTTTTACTTTTCGTCATGGTTCAAGTCCGTGGAAGACTAAATTTGATGTTTTACTATTTTTAATGTAAAATTCAGGATTTGATGTCCACTTAATTGTCCCCCAACTTGGTGTACTTACCCTAATATGTTATCTTCTTATAATAGATTAAACCCTGCCATGTCTATTCTAAATTCAAAATGAAGTATTTCATTTCTTATTTTGCTAAATGTTTACTGCAGGTGGATAGAGGAAATTGATTCAGTCTAAAATTGTTCATAAGTCTTTATTGCATTTGAAATTTTTCTTCAGTCTTTATGGTTTCTAATGCAGGATAACTATACCTTGGATCAATTTCAGTGATCAAAGGGATGATTTCAATTTCATGATGTGAAGGTCATCTTGACCGAGCTCGGAAGAATGTTGGATTTATGAACCCAAATTTCCATAGGATCACGGGTGAATTTTTATGCTCACACCATTCACAAGTGATCCAATAACGTCATTTGGATTCTTCATTCAATAATGTTGAATTGGTAATTTTATAATTATTGGGGGAACCTAATTTTATCTAAGTTCCTAAGTTGTAATCCTATCCTAAGTTGAATGTGGATGATATTATTATCTTGGTTGAGTATGGAATGGGGTAATCCTATGCCTTATTACTAGGATATCCTAAGACTAAACTAATAAACTTTACCTAAGGACCTACGTTGTTTTTAAATCTAATGTTTAATAAACCTAACCTACATTCATGGAATAGTCTAAAGGGATGGCATATATGACATGTGAAGGGGTTTTGATGGAACTAATCTATAAGTATTTATGAGGTTTTAATGGGGCTTTAAACACCCTAGTACCACAAATTTTGGAAAGTGCATGAAAGACTAGTGGAGTTTGAGTTGTCACCTCTGCTAAAGTTTAGTTGGATGGAGTTTTAAAATTGGTTATAGAAAACAATGAGTTGGAAAAGGTAGGAAATAAGAAAGTACTCTATCAGTTTTTTTTACATTAATTGATCTCAGACATTGCGAAATACTGCCTAGGAAATAGGGGAAGTTGGAAGAAAATATGGTTTTCAGTTTTCATTGTTTCATTTGGTTTTTGTGAGATTTGTATCTCTCCATGTGGTTTTCCATTTTTTGAACCTCTAGTTCAAATATGTGCATATCTATTTTCACCTTGCATAGTGGTGATGGTAATAAGAATCAAGCAAGGAAGCTATAAGAGGAAGAAACGGAAAGTTTTAGAGCCTGGTTTTTGGTGTTTTCATGAAAAATTTGCTATCGAGGTTATGCTTCAAGATTTACAACAAGGAATAGAAGACATGAGCTATATCAGGCATGATAGGACCTATCTCTTTAAATCTTCTGATTTTATTTAAATGTCTTCATTAAAATAACTATACTCTTGATTAGAAACTCTCTAGTTCTAGTTTTAATGTTTCTTCACCTTGCTTTGATGGCATTTTGACTTGGTTTCTTTGAATGAATTATGATGTTGTGTGTGATTGTATCAATTATGAAGTCTGGGTTGTTTGTTTTTTAGTTTTTATTACCTTGTTTGCATCAAACTTTCTTAGATATTGATCAAATTTGTGTTTGTTTCATTGGTGGATTGTTACCTTGTTTAGGTAGCTTGAAAGAGTGAAAATGATGTCAAGTTTATGAATTTCACTTAAACTATTTCACCTTGTTATTATCAGTTGGAAACCAGCCTTATTGGGGGACTTTGTTTTGTCTATTAGAGATACCAACTTTACTTGTGGTTCACAAGGGCTTACATTATGACTATACTCCATTTCGATCATGAAGCTCCCTACAGATAATGTTTAGGACATACGTTTGCGATAGGATGAAAGTTCTTATACTCTTTGTGTTTGTTTATTTACTTGTTGATAACAAAGAAGACCAACTATTATTTGTCGACTTATTGCATGAGTGAATTTTCGTGGAATACCCAGCTTGTATCGAATTTGGCTATGCGTATTTTGCTTACCAGATTAGAACTAAAACAAATATTTTGTTTTATTTGATTAATCCATGTTTCAGAGGTAATAACCTTCATTGGAAGATGGTTAGATAGGAATGCATGTTGAGTTTTTAATTTCAGATCCCTTTCATTTGTTCGTTTCTCATATTATCCATTTTGGGGAATGATTGTGACTCTATCTAACTTTTTTTGATCTTCAGTGGCCATTAAAAATTTTCCTAGCACTGGAAGTGCATTTCTCTTGCAGGGGAATGTTTTGATATATTTTTCCCTTCATTGTTTAGATAAGTGGTAACTCTTTTTCGGGTAAACCAGTTGGTTGAGGAGACTAATATTTTAATTCTTCCTTTTTATTGTTGAGTTTACTTGGATCTAAAACCCTTTTTGGGTTGGCCTGCGAAATAAGGTAATGTCGGGTTTGGTTGTTCTAAGTTTTGTTATAACTTAAAAAGGTAGTGTTAGTGTGGTCTGGTTAAACCCCATTTTTCCTCTTGGAGGGAAGTATTCTTCTTTTAATGGAGACTCTTTTAGAGTTTTTCCCAATTCTTAAGTTTGTGGAATTTAGGATTACGTGGATGTAGATCAGAATTCTTTTCTTTTTCACAGATCTTACTTTCTTAGAAATTTGTGTTGAACATGGAATCTCCCTGACCTTGATTCTGATAGAGATTTTGTATGATTATCTATTAAAAGGTTTGGAATCTTGTGCTGCTATGAAATTTTGTTGTTTCATTAATTCTTAAGATCCTTTCATTGAGTTGAATTCAATATTTTGATAGGAATGGGACCTTGTGTAAGGTTTGATAACGTCTGTTATGTCTCTAATAGTATATTTTGGAACAATAGTTATACTACTATTGTTATTTAAGGGATTTCATGGTGTTTGATATGACTGTTCTTTGAGTTTTTAAACTTTGATTTGAATGCAGGCCTTGAAGGAACTTATTTAGCTAGATATATTGGTCTTATTTCTAATATTTTATTATCTAAACTTTTATTACCTGAAATGTTGAGACTTGTTCTTGATCAATCTAATCTTTAGACTCAGTGTTGAGTCTGAGTTAGGAAGGATTGTTTGATGAAATGATATTCAAATTCTTGTTTGATATTTCAGTCATAATACAAATTGTTAACATCTTGAATATATATATATATATATACTTATTATAAAAAGGAAGTTGTTTATATCCTTGTACTTCTTTTTGAATAAGCAAATAGATTGAGTTGTTGAACCTAAGTTGGAAGCTTGATTGAGAAGTTAAGATTAATTTTGAAATATGAATTTATTCTTTCTTAAATACTGTTGTTAGATTACTAGCAGGTTATAATGAGTTCATATTTGTGGTTGAGATAGAATTAATTATGTTGATTTGATTTGTTCTTACTTAAACAATACTTATTGTAGATTCTATGATCTTTCTCTCTCCTTCTTGGTTTTGTAATATTTTTGGAAATCCTTATGTTAATTGTAATTTGTGATTTCGGAACTATTTCATTAACAACAGGGTTCCTTTTATGAAAGAGTTAGATAAAAGCACACTATTTTAATGTTATAGCATTTATCATGCTCAGTTCATATGAATTGAATCATGCTAAAAAAATTTCAGATGGATTTCGTAAAAGATGAAAGGAGAAAGACATATATATATATATATAGTTACATATTTTTTACTAAAGAAATTGTCTCTTTATTATGATGACTACATAGTGACATTACTTGAAATATACTTTTGTCAAGAAAATAAGATGTATTAAAACTAGTTTTATATTGATGCAATGACAATTTTGTAATCCTTGAAATATTCCTAAGTTCAGTGAGTGGATCACTCCCCTTTTGATAAATGAATGGCTTGATGATTTTTGTTTTTTGATTTACTTATGAGACTTTCATTGGCTTAAGTTGTGATATATTACTAAGTAATATCATTCATTAAGGGGGAAATTTAGATATTTATGTGATTTGGGATTACACAACCTATTATATTTAATATTATATAAGCTTCTTGGATTAAGGATCTGCACTATTAGTTGATTTCATTTCACGTGAAAGAGCACAACTAAGTTGATACTCTTGGGTAGATCCTTAAATAGTAAAAAGGGAACATGATTAAATTGTATAAATGTGTATGAATTCTTTATTATGCCAAAGCATATGTGATATGTTTTCATAATTAGGACATTAGTCCTTGAAAAGGAAAAATGATATTTTCCTTGCAATTAAACGAAGAGCTTAAATTGAGAACTTGATAGGTGTTGTGATTAAAATATGAGGATGGTTGGTTGTGATTTCCTTAAGAAGATTTTTGTAATTGAAATATGATTGCTAAAAAAGGATAAGAAAAGGATTTATACTTCAACATTATGAATTATAAAGTAAAAGTTTCAATAAGCTTCTTACAAGCTAAAAAATGAAGTAAAAACATCTATTGAACACACCTTCTTAACATTAAGTTCAATCATGACATCATATGAAATAAAAAGATCAGGTTACGATGAACCTAAGCATGCATTTAGGGTGTTAGGAAGGAAAATTTTGTCTGCATACCTTCCTTTCATGTAAAATACATCTCGTAACCTTGTTGGGTTAACTAATGCTTAGTAAACCCTTAAAAGCATTGTTATCATTAAGCTATAAGATAATAATTAATTGGGTTAATAATATAATAATCTTAAGTAGGTTAGTCTAGTTAAGGGAACTCAGTTGGATGTTGTAACATAACAACTATAGTAGAGTACCTTCATAATGACATGGGTCATTATGAGGATACTAGGATGCAAATTTCTATGCCTCAACACCCCACTTAGTTCGATTAACTCAATTGACATAATTAGAAGTCTAGATAACAATCCCACCCTAAACAGAGATAGAAACATGAGCTATTGTTGAGGTCAACTCATGTTGATTTAGGGTGACTAGACACACCCAATCGATGTAAGTAGATTGAGTATGTCTATGTATCCTTAGTCACCAAGAGTAGTCGTCCAAACTAGTGCATATTACTGCCCTTATTTAGTGTGTAAATTTGAATTAGATTGGGTTGACAGAAGTCAAGAAAGACCATTCTAGATAATAGAGCAAGTGTGGTGAAGGACATGTTCCTTTTAACGACTATGTCATCTAGGAATGTAAACATGGTAAACATGTTTAAAAACTTTGGCCAAAGTATCACAAGCTACTAATTACGTTGTCCTATGTCACCTAGTCTAAGATGTACGATTTCAGATGAATATCGGTAACAGATATTTAGATAGGAATATTAAATAGAACACTTGGGTACCCATAAAAGGGTAAAGGAACCAAGTATACATAGTATACACTTTATTAAGTTAACATGAGATATCGGTTTATTACCGAGTCATGGAATGAGAGATTGGTGTTTCACCGAGTCATTACAGCTACATGTGGTGTTCTATTATGAGAATGATTGGCAATGAAACGTGTGTTCTAAATTATATTAAATTAGAACAAAGAACATTATGATAATTTTTTTCCCCCTTGTTTCTAAAGTATTAAAAGGAGGATGTTGCATTCACCAAATGCCCATGTTGAGAATTCTATTCCTTCATTTGCTATATTTCCATCCTAGCATGAATCTTCTGTTCCTCATTATTCCAAAGTTCCTTATTTTTTGCAAACGCCACCAAGACAAGATGCTATACCTCTTTCACCACCTCAAAAAGTGAAGGTAGCCATTGTGACCTAACCCACCTCTCCTCTTACATTCCCAAATCCATTTTGTGAAGATTTAGAATATGATTATAGTGAAGAAAACAAGGAGAAATTTGAGGAACCTAGTAAAGATGAGATTATAAAGAATCTGAAGGAGTGGACTACAAGATTGAACATCAAACAAGTTCCCCTCATAACTCAACCTCTATCCAAGGTTGAGATTCAAGAGCAGATGCTAGAGAGTGAGTTTGCACAAGAAAAATTGCAAGAGGATGATGAGAATCAATCTATGTGTTCAGAATGCATCGTACATGTCGGCACTATGTTCGTGGAGACTGTTAATTCCCCACAAGTTGCAAATTTGGTTGAAGAAGATCATGTGTAAGCTGAAGAAGAAAGAATCTCAAGTTTACAATTTGAATCTTATGAGTGCAATGACCCTAATTTCTAGGAACGTCAAGAACTTTCTGCACTTATGGAACAATGGAGTCACTTTCCAATATCCTCATCGAATACCATAAATGACCATAACGAGATTATTTCCATGGTGGAATCAAAAGTTTCAAGTGTAGATTATTTCATGTAGGAAGTTTCAAATTCTTCCCCTTCTTCCTTCTGTCAAAAATATGATTTCTTAGATGAATTTGATATTGCAAATTTTATGTTTAAGGGTGAAGAGGGCTATGGTGAACAAATTTCTAATATGAAGAAATCCATTGGAGAAGAATTCACACCAATAGTTTCAAACAATCCTCTTGAATCTGAATTGGAGGAATTAGATCTTCTACAACATTAACTGAATGAAGAAAGAGAGGGGCATGAGGAAGAAACTAAGTCGAATTTGAAAGCTTTGGGTGGAGATGAAATTATTGAGAGTTTCTTGCTGTCAATTATGGAGTCTAATTTGGTTAGTGAACCTATGATGGAGTAAAGTATTCTTGAAGATATTGCTTCTCCTAATGATCCTAAAAAGCAATAGGTAGATGAATCTGACTTTGCAGGTTTCATGTGGGATGATAAAGTCAAGAATACATAACAAATTTATCTTCAAATGGAAGTGAAAATCCTATATGACCAGTATGATTCAAACACTTGTAGTGATTTTCTAGTGACCTCATTAGAGACTACATATAATGATAAAGAGCTAAATTTGTAGAGGAAATTCTTGTTATCAAAGAGGGAAAAGGAAACAAAAAGGATGTCACTGCAACACCATTCATACAAGGATGTCTTCAAGGAAACTTCCTTGTCCAAATTAAAGCTCAAAGAAAAATGGATATTCAGAGGGTTAGACCATGTCCCATAAGGTACTTGGATTCTTTGGAGCCAAATGAAAATTTGCAGCCAGTCACATTTATTTCAGAATGTGAGGATGGATTTCATAGCCCCAAGGATAAGTTGCAGTGCCTCTGAAAAACAAATGCTGAAGAGGCATTATTTCTATTTCTAGCTGATGCCTTGGTGAACCAAGTGGAGAATTAGGCTTCTTTTAGTTTTTCACTCACAGTTTCAGCCATGTCCATTGTCAAATAATCCACATGGAAACCTATTGTGAAGAAGGGAAGCTATTTTGTAAAAACAATTTCAGGGTTCATTTAGTTCACCTATGCCTCCAATTAGCATAGTGGAGGAATATGTTTGATTTTAGAAGAATAATTGCATTACACACTCTGCATGTTTCATTTGAAGCTTGTATGATTTTTAATTATTTTTTACATGTTTTGTTTAGTATTTTTTGATCTTGCACATCGTGTAGGAAGGGGAATTTATAGACGCACAAAATTCAAGTGTAATAGAGTTCCATGATGTCCAAAACCAGGAGATGTTTTACTCAAATTTCTTCAGTATGTCATGCTTTCCAAGAAGTCATGGGTTCCAATGTGCTTCATATTTGACAACATTAGATTTTAGGACAAGGTCAAATAATCTACTTCAAGTTCTAGATCAGTTTTGGGAATATCAGATGACTCCATTCTCAATGGATATATAAGGCTATTGGACTAGTGTTTAGCAACCAAACATCCTTGAGAGGTCACCAAAAATGTTATCCAATTTTTTCTTAGGGAAAAATTAGACAATGCCCCACATGCCATTTCTAGTCATTGTAGGAAAAAAATGATCAAATGGATAAATCATGTATTAAGGGGTCCTATTGTGTTTCTGCTACCTCATGGTTAACTAAAGGAGCCCTAGAAGGTAAAAAATGAGGACAAGATCATTTCTTGAGAGGCTAAGATACATCAATCTAATTTCAAACTCAAGATGTCAGGTGTGTAGAGGTTGGCTTGGCTCCAAGGAGCTCGGTGAAGAAATAAATAAGATAAATATCACAGGTTTTAGCTCAGCACTTAGATATGTTGACGAAGGCAGGAATAGAGAGATCAAGCTATTGTATTAGCTTAGGAAATCTCATGGATGTATCGTTGGAGCCAAGGAAATCACATGAGTGGAAGTGATCTAGGTTGATGGCTCAACATTGTTTGATTTGTTAGGAGGATGCTCACCATACATAATTTGTGAGCTCGGCTAGGGTCAATTTAAAATTGCTAAGTCTCGATGGATACCTGGAGAGGGCCTGTCCTTATCAAGAAGTGTAATCTATTAGGATGATCCATGACAAAGTGTGCATGGTGATAAACATAAAACACCAAGATTGATGAGAAAAATTCACTAGGAAGGTAGAACGATCAGCTCTGCGTGTATAACGATGAAGGCCGAGTTGCATAGAAAGCCTGAGTTAAAATTGAATGCACATGTGAGCTCAAGATTGAGCAGTTTGCATGAGGAGAATCAAGCTTGGAGATAAAACTCTAAATTGGGATGGCTGAGTTGACGTATGTATAGAAGCAATTCACGGTTGAGAAGAAAAGGTGAGATTGTCAGACAGGTGTCAGTTGGACTCAACATCGAGCTAAATAGAATTTTTGAAGCTTGAGCGAATTTGTGTTTTAGAGCTCAAGGGTATTCAGGCTAGATTAGGTAGGAGAGATAGAGCTTGGAATATGAACTCAAATACATTATCAAATAAGATCAAATGCGGGTCTTTACATAGGAAAAATGAGAAGACCAAATCAACTGTGGCACAGACATAATAGTTTGAGCTCATGATAGGAATGACGAGCACACAGGGAAAATTTTAGATGTGTTATCAAGCTTGACAATGACACAAGGAGGAGAGCCTGTGATGGCTTGGAATTGAGCTTTGGGTATTCAAAGGGTGTAAGTTATCTCATCAATGAGCTCTGCATGGAATTCAGTGAGTGAGTTAGATGAGTTACATCAATTTTGTGAGGTGATGCTTTCAGAACTTGTTTTCGAAACCTCCTTTTGGACATCAGTTTCACACTTCCCTTCTGGAATTTGATGGAGTGAGATGGCTAAAATGGGAAAGGACCTAAATCTTGAAACTCCAAAATTTCATAGGTTTTGGGGTCTGAAAAGTTTAGGATTTGGGTTATTAAAAATGGTTGGAGTCACTGTGAGTGTAAGCTCATATCAACCGAGTTGTCCCCAATTTGCAAGGTGAGTCATAGGTCTCACAAGGAGTGGTGCAAGGTTCATCATCAAGAATATGTTGAGTTGAAGTGGTAATATCATTGCAATTTAATGCAATGTGAGGGCGCTTTGATTAAAATCTCAGTCTATAGCGAAGCGGTATAAAATTCAAATGTAAAGGTCTGATGGAATAAATTAACAACTCACTGAGTAAGTGGTTGATCGGTATATGCCATGTAGCTCGGATAATGCTAAAAAAGGGTCAAATTTTCCATTCAATGCAAAGGATGTTGAGTGTTGAGATCATTGGGGAGTTGATCTCTGAGTTGAAAGCTAACAAGGTTGAGTGAAATGGTGAGAGCTCTCTACCAAGTTAATAGGGTGGCTCGCTAGCAAAATTGGTGAGTTAGCTAGCGAGCCAATCACCAAGCTGTGTTATAAACCACAATACAAACACTCCCTAATGCAAAGGATGAAACCTGGGGGTCCCACAATGGACTGTAGGAGGTTCAAAATGCATTAAAATATTATATTTTAATCAAATGGAGGAAAAATTCAAAATTTGAATTTATAAAAGAATTACTAGCAGGTTGGTTAGAAAAATTCCTGAGAGTTCTTAAAATGTGACTTTCACTCAAGAGATCAAAACTTCCTCATCGGTTGCCCGTTTTTCACAAAATTATAGTCGATGGAATTGTAAGAACGAGATATATGCAATGAAATCATCAAGAAATTTATTTTCTAAGGGATTGATATTTCATAATTGAAATAATTATCATTTTATGAATAGTGCCTAGGAGGTGGAGTTGCAATTAATTAGGCAAGCATGGCCAACAATAGTGATTAATCATCTACTACATTCTATCCTAAATTTTAGGGTTTCTCCCTTCTTTCTCTCAACAACGCAAAATTTTATATAAATATAAAAGAGGTGCTTATTCCAAAAGAGGTTAGACATTTTCCAAGCTTCCCCTCACTTCACAAGTTGAACTGTTGTGAATTTGTAAGATTTCAAGCCTTTTCTTCTCAAAATTGTAATGGCATCCTATGCCTTTCCTTACTATAATGATGCACTGTGCAAGTACTTGAAGTAATGGAAGTCATGTTTTGTGATTAATTAGATTTCCTTACATTATTTTTCTGATTCTATTTTCCTCTCTCATGTTTGCAGGTGAATTTTACAACCAGTGTTTCTCTTACATGTTTCAAGAGTTATTGTGCTTAGTTAAGGAATTAATTATTGTATTATGTTGGGTTTGTAATGCATGTTCATTCTTCTAATATTCATCTTTCTTTATTGGAAAGATGAGAGTTTGGCTAGAAAAATATTTTCTTGGTGTATCACCACTTCTAATTTAGGTTTTATTTCTTTTAAATCTCTCTCCCTATCCCTCTTGAAATGTTAGTTTAGGTCTAGGTAGATTTTTCTATTGAATTGGGAGTAGTGTAGTGCTTAGTTTAGGAAGAGGAAGTTGGCCTTCTCCGAAGGTTAACCTCAAGCCCACAAGTACCAAAAATTGAGAGGTGATCCCATGTTATCCAATCACACATAATTTCCTGTTCACCTTCAGGCCATTCGAGGGGTGCAGTGATTTGGCGATAACAAATCTTATGTGGGATGAAAAAGTGACATATAATGTTTTGATATATGAAATTAATGATAGGTCATAATTTTGTTGAGGTTAAAGGAAATTCCTCAACCCACTTAGTGAAGTATTCAATAGTAGTGATGATTGAATGATGCTATTGAGATGATTTTGGATTGAACGATCTAATGACATCTAATCCCCATTGAGATAAAGGCCACAAGTCTTGTGCGGGTTGTAACGCTTGACTCAGAATATGAATAAGATTAGTATGAAGTTGAATTTTAACGTAATTTTTCACTTACGTACAACAATCCTTTGTGATAGTAGGCCAATAATACCCCAACCATATAATGAATTTAGTGAAGGTGTTGCCATTAAATTTACCACCAAATATGCCATCATGCACCTCTTGAATTTCCCTGTTTGACTCGTGTGTCTTAAGACATCGTAGAAGTATGTTGTTGAAACTATGTTTATATAAAATACCACCTATGATGATGAATAAGGTGGTGCACTGGAGAAATGATCGTTTAGGGGATTGTGATAGATCTGATGGGATTTTGCATTCCGAAAGGTTATCATATATTTACAAGTACCAAATATCAGGTGAGCTATTGTCAATGACATTAATGGATGATAGTTCATTTTGATATGAAGGATGATCTAAATACTGAATGAATACTAACATTTTAGTTTTATCCTTTGATTTTTCTATCTCAAAATGGATAAGAGAATTGAGAGATGTCATTTTGTCTGCAAATCTATTAGAAGATCGTGGAATACCTTGAATTGTGTAATGGTCAAATGCACCAAAGAGAAAATTGACAATGACCTTGTACTTCTGATGGACCTAATTTTTACATTGATATTCTCCTTTGACTTAACTAACAACAAGTTGTGAATCTCCGTAGATTTCCATATCATGGAAACCTAGGAGAATAGTGGTAGCAAGGCTCATTATTAAGGCTTCGTATTATTCCATATTATTAGTGCATTCAAAGTTGAGTTTGAATGATTATGGAATGAGAATGTTCTAGGGTGGTACGATAATGATATTGACACCTCCACCTTCTTGAAATTTAGGGCCGTCAAAGAAGAGGTTCATTTTGATGGGGGGTGAAGTCAGATTCATTAATTTTATTGATGGATTTGTCAGGAAAGTATTCATGAGGTGGTTGATCATTCGGAAGAGGTGCTTTAGAAAGTTGATTGGCAATGGCCTGACCTTTAATTAACTTTTGTGGTATAATTTCAAGATCAAATTCAGTCATTAGCATCAACCATCAAGTTATATGATCATTATGATATGGTTTAGTGTGTATAGCTTTAAGTGGATTAAAACTAGTGAAAACATACGTTTTGTGGTTGAGGAGATAATTTTGGAGTTTGGAAGTAGCAAAGTACAATAAACAACATAGTTATTCATCTTCAGAGTATCCTGTTTCATATTATGAAGTATGTGAATAATGTAGTACATGGACTGGTCACAACCTTGATCATCATAGTGGGAAAACATGACACCTAGGGCATGTTTTGAGGTAGAGATAAAAAGTATCCCCTTCACGAGGTGGTGTAAGTACATGGGGTGTTAGAACCTAAAATATTGGCTAAGTACCAAAGGGGATGCACATATGGGACCGGTGAGAAGAAGGGCACTCAGGGGAAAGCACACATGACAAAGGGGTTTAAGAAGGGTTTAAGTGAAACCAGGGTACGCGCAGGAAGTAGAACATAGGTTTAAAATACTTAGCCATATTTGGAATTCTAGAAGACACTCGAGGAAAAATGTGAGGGCCCGAATATGCATGATGAGTGGATAAGGTGTCCAGTATGGAACCTTGGAGGTCAATAAAATGATATTCCACTGTAAGGAATATTCCCAGAAGACATCATTGTAGAGAGTGGAGGGTTTGCAAAGGGATAAGATTTCACCATTGGAGGACCACATAGACACTTGGAATGTGATCTGTTCACTTAGAGAAGGCATGGCAGTGGGTGTTGATCCTCATATAAAGAGATGGTCAGGGTAGAGACAGAGGGAAGGGAGAATATAAAAGAGGAACAGAAAGGGAGGGCATGGAGATATACATACGAGAATGCAAAAAGAATAAGAAGTAGAGTAACAGATGTGTTACAGTAATGCTATGGTTTAGAGTAAATTAGTGCTAAGAGGGTTTTTAGGAATTCTCATAAGCCTTTGTATGACACTAGAGATTTTTAACAAGGGTTAAAATGGGAAAGGTATAGATAGGGTCTCATATGGGGATAGGATTTTCGGGAGTTAAGTCTCTGTCATTTAGTGTGTATGGTCTAAGATGACCTCTTTTGACTGTAATATGGCTATCTAAATCTATGTTAAATCAATGTATATGTGGTTTCAGTTCTATATATTTTGTTTAAGGGTGTAAACCCTAATGTCATATGACTTATCATGGCTCAGATCTAGTTTATTTTACTTCTTACAAATGTTATTTAGTCTTTTGTGGTGCACTAATGTGTAGATATGTTAGATCCACTTTCCTACCTTCTTTAAATAAGTAAATGTATTTCTTCTTTTACAAATCAATCCTCCATTAATGGTGGAACCATCTCACAAAACTCATATAAAGGAGGGGCTCAGCTACCTACATGAATACCTCAGTGTGAGTTCCTAGCACCCACTGGGTGATAGGACATCGTGCTTGGGGTTAGAAAAAGGTATTAAGGGTAAATAAATGACTACACTTCACCTCAAATGTTTCTACATCTATTCATTACATATCCAGACTGTCCTTTTACGATTCTCATTTTCGTGTCATGGTGCATTATCATTTTATTAAAATTGAATTATAGAAAGTTGGACTAGTTTCGAATTGCATGGCTTAAATTTTCAAATAATGTGTTAGTTAAGAGATCTCTCAATCATACCTGGTTCTACAGTTTCTTCTTGCACATCAAATGGGTAGTAGAACATTTGTCATCATCACTTCCGTTCATACGAGAAATTTTATGTCATTGGTATTATAGTGGACTTATATGACTGGCATATTGATTTATGCATTCTTCCAATATCAGGTGTTTCTTGCTTATAGTTTTCCCTCACGAAGCTTGACCCAATGATGAGTATCATAGGCCCTATGATGCTGATCTAACTTCACGACAAAAAAGCTGTCTAAGCATTGGTGGGGTAAACTGAATTGATGAGTTTCACCTTGGAGTACGTCATTCTATAAGTGATGAGCCCTCACATCCAGAGATTAGTTGCAGTGGGACTAATATTGAGGGAGCCAAGATGTTCCTTCCTGCAAAATACCAATTCAAATAAAAGAAAGATAAAATACACACACACAAATACACACAGTTTGGACAGTATTTCACATGGCACACACACACACACACACACACACACACACACACACACACAATTCATAGGGATCTATAAAAATGACAGACTTCATTAGTGGCTAACAAGGATCAGGAAAGAGAGAAATCAAGTAAAAAGAAGCTCGAGAAAAAGTTTCAATTACATAGACAATGTGTTGTTGTAGGACCTCCATGGATGGTATGGCGTAAGACATCCCTCTGCACAAACCAACAATTGAGGGTAACTTTCAAGGACATGGTTGCGTGAACCATTTGTGCTACTGCTATTTCACTAGATGGTCATTGTCAGATTAATGAAATACATAAAATTATATAGGCCACAGAGGAATAGCTGCATATTTGTAATATCGTTTGGACTGTGTCTGAATTCATTTGTATGACCCTTCCTATTCTCTAGATGCATATGACGGACATGTGAAGAAGCTCCCTTATAAAAAATAAGAACATACCTGCAGATTTTATCATTGATACCATGGGAGTAGAGTAAAGCAAAACAGACTGAGTGGACTACCTAGCAGAAGCTTGATTTGTAGAAGTACGGTGTATGAGTAGAGCAAGAAAGTAGAGAGGGTGGAAGAAAAATTGTTGTCTTCCTTCAATTTTTTAATTCTAGTTAATTCATTCCATTTGAAGCTAATATATAACTAGTATTGGAATTGAAATGATTTCTCTTTCTGATTATTTTTCCCTAAGAAAGGTAATGCAAAAGGTTATTTCTAGGATCAATAACGGATTGTGTTGATTGGCTGGTGTTGAATTATAGGTCTGGTATAGGCTCTGGATAAGGTTTAGTGAGGAATAGAAATGGTTCTAAGTGTTATTGGGAAGTGGGTAATATCATAACTGGTCAGAACTACTATTTTCTAGACATAATTTAATCGGTAGTCGGCTGACTGATTGATGCCGGTTAAGTAGAGTTTCCAAAGTAGAGGTTTACTAAATCATTTTGGTATTAGAGGTGATAATATTATCCAAGGACTATGGTATATGTTCTTAGAATGTGATTTTCTATGACTCCCTGGGAAAATATGCTACAGAGGTGAAGAAGTATGGTGACCTTGCGATCGTAAAATGGATATCTACGAAGAATTAGTGATGAAACAAAGGATTATAGAAAAAATGGGTGAGAAGTATGAATTTTTTCAGGTGAAGAATTGAAATGGACTAGAAAGCACTATGAATAGGGTGTTTCAGACACCAATAGGGAATTCTTGGATGAAAAAAAGGACATCTACACAAGGATAACTAAAGATTCCATAGACTGTAGCGATGGTTTAATATTTGGCTAATAATTTTAGCATAGGAAGGAGCTGTAATGAGTGAAGAATATGTGTGAAGATTAGGGATCTAAAGAGAAGACTGCACGGTAGAAAAGCCATGGAAGTTTAAAATCTGATTATGCCTCTCTGTTGTAAAGTCTGAAACTAAATGATGAGGATAAAAATATTTGAAGTGACTAAAGTTGGATGAATTCTCCCATGTGTCTTCTTTTACCTAAGTGTTAAAGAAATTTGAGTGCTCCAAGTCTCTTGAAGAATGAGATCCTAAATGAAAATGACCAACCTGGGAAAAAGGTTAAAGAAATGTATATATGGTAACTGATGATGGTCAAGGTGACCAGCGACAGTTGTAGGTTAACCTACATCTGTTAGGGTGAGAAATCCTAGGTTTACCAAAAGTAACAGATCTTGGCTATTTTCAGCATGCTCTGCTTGTTAGTCTAGGTCTCAAGTGATGGTTAGCACTTAGATAGGTGAAAATTTTGTTGGAGAAGGAATAGGAATTTAATTTTATATATCTCTCTCTTCACTAGTCCATTGGAAATATAGGTTAATGTTATAATAGTTGCATCTCCCTTTCTAGGAGTAGTGTTACTAGTAGGATTAGGTAGAGGATCCAACCTTATCTGGAGGTTTGTATCATTCACAAAAGTCACACACCTTGAGACAATCCCATGTTATGCAGATTACACTGATGGTGCATGCACACACACTTGAGTTATCAGGGGTGTTGTCATTTTGCACTAAGATTTTTATCACGCATGGTGGGACCAAATGTCAATACTTCCATGTTTATCAAGATTGGGTGTGTGTCTTTGTGAATTTTTCAACCTTTGGAGGCTTTGTAGCAACACATTTGGTGACTCTAATAAGAAAATAAATTGGTTCCATTAGTAATAGTGTACCAAGTGCATGAGAAGGATCAAAACTTTATACAAAGTAAGAGAAGAAGGTGTCTTTGAGTATTTACATTTATCACCAGGTAGAGGAAGGAAAGGAAGAAGAGTACAAAAGGTCTCCATCTCCACCAAATAGAACCTTATAAAACCCTCCACAAGGTAGACCCTTCCTTCAATAAACTATGGTTCTTAGTCCGATCAGGATGGCACATCAAAAACCACCACATGGACTACCAAATCCATTTATGGAATTTCATGGAAAACTGTCCACTTGCCCTCAATGTAAAAAATCTAGTTTTGGTTGCAACATTGAAGAACATTACATTCATCAATGGAGAAAATCATACAAAACCAATTGATTACATTCAAGATAGTGTGAATGTCTATGCCATACATGAGATTATTGAAATAGATTTGGCAGTGAAACTCCTTACCTTTTATCTCAAGTAAAAATCTTTACAGTGGTCCAGAAGCTTGGGAATAGGGTCAATCCAAAATTGGGATCAATTGTGTATAGCTTGTGTAGCCAGTTCGAAGAAAAGGCATACAATCTATCTCTACTGGAGCATCTCATGACAATCAAAAGAGCACCAAATGAGTAGATGGCCAACTTCAACTTTAGATACAAAAGAACATGGGATATGATCCCAATTACGGTGAGACTAGCTGTTGAAGGTGCATTTCTATATTTCCTTAGAGATTTAAATTCTGATATATTTTTACTGATTCAATCTATGGGAGGAATAACCTAACCAAGAGCTTATTGCCATAGACATTAGAGTTGAGAACTACTTAATTCAATGTGGAAAAATTACACCTAGGCCTTCTATGCCTCTTTATCCAAAAATGGGGAACCCTAGTTCCAACAAAACACATGAATTCAGTCCCTATCCCTGCTCCAAAAAATTAGAATTCCAATGAGGCTTCTACCTATTCTTCAAGCACCTCAATTGAACTCCAGGAGGTCATGAAACAATTACCAAACCTAGGGAATGAGTTGGTAACTCTCAATAGGTAGTAGGCCATACATTTTAGACCTTATCAACCTCAATCCCAACCAAATAGGCCCTCATATCAACCTAATAGACCTCCTTCTCAAGCTGCACACAAAAATCAAAGAAAACACCTAGTTACTAGGCCATTTCAACCATACAATCCTAATACACCTTTAACATCCCAAGCCTTGGTTCTAGTACAGAAAACATTTAGAACAAGAGTATGAATGGTGCTTTCCATGTAGTGAAACTCACAACAAGATGCTTTAATGGTGTTTTAAATTAGGCTTTAATGGTGACAATAGTAAGTTTATCTCAAGAGGAAATAAATAAATAAATTCAATAGCAGGAATCTACTCAAGAGGAACCTCCAAGTGAAACCACCCTTGTGAACTGGTAGGTTGCGAATTTCTACGGAATAAACCAAGTTCCTTCTCAAGGCATGATAGTCAATAGAAGGTCCAAAAAGAGGAATTTGGAGGAGGGGTGGTCATCTAACCCAAGTGTTTCTCAACCTGTTGTCACTCTACAAGGAGTCATAAATCCAAGTTCATCTCCAAGTGTGCAAAAACCATCCCAAACCAGCTTCTAGACCATTTCATGTACCTATTGTAGCATCCCATATTCAAGAGAAAATTGTGCCAATCAAGGGGTAGAAAAAATTTGGATCTTCTCCATTAAATATCATTGAACAAATGAAGAATACTAATGTGAGCATCTCTATGTGGGAATCCTTGAAAATTCCAAGATAAAGGGACTTGTTGCAAGAAAACATGGCCAATTGGTCCATATAAAATGAGCCATCCAAAATTACATAGAAGGTACTCACTAATGCAGCTCCGTAAGAAGGATTTCAAGGAGTTCAATAGGGAAAAACATGAAGCCTCCTCCATTCTATATATCTATGATCATCAGAAACAATTTTGTGCACAACTGCATGATTGATTCAGGAGAAAACAACTTAGTGATGCCCAAGTAGATAGCTGATCAACTGGGTATTAAGTATGAAGTCATTTCTAAAATTGTAGTGTAATTGGATGGGAAAAAAGTGAAAAATATTGTTGTAGTAAAATGATTGAGTCTCACACTGAATACATGCCCCATTGTCATAGTGTTTCAAGATGTATCAGTGATTAAATTTCCACGACTCTTTTCGTTGTGCTTGTCAAGGGATTTCATGAATAAAATTGATGGGTACCTATCAACTGATTGGTCCCATATGCTCTTTAGGAAAAGGTATGGAGCTAAGGATACAATCAAATCTAATCCTATTGTAAAATTTCATATTGAGCCTCATGTACCAAGGCTAATCAATGTAAATTTCTCATATTTCGATCAAGAATAATGCCCTATCACTCCAAAAAAAAATGGACCAAGGTTGGAGGCATTCCACACTTAACTCTTGATGAATGGGAAAACAAGAGGCATAGCTTTAACCGATACAAAGAAATGGATGAAGCTGACCTGGAAATTTATTATTTACACGAAGAGAATCCACGTCTCCCTAACATCACCAAATCAAATGAAAATGATGATAATGAAGTATGGCAGCGATTCTTTGATGGATCAAGAAGTAGACAAGGTGCTAGAGGAGGAGAAATGCTTTTGTTGCCATAAGTTATAAAATTCTACTTGGCCTTTCGTTATAAATTCACTTGTTCAAATAACACAGTTGAATATGAAGAATTGACCCACATATTGCATTAGGAGAGAAAGAGAGGCATTATGAACTTGCAAGTCTTTAGAGATAGAGAGTTGATTGTAAATCAAGTTAGAGGGATGAATGTTCTCAAGAATGATCTCTTAAAAGGTTATAATAATAGGGTATGGGATCTCATTGAGAGACTTTGAAGCATTCAATATTGAGGCTATACAAATAAAAAGGAATGAGGATGCAGAAAAAATTGCAGTAGTAGGGGCATCATTTGATGTTGTTGACATTATCAAGAGAGATCAGACTCAACCTCATCTCAAATTATTTGTAAGATTGAATATTACGGAAAATAATACTAGTTGGCAAGTCTTTGAAAGTGATCAACAAACCATAAATTTTTTTACAAGAATAATTCAAGTTCTCTGCTATAAAGTAGAATAAATTGGAACAATAGTATGGTGACCAAGTGGTGCAGCTGAGAATGAACAAATTACGAAATGGTATTATGACTTTGGAATCAATATTTAACACAAATGATCAATTCTGAAAAGAAAAACAAAAAATTTAGGTAAAAGGTAAATACTCAAAGCCTATTTCAGTAAGAGAAGGCAAGGTGTTACAAATTGGAAGGTGAGTACTTAGTAAGAGAAATCATACTTTATCCAACTATGTCAAGAATTTTGAGATGTCTTTTCCTAGAATTATAAATATTTGAGAGGCTTCAATAAAAATTTGTCACAAAATACTATTGATTTGGATCCAAAATCTAAGCCCATCAGGCGGAAGCAAAGGTCAGTGAATCCTCACTGTTGTCGCCAAATCACTGCACCCCCCGAATATCCAGGATGTGAATAGGACGTTCGGTGTGATTGGGACACATGGGATCACCTCTCAAGCTGTGGGACTTGGGCTCGAGGTGAACCTCCGGAGAAGGCCGGCTTCCTCTTCCTAAACTAAGTGCTGTACTACTCCTAGTGTAACAAAAATGATTATCTAGTCCTAGGCTAACATTTTCATGGGGTTTTAGGGAAAGAGATTTACAGAAATGAAACTATACTAGGGATGGTGATGCACCGAATGAAGGGTGTCTTCAGATTCAGGAAGGGTTAATTTGAAGAGGGTGTGTGCACCACAGGTCAAATTCACCTACTGCAACTTAGAGAGGGTACAAGATACCACAGGCTAAGAGACACGCGTTCCTTTTGTTAAACTTTATCAGACTGAGAAATATACCAGTTTCCCAGTGAAGAAGGATGAACTCAAGAAGGGTGAACAGACACCACAACTCAACTGCATGCAATACTTCACCACTCGATAAACACAGAACTCCAAGAACCTGCAATAGAAACTTAAACTTGCACAGTGTACCTGCAAGTATGAGAAAGGCACAAAGAAGCATAGAAGGATGAAAGGACCTAGATTAGTCACAAAACACACACTTTTATTGCTTCAATAACATGCACAATGCATCATACATTCAGAAGAGGCAATATTTTGCCATTACAGTCTTGAAGAGGAGGCTTGAAAGTTCTCTCAACACACAAGAACAACTTGTAGAAGAGAGAGGATTCTTGAAAAGTATACACTCGCCTGAGATATCTAACTGTCCAAACTTGTCTGAACTGTTGGAACCCTTTGAAATGAGCTTCCAACTTACATTTATAGAAGAATATGTGAAAAAGAAGAGGAAATGGTCATAATTACATTCCTAAAATGAAGGCCCATGATGTATTTATTGCAGTTAGTTGAACTACCTGAGAAGGTTCCATCATGGGTCATTAATTGCCTGATGACCAAGTCTTCTCAATTAATTAAAAGAATATTTAAATAAAATATTTAAATAATAATAATAAATATTATTATTAAAATATTTAAATAAAAATATTAATTTAATTAACATAATGTTGGGACCCCCCCGTTGACTCGTTTGACTTGAAGAGGAGGGGGGTCCATGTGGATAGAATCTGCACATAGCCAAATTTGATGAGCTTCGAATCCTCTAACTCGGTATTGCACTCGATTTTTGACCCCGCACCAACTCTTTCCTCGTCTTGGCAATCGGGCCCTTTTGCATTGAGTCCTCCGAATGGTGGACTATCAAACTTGATTCTTATCATTTCGCTCTGTTAACTCGAAACCATTTATGCATTCCTCGTTCAAACTTCATGAAACATCACCACGAGCTCCCAACTGATTCGACCTGGCTTTGTTTTGCATATCAACCCCGAGCACCCGGTCTCAACTCGGACTCTCACATGTCTATGTACCGAGCTCATATTTACCATCCTGCACATCTGATTTCCTTACTCCCTGAACAACAATGGGTCTATGCTCATTGGTTATAAACTCAAGCACTAGCTCATGCATTGAGCTCTTCTTTGATTCGGTCGATCTCTTGAGCTATTCTGTGCTTTTGTATCTGCGGGAAATATCAAGATTTGTTCGATCATGTTCACATTTTCACGCCTCTAAGAATGGTTTTACCACAATGCTCACGGTTCTTCCTTATCATATAACACTTGTAGTAAGAATGTTTAGCTTTGCCATAATAAGCACAATTTGTACCTTCCAAACGATGAGAAAATGCCATTATTAATAAAGACCTAATGCTGCCCATGATGATGACACAGTCTCATGCCCATAACATGTCTGATAGACACCCTAAGACTGATTTTTTGGCCAAAGAGCCCCTTGGTATTTTGGCAGTGCACCCGGAAATCTCAGCTCCAATCGACAATTATGCTACTATTGGAACCTATGGCATAGGTAGCCGTGAGCTATACAATATACTCATTTTTTCAGAAACTAAAAAGATCTTTTATGTTACAATTTGCAACACGTGAAATAAGCTCTTCAAAAAATACATTGAACAACTGGGGCAGCCAAAAGGACCTTAAAAAAAATGTACAGTAACAACCATATGAATTCTTCCTTAGTCGCAGATCAAAAGCTAATAGAAATAAAGCTAGATAAAACTAGCTTGAAACTGCAGTATATCGTCCATTGTTTAAAAACAAGCTTCTCTGAATCTGGTAAAAGAATACTTTTATTGTCTGATTGGACGTATCTAATGGAAGGGTATAAATATTGCCTGCTGCACACAGAGTTTCTCAAAGAGACCATTTACGAGTGACAGAGATGTGAGTCGTGACATACAAAACGGCTGACCAGGTATTTCAGAGTTGACCTTCGCATTCGTTTCGTTTCTAGGAGAAGGAATGCTGAGCAATATGAATCGTTTCATTCTGCACCGTTTCAAAACTTCATCTCCTGGTTCGGGCAAACTTTATGAAGCCTTGAATGGCGTGACTCCAATCTATCATACACGGCAGTGAATGTTTGTTTCCTACAACTGCCCGCTGGAGGCGCTGAAAATGGTTTTCTACTGTATTGCAACATGCATGCTGCCTGTGATCTCCATGCACTCGCCGCTCCACTCGGCATTTGACTCGTTCCTCCTGGCGACCCGCACAAAGACTCAGACCTGTTTAAACGGCCTGTGCCGAAATCTCATGACGGATTGCCATTGTAATATTTCCGCTTGGCAATTGATCCGATTTCTCCCCTACGTGGAGGTTTGATCATGGTTTGCCAAACCAATATTTCCACGCTTGGCAGTTTGACCAGATTTCTCCCCTTTTTTGGCAGTTTGATCCAATTTCTCCCCTACGCGGAGTGAACAGCATGGCTCTCCATCCCGAAATTTCCACTTGGCGGTGCTGCTCCTTATTTCCCACGTCCGGAATCGGCCAAATTACTTCACGGGCCCCGGCCTTAGCTTTGCCACGCAACCTTGGCAAGATAGTAAAATATTTCCCATTTGCGGGATTACCTACTCAGTCTGCCATGATCGTGCTCCACCGATTTTTCCTCCTACCGAGTTTTGATTCATCAGATTTGAGGATAACATTAACTCTCACTGCAAACATTTAAGCTGTAGCTTGTAAGGTGTGATAATTTCAACAGAATCATTTATGCCTGCCAACTTAGTGACTTGTTGAAGATGCTCATATAATTGCAAAGCAAATTGTGCCTCATGAATATTCTGATATGAAACAGTTATACCTCTATGAGATCCGCTTCCATGAACTACATCGTAAAACGAGTAAGATCTCGATAGAGAATTTTTGTAATAAATTTCCTCAGGTTTTCCTGGTAACACTCTCACTGTCACTTAATCCGATTTTCATAAAAATATCTTGAAGGAAAATCCCGAATTTGAGGATGCATTCGATGCTGATCAGATAAATACATAGTTGGATGACCCGCTTGTTGGAAGCGCTCAAAAAGGCTTCTGCTATACTGCAACATGTCAACTGCCTGTGCACCAAATGCTTGGCCGAGGAAGGTCTGAACACCATTATAATTCACAGCTCTTTTTAAGATGTCGGTTTTGACTCAATTTTACATTGGTATTCGATGGTGCTTATACTTTCTTCTTGGGTCGATAGAAGTCCTTCCATTATGTAATTACAAACCCGAGATTCAATGATATTGAACCTCCCATATTTGCATAATTTCATATCATTTCTGTCAAACAAGATAATTCTCCCAAGTGGTTGGTCGAGCATTGTATTAATGGATTAAACTTGGCATCATGTTAACTTTGACTCTCCCTAACTTGGCCTTCAGATCTTTTTGCATCGATCTCCACCAAGATCCTTGTAGAGTTCTCTTCATTCGTCAATTTTCAACGAGCTATATTTTGCATTAACAACACCATCGTCGAGCTCTTACAACTGAGAGTCTTTGCTGAGATGATTTCCGAGATGACTATCAATTTGACACCGGATTCTCTATCAACTCAACCCCAAACTCTTCACTGAGTTGAGATAAACTGGGTGCCTTTCAATGCTAGGTGATCTCTCATATGCAATTTAAGAATTATTTTTAATTTTTTTGTATCTTGATAATAACCAGAGATGGGTTCCTTGGACTACTATTTCATTTTGAACGTGATAGGACCCTCTTGTCCAATCTTTCCAGGTGTGCAAAATTGGATAACAGGAACCTTATCCTAAGAGGAGTAACCTAACCTAAGTTACTAAGTTCATTGTTATTTTGATGATTAATAGACCTAAGACTAAATACTTATACCTATAGACCTATGTTGGTTCCTAAAATAATGGTGAACCTAACCTAATGTGTGTGGCTAACCTAAAGGGGGCTTATGGAATGCCATGGGGAGGAGGTAGGTTGGTGACAACGAATCTTAGGAATTTATGGTGAGTTAATGAATCCTTATATCTTTTAATTTCCAAATTTGGCAAGGGATTAGGGAAACTTAGATGAATGAGTTGGAATTTCTGCCAAATCTTTGGATGCATGTGTTTTTAAATTTATTCTCTGCTAGAATTAGAGGTGGTAGTGGCAGGAAGATCGGGAGGACTGAAAATCCTACTTTACATTTAATATTTTCAAAATTGGTGAAACCACCTAGGAAGAAGATAGAGGGGTTTAGTTTTGTTGTTCATTTGGTTTCTAGAGCTTGAGCTCTACATGTGGTTGTTTTGTTCTTTGAACATCTATTTTGATTCTTGCATGCAAGATATCTATGCATGAAATTTCCTGCATTATATGGCATTGAAGGAAGAAGCTGGCACTGAGAAGCTATAAGGAAGAAAAGGAGGAAGTTTAGAAGGTGGTTTGTTTTTCAAAGGAAGGATTAAAGGTTTGCTAAGATATTTTAGGCAAAATAGAGAAGTCAAAGCACTATCAGGCATGATAGGCCCTATCCATTAATTTTTATGATTTTACTAAAATGCTCATTAAAACAACTCTACTCTTAAGGAAAAAATCTGGTTTTGTTTTTATGAATGGATTTATTTTTCTCCTTGATAGTGAGTTGCTATCTCGAATGCATTTTTTTTATTTTTTTTGAAAATGGAAAGTGTGAATTTGGGTATGTGGTATTTTACTTCTGAGTAATATTTTTCTTTAATCTTCCTGCAAAGGCTTGAAACAGAGCCGACGTCTGTTCGATGAACATAGTTTAAAATTTCTTTAATCTTGTAGTTGGTTTGGTCTGCTTGATTCTAAGGATCTAGTTTGTAATGTTTTTGTTTAAATCCATTGGAAAAACTGCAGATAAAGAATTTTTTTGGTATATCATGATTACTACTTAAGATATTTCTATTCTTTAGTGGCATAGGTATCTTTTGTTGTTGAGATTTTGTGTTCTAGAAACTATGTGCATTTTCTTCCCATTGAGACTTTTTCACCAGCATTGTTCTTGTTGGAGGATAAATGTATTATAAGAGATGCCTGTTGAACATTTGTATGGATAATTCAACTTGCACATCTTTTCTCTTTGATATTGTTTTTGGGGAATTTAAGGGAAACCTTGAGATAATGATACATCACAGTTTAGAGATATAAGTTTAAGAATAAATCTGAAGGATGATATTTCCAGTGAATGTGTAGTTTTTGTTTTAAACTTACTAAAACAATAAGATGATTGTGGAAAAACCACTTCGTGTTTTCTGTATTTAACCCCATTCTAGTATCAATTGTTGCTACAACTCTTTTTTCAAGCGTGATTTTTTCCATATTTGTTAAGGTCATTTTGTCTTATTGAGCACTTCTCTAGTTCTCTTAGAATCACTCAGGTTTTTGAGATTGATAGAAAAATTCTTAGATATGAGTCAATGTTTTTCTCATTGCTATATGAATTTCTTTTGAGGAGTGTGCGTATGTCATTTTTCTTCTTTTTAGTGATTAAATTAAGATGATTTGTTCTGGTTTTACCTACAATTTATTGTTCACCTTCCTCCCTTCACTAGATTGTTGGAAGTGAGTTGATTCTTTTATCCTTCAATGTAATGGTACTTTTTGATCATGTCTTTCTAATCATGACCAAAGGAAAGTGGGGAATGTGGATTTACATTCATTCCTATGGTTCTGTTGTACTCCACCTATTGAGACCTGGGTAAATCTCTGTTTGGATTTTAACGTGGGTTGTATATGATTTGACCTTTGTCATTTTAGTTTTCTTGGTTATAAATGTTACTCCTATTCTTAAGAGTTAGGATTGATGAGGAGACTGCAATCTCCCTCATACACTCTTCAAACTTTCTTGTAGGATATTGTTCATTTGGTAAATTTTCTGCCCTCCATGGCCTGTTATGGTTATGTCACTTCTTGACCATGAGGTAGGACTGAGTGTAGTAATGTTCTTAGGGAAATAGAGAAGAATTTTTTGAAATACTTAGAAGGGGTTTGAGTTTGTGTAAGTTCTATTTTTAACCAATATGCCCTTTTAAGTAATGTATCTATGATGTATCCTATTGGGAATTTATTGTTAGCTTGTTTTCTTGTTAGAAGTAAAATTACACTTTAGATGAGGTCTGATAAAGGTTGCTTTGAAATTCTAACTTGAATTGGTTTCTATCACTGAGCCTGAGCATTAGGATGATTCTATCAGGGTTACAGTAGTATATAAGGATGATTGGGTTATCCTTACTTGAAATTATGATATTTTTATGATGAATGACATCTTGGACCTTAGGATGAATTTGTGATAATGAGATGATTAGATGGAAGGAAATGGTTACTAATGCTCAGACTATTGAGTTATGTTTATTAGTTAGTGTTAATTATTTAATCCCCTTTTGTTAAATAAGTTTAGCTGAGTGATGAAACTTAAGTAGATTACATGAAAATATTGATAAGGTTTAAATGAAAGGATAGAACTTCTTAAACTTGCTGCTTAAATTCTTGATGATAAAAGGATTTTATGATGAAAAGTTAAGGTTGAAATATTGAATGACCTAACCTTGTTTTGATTTGAAATATCTCTCTTTATATTATGTAGGATTGTACTCTTTTTGGATAAGTCTTTCAGATTTTGTTTCCCAGACTATTTCATAACATCAAAGTTCTTTTTATGAAACAGTTTAAAAAAAGCACATAATTTTAATGATTTAGTTCTTATCATGCTCATTTCAATGAACATACCCGTGCTATCAATTTTTTAGATGGAATTTATAAAAGATAAAAAGGAGAATTTTTTTTAGAAAGTTAGATTTGTTTTATCAAAGAGACTGAATCTTTATTTATGATTAAATATGGCTTCATTACTGAGATGAAAAATAAATTTGTATTAGAAGTGATGATGTGTTGTTGTTTTGACATTTTTGATATCTGAAATGTTTAGACTTAGTGAATGTATAACTCCTCATTTATGAATAAAAGATGTTTGAATTCTTTTAGTATTTATTGTAATACCTTCTTGGCATAAATTGGGATGAAATGATAAGTATCACTCTAATTAAAGAAGGTAAATCCCATTGATAATATGGAATGGCTTAGATAGGATTAAGAGCTATTAGTTGTATTATTTTCTCTAGATAATATGCAACCTATAAAGTTGACATTCTTATGCAAATATTCAATCATTTTATTAGGACTGTATTTAAGTCAAATGATGGCATGAGAATTGAAATTTGATTATAATTTATAATGTATAATTATATTATGAATAAACATTAACCCTTCATAGGGGAAAGGGAAGACAAATTCTATAAACTGAGTCCTAAGCATAACGTAAGACCCTATTACAAGAATCTTGTCTATTGTGAGTAAATAGTTGAAAGTGTTCTTCCTTATACAAACTTCCGTAACCAAAATTAAATATGTTTGTAAAGGAAATAAAAGGGGAATTAGACTTCATTTCAACGAAGTCTAAAATGATAAGACTTGCTTGGATCTGATTTAATCTAGGGATATATTAAGTGACTAAATAAGTAACACCTTCATCCATGCTAGATCTATTATGTAAACCATGATTCAAGTTATTAAAAGTATAATAACACAACATGTAAATTGGTTAGGAATCAAATTATATATATATACCTACCTCTATTGTATTTTTAACTTGGAACCCTAAAGGTTAATGAACTTAATTGAAGCAGTAAGATCATTGCAATTAATCTGTAACGAAGCGATTAATAAGATATTATCTTTCAATCTAAGGTATGTTTGTCCAGATGAGAAAAATTAGTTGGATGTTGACACATGCCAACTGCAGCATAGTACCATTGTGATGATAAGAGTATTTATAAGGATACTATGTTGCAGTTGACATATATTAATACCCCTAAGGGTTTGTTCAACTAGAATAACATAAGTTCTGACTAGATCATAGTTGTTCCCTAGGTAGAGATAAGGGCATGATCTAGTGTCAGGGTCAACTCACGTTGACTTACAATAACTAGCCACACCCAATCAATGTAAAATTATTGAGTATGCCTATGTACCCTTAGTCACCATGAGTAGTCCTCCATACTAAGGAATGCTGCTAACCTTGTCTAGGGTTAAACTTTGAATCAAGTGGATTGACAAAAGTTAGTGGAGATAATTCTAGATAACAGAACAAGTGTGGTGAAGGGATTATTATGTTTGACGAGTATGTCATCTAGGAAGTAAACATGATAAATATGTTTAAAATATTTGGCCGAAGTATCGTAAGCTACTGGTTGTGTTTTCCTATGTCACCTAGTTTAAGAAGTGGGATTTCAGATGAATATCGGTAATATATATTTAGATAGGCTCTTATAAAAAACACTTGAGTACCCCTAACATGGTAAAGAAACCAAGTATATAAAATATACATATTATAAAGTTAACATGAGTGATCGGTATGATACTAAGTCATGAAAAGAGATATTGGTGTTTCATCGAGTCATTTATAGCTACATATGGTTTTTTGCTATGAGATAGATTAGCTTTGGAATGTGTGTTATAAATTATGTTGATTTAGAATAGAGAACATTATGCAAAATAAAAATAAAAATTCCTTTTGTTTCTAAAGTCTTAAAGTTGGAATGTTACAACAGACATAGATGACATGATTACAAGGTTAGTTGACAGGAGCTCATGTATAGGTGGCCACCCTATAGGCTTAGATGATGGCTTTACAGGTCAATTTGGCACAGTGATAGGCACCCGCACAAGGCAATGAAGGTGATGGAGTATAGGTGGCCACCTTATAGGAACATGTGATAGGTTTGAAGGGCCAACTAGCCACTACACATGCATAGGTAGCGGCCTATAGGCCCAGGAAAAATTACCTCAATAGGCCCAAGAACAAGGTCCCATACTATAGGAAGCAACATTAAGACATGGTCCCACAGTACAGGAAGGAAGATAGGGATCCCAGATATAGGGATTGAGGTTAATATTAGGAGGATAGGGCACACAGGTTATATTGAGACCTATGGTATCACCTCAGATGGTGAATATGACGAGGTTTAGGGATTCCTTAAATGAGGCACGTTATTATCAGGATCACCTGATGACTGTCAGGATAGATGTTCCCTCGTATGTTGAGTACAAAGCCTAATAGGAAGTAAGTGAGAGGACAAGATCCCACACTCATAATTCAGATATCACAGGTGCTAGTGAGCCTAGAGACAGGGTTAAGGAGAGGCTACTAGTTCATGCAGTCCAGGCCTAGCTAAGGACTTGGTAGAGATTAGATCAAGAACCATGGAGGGTGGAGAGATGTTAGAAGGGCAGCAGATAGGTTGGGAGGAGGAGACATGTGAGACTGGCCCAAAGGATATTAGGTGGGGTGATATGTAGTCACTTGAGATGATTTTGATTTTTGATATATATACCGTCCTACGTGTCGAAGATAGTGAGGATGTATATGTGATTTTTGTGATTTTGAGTTTTATACCGGCATGCGTGTAGGATGCATATGAGAGTTTTGTGATTTTGAGTTCTATACCAACCTACGTGCTGAAGATAGTGAGGTTCTATCTGAGTGACTAGAGATACTTGTATTTATTTGTATATGTGTATATGTGTATTAATACACAAACTATCCCAATTATATAGATGATGATATTTATTGCATGGATGATGTACCTATGTTTTAATTTATATTGTTATTGCGTATTGATGGAAACTAGGTGAATTAGGCATGATTGAGTCGAGGTCATCTAGTCATGATAGAGTCAAGGTGAGTTAGGCATGGTGGAGTTTAGGTCATTTAGGCATGGTTTGGTCATGTTTCGTGGGTTTGATTTAATTTCAAAGTTATTGGTAGTATGGAAAATAAATGATGATATATATGTATGTTTTGGTGTAAATTTTCAAATATTTGATGTCATGGAAATATGAAATGATTGATTGGATGCTTGGATGATGTGATAACATGGTATGTATGTATGTTTGTTGAGTGTTTAATTTCTCAGTTTTGTGTAAAGTGAAAAAATAAGGTGACCTATGAATAAGGAAAGGGGAAAAATGGGTTAGGGTAAAGAGTGGACGAGATAACCTCCAAGGGCTCCATGCCCTTGGAGTACTGCCTACATAGCCCCGAAAAAAAGGGGTCTCAGGCCGATGTAGTTCTCCCATAAGCTAGGGAATAATATGATGAGGTAGAGGGATGGTTTGGTAGGTTTTAGGCATGATTAAGTCTAGGTTAGTTAGGCATGGTTGAGTTTAGGTCATATTAGGTATGGTTGAGTTTAATTCACTTTAGGAATGGTTGAGTTTAGGTTACTTTAGCCATGGTTGATTGTAGATCAAAAGAAGAATTGGTGATTATGGGTCATAGGTATGGGTGATTTTGGTGAAAGAGGAATCCTTAAAATGTAGGTGTCGATGGTCTAGTATTGTATAGGAGAATCAAAAAGTAATGAAGAATTTGTATGGTAAGAGGTGGAAAAAAGAGTCACCTAATGGATATGAATCTCAATGAGTCTATCATACAAAAGATTGGCTTATGAATGCAAGTCCCTAGAGGAATTTCATAATTGACTATTCTAAGGGTGAAGAAAGTCACATGATCACAAAATGTCACATTTTCAGCAAGTAACTAGAGAAGGTAGAAGATTAGGGTGAAAAAGGCAATGAGGTTAAAGAAGTTGGTTTAGCATAACCTAGTGTGAGACAACATGACTATTTTGTTAAGAGACTCAAGATCAAAATAGGCAAGTCCATGATGAAAAAGTTATCTTTTGCTTTTTGATTTTTTTTTAATAGGATGGGTGATGTAGAAAGTATACATGGGATGAATAGAATATCTCCTTGAGGTCTTCATGATGCTGATCGATGTGGGAAGATTCAGAATATTTTATCTTATTTTTTTAAGAATAGTCTTCTTTTGATGATAGAATATGTATAGTATGGCTAGCTTTCTATAGCTGTCCTTCTAGGGAGTAGTCTACTTATAAAAATGAGATAGAAATAGTAGATTCCCTTTTTGAGGGAGTCATCTTTTTGCTGGATGTTTTACTCAAGGATTTGAATCCCATTTTACTTTTGAAATTGTTTTTCTTTTAGACTTTTAGGTCATGGAAAAGACTATAGAGATCAATAGGCTTTTGAGTTAAAGACCAAACCATAGCACACAAAGGTTAATTATGAACAAGAGGGGTTAAGTGATGAATGACCATGGGATTCCATCTTGAAAAAGATGAAAATTATCCATGAGTAGAGGCATGGTACTCATATTGAATATAAGGCTGAAAAGGTGATGTGTAATCACATGATTCTTGCTTAATCGTTGATCCTTAAAATAGGTAAAATGGAAGGTGAACGATGCTCAAGGGATGAGAATTTTAACTAGAAAGAATGTGATATAGGACTTGATTCAAAAATACAATGGTCTAAGATGCAAGGAATTGAGGGGCTCAAGTTGAATTTTACCTTCAAGTGAAGACAAACGATAAACACCTGATCCATATGTATGAGTAATGATATAGGGTCCAAGACAATTAGGAGAAAATTTTCCCCATTTACTTTTCTCCTCTTTTGTTACATGTTGATTTTCCTTCAGGACAAGGTCACCAACTTGGAAGGTTCGTTCATGGAAACGTTTATTGTAGGCACGTTTGATACATTTTTGGTAGATTTGGAGGTTATTGAGAGCATTGAGATGATGTTCATCTAATAACTCGAGTTGTGCCAAATGGTCTTGGTGAAATTCATCATCATGGAGCATATATTTGAGTGATCTATGAAGAGATGGAATCTAAACTTCAAGAGGAAGAATAGTCTCTTTACCGTAGACTAGAGAGAAAGGCGTGGCAACAATTGAGGTATGAATACTAGTGTGATAAGCCCATAAGGAAAAAGTAATATGCGTATGCCAGTTCTTTCCAATTTTGTCAACTACTTTCATAAGATTTTTTTACGGTTTTGTTGGTTGATTCTACTTGGACATTTGTTTGAGGATAGCAAGGTGAAATAAAACTAAGTTGAATGCCAAAGGCATTACAGAGTTTCCATAGGGTTTTGTTTTTGAACTATTTTTCGTTATCAGTGATGAGGCGGTGAGGAACACCAAAGTGAAAAGGGATGTGATGGTTGATGAATTCACATATTTTCTCAGATTTTGTACAAATAAGAGGTATAGATTCTACCCATTTATTGTAGTATTTGTTAGTGGTTATAATCCATTGATGACATTGGGAAGAATGAGGATTGATTTCTCTGACAAGATCCAAACCCCATTGAGAGAAAGGGTAAACGTCTTGTGTGACCTGTAAGGCGTGACTAGGCATGTGTTGAAGATTAGTATGTTTCTAGAGCTTCATATAATGTTTGACATAATCAAAACAATCATGGTTTAAGTTTGGCCAATAATATCCCAAGAGGAGTATGCATTTAGTGATAGCTAAACCATTGAAGTGACCTCCACAAATTCTGTTGTGAAATTTCTTGATGGTGTAGGGAACTTCAGAACTTGTAAGGCATCATAAGAGGATACCGTTAAAGCCACATTTATAAAGAAGACCACCCATGATGACATAGTGAGAGAGAATTTTGAGAAAGGCTCATTTTCCATTGCGAGTAAGATCTGGGGGTAGAATGTAAGGAGAAAGGTAATCAGTAAACTGCTTATAACAACAGTCATGTGGGTTAGGTTTAATGGTTCCAAAAAGGTTGATGTCTCGAAATAAATAATAAGGTGATTGTAGCCTTTGTATTTTGCCAAAGATTTTTGAGTTGGAGGGCGAAGCAGGTATTCGAGAAGCAAGGCATGTCATGGTGTCCATAAACTTATTAGTGGAACGTGGGGTGGTTTTAAGTTCATAACAATAAAAGGTAGTCAAAAGTATGTCAACATGATAATTATACTTTTGAAGAATCTCATTACGACATTGGTATATACCATTAACTTGGTTTACAACCAGTTAAGAATCACCAAATATATTAATTAACTTAACATCTAAGGCAATGGAAGTTTGAAGGCCTAATACAAGTGCTTCATATTCAGTGATATTGTTAGTAAAATAAAAATCTACTTTGAAAGATAATAGCATAGGCTCACTGTTAAGAGGAATGAGGATAAATCCAGCACCACCCCCATACTGAAATTTAGAACCATCGAAGAATAAGGTCATCTGGTAAATGATGTCCTCTAAAGAGAGGGTAGTGATGGATTCATTAGGGAAATAAAAGTTAGAGGATTGATTTCCGAAGAGGGGTGCATCTTCCACTTGGTCAACGATGGTTTGTCCTTTGACATATTTTTGATGGATGAATTTGATTTATATGTTTGCAAGAAGCATGATCCAACATGCAACATGTTGATGTTGATAGGGCTTGGCATACACGTAATGTAAGGGGTCAATATTAGTGAAAACGAAGATTTTTTGGTTAAGTAGGTAATGGTGAAGTTTTGTGGTGATAAAAACTAAGGCTAAGTAGAGTTTTTTAGCATGATTGTATCTATTTTCACACTCTAAAAGTGTGTTCCTTATATAATAAACCACATGTTCCCCTATGTTGCACATCGTGATGAGTGAGCATGACACCCAAGGAATGATCAATAGTATAAATATAAAGATAAATTAGTTGGTCATCCTTATGTGGAATGAACATAAGTGGTTGGAGAAGGTATTATTTTAAGGCCTCAAATAATTTGTGGCATTCATCATCCCATTTGAAGGAGACATCCTTTTTGAGGTTATGATGAAATGCATGAAAATAGTCAGAAAGTTGAGAAATAATGTGACGAATATATTACAAATTTCCTTACAAACTAAAAAGTTGACAAAGGTTAGTAGGTGAAGGCATTATAATAATAGCCTTTATTTTAGTGGGGTCAAATTCTATTCCACGAAAAGAAACAATAAAACCCAGAAGATTTCTAGAGAGAAAAAAAAGACACACTACTTAGGTTGGAGGTGAAAACAGTAATTGATGAGACAGTCAAAGATGACCTTAAGGACTGTAAGGTGTTTGGCCTGATGTTTATATTTGGAAAGGATATCATGAACTTAATCTTCCAATATGCAATACATGATGTCATAAAATATATAAGGCATAGCCTACTGATATGTAGCACTAGCGTTTTTAAGTCCAAATGGCATGAATCGATAGTAGAAGGTCCCCCACAGAGTGATGAAGGTGGTTTTGTGTTGATCTTCTGGGGTGAGTAATATTTTTTATAACCTGAGAAACCATCCATTGAGTGATAACATCTCAGTGGCCAGTGGTAAGCTACACTAGCTGGTCAATACTAGGTAGTGGAACTGGTCTTTAGGGAAAGCTAAGTTAAGGTCATGGAAATCCTGCAAAACTTGGAGTCCCCATGTCACTTTGTGACAGGGAAATGTGAGAGATCCATTAGGATAATCAAATGCGTAAGATGAAGGAAACCCAAAGAAGGCATTGGATTTCTTCTTTGACAAGAAGGAAATGTGAGGATGCATTTTCCACAGCTTCTGTTCACGGGTTTCACTTCAGGAATAGTTATGATATTGTGGACCACATGTTTGGGTCAATCCGGGCTCATCATTGTAGGACCAAGAAAATCATTTCTATGATACCGGAGGAAAGAAGTAAAATATTATTTTTCAACAATATCTAAAGATTTCCCTATCTTCTAAAACATGCGGGTAATCTTGAGTGTGGCTATTGATTCGATGGTCGATTCGTTTAACATGGTTTGTGTCTCAGAAGCTAATGACTGGTGAATTATAGAATCTTTCAAATAGACTCATCTTCTTGACAATGAATGACATTAATAGAAGGCGTATCGTCAATTGATCATGTAAGGATACAATAAGGGAAGAGAAGAGGGAGCCTTGCCATCTCATTGATAAGTCAGAGGTCCTAGGGAAATGGTGTTCATAGAAATTTTTTTTAGAGGAGATGGATTCTAGATCCATAGAATCTCTAGGTGAGGTGGTGAAGTTGGTAGATGGGGTAAAGGAAGGTTGTCATCCTTAATTATTTCGACATGGGATTCTTGAAGATGGTTTGGTAAGGCAATACCACTCAGTATTTATGTTTACGTGTGGTGCATGGGATGATAGTATGGTGGACCTATTCTAGAAACCAAATCCAAAGCCCTTCCATGAAAAATGATGGAGGAAGGTTGGGTGAAGTGGTGATTGGTAAGAATTGGAGGTTAGATGAAAATGGTCACGTTTGGGAAGGTGGCCTCGGGTGAGTAGGTAGAAGTATCAAGTTCCCCTATATGTTAAGTTGGTACGAAGGTGGGAGGACCATAAGGGGAAAACCTTGCCTATGCAATGATCATAAGCGAGGATGTCGGTGAAGGTTACCATAATATTGAGGAGTAAGGAATGTGGGAATATATTATACCAAGTGGTTACTCCTTAGAGAGAGATGTTGTTTTGTAAAAACACCTTCTTAGGGATTGCTTAGTGGATTGTGTGTAGAAGGAATAGATGATGAATCATTAGGAGATATGAAGAAGAAGCATTGGTTGGGGGAGAAGTAGATGGTTAGTGACAGTCGGCTTGCAAAAAGCTACAAAAACTAGTGGGGAATTGAGGAATTAGGTTGTGGGAGAGGTGGTACAACAACATTAATGGATATGGCTATGGGTGAAGGAGAAGTGGAAAGCGGTGGTTAGGATTCCTTGATTTGTACAAGAACATAATTAGGTCGATACAACATGTTACATGTTTTAATGGTTGAAGGGTTAGCTGGATGTATATTATGTCCTTTCATGTGTCAAATTTACACAGTGGTTGTAAGGGTTAAGGAAACAAAACCCAAACTGGGGAAGTATCAAGGTCGGCAAGTAAAGTTTTGTTCTAGAAGTCCCCTCTAAGATGTTATAATAATTCTAGAAAGGTACAAAGGGCCCATGCAAATTTGGAGAATGATGGTGCCAAGGGTCAAAACGTTAGGCAATATTGAATGAATGAAACATAATAGGGTTATTATGTAGGTCCCAATTAGAGGGGATACACATTTGGTTATACGCACGAGAAGTATAATGTTGATGCGTCACCACCATCGATCATAAAGTGTCTGAATAGGGAAGGGATCAAGATCATTTTATTGGAGAAGAGATACAATCTCATCGTCAGAGGAAACTTAGAGAGGCTACTTTGGATGAGTGGTAATGGGTTGTATGTTAGAGAAGGTGATGAAAAGTGCGTGAGAGATGCCACATGGTGAGGAGTGATCATGGATGTCACAAGAAGTGGGGTCATTACGGTAAACTAATAGATTGGAGAAATTCATGAACGGCATGGTGTAGATCAAGGTTTGGTAAGGTGATAAAAAGAAATTTTTTAGGCGGGGATTTATGCAATTGTTTAATTCATTGTACGTTGGGTGCACCATCAGAAATCGGGTATGTGGGTCACCCGAAGTCAATTTTTGGTGTGGGTGGCGAGGGATATAGGCATAGGATTGATTTGATAGATGGGTTGGTTGCATTAGTCTTAATTTTCTTTTTAGGGTGCGAGTGAGAATTGGATCCACCTAATCTAAAGAAGAGAGAGCGGTGGATAGAGAAGTTGTGTCAAGAAAAGTATGATGACATGATGACAAAAACTAGCTCAGGATAAGAGCCTTGTGAAATTAGATGGGCACACTTGAATTTGGTGGGTGGGGTGGTTTCAGCTAGCTCTATTATATGGACCATATGATCTCAAATTTTGGAGTAGATAAAAGGGTGTGGAGGTGGGTGAGTAGGTCACTAAATAGGTTAGGGGGTGATGAGGACTGTGATCATAGGTGGAGGTGAACATTTGCGTCCTCATCTAGAAGCTCATCGTCGTCAATTTTTATTGAGGACACAATTGAAGGACAAGGTTTAAGATCATTCAAACTTAATAAAGGCATAGCCTACTGATATGTAGCACTAGCGTTTTTAAGTCCAAATGGCATGAATCGATAGTAGAAGGTCCCCCACAGAGTGATGAAGGTGGTTTTGTGTTGATCTTCTGGGGTGAGTAATATTTTTTATAACCTGAGAAACCATCCATGAGTGATAACATCTCATGGCCAGTGGTAAGCTACACTAGCTGGTCAATACTAGGTAGTGGAACGTGGTCTTTAGGGAAAGCTAAGTTAAGGTCATGGAAATCCATGCAAACTTGGAGTCCCCATGTCACTTTTGTGACAGGGAAAATGTGAGAGATCCATTAAGGATAATCAATGCGTAAGATGAAGGAAACCCAAAGAAGGCATTGGATTTCTTCTTTGACAAGAAGGGAAATGTGAGGATGCATTTTCCACAGCTTCTGTTTCACGGGTTTCACTTCAGGAATAGTTATGATATTGTGGACCACAATGTTTGGGTCAATACCGGGCATATCATTGTAGGACCAAGAAAAATCATTTCTATGATACCGGAGGAAAGAAGTAAAATATTATTTTTCAACAATATCTAAAGATTTCCCTATCTCTAAAACATGCGGGTCATCTTGAGTGTGGCTATTGATTTCGATGGTCGATTCGTTTAACATGGTTTGTGTCTCAGAAGCTAATGACTGGTGAATATAAGAATCTTTCAAATAGACTCATCTTCTTGACAATGAATGACATTAATAGAAGGCGTATCGTCATTGATCATGTAAGGATACAATAAGGGAAGAGAAGAGGGAGCCTTGCCATCTCATTGATAAGTCAGAGGTCCTAGGGAAATGGTGTTCATGAAATTTTTTTTAGGAGGAATGGATTCTAGATCCATAGAATCTCTAGGTGAAGGTGGTGAAGTTGGTAGATGGGGTAAAGGAAGGTTGTCATCCTTAATTATTTCGACATGGGATTTCTTGGAAGATGGTTTGGTAAAGGCAATACCACTTCAGTATTTATGTTTACGTGTGGTGCATGGGATGATAGTATGGTGGACCTATTCATAGAAACCAAATCCAAAGCCCTTCCATGAAAAATGATGGAGGAAGGTGTGGGTGAAGTGGTGATTGGTAAGAGATTGGAGGTTAGATGAAAATGGTCACGTTTGGGAAGGTGGCTCGGGTGAGTAGGTAGAAGTATCAAGTCCCCTATATGTTAAGTTGGTACGAAGGTGGGTAGGACCATAAGGGAAAACCTTGCCTATGCAATGATCATAGCGAGGATGTCGGTGAAGGTTACCATAATATTGAGGAGTAAGGAATGTGTCTATATTATACAAGTGGTACTCCCTTAGAGAGAGATGTTGTAAAACACCTTCTTAGGGATTGATAGTGGATATGTGGGTAGCAGGAATAGATGAATCATTAGGAGATTATGAAGAAGAAGCATTGGTTGGTGGAGAAGTAGATGGGTTAGTGGACAGGTCGGCTGCAAAGGCTACAAAAATAGTGGGAATTGAGGAATTAGGTGTGGGAGAGGTAACAACAAAATTAATGGATATGGCTATGGGTGAAGGAGAAGTGGAAGCGGTGGTGGATTCCTTGATTGGTACAAGAACATCATTAGGTCGATACAACATGTTACATGTTTTAAATGGTGAAGGGTTAGCTGGAATGGTATAGTTATGTCCTTCATGTTCAAATTTTACACAGTGGTGTAAGGTTGAAGGAACAAAACCCATGACATGTATCCAAGGTCGGCCAAGTAATAGTTTGTTCTAGAATTCCCCCTCTAAGATGTATAATAATTCTAGAATGGTACAAGGGCCCATGCAAATTTGGAGAATGATGGTGCCAAGGGTCAAAGTTATGGCATCATTGAATGAATGCAACATAACTGGGTTATTATGTATGTAATTAGAGGGGATACACATTTGGTTATACGCACGAGAAGATATAATGTTGATGCTTTCACCACCATCGATCATAACGTGTCATGAATAGGGAGGGATCAAGATCATTTTATTGGAGAGATACAATCTCATCGTCAGAGAAACTTAGAGAGGCTACTTGATGAGTGGTAATGGGTGTAGAGGAAGGTGATGAAGTGGTGAGAGATGCCACATGGTGAGGAGTGATCATGGATGTCACAAGAGTTGGGTCATTAGGTAAAACCTTAATAGATTGTAGAAACTTCATGACGGCCTGTTGGTTAGACTCAAAGGTTTGGATAAGGTGATACAAAGAAATTTTTAGAGGGGATTTATGCAATTGTTTTATCATTGTACGTTGGGTGACCCCATCAGAAATAGGGTATGTGGGTCCCCGAATGGTCATTTTTGGTGTGGGTGTAGATGGTATATTAGGCATAGGATTGATAGATGGGTTGGTTGCATTAGTCTTTCCTTTTTCTTTTTAGGTGCGAGTGATGAATTGGATCACATTAATCTAAAGAAGAGAGGTGGATAGAGAAGGTGTGTCAAGAAAAGTATGATGACATGATGGACAAAAACCTAGCTCAGGATAAGAGCCTTGTGAAATTAGTAGGGCACACTTGAATTTTGGTGGGGTTTCAGCTAGCTCTCTTATATGGACCATATTGATCTCAAATTTTGGAGGTAGATAAAAGGGTTGTGGAGGTGGTGATGTAGGTCACTAAATAGGTAGTGGGTGAGGATGTTTGATGATAGGTGGAGGTGGAACATGGTCCTCATCTAGAAGATCATCGTCGTCAAATTTTTATTGAGGACACAATTGAAGGACAATGGTTTTAAGATCCTTACAAATTTCTACATCATGCCCTGACACACGATGGTAGGCACAAATTTTAGTATTGTTAAACCCTTTTGGTTTGGGTTTGAGTGGGTTATAAGGTCTAAGGGGAAAAAATGTGATGATGAAGGTCTATAAAAGGTTAGCTAGAATGTTGGCATAAGACCCTACTAATGGATCACGATGTGAGGTGAGTGTGGGTCTAGATTGAAGTGTGGGTGATTTTGGTGGGAGAGGAATCACGGGTGGTGGAATTGGATGTGAAATTGGTTTGAACAATGGTTTGGTAGGTGGTACTATTTTAGATTTAGGTTTTACCTTCTTGGGTAAAGGCATAGTAGATGAACTAGTGATAGAATGTGTTGTAGGCTTAAATACCTCTTTGGAGGGTTTTGGGTTTTTCAATTTTGGTTGCACCTTCCTGGGTAAAGGTGAGGAAGGAGTACATGATGTGGAAGGGAGGGTAGATGGAAGAAGAGGACGAGTTAGCCAAGGTGATAAAGGAGGTGTGGTGAAGGTTTCTAGAAATATCATAGGTAGTGATGAGGTTACTGTAGGTGGTGGGAGTATAGGTGGTAGGAAATATGTGGTTAATGGTGAAGGTGTACCCTGTGTAGGGAAGTTGGGTGTAATAAAATATCATGATGAAGATACGTCCCCAAAGCTTGGAATTATCAACATAATCCAAGCAGTCTGCTAGGCATGAAAACAAAACTATTGTAAGAGGATATGATGTTGATTTAGTAGTAATCCCTATAAAGTATGTCTATGAGACATGTAATTGGTTGGATTCAGACTCTGTGGGTAAGAGAGCTGAGAGAAAATCAACTAGATCCTAGAAGCTTAATGGGGAATTGTCACCAAGAGGTAGTGGCGCTTCTAAAGGATCCTCTATTATTAGGGGAGATGACAGGTGGGATGAGGTAAGTTCTTATTTCAATCGAGGGGGAGATCAACATGAATCTCCCGTGGGTAAGAGAGTTAACTCCCCAAGTTGTTCATTAGGTTGCAAGGGGAGTGATGAAATGGAATTGGTAGATTAATATAATGCCTATCACATAGGGGAACTCCTTGAATTAACTCCCTCTAATGCTTGTGATGAGTCATTCCAAACTTATGTACTTAATATTTTCAAATGAATAATCTAAAATCTAGTAGATACTCTCATAAGACCTATTGCTCTGGTACCAAATGATAGTACAATAGTAGATTTACACTACAATAATTCTCTGTATTGATATTCAATATTCTTTGATATAGATACATCCATATATATAGGAAATAGACTTCCTAAATAATAGGAAGTAGCTATAATAACTCACTAACTTATATGAGTTGTTTCTAACACACTAACCAAATATAATTGCTATTGTTGTTTTATATAACAACTAATAACAATTTAATAACACATACTTACAACATAATAATTACTTCACGTATTTATAATTTACTCATGGAGCACTAACAATATAATTTCCTAACATTCCCCCCCTTAGTGTGAACATGGGAAAAACCTTCCTTTTTACTTGCACCTGCTCATGATCTGGTGATTTTCATAGGATTATCACAAACCTCAGGGATGGTTTTGCAAACGGTTGACCAAAAACTGAGAATGGTGGTTTTGCAATAGGTTTACCACAAACCAAAAAGTGATGATTTTGTGAATGAATTACTAACAACCAAGAATGGTGGTTTTTCTATTGGTTTACCAAAAACCAAAAATTAAGGTTTTCAAGTGGTTTACCTACAACCACATCATGATGTGCCAAGTAATATTATCAGCCCTCATCACATTTCAATGCAAGAAATAACATAGTAAATTCTGCTGAATTTTTTTGCTTGTACATACATAGAAAAAGATGACATAATGGAAATGGAACATTGAGATCATGTTCCCCCCTCAATGTGTAATTTCCACTTATTCAAATAGAAACAATGCAAACTGAAACATTGAAACTGACACTTTGAAAAACATAGCGGAAAGCACACTGCACAAATTACACACACACATGTCACCAAACTTTTGTGCGGCCTCATCGTTGGTGAATGATGAGATGTTGCTAATTGATATCCAACCTCCAATGCCTCCGTCCTCTGGTATGATACTACTAGTTTAGCAGAATGTGAATTTGAAGCTTGATTACATGCCTAAATTGAACATCGGGTTCAACTGAAAATGCATTCGTGAGGCAATTTTTGTTTTTCAATTTTGACAAATTTCCTAATAATCACCTAAATGACGATAATTGACTATTAAAAAAAACCTTAATGATCTAATTGACTCAAAACAAGTGACAATAATGATATTGACAATTTTGACAACCTATAATTAATACCCAAATTAACTATTATGACATAACTCTCAATAATTTTATTTTATTTTTTCACTTAGACACATGGAGGACACATGAAATTTAATATCACTGACCTGAATGTCTCCTAAAATTGACAAAAAACTTTAATAATAAGAAATACCATTTACATAGGATAGAAAAAATGCCTAGACTAAGGAGGACAAAAGACTAACAACATAACACTTTAAACAAAATTACCTTGTAATACTTAAATGACTCATTTACACTAAAACTATTTGATATAAACCTTAAAAACTTTAACCAACCTATTAAAGAAAAATGTGTGCCTGACTCTGAGTAAGTTGAGTGAGTTTTGACTTTCTTTGTAAACATTTGAGGGTCTATTCAGTGGGTCACCAAATTTTCCATAGTTTATGCAAAGTGGAAGTTGACACGTTTTGGGTCTACGGTTTTGAGGATGATGAGCAAAGCGACTAAAGAAAATTATTGGCCATGATCCAAAGCTCAGTGGAAAAAAAATGTATACAAAATTTTGCATTGAGCCATTGAAAATATATCTGAGTGCCTAAAAATGGTGGAGCAGGCTTCATGCTCTAGTAGATGATCATCAATCAATATTGGTCACGTAGCAAATCAAACTCATGTTGGAAAATTCCATTCATATCTCTTAGTAGATTGGAAGAAAATAATGGTGGAATATGTGCATGATTTGAGAGAACTACAACATAGAGCTTGCTGGCGTTAAGAATATTTCTCTTTGATGTTTCTCATGAGATGAATAAATCCAATTGTTATAATGTCAAGAAATGAGAACCAATGTAGATTCTCATGTAATTCCGAGATACGTGAGGATGTAAATCAAATTCCAATAATATAATGCCTATAATGTAGGGGAAATCCTGGAATTATCTTCCTATAATGCTTGTGATGAGTCATTACAAACTTCTGTACTTAATCTTTTCAAACGAATAATCTAAAATCTAGTAGAAACTCCCATATGACCTATTTCTCTGGTACCAAATGAGGGTACAATAGCAAATTTACACAACAATAATTCTTTGTATTGATATTCAATATTCTTTGATACAGATACATCCATATATATAGGAAATAAACTTCCTAAATAATAGGAAGTAGCTATAACAACTCACTAACTTATATGAGTTGTTTCTAACACACTAACCAAATATAATTGTTATTGTTGCTTTATATAAAAACTAATAACAATTTACTAACACATACTTACAATATAATAATTACTTCATGTAATTTTAATTTACTAATGGAACACTAACAATATAATTTCCTAACAATATTGTGATGAAGAGGAGGGGTGTTATGCTTTTGTTTTTCCTTGGATAGGAAATTACTTGGTCAAGGTCGACAGGTGAGGTCCGAGGATGGAGGGCAGCGGTGAAGGTGACAGAGGAGTATTGAGAGAAACTGGTGTATGTGGCCTAGAAGATTGGGTATCCATTTTAGATGGGAGAATAGTTTTTTTGCGAGAGCTTGGGAAGATGCGGCTAAGTCCAATTTGACAAGAGGATGGAATAGGATTGATGTTGGCATGACTCCCAATGTGGTGATGGTTCTGGTTGTAAGGGAAAATGTAGGTGCAGGTAGGTTCTTAAGCATATGATAAGGTTTTATTATTGGTAAAGGTTTAGGTGTAGGTGAGGGTGATGAAGAAGAGGCTGTTATGACCGGTAGGGGAATGGTTGGTTCAATTGTCTGAAATACCTTTGGATAAATCATAGAGGTATCAACAGATGAAATTTACATATGGGTTGAAAAGGGTAGCTGGAGACGTCCCCAAAGCATGGAATTATCAACATAATCCAAGTGGTATTCCAGGTGTAAAAATGACACTTTTGAAAGAGGAGATGACGTTGATTTAGTAGTAATCCCTGTAAAGTAAAAGGAACGATAACCATATCATACCAAGCCAAGAACACAAATGCTAATCAAACACCATGATCTATAAGATGAAATCAATTCTCTAGAATAACTTTACTTAAAACCTTTGCAAACAAATGAGCATCAATATCATATATTATTATGGAACTTAATGAAATACAATGAGAATGGGCCTTGGTTATATAGGCAAGGAATAACAATCTAAGAACCAGTTAAGGTCATAGATCAAGCCATAAATCATGGAAATAACTAGTCATAAAAGAACTAGTCAAGTCCATAGATTTATGAGAGAACTAGACATCAAGGATCTAGTCAATACCATAGATCTAGGAAAGAACTAGTCAATACCATAGTTCAAGGAAAGAATTATACCTAACAACTAGATAATATCTCCTAATATCTAAATAAGATAAAAAGAAATATCCACACACATAATTGGGTGAGGATAAATACAATAAAGGTAAATAAAGTACCTAGGTGAACATGAGCTAAGGTAAATACCTGCTCTAACATAAAGTATGTCTATGAGACAGGGAACTGGTTGGCTTTGGAATCTATGGGTAAGAGATCTGAGAGAAAATCAACTGGATTTTTGGAAGGCTAATGGGGAACTATCAACAAAAAAGAATCAGTGGCACTTTGTGCTAAGGGATCCTCCATTCGTAGGGCAGCTGACAGGGTGTGTATGAGGTATTATTGCCATCCTCCCCCAGGTCTACAGGGAGGTGAGCAATGTAGACCTGCCATGGGTATGAGAGTTTAATTATTTTTAAGTTTCACATTAAATGGTTAACGAAGGGAGTAATGTAAGTTTAATTACTAGATATTTTTGAAATAAAATTGTGGGTTAAGGAACAGACTATAAATAGGCTCCTCCATGGGTAAATGAGTTCGTACGAGAATCTCCTCGATGGAGGGGATAGGAGGAAATCGCGGAAGGGTTCGTACGATGTTAAAAACAACATGGACTTCATAGAAATTACTGTCATTATTCAAGGGCTCACCAGTTTGGTTAGATGACAAGGTATTGTTAAAGAATGAATTCTTGAAGATATGCAATTTTTGATTAGCTGGTGCATTTGGGTTGTCCAAGACAAGATCTCTATTATCTAAAATTTCTTGGACAATGTTTTTGAAGATTATACAATTATCATTGCTACAGGCATTTAACTGCGATGATAGTTGTAATAGTCCATGTTCCATCTCTACCATATCAAGCATAGGAATGATTCAGGGTCAAAAAAGTATGTGGTTTGATGGGTGGAAGAGAAATTACTCTAGCTTTAAGATTTTTTTCTAATACTGAAGAATAAGGCTCCTCGATTAGAGTGTATTTTCTTTGCTCCTTCTTGAACTAAAAATATTGAATGAGAGAAAGGTTGGAGGAAGGTTTTTATTTATTATATGGGTGAGATGGGCTAACTTTTAAAACTACCACATGTTGGTAGATCCTATGGCTTTGGAATAATTTTTTAGGGGTTTTGAAGAGGAAGAGGTGTAAATTGATTTAAATGTGGTTTTTTGACTACATCAATTGGATTGAAGAATTCTCTTCAATGGAATGAATTTTAAGTTTTCATGCCATGGTGAATGCTTCATCAAAGGTACTAAAAGGTTTTAACCTTGGAGATTTGGTGAGATGTGCCTACACAATACCCTAATAGAACAACTCTATAAGCTCAGTTTGAGGTAGCTAGAATGTAAGATGGTTGATGAGGCTCCACCAATGAGTGAAAAAATATGCGATAGACTCGTCTTTGTATTGTTGTGTTGAGTATAAGTTAGTCATGGTGACCTTCTTGACAATATTGATAAAAAAATGGTCCAGGAAGGCTTGAGAAAATTGGTTAAATGAGTAAATGGAATGTCTAGGAAAACCACAATACCAATCTAATGTAGGTCTTGTCAAGGAAATTGGGAATGGATGCAATATTAGAGTGTCGTCATGCATTGATTAGATAACACAAAATGTATCATGTTTGAAAGACCACAAGTGTTTTCAAATGTGAGCTCTTCTTTTCTATTGACTAATTAAATTTAAGCATTTCCCAATGCATAGGGGTATGGGAATGAATGGGAATAGACAGATGCATGAGCATCATTGCAGCAATTTCATCATATGTTAAAGAGTTATGAGAGCCAGAAGATAATGCTTCCAATGTTTGTATCTTTTCCATCATCATTTTAATAAGGTCATTAGTGGGTTGTGATGACTGCGCACCCCTATAGTATAAGGAGGTAGATGGTGAATGTATGATGAGGATGACATCCCAGTATATGGTGGTTTCGAGTATGAGAAATGTGAGGGGGGAATAGATGTAGGCAGAAAATATCTCAAATATACGAAATATGAGATAGGTGGTTTTTGGTAATATGTGTAAGTAGGTGGGGTGGATGTAGCGATTCTTATAGTGATTATAGGTAAAGACTGTGGGATGGAGAGGATGATGTTTTTGAATGGAGTATGAGTTTCTGACACCATGGGTGGTTGTAATACAATAGTTATATATTAGGTGATGCAAGTAACATAGATAAGTTATGCTCAAGGTACACATGATGAAGGAATGTTTGACACAATGGGAGAAATTGATAAAAGGTGTAGAACCAATGTTGTAGGTACATCATATATAGATTGATGTGAAACAGGGTCACTTGTTGGGACACCATGGGTGGTAATCTGGATGAAGGTAAGGCCGAGATAGTAGTAGCTGACACAGAAATCAGGGGTGAGGGAAAGAGGAATGAAAACATGCATGCCATATACCAGCTGTCCTAATGAATATCGAGTCGATGAATGGGTGAGATAATGTTTTAAGGAATCACAGTTGTGGTCAAGGATTCTTGCAAACTCCTTATTCACTCAGTACTGATGATAATGGGCTGAGTGGGATTTAATAGGTGTAATAGGATGGAATTGTGGCTGATGGGCTAGGTGGGAGTGGTTGAAGGCTTGCATGAAACACAAGGGTGTTGGCTTGATTACAAGTCAAAACCATCTGAGTTAGTGTAGGATACACCCAATAATATCTCTAGTAAATGATTAACTCAGAAAAATAGAAGGAATGGAGAAAAATAGGTTATGGGAGATAAAAACTAGTCACTATTATAATTTAAAATTAAAACACAGGAACCGATGGTAGTTGGGTTAACTGATGATGGTGAGAGGGTGACCGATGATGGTTAAGTAATCGATACTAGTTATTGTGGAAAATCAAAAGTTTTAAAAATGAGGGAATAACTGATGAAAGTGAGATAAAATTGGATTTGATAGTGATTTTAAAGATCTATGGTATGATGGTATGTCTGAGGTACCTCAGAAAGAACAATAAATGGATGAGTGTTATTTTGGTAAAATGACCAAAAAAACATGCAACCAACAATGGTTAGGTAAACAGATGATGGTTAGTTGAATGAAACAATGACGGTTGCTGAACTGATGCTGATCACTCGAATGAAATTTGAAAAATTGTAACTTGTTATTTGACTGAACTTGTGACTTAGATAAGATAAAATATCAACCCAGAAACCTAAGTATGATAGTGATGGACCATAACACACTCATAAAAAGTTGGAATACACCAACTATAATTATGGAGTGTGAGAGGAACTAAAGAAAAATGGAGAACACGACCTCGCAACTCAAAATATAAATCAAGAAAAATTTAAGAAACACGAAATCCTATAAGTGAATTTCATGTTTTAGCTTATTCTATTTTAGACTGACTTATGAATAAAATAGATTTTTTAGTTTGATAGAAAGTGTCCTATGAAAATTCAAGATCTAAGGATGGTTTCAGGTAAAGTTTTAGCGGGGGTGGTCCTTTCTCTGAGATAATGACTAGACAGAGAAACCAACTAGGCACCCACTGTCAATCCTCTGATCGTGTGATCCTTGATAACTTCTTCTAGGTAGGAGGATGCTTAAGAATATGTGTAAATTATTTAAGTGGTTTGGTATAGAGAGAAAGTGTACAAGTGAACTATGATTAAATTAGTAAACCATCAACTGGGCGTGACTTCCAGCGTATAGGTTTCCCTCAAATTAATGTGAGCTATAATGAAACAAAAGTAGAATTAAATGTAAATGTTTTAAGCCCAAATCCATAATTACATTCGATGTAGTAAATGGAGAAGAGGAAGAGGAATGTTCTTTCACTAATGTAATGTAGTAGAAAAGAAGACGAGTTCTTTTTAAAGCACCAAAAGTATGATTTATTTTAGTCAATATAAAGAAAGAGAAGATTCCAGAGAAGAAAATTAATATGAATAATTTTCAAAGAGAAATAAACATAGATTTTTTTCATAGGAATGAACAAATGCAAAGGAACCCTTGATGGGTCCCGCCGGGTGTGCCAAAATGTTTCACCGGATTCTTAGTAGATTAATGAAACAAATAAGGGTAGATAGGACAAGGAGGAATCCCTGTTATAATATCAGTTAAAGGTCGAATGTGTACATAGATAACTTATGGATCAGAACAGATGTGAGAGATCCCTTTTGGCTAGGAGGAACTACCTGTAGATATAAAAAAATGCCACTAAATATAGTTAAGAAAAATAATGAGTGGAATTTCTAGCGGAAGCTAGATCTGGGAAGTGTGATACTTACTGATCAGGATGTCGATCCACTTTTAAATGACAATATTAATGCTAGTTAAATCATGCATGAAGCAAAGATCCTATTGGAATTGAAATGATTTAGGTATCTCATACAAAACAATAAGAAAGTTCATACAAAATATTATTGAAGGTCAAAACGGGAGGGTTGATTGGCTGGTGTTGAGTTACATGTCTGGTACAGGCTCTAGATAAGGTTTGGTAAGGATTAGGAATGGTTCTAGGCTATTGGGAAGTGGGTATTAGCTCATTGGTCTGAGCTATATTTCCAGACATAGTAATCGATGTCGGCTGATTGACCAATGTTGGTTAGGAAGAGTGACCAATGTTAGTTGGCTAACTGATGTCGGTAGAGGAAATTAGCAAAAAGTTCTTAGAATTGGTTTTCTAGACTCCCTCTAATTGTACAGAGGTTGGAAATGGTGAGGGTAGGGTTGTAAAATGGTTCCAAAGATTCAGAGATGATTTGAAGAGGGTGAAAATGGGTGAAAATTTTGAGTATGATTAGGTGATGGGTTGATGGAAGGAAGAAAGTATATGGGTGTGGAGAGAAATAAACAACATATATGAGTAAATAAATCTACAAAAGGAAATTAGAGATTTAGTGTAAAGATGTTAAATACCTATTGGAAAATAGATTGGAGGATATAGGTGATGAAGATGGTGGCAATAGAGATCCAGAGAGAATAGTCATTATATTCATGCCGTGACAGTTCATACCTTTGTGCTTGTGTATTGTGAATCTGTGATTGTGATGAGGATAATGAATGGTGACCAATGTTGGTAGTGCTCCCATGCATCTTCTTTTACTTGAGTGCTAAAGAAATTTGAGTGCTCCAAGTCTATGGAATAATGAGATCTTGAATGAAAATGACCAACCTAGGAAAAGGTTGCATAACTGTATATATGGTAACCGATGATGGTCAAGTTGACTGGCAGTGTTTTTGGGATAACCAACATTGGTTAGGGTGGAAAGTCTTAGGTTTTCCAAAAATAGCAGATCTAGGATATTTTTAGTGTGCTCTGCTTGTTAGTTTGGGTCTCAAGTGATGGTTAGTGTTTAGATAAGAGAGAATGTTGTTGGAGAAGGAATAAGAATTTAATGTTAGGGTTAGACTAAGTCTTAGTTAATCAATAGGCTAAGAATAAGTCCATGGTGAGGGGTCTAGGTGATGTGGCTGGGTGAAGTGTAAATTAATTTAATTAAAGTAATTAAATTAATAAATAATGCAAGGATGGATATTAATTCAATTATAAGTAATTAAATTAATATGAATATGGGGTAAATGGGTCATGGTCAGGTGAACATGTTATTTTAACTGATTGAAAGGGGACCAAGGGGATTTTGACCCAAATTTTGTGTCTACACTACCCCATCTTGGCAAGCATGGGAGAGAGACCCCTTCAGCTTCTGATGAGATATGGTCAATTGGAGAAAGGAGAGTCATCGGTGTGCATCTGAATCCACATGGTGACCAACCCGTGGTGCTTATTTTTCCAAATCCAGAGATAAGTATTACTAACCTAGTTGGTATTAGTGGAAGTAACCGATCAACACCTAAGAGGTATAACTTCTCATTTGGCATATCTATGCCTACACAATCATTTCCTGTGTTTGGAGGTATATTATCTGGTGTGGCATTTGGTCAAAGTAAGAGTACAAAAAGCTTGGGTATCACATCTAGAATATGTGCATGAAACACATCTGATAATAGTAAAATATCATAGACTTTTATGGCACAATTTAGCATGAAAGTGGGGACACAAGGCATGACCACTTCAGGACCTTTACTAGCTACGAGAGGTGGATCTGGTGGATTAGATGGAATAGGAACCAGCGGACCTGATGGACCTGGTAGATTTGGAGGAAATGGTGGGTCAAGATGGATAAACATTGGTGGATAAGTGGATTTGGTTTTGGAGGCAACATCAGAGGGAATCAAGGTTCCAGATCAGGTGGACAAGGGCCTTAACCGCCTCAGTAAGTATTTTTTGAAATGTCTTTGCATCTACTAGATGAAAAAGGTGTTGAGGATGCTACAAAGCATGTACACAAATGTGAGCTGCTATGGCATGTGAAAGGGATCACTACCCTAGAACAGAAGGTAAATTAGTTTACAACAATGTTTTAGGGGTGTGTGCATAGTTGGTATCGAAAGTATGACCCCCACCAAATAGTAGTAGATGATACTACACTGCATAATGCCATTTTAGCATAATTCCATATTACTGAGTTTGAACAGAAGAACATTATCGCGCTAAAGGAGATTCTAAAAGGTATGGTAGAGAGTGTGTAGGAGTATGATGCACATTTTAAAACTCTCTTATCAAAATTATCTTATGATATTCATACTTCTCAGTATACTCAATGGTTTATTTTAGGATTAATAACACCTTTCAAGAGAGAGCTTTCGCATAAGAATTTCATAGACTCGCATGAGGACTTGGAGGCTTCCCTATGTTATGAGGCCATAGGAAGCATGGATACTGGTGTTAGTCCATTTCTTGAAGCTCATATTTCTGCAATGACAATGCAGCTGGAGAATCTATCTACAAACTTGGCCCATAAGACTCACAATGGCCTATGGTGCATGGATTATGAGGTAGTGGGGCATACGAAATACAGTTATCCTCAGAGATCAGTATGCTCCATGACATTAGATTGTGATTTTTTCCATATAGATCATAATGCAAGTAGGTGTCCGCTATTGCAGCATGCGATCCATAAGAATGTGTCTTGCTATTACAAAATTTACACCTCTAATACTCATGAAACCAAGGATTATAGATTGGGTGACCAGATACATGATGCCATTAATATTGGTGTGTGCCAAACCAGCGTTGCAAATGATTCCAAGGATAATCATTGTCAATATAAAGGGCATGCGGATGGAGGAGCCCATGGAAGAATCTTTCATGGAGGATTTTGAGGTTGAGGCAACCGCAGAAGTGAGTTCCCGTCTGGAAGTTGTTATAAATCTAGGTCCATAGATCATTACAAGTGTGAATGTCTTGACTTTCTATAGTGCTCATTTTGTGGGAAGAAGCACAAGTATGAGGAGTTCCTAGAGCTATTTGAACACATGAGCCATGAACACCAAAACGATAAGGGCATCCGGATGGTAAGCGTTAAGAAATCATACTCATAGTAAATGCTAAGGGTGGCATGTGAGTAAGAATTAGAACTTGTACTAATGATGATGCAAGATGAGGTTGCATGTGCCAGGGAGATACCAAAGTAGAGACCAAAGATTAAAAGAGAAGAGGTGGTGTATGGGAAGTATCTGGACCCTACCCATTAGAAGGAATTCTATCAAGTGACCATGGACATAATAAAGAGTCTTTAAGGGTAAATTCAATGTCTAAAGGAGAAATCCAGGAAGTTAGGGCAGAACAAAAATGTTGAGGTCCATTAGTCATAAATAAACAATGTCAGAGAGGTGTGTAAGATGCTACACCAAGAGAGTATAAATCCTGTGTTAGGAGAATGGTTGAGGGATAAGATACCAAATGATGGAGTAGAGTATGAGAGGCATGTTTTACATGCTAACCTTCCTCCCCACAACCTCGACTACGATAAGGAGACTACCTTGTATGTAGTTGTTGATGGATGGCCCCTAAGTAATATTTTGATTGACATGGGTGTGGAAGTCAATGTTCTCACCCTAGCGACCTGGAACCAAATGAGAAGGCCCCCATTACAACCATCTTTAAATGTGTTTTATATGGCCAATAAGACAAAGGCAATGCCCATAAATGTTTTAAAGGATGCTTTTATCACTATCCAAGGGCTGAAATTCACTGGATATTTTGAATTCTTAGTTCTTGCTGAGGTGGAAATTTTTTTTAGTGCTACTTGGTCATCCATGGTGCTATAAGAAAAATGCTAACTTATGTTTTAATAAGGGATAGATAAGTTTTGAGAAAAAATAGGAACGTGTTATCATTTCTTTGATGGATGGGAAGTTAGTGCCCTATATTAAACCTTTAGGGGAAGAATACCTAGATAGAATTTATGTGTGCACTATCTGAGACCCTAAAGTTGTGCAACTAACAAAGGAGGGAGTTATTCAGTGGGAAGACACTCAATCTATAAGTGATAAAAATAGTATGGCATGTGATAATTAGGTGCATAAGACATATGAGTTGATTGAAAGGAAGTTAAGAGGATCTATGATGAGATTAACAAAGGCACGATCAATCAAATTCCTAGGAGAAAAAAAGTTTCCAATTCATTCTAGGGGAGCCAACCCTAAATTTTTCCTTTAAGAAATAGAGACACAGTGAAGATGTGAGAACTAAAGGAGAAGGATGCTTAGCTATACCTTTCTCAAGACTGTAACACATTAGTGGATGACCCATCGTGATAACATTCTAGAGTGGTGTGAATTGAGAATCACATTATCTGTTAGGTTTTCCCAGAGAAATACACCTACTTCAAAAAAGATTATCATGGGAAGGAACCCACCTCATTTCCCTTCCAAACATGTGAGAAGGCATGGATGGAAGGCACAAAATCCTTGTCACCTTCTTTATGGTGGCACAAGCTATACTCCACCTTAGAAGGCTGCGTACGTGTATGGTAGATTCACTCAGAGATGCGCCATCAAACAAGAAACTGGAAGGAGTTGAAAAATGACCTCCTTCAAGTTTTTGAATATAGTACCAAACCATCAGTGGATGAGGTGTTGCATGTTTTTAAGAGCCTAACTATGGGAGATAGTACCATGGAGGAGGATGGAATATTGGAATTATTGGGTGAACATGGCTTAGAATTTTTCTTTGATGAGGAATAATAAGAGGAGATACAACTTGAGCATGCATGCAAGGAAAAAGAGAAAGGAAAATTGGTTTATGTGATTGATGGTGAAGAGGTGGAAAATCTAGATGTTAACCATACTATGGGTATATGCAAAGTTATGGATAATGTTGATGAGTAGCATACGCCTACCATGAACCCCTGAAAACTAAGAAGGTTAACATTGGTTTGGAGGCTGAAACTAAGGATGCTACTATTGGAGATTACTGGATAGAAAAGGAGGTTTCATAGATCATTGATCTGTTGCACAAATTTCAGGATTTGTTTCCACGAGGGTACCATGAGCTTAAATGAGTTCACCACTCCTTGGGGAAAATTAAAATCAAGTAAAAGGAAGGTGTGCACCCAATTTAAAAGATACCTTATCGAATGAATCTAAATCTTCATGTCAAAGTTAAGGAGGATATTGACAAAATGATTACACCAGGCATCATTGAGGCTATTGAGGAGTTAGAATGGATAAGTCGGATGGTCATAGGAATTAAAAAGGATGGGAGGATAATGATCTTTGTTGATTACAGGGATTTGAATCTAGTATGTGTAATTGATCCCTTTCCAACCCCTTTCACCAAGGAGATCCTGGAAGGAGTAGCTGGGCGCAAGATCTATTCATTCATGAATGGCTTCTCGTGATATCATTAGGTTAGAATTAAAAAGGAGGACCAAGAAAAAACAACTTTCGCTACTAAATGGGTAAGATTTACATACACATTATTTCCTTTTATACTAAAGAATGCTTCTGATTTATTTTCACGCATTGAGGTGCAGGCATTTTAAGACTTCATCCATAAGTTTCTTCAAGTCTACCTTGATGATTGGATGGTATATAGATTAGTAAGGGATCATTGTGACAATCTGAGGATGATTTTTGAAAGGTGTAGATAGTTGAGGATATCCCTCAACATTAAGAAATGTGATTTTGTTACTCCATTTGGAACCCTTTTGGGGAATATCATATGTAATTGACCACCCCTTGTGTTTTGCTAGTAGAAAGCTAACCCCAACAGAACATAACTATATTAATACTGAGTGAAAAGTATTGTCAATGATCTATGCGCTACAAAAATTTAGGAAATATCTTTTGGCAAAACCCTTCATTTTCTACACAGACCACATGGCATTGAATTACCTAGTAAACAAGCCCGTTTTACAAGAGTGTATATGTTGGTGGGTCCTGTTATTTAAAGAATTCAAGTTTACAGTTGTTGTGAAACTGGGTAAGAGTAATTTAGGACTTGACCATTTATCAAGGATGCAATGACAGATGTAAAAATATTTAGATTGCGGTGCACAATCTCTAACTTGGAAGATATTGTTTTATTTCTCAAAATGGGTGTAGAACTAGAGGGAATGAAGACTTTAGAAAGGAAGCAGTTAGCCATATGTTTCGCGCCCTACATTTTAATTAGTGGAGACTTATATGAGCTAGGTCGTGATGAGGTTTTTTTCTGATGCATGTTAGAACATGAATACATTGCAATGATAGAAGAAACACATAGTGGAATTACAAGAGGATGCTATGCAGGGAATGTAACCACGTGTAAGATCCTACAAGCAAGTTTTTGGTGGGAAATAGTTTACAAGGATTGTATTGAGTATTGCAAGCCTTGTGACCACTGCCATCACCTTGGTAAACTAGGGAAAAGAGATGAAATTCCATTAAGACCAATTTCCATTATAGAACCATTCAAGAAATGGGTTATTGATTTCGTAGGCCTTATTTTCTCAGCCATGCGAAGGATAGGTTCGTGCTATATCATTACATGAAAATATTATCTTATAAGGTGGGTAGAAGCGGAACCTACAAGGGATTGTACAACAACAATAACTAGGTTCATGTGGGAAAATATAATCAACAAATATTGATGTCTATTGAGTTTAACAAGTGATAGGGGTACTCATTTCTTGAATGAGACAATTAAGATTTTGTTGGTAGAATTCATGGTATCACACCACAAGACTACCCCTTATCACCCACAAGATAATGGGACTTTTGAGGCATTTAAATTTTTTTTGAATCACATGTTAACAAATATTTTTGATGTGGGAAGACAAGATTGGGATGATAAAATCTCAACCGTACTATGGGCATATAGGACAACCTACAAGAGACTGAACAAGGCCACACATTTCCAATTGGTGTTTGGTACGGAAGTGATGTTACCTATTGAGTTCATGTTACCATCACTATGTATAGTGCACGTAGGAGGATTAGCTAATGAAAAAGTGCTTGAGGAGAGCATTGATAAGTTAATGCAGTTAGATTAGAGGTAGGATATTACTCGCTGGAGTCAAAAAATGGAAAAATCTAGGTAGAAGGCATGACATGATAAACATATCAAGAATAAACAATTTGAGGTTTGACAGATTATTCTATTGTATGATTCCAATTTCTTGTGCCATCCCGGGAAATTCAAAGTCCATTGGATGGGCCCATACATTGTATCCTATATACTTGATTCATGCACTTTCTAGTTATAAGCATTTGATGGAACATGGTTACTGTGCCATTTCAATGGGAGTAGGCTAAATCCCTACCATACATAAGTCTTCCTTGTGTTTGTAAATAAGGCAATATTTATAATTAGCCTAGGATTTCCCTTAATGCATTTCCTTTATTTGTGTTTCCCTTTTTTGTTGTTTGTTCCCTTTCTTTTTTTTGTTGTGTATGCATTGTGTTGCGGTAATCACTTAAAATTTAAAATTTTCTATACATAGAGGACCGCACATTATTTTTTTTGTGTGGTGAAGTGATGCAAAAAACACTAGAAGCTAGTATTAGAAGATGTGTTTCAATGGCCTGGGTCAAAGGATAAAAAATGCGTTGTTTGGAAGAGCGCATGCGGAAAAGGTGAACATGAGGAGTTTGGTGTCAGGAAGTCTTTACAAATACCATGTACAAGGGTGAGACGTCCATGAATAACATGAGGTAGGAAATGTCAAAAATCAGGATAGAGATAGAAGAAGTGCCTTCGGCACTAAAAATGCATGCGTAAGGATCTCCGGTCGGTAAGGGTTTTTTTCACACCAGAAGGTTATATAAGTTTTTGCTCAAGACAGGGTGTTAGGGTAAAAGTACTGAAGGTTCACAGTAAGAAAAATTTGACTTTATTTCGAGAGTACGTTGGTAGGTGGCATGGCATTTATTGCGGTGAAAAGTAAAATCTATAAGTAGAAGGTCAGGGTACATTATTGTTTAGCTTGCATTTGTTTTATCAAAGAGATCTCATGAAATAGGGAATCCTTGAAGAAATGTTATGCAAAAAAGGGGTGTGAAGATTTACATGCATATCTATTTCGATCAATGAACCAGAGTGGAAAAATAAGTACACAGGTGTAAGCTAAAAATGTTGTGTGGAAGAATCCTATAGGTGATTACACTGTCTTATGGAAAAAGGATTTTCCAGGTTAGGGTTCTGCAGCTAGGGCACAGGATTGAGGGGATTTTTACAAAAGAGTGGAGCCACCAAGTTTAGCAGAGCTAGGATCAGGGGAAATGAATAAATTTTAGTGACCCGACGGAGAAACGACACCAAGGAAAGTAGAAAAATTTTTAACAAAGAAGGGAAAGGGAAAGGGGAAACAAGGTGTTTCCACCAATTTCAATGAATAATGGTATGTGAAGATGTAATAGCCAAAAAATGTATTGATTGAAAAATAATGGGTGTCTCATGTTAGAAATATGGCCACGAGAAATTACAACCATCGAATGAGCACCAAAAAGAGCGAGATGGAATTGAAACTGATTCACCCTACAAATAAGAGGATACCAGATGGAATGCCTATCTATGATGATGAGGTAAAGGTGAAGATGAATAAGGATGGGTTATCGCAACTCTATGAGTTTCCCTATTTCGGAAAACCTAAGAGACTATACCAATGGTTAATTTCATGCGTACATGAAGACCACTTCTAATTCGCAAGAAGGAGGATGCGAATAAATCCCCAACTGATTTCTAATTTTACTAGTCTTTTCTGTGAAGGATAATCTTTTGATGATGACTTGGATGATAAGGAGGCCATCAAAAATATTGTTGAAGCTTATGAATATAAGAAGGGTTCATGAAACTTTGATATTTCTATGATTTCTGACCCAGTAATGAGGATGGCTGCACACTTGCTCACAAAGCTGAATGGGTAGGGGAGATGGACACAAATCAACCAGGATTGGTTGAATGTTTCCCATAAGATCTTGGAGGGGAACATCTATAACCTATCAAATTTCATAGCAGAATAAATCATCAATGCTATTTGTGATGGAGAAAAGGTCATATTTAGTAATGTCCTCCTTACCATTATCTTTTCGAAGATTGGAGTGCCCGATGGGTAAGATAAATTTGTGTGGGATTACGTAGATGAAAACCCTTCCCCCATCAAAATATTTGAGAAATACACTTGTGACACCATGACGGCAACCCATAAGGCATGTCTAGAAAATTTTTATAAATAGATGTGTGACACAATTGGCGCTGAGTGGAGGATACCTGAACTATTACCTATTTTACTACAAGGCAAGGCTGAATTCACCATGTATCAATTTTTTTTTATTGGTATGTTAACTCTGGTAGATGGTGTCAAGGGTCCCTGGTATAAATTTCCATTTTCCTTCACAACACAATACTTTCAGGCCGGGGTCAATCAATCTAAAGAGGAAAAGAAGATAAGGTTTGACCTTAGAACCATAGACCAGGATTACCATGAGCTGCAAAAAACATTGATATATCCAAAGAAGCATGCCTATGTGGAGAAGTATGTCTCCCATGACGTACATATGTTGAAGCCAATGACATTTCCGATTTCTGGGAGGATTGCAGTAACTGTATACCTGCGTATAAGGCCTAAGTATGAGAAAGGATATTATGTTAAAAATGATGTCTCTATCCTAGATGACCCCATCCTAAGGAAGAAGGCCACACCAAGGAAAAGGGTGAGAGAGGAGGCCCCTAAGAAAAAGGCACCAAGAAAACATAAAATGTAGTTTGTAGGTGTGCAGGAGTTGGGCGTAAAACCAAGCACCTATGCACAAAGGAAAAAGTCCCCCACATAAGAGAAAGAGAAGACACCTAGGGAAGAGGCACTTGAGCAAGAGAATTCCCCTGTGAAATAAGAATCTCCAGAAAGAAAGGAGTCACCTACGGAAGAAGAAAAATAAGAGTCTCCTATATTGGAATCGTTAGTTAGGAAGAAGCAAAGAGTAATAAAAAATGTGGACTTAGAAGAAACAGAGAGCATGGAGGCTGACAAGGGAAAAGAGGAAAATGAAGAGAATGGTGAGGCTCAGAACCATCCTATGTACAATGTAAATGAGTCAGAGGAAGAGGGAAATGAAGGGAATAATGATGATGAAAGAGGCACTCACGGAAAGGGGGGAAGTGAATAATTCAACACGAATGATCAAAAGACTCCAAGCCTAACTAAGGAGAAGATAGAGGATTCTGCAGAGAGGGAGGTCATAGGAATTATAAAGGACTTGTTGGATCAAGAGGTGGAGCACAACACAAGAAAAGTACTAAAGGAGATGAAGGAAATAAAAGTGTGGGAAAGGAGTATGGAAGCATGGAAGGATATCCCAACCGAGAAGTAAGCTTCCCAAAGGCATCATGTAAAGGGTATGATAGTGGCATAGGAACAAGAAATGAATTACATTAATAATCCAAATAAGGTACTACGCGTGCATTTCCAAAGTACCATTCCTTCAAACCAACTCCTTGCATGGTATTATTTTGATGAAGAGGGTGCATACCTGTGCATGAGGAAGATGTTGTCTTTGGAATTTGAGTCACATGTTGATGAGCCCGAATTTTAGGTCAACCATGAGGTGTTGATGAAGATACTAGATGCTAAGGGAGTAAGACCTCTAGTGAATGCCGAACAATTGTTTGATGAGCAAGTCTGTAATGTGTTCAACAAAGTATTGGTAGAAGTTGAGGTGAGACTCTTCGGGAGAAATGATAGAATAAGGGTCTTGGAGGAAGAGCCTGAGAAGAAGAATGAAGAGATAATTGAAAGAGATAGGGAGTTAAAGTAGGAGGAATTAATTAACACATAATTATGGCACGAGTTAAGGGATGAAAAGTTAAAGGTGTGTGAGATTCATAAGAAGATAGAGATTATTTCAGATGCCATAATCTTGAAGCACTCAGACCTGACCCATCCTAAACAAAAATATGAGTCAACCATGCAATTCTTGGAAGAATTGACCCGCATCCTCACCATGAAAAGGTGACCACTTGCATTGGAATTGACAAAAGAGGAAATGGCGTGCCAGAAGGAGGAAGAAAAACTGAAGATTGGGGAAACAATTACTCGGTATTCCAAGCTCCTTTCTACTATAAAGATCTCTAGGAAAATGGCTGAGGTTGTATATGATAACTACACTGACAGAGACAGGGTAACGAGCATATTTTTTGGTATGCATGACGCAGATCTGAAGTAATTTCAAGAAAATAAAAAAGGAAATAAGGCAGAGCTTGATAAGATCCTAGCCAAGGTTGAGAAAAATTTGGAAAGAATAAAAACCTTGCAGGGTTCAATTAAGAATCATCTTACGGAGTTATATTCCCAGGTCACTCGTAGAATGGATGCATAAGAGGATCTTAGTAAGAAACTAGAAGGTATTGTAGATACACTGAATGCTAAGATCAACAAAATGAGTTTTGATGAGGTGAGTGATCTTGTAGGTGACCTACTTCATAAAGCATAGGTTGAGGTAAATGCTTGGAAAACTATTGAGGTAATAGTGAAGAAGGAATTCCCACTCCTAAAATAGTAGAAGATTCTTCTATTCTTTCATTCTTTATTTAGATTGTCTATGTTCCACTATTATTTATTCTTTGAAGAAGTAGGATGTTTCTAAGGGTGGAATAAACATGTAGTATGAGGTGATGTTGGGCCTTGGAATATTGTCTATGAACCAAATGGCACACACACGCAAGACCAGTGAGAAGAAGGGTGCTTAGGGGAAAGCACGCAAGATATAGGGGTTTAAGAAGGGTTTAAGTGAAACCAAGGTGCGCGTGGGAGGTAGAACATGAGTTTAAAGGACTTATCCATATTTGGCATTCTAAAGAAACTTGAGGAAAAGTGTGACGAACCAAATAGGTATGATGAGTGGATAAGGTGCTAGCTTGGAACCATGGAGGTCAAGAAAAAGATATCCCTCGTAGGGAATATTCCTAGAATACATCATTACAAAGAGTGGAGGGTTTGCAAAGGGATGAGAATTCACCAATGGAGGACCACATCGACACTTGGCATGCAATTTACACTTAGAGAAGGCATGGCATTGGGTGATGATCTTATATAAAGAAATACTTGGGCCATAGATAGAGGGAAGGGAAAAGATAGAGACAAACACACATGGAGAATGCATAGATAATGCAGAGAAAGAGCAGGAGAGTAACAAATTACTGTAGTAATTGAGGGTTTAGAGAACTTACTACTAGAGGGTTATAAGGTATTTCATAATCCTATGTATGGTACTGGGATCTATAACAAGGGTTAAAATGGGAAAAGTATAGTTAGTATCTCATATCAAAGAAGCTTATAGGAGTTAAGTCTCTGTCATTTATTATATATGGTATGAGATGACTCTTTTGTTTGTAATGTGGATACAAGAACTATTTTAAATTAATATATATGTGGCTTTGTTCTATATAACTTATTTATAGGTGTAAACCCTTGTGTTATATGACTTATCATGGCCCAAATCTAGTTTATTATGCTTCTTACAAATTTTATTTATCTTCTGTAATGCATTAATGTGTGTATTTTTTAGTTTCACCTTATACCTTTTTAAATAAGTGAATGTACTTCTACTTCTGCAAATCATCTTCCATTAATGGCAGATCCTTCTCATAAAGTTCACATAAAGGAGGGGTTCGGTGCCCATGTGTGCCTTAGGTGAGTGCCAAACCCCCACTCAGTGATAGGCCGACATGCTTGGGGTTAGAAAATAGTATTAACGGTAAATAAATAATTATAGGGGGTGATAAAAAATATTGTTTGATTTATGAAAGGCCTTCTTGCAGTAATAATCCCAATGAAATACTATGTCCTTATGTAGAAGATGGTGAAATGGTTGACAATGATCAGAGGGCTATGATATAAAACATCAGATGGACTGTAGTTTTCCTTGCAGAATGCATAGTTATTTGAGATTAGAAGGTAGAGGCATATTGATGATTGCCTTAATTTTTTCATTGAGAACACCAAAAACACACTTTGTAGGATTTAGTTGAAGACATAATTGAATAAGATAGGTGAAAATTGATTCAAGGACACTAAGATGATATTTTCGTGATTTATATTTCCCAAGAAGGTCATCAACACAATATTCCACAATTTTTTGGATAAGATCATGGAAAATGTAGGTACTTGCACATTGGTACGTTGCCCTAACATTTTTGAGACCAAATGACATGACACGGTAGAAAAAGGTCCCCCAAGGGGTGATAAAAGAGGTTTTATGTTGATTGTCAGGGGTGATAAGAATTTGATTCTAACCAGAAAAACCATCCATATGGGAGGGAATTTCATGGCTGGCTATGAGGTTGACAAGATGATCTATGTTTGTGAGAGGGAAATCATCCTTTAGAAAAGCAAGGTTAAGAACCCTGAAATTTGTGTAGATGCAAATCTTTCTCAAGGCTTTAGTTACTAGGATGATCTCAGAGACCCACTATGGATAGTCAATGGGTATAATGGAATTAGAAGATAAAATACATTTCAACTCTTCTTTTATAAGGTGAGCTATACATGGGTGCATTTTACAATTTTTTTTTGACGGGTTTAACATCAGGGTGTTGGTGCCCATTTTGATCCTCTGTTATATTGCCATATTTCCCCTTTGGTTTGCATGCTCTAAAACATTTTTCTTCAAATTTGGTGGTCTGTAAACTTTCTCCCTCCAGGTTGAATGCATTGAAGTGCTCACAATGTATTAGTTTTCCCCAACTTGAAAGAAAAATACATGTCTGCCTTGTTTTGTGCCCTAAATTTCCAAATCTATGGGCCTTTGTAAATTTTTCCATATTTCTCGGCCTTTAGAGCTCATGGTTGCTCATTTTGTACTTATTTTCCCTCAAAATCCTTTTCCATGGTCGAAAATTTCTTTAAAACACCTTCCATTTGCCTTATGATCAAAAAATCTTTCACCCACACAGAAAAAATAAAATTCGGGCATCTCTAAAAAATTCTATTTTTTTTACAATCATACGGGTGTCATTTTTCCGTCAAAATTAAGCTCAAATCTCCCCTCATATGTGACCATTTGTGGTTGGATGAGATTCGGTGGGTTTCTTTGAAGACTTAATGTTTTTTTGGTTTTGGAAAAATTTGAAATTTTTTCCTGCAGCTCCGCAAGTCCTGGAGGAGGAACACGTCTCACATGCAGAATGAAGGTGGATGGGTGGGGGACTTAGAAGTTTTTTCCTTTTTGGTGAAAAGGGAGAATGGTTGAGGAAAGGTCCGTGCATCCACAGTGGAGAGAAGGGAGACACATGGTGGCTTCATAAGGCAGGGGGAGTGCGGGCCACTCGATGAAAAAGGGAATTTTTTCCCTTTTGGAAAAAATAAGTTAGAGCAAAAAAATTAAGCCATGGGTCTACCAAATGAACCATAGGGAGACACGTGGCGGGAAGAGTAGGTCGGTGGGCTGCCAGAGGAAAAAGGGAATTTTCTCCCTTTTGACAAAATGATTTAGTGAGATAATTTGAGGCGTGGCTTCGTGAAAAATCAGAAGGAGACACGTGGTAGCGAAGAAATTAGAGGCACGGGCCCATGGAGGAAAAGTGGGAAATTTTCCATTCGCAAAAAAGGGGTGTTAAAATCAGAATTAATCCTGCGGATCCTTAGCGATAGAGAAGGTGACACATGTCAAGGGTAGAGACAAAGGTATGGGCCCGCAGGGAAAAATTTAAAATTTTCCAAATTTCCAAAAAGGGTGGAAATGTGTAGAATTGAGCCACGACTTCAATGGGACCCACCATATGCCACGTGTCAACACCAAATTTCAAGGGTAGAGGGGCGGAGAAAAAAGTCAAAATTTTACATTTTTCCAAAGATGTTAAAAGTCAAAAAATGATCGCAAATCCATTCCCAATCGTATTTTGACACGTGGAGGGCTCAGATTGAAGGAAAAAGGGAAAATCAATGGTAACTATGCATTTTTCATTTTGGCCACCATTTTTTCTCTAGGATGCTTGGAGATGTGAATTTTGCATCAATTTTCATCGAATTTTTGGTGAATTTGTGTCGTTTGTGCCTACAAGGACCAATGCAAGTGGTTTTAAGGATCAATTTGCATATTTGAGGTGTTTTTGAAATGATTTTTTCCCCAGCCCATCTAAAACGTGAAGTATCAAATCAAGAAGTTACATAATAAAAACATGCCTCCACAGTGGATAATGATGAAGGATTTGTAATGATTAACCTTTTTTGAAACACCTAGAAACTTTTGTTGCAAATATGTTAAACGTCCCTATCTGCGAATCATGTTGGAATATTGTAACAAACTTGATAATGGGCATATTCTTTTCTTGGGAAAGAAGGATCAAATGTAATAGAGTGTTATATAATGCATGTTCTTTGACATGCAAAAGGTTGGAGAAACTTAGAATTTCACGGGAAAATCTGGAAAGAAGCCCATTATCTGAGAAACCACCTAAGAACCATTTCTAATTCCTTTTTGCATCATATTTGTATCATGTTGAGTTGGTTTCAGTTGTAAATCCATCAACAAGCTCTGAGATTGTTCTTATAACATTCTCCTGCTGATATATTTGATCATTTATAAATTATATTGTGTTGTCTCTTAGCAAAATTTTCATGCACTTATGTTTCAAAATGTTTTCAATTTGTGTTTCTTTCTCCTGTTACAGTCTTGTATTCAAAATCTCTCTTGATCATACATGGTCTCATTTCTTGTTGATAGTTTAGTGGCATTTTCAATCTCACATTCAGAAGAGCTTTCATCTGATAAAGAGATAAACAAATTTAAAATCACTTTACCTTCCTTGAATTTAGAGATTGCTTGTAAACCTTTGGGTGGACCTTAGGTCATGATAAAATAGAGGTTTCTAGATGCTTTGTTGGTTCATCTGCTTCAAGATTTTGTGGCAGGTTGTCAAAGATTATGTGGAAGAGTGTAGATCTAGGCCTCCATTTGGTGCACATATCTTGGTTGAAGGAGGACCTTAACCCTTTTTTAAGCATTCTACTATTTAGGTCTTACAAATTTCTTGCAAAGGTCCTCAAAGAATTTGGAAAATTCTAGTTAGTCTTGACTAAAATATCCCACCAAAATTAATTCAAAATAACTAATCCTACCCATACTACCCCCAAATTACATTGTGTGTCAATAGAAGAATCTAATCCATTTACAAAAATGCACAAAGTAAATCAAGATCATACAATGTCTTCAATAACCCTTGCCTTACATTGAAAATATCTCCATAATCTGAGAGTGACAACTGGTGAAAGTCAGATTTGGAGTGTTGATCATATTTTCCAAAGGCCCTTTCCATACTATTTGCACAAATTGAGGGATATCTTCATCTCCTTCACCATTTGAGGGTTAAAAAATAGGTCCTCTTACCTTGAAAGGCACAACCTAAAACAGTTAGGAAAAGATCAAGTCTTATTTGAGTGCTATCCATCTCTCCACAAATCTGAGTGCTAGTTAGATCACATCCCTAGCTACAAAATGACACACATCATGATCTATCTGACTTCAAGCTTCATGCCATATCTATGATGCTGCTTAGACTCAAAAGGAGAACAAATTTGGGTACCAACACAGGGTATGTGACTATGTTGTGTAGAATAATGTTGGGATCGATCCTGGGTATATCACTCTATCACGAGGCAAAGGCTTGGTGATATTTTTTTAAGAATGAGGTAAAATCATTCAATTCTTGTGGATCAAGCAATTGAATGACCTTAACTATATGAGGATCCTGGAGTGTTCCTATGTTTATGTCGATGGTAGATTCATTAAGAAGAGTGGGTGTTTCAGACGGTAAGGAATTATGAAGATAATGATCCTCATCTCCCATGTGAGATATGATATCCTGGTCATTCTGAAATTGAAGGATATCTATGGTAGGTAAATATTCCTCAACCATTTTTGTATGAACAAGTAGTAGTGTTTTAATGGAGTGACCAAATTGATAAGTGAGTGGTCCTATCGATACAATATTGATTAAATTTTTTTTAGGTGGGATGGGTACAATGTCATTTGTGTTCATGGGGTTTTCAGGGTTTGTTAAAAATGTTGGTTCTAGTTCAGAGATGGTTAGGGATGACGAAATTTCAGATGTAGTGGATTTTTACATGTCATAGGTGGAGCTCTTATAACCTACCCAAATTTCCTCATGAGCTTTGAGGGTGCGCAGAATAGGTTGATCATGAATTCCTTGTTCATAACATCCGAGGCCAAAACCTTTCTAGGCACAACGATGGAGATACATGCGGGAAAATTTTTGGTTGTTAAGGGATTTAAATTTTAACAAAAATGGAATAACATGATGTGGGTTAATTGGATGGGATGGTGGGTTATCGAATCTATCATAAACTAGGTTTATTTTGAGATAGGATGGTCTGTAGGAGATAACATCTCTAGAATTTGGGTTGTGCATGGGTTGTTTTTCAGGGTGATTGTACATTTTATGTGAAGGGATGGAATTGAGCATGAGGAGATGGTACTCCCCTAAGGTAAGATGATTTACAGCCTCAGTGACCAAGAAATAATTAGGTAATTCATGTAACATTCCCATTTTAAGACTTTAGAAAAAAATATCATTTTCTTTTTCATACTTAATGTTCTCTATTCTAAATTAACATAATTTAGAACATACATTCCAATGCCAATCCATCTCATAATAGAAAAACATATGCAACTGTAAATGACTCAGTGAGACACTGATATCTCATTTCATGACCCAATATTAAACCAATCTCTCATGTTAACTTGATAATGTGTATACAATGTATAACTTGTTCTTTTACCCTTTTAGGGGTACCCAAGTGTTATGTATAAGATGCCTATCTAAATATCTGTTACCGATATTCATCTGAATTTCACTTCTTAAACTATGTGACATAGGATAATGCAACCAACAGCTTGTGATAATTTGACCAAAGTTTTTAAACATGTTTATCATGTTTTCATTCCTTGATGACATACTCGTCAAATGGAATTATTCCCTCACCACACTTGTTCTATTATCTAGAGTGGTCTTTCCTGACTTCTGTATGTCCAATTTGGTTCAAGGTTTCATACTAGACAAGGGAAACAACATGCACTAGTGAGGAAAACTACTCATGGTGACTAAGGGCACATAGAAATACTAAATTGACTTACGTTGATTAGGTGTGTCTAGTTATCCTAAGTCAACATAAGTTTACCTCGACACTAGATCATGTTTCTATCCCTGTATAGGATAGAACCATGATCTAGTCTTATTTTTATGTCAGTCAAGTTAAACAAACTAAGTGGGGTGTTGAGACATATCAACTGCATCATAGTATCCTCATAATAACCCATGTCATTACGATACAACAATGCATTTGAAGTGTACTAACATCCAATTGAGTTTCCTCAACTAGACTAGTATACCTTAGATTAAAATTTTATCAGCCCATTTAATCATTGTATTTAAGATTAATTACAACAATGCTTAAAAATTAAATTAGATCATTTAACCTATAATGTTATAAGTTAAAATTACATGTGAGGTAGGTATGCAGGTAAAATCTACTTCCTAACCATTTAATTACATGCTTATGTTTGTCCTGAAATGAAATAGATTGCGTTATATCATGACATGATTGATCTTGAAGTTATGAAAGAGTGTTAATTAGTTCCTTACTTATTTCAACCCTAGCTTAAGTAAGTTCATTATAAACCCTTTATTTTAGACTTCATGAAGATGAATTCTAAATTCCATTTAATTCCTTTTACAACATTCATATTTTGATTTAAGAAATCTGCCTAAGGAAACATTCAACCATTTACTTACAACATTCATAACACGTTAACAAGCTCATAAATTATGTCTTAATGATGTTTTTCAAGGGAATTATCTTTTTCCCTACATTAAGGGCTAATATCCAATCATGAAAGAAGATTAATTATATTTCAAATACATCAAGAGGAAATACTTATATAAATCTATATAAAACAATCATAGTTCTTTTATATTGTTTAAGGATATACTTATGAGTGTCAACTTATTAGTTGCATCTCTTTACGCAAAAATAAACGAACTAATATTTCAGATCCCCACAACACTTAAGTATATAAACTTCCCTCCTTCATTAGGACAATAATTAATAATACATCCCAATTCAAGACAAATAAGGTATTACAAATAAGTAGTATTTAACAACCATCACATTATTTATTCCTTCAAATGGAGTGATACATTCACTGGATCTAGAAGTATCTCAAAGATTACAAATTATCATAATAGTAGTACAAACTAGTTTTATTACAACTTTCTTTTCCGATAAAGTACATCTACAGTGATGACGCCACATAATCATCATAATAAAGATACAATTTATTTTATTAAAACAGATGTAACTTTATATATGTCTTTCTCTTTTCATCTTTTATGAAATCCATCTGGACAATTGGTAGCATGGGTCAATTCATTTCAACTGAGCATGATAATCACTACAACATTAAAATGTTGTGCTTTTATCTAATTGTTTTATAAAAAGAACCATGTTGTTTATGAAATGGTTCCTAAAAAACAAACCAAATAAATAGAAAGACTTTTCCATAAAATAATATAATCAAGAAGGTGAGAGAGATGATTTAAGATTCCATAGGTAATTTTCAAGCAATGACTATTAAAATCATCATGATCACTCCTAACTCTATATTTTTATGAGTTTATATTAGCATATTAGAAAAAAAACAACATTAGAAAAGAAGGAGAAATTCCATATTTCCAAATCTAAATCTTACCTTCTACTCAAGTTACAATTTAAGTTATTAAACTCAAACTATTCTGACTTTTCAAGGAGAAGTACAAGCTTTGCAAACTACTTTTCAAAAATAAGTACACTGATTTGATATTCAAGTTAGCACTATAATAGAACAAAAAAAGGGTGAACAATATTCTAATTAATTTCCATCAAACAGTCATACCTATACTTAGGCTTAGCACAAATTCAAGCTTTAGTTAAAGGATAAGAGTCTACATCCTCGGTAGGGAAGGTTTATCATACTAAGGGTCAAACTAACTTCAACATAATTCATTGCAAGGCTTCCTACAAACCTGAACTTGCTTCAGAGGTGGATCCAATGTGATTTAGTCCTGTTGTCCCCTCAATTTCCCCCCCCCCCCCTTTTTTTTGAAATTCAATTTCATGAAAATTGAAGTCTTGTCATGGAAGAATTCATGTTTCGAGCCACTCAAGTGCTCATTTTTATCCCCCATGACGTTTTATGCATTTCCTCAGTCTATAACCATTATAACATTCTATATATTTATCATGGATGGGAGGGGGTTTTATGATCTTATTTTATGCATTTGAAGGACGTGGAAACTTGCATTCTTCGCATATTAACTTTGTGTAGAAAGAAAATCTTCATTGGGTGCAAAAATGGCGTTTTCCCATTCTCTGCAATTTTCTACGTTCTTTTTCACGTTAAATTCTTTCTCAGAAGGTAAAGCTACGAGTTTTCTTCTCATTGGATGCGACTGGATGGGTTCCTTTTTAAAATTATCACTTTTGGTAATTTTGAAAAAAATTTCAGATTTGCCCCGCATCCCCGGGGGTCCCTAATTGGTTGGAGCAATTTTGGTGGAAGTTCAAGGCAATAGATCCATTTTATTCTCTAAGGCATTATGGTGAAAGGGAGAAAATTTCCAAAATTACTCATGTCCCCACTCATTCGAAGGGATAAATTCTGAGTTGAATTCCACAACAAATCAAAAAGGGACATGTGGCCTACGTTGAAAAGTCAACGGCGGAGAAATGGACTTTCAGGGGAAAAGTTGGAATTTTCCCCTTTTCAAAATAAATAAAGTATAAAGGTGATGCACATCCCCACAACCAATCAGGTGATGTCATGTGTTGAAGAATGAAATTGGGACAGTGGGCCAGCGGAGGAAAATGAGAATTTGAGCTACGACCCCATTTCCAATTAGGGTGTGCCACATGTCTGACCTTTGGCGGGGATGTGGAGGGGTGGAGAAAAATGAGAAATTATGTTTTTTCTCCCAAATGTCTTAAAATGTGGATTTTTTCCCCAGGTCCATCATTGCTTGGAGCTTGCCACGCGTAGGGTCCAATTTCAAAGCCGACGAAGGAAAAGAGTGGCCAAAACACACTCATCTTGTTTTTTATGCCATTAATGAACCAGAGCTCCAAAGAATACAAATGTGAAACATTCTTCATTAATCTCTCTCTATTTCCTTATCGTTTATTCATGATATAAATTTTTGGTTTGTTTTGGAGCGAAATCAATAAGTTTAAAGAGATGTAAAGTTTGATTATCAAGAAATATATTTTATCGGGCATATGCAATAAAAAAGGGGGAAAAATTACCAGTAATCACTTGAGTGCTATGAAAGTGGTTAAAAGGTGGAAATGGAAAGACCACATAAAGAAGAAAATCATGAGATTCCCCCTACTAAAGTAATCATGCTCGAACTGATGAAATATTCACCTTTTAGAACCTCTGGTTTTCATGAGTGAGTTTGTTTCATGTCACTTTCCAAAAAATGGATCTACAACAAACATTATTCCTTTTGGATATTCTTTTATTGGGGACAAAGTATGGATTTACATGAATTGTTATAAGAACATGTTTTGGCCATGGAAAAAAGGATTATGTTTTTTTAAGAACGTTGTAAATTTGGAAGTAATTCAATACAGAAGCTTTCTTTCTCATTTGTCTTTGCATTCAAAAGAAACTTTGTGTTCTTGTCTGTGTAATCTTTAGAACTTTGTGTCTACAGATTCACATTGGTGATGAAATGATTGATATTTTTCCTATATTTTCTTGGTTTAATGTGAGTAAAGATATATTCTGCTACCTATATCTCTTGAAAAAATTGTTGTTTTCTTCCTTATTCATCTCTCTACTCTTTCAATCATTCCTATTGATAATCTTTTAAGTATGAAAACATTCCAGAATATCAGGTTCTAAACATTGAGAGTTTTATATTTGTACATTTGTTTTTACTACTTTCAATAAGGGAACCTCTCCCATTAAAGAGGAGGGACACGTTTGTCCCATGACTGTGGTTTATAGCCATGTTCCATTCTGAAACCCAACATTTTTTGGTGATTCTGTTGGGGAATTCATTACAAACCGATTCCAGTTTTTGAATAAAAACTTCTTGATCATCTTTGATCTGGAGACTCCAATATACACTCAGGGTAGAATAACCCTTAGGGAATAAGACCCTCATTTCCAAATTCTCGATCATCAATATTTCTTTCTCCCTTCATCAAGAAAAAGAAGAGGAACAAGATATGTAAGCACTCCTCCTAATAGAGAAAAAAATTCTGGGAGTGACATCCCTCAAGATCAAATCAGTCATAATTTGCATGCTTTAATTCTTGCTGGTGTTTTAGTTCCTCTCCAAAATAATCTTTCCAAGGATGGAAGATCCTCTACCTTGGGGCCAAAGGGTTGGGCCTCTTTATCTTCTCTAGCCATTGCACAAATTACCTAGATGCAATAGAAAGAATTTCCATAAATTTAGAGGTGATGGGAAGGATCATCTAGATGAGCATATTGTGGCCTTCATTGTTGCTTGTGGTGTTCTTAGAGTTGAACATGAGGATATCTCTGTTAGAATTTTTGTAGAGATATTGCAAGATAATGCTGCTGATTGGTTTTATCATCTCCCTACTGGATCCATCACCAATTGGAACACCATGAAAACCCAGTTTGAGTAGAGTTTCAAACCTACTGAAGATGTACATGCCGTCTTGACCCAGTTTTCACAAATATAGAAAGAGTCACATGAGCCCATGAGGGAATTTGTGGCCAAATTAAACAGGATGGTTAACAAGATCCAACAAAACACATGCTCTGTGGATCAGATTCAGAAATGTTTCTTCCTTAATGCCCAACTACCTGAAGTGGTCTATGCACTTAGAAGAGCTAATCTTGCCACTTTAGATGTTGATAAGAGATTTGCTGTCAGTGTTGAAGATGATTTGATCATGTCTAGAAAGCTAAGGAGAGAATCATACAAATCCAAAGCATCTCCTTCTTCCACATCTTCTCCTAGAGCTAATGTAGATCAGTTGGTATAGAAACTTGCTAATGATCTCATTTCTCTCAAGAAGTAGTTATCCCAGCATTCTCCTTATCAAGATGTTCCTCGGAAGAACTTTCAGCCCAAGAATCGGTTTCCCTCTCCTCAGACTAGATTGGTAATTGAAGGCCCACTTGTTAAATTTCCAGTCAATGCAACATGTGAGGTGTTGGAACCTGATGATGAGGAGGAGAATGAAATCTGTGAAGAACATGAAGAGGAAGTTGATGAAGAATTAGAAGATTTGAGTGGATCTCATGTCCATTTTCTCACCACTGAAAGTATAGATGAAGAGGATGATTATGAAGAAAGAGTTATAGAGAGGAACAATGAATCATATGTTGTCATGACTCGTGAGAAAGCCAAAAAGAAGGAGAAAGTGGTGCAGCCTACTAAAATATCTAAGGAACCTCCTATAACCATTCTAATGATTGTAAGGAGAGGAGATCCTATTCCAACTTCTTCCACACCCAAGGTAGGTTCTACTGTTCCTTCCTCTGTTTCTGCTCCTAAAAATTATTTCCCTTCAAATGATAGAGTTGATAAGTCAAAAGTTTCATCTACTCCTATCAATGATGCTCCATCTACCTTTGGTTCTTTTGACATTATTGACCATCTCAAGAAAACTAAGATCCAAATCTCAAAAGCTAAATTCTACCAAACCCATCCAAATGCATTTGCTAAGATGGTAGACTTTATAAAGTCCAAATCCAAGCCTTCATCCCCTAGTTATAATGGTATTTTTCCCACTCCTTCTCCTTCATCTCAACTAAGCCTTGTGGGAGTAGTCACTTCATCTGATGAGAAGATCAAACCATTTTATGTCACTCTCCTCATAGCTGGCCACAAACTTAGCAATTGTATTATTGATTCTGGTGCTTTAGATAATGTGATGCTTGCTAATGTAGCTCATGCCCTAGGGTCAACCCTAACTCACAATTTTGGTTCATGTTACTTAATGGAAAGTAGAGAATTTCCATTGGTTGGAAGGATCAAGGATGCACAAGTAACCTTAGCTACTTTGCTAGAGAAGAGAGTTTTAGCCACCATTTTGGTAGTTGATATTCCCCCTTCCTATGGCATGCTGCTAAGTAGAAATTTTTGCAAATATGTTGGAGGATAAATCACGATGGATTGGTCACATGCTCTTATTCCAGTGAATGGGAAAATGAAGAAGTTACTTCCTGAGAAACAAAATGAATATATCATCCAAAAAATAGATGACCCAAAGGCACAAATACTTTATGAGGACATTGGTCATGGTAACTACATGATCATGTCACAAGATGAGGCTAACCATCCTAAGGAAGTGCTTCTTGATCCTAATGGCATTTGGATTTTGGAATTTGACGAGAGCTGCTTCTCAGCTGGTTTTGGAGCTGGTGTGGTTCTTATATCTCCTGAAGGGAAAATTCATCCTTTCTCCTTCAAGCTCCAATTTGAAAACACAAATAATGCAGTTGAGTATGAGGCTCTCATCCTCAGTTTAAGCATGGAAAAAGAGATGGGGATCAATAATATCATTGCTTGTGGAGATGTAGAGCTGATTGTAAAATAGGTCAGAGATCTCTTTCAAGTGAAGAATAGAAGGTTGAAACATTACAGGAATCTGGTTTGGGATTCCATTGAGTTCCTAAATGCCTTTTCCATTAAAGCCATGCCAAGGGAAAGAAACACCAAGGCTGATTCCTTGGCTGTCTTGGGGTATCTATTGATCCCTCATCTAGATTTATCCCAAGATAAATTCACCATTGAGATGATTCATAGGCCTAGTGTGCCTGACAATGCAAACAATTCGCAGGTCTTTAATGATGATCAACACTTTCTTTCCTTCCTTGATTTCAAAGATAATTTTGACTAGATGTAATTTGAAGGAAGTAGAAATATGCCTAGAGAGTGTGTGCCCCCAAATGAAGAAGATAACAAAGAAGAAATGGATCATGATGGCTACATAAAATTGAAAGGCAACAAGATACCTAAAGGGCTGGTAATTTTGGAAGAGTTATTTGATAAACATGATATTTACATCAAGTCCAATACTTCAAAGGAGATCAGTAGTCTGATGACTGTGAAAAGATAAACATTGGGAGTATTAATGAACCCATGCTGGTAAACATTAGAAAGTGTTGAACACAAGAGGAGAGGGATAAAGTTGTGAATTTGTTGAAAAGGTATGCTGATGTTCTTGCATATTTTTATGATGATCTCAAGGATTTTCATCCAAAAGAGATGAAACATTTCATTCCTCTAAAACCTGGAATCAATCCCTTCTAGAAAAACCAGAAGGCGTATAACCTTAAAATTTCTAATACATCCTTTCAAGAGATCCAAAATTTATTAAAGGCTAAGATCATTTCCCCCATTCGCCATTCAATGTTGATTTCTAATATTGTGCTTATCAGGAAGAAGAATGGTGAGATCCAGATTTGTGTTGATTTTAGGAATTTGAATCAAGCCTATTTGAAGGATAATTATCCTCTCCCCGTAATGGATCAAGTGTTGCAGGTTGTTACAGGTTTAGAACTGTTGTCCATGCTTGATGTATTCTCAGGATATAATCAAGTAGAAGTAAGTGTTGCAGATCAGCATAAGACTTCCTTTACCACTCCTTGGGGAAAATTTGCTTACAGGAGAATGCATTTTGGCCTCATCAATGTTGGTGCCACCTTTCAGAGGGAAATAGATCTGGCCTTTGGAAGTCTCAAGGGAAAATGCATAGTTTTATACCTTGATGATCTACCTATGTTTTCAAAAACTAGAGTTGATCATTTCCAACACCTTGAAGCTATCCTTCAAAAGTGTAAAGAGCATGTCATCTCCTTGAATCCCAAGAAATCTGTCTTTTGTGTCACCAAGGGAAAATTATTGGGACACATTCTTTCCAAGGAGGGAGTCAAGATTGATCCAGAAAGAGTCCAGGTAATTCAGCAGATTCCTCTCCCCACAAGTAAGAAGAGTGTGCACTCTTTCTTTGGAAAGATCAACTTCTTAAGAATATCCATACCTAATTTTGCTAAAATTAATTTGAACATAGCCCACATGATGAAAGGGAAGAAGAATTTTGGTTAGTCCTTTGAAGTAAAGGTTGCATTTGAAGACATCAAGAGAGCTATAACAAAGAATTCAATCTTGGCATTCCCTGATTATAGCAAAGACTTCATTACCTATTGCTATGCTATTGAAAGTACTCTAGCTGCTGTGTTAACCCAGGAGAATGCTAAAGGTCATGAACTCCCCATAGCATTCATGAGTTATATTTAAAATCCCATGATCTGAAGTACGCCATGATGGAGAAACATACTTTTGCAGTGGTCAAAGTTGTGAAGCAGTTTTGTTTTTACATCCTCAACTCTCATTCTATTGTGTTTGTGCCTGATACAACTATTAAATCCATTCTTACACAACAAGAATTTGTAACTAAGAGAGGAAATTGGGTAGCCAAAGTTTAGGAGTATTATCTTGACATCAAACCCACCAAGGTAGTTTGAGGAAATGGATTATGTGAACTCATTTCTAAAGGAGCTGATGCCAAATTGTCTGACGAAGTTGATATCGTTGTTGTTCTTTTCTTCAGCTCAAATGATGAATGGTATGCTAGAATTACACACTTTCTTACTTATGGAGAATTTCCATCCCATTTGAGTGCCAAGGATAAGAGAGCAATCAAATTAAGGTTTGCACAATATGTGTTGTGGGAAAATGCATTGTTCAAATGAGGCATAGATGGAAGGTTTTTGAAATGTGTTCACAAAGAGCAGCAAAAGCAATTGTTCTTAGCCTTTCATGACCAAGCCTGTGGAGGTCATTTCTCTTTTTCTATCACAGCCCACAAAATCCTTCATGCTAGATATTATTGGCCTACCTTGTTCAAATATGCATCAAAGTGGGTAGGAAATTGTGAAGTATGTCAAACCTTTGTTGGAAGACCCAAATTGGTTGTTTTACCTCTCAAACCCGTGGTGATTGAGGAACCTTTTCAAAAATGGGGTTTGGACTTCATTGGGACACTCAATCCAACTTCAAGTGTAGGGCATACTCATGTTTTGACTACCACTGATTATTTCACCAAGTGGGTGGAAGCCATTCTAGTTAAAAGTACTACTTTTGAAGTAGTATGCAACTTCATCAAGGAGCACATCTTAATAAGGTTTGGGATACCAAACAAGATTGTCACTCATAATTCTTCTAATTTTTCTTCTGTTGAGATGATGGATTTCTGCTATAGCTATGGAATTTCCCTTTCGCACTCTTTAGATTACTATCCCCAAGAGAATGGGAAAGCATAATAAACTAACAAGAACTTGGTCACCATTGTTCAGAAGCTTGTTAATGACTCTCAAAGGAATTGGCATAATAAACTATATGATGCTTTATGGAAAGATAGGATTACACCTAAGGAAGCCATTGGAATGTCTCCTTTTCAAGTGGTATATGGAGTTGAATCTCAACTTCTAGTGACATTGGAACTGCCAACCTTACACTTGATGAAGGCCATTGAGGATGCCAAATTTACCAATTCATTGGACAAAAAAATTATGTACCTCTAGAATTTGATTGAAGATAGATTGCAAGTGGTTGATAGAATATCAACTCATCAACTCAAGGTCAAATATATTTTTGACACAAAGGATAAACCTAGAACTTTTCAAGTGGGAGACAATGTTCTTCTTTGGGACAAAAGGCATGGACCTCAAGGCAGCCATGGTAAATTTTATTCCCTTTGGCTGGTCATTTTAAAATTAGAAATTTTGCTAGTGAGAACTCCTTTTACTTGGATTACATGGATGGTTATCCTCTCCCACTTCCTTATAGTGGGTAATTTTTGAAGTTGTTCAAAACCTAGGAGTTTTGGCGGCCCCTCTATACATTTTGTATAGCATTTTGTTTCTGGTTTTTCTTGTTTTTGTTTTTTTCCTTGTGTGCATTGTCTTTTGAGTTGATATTATTTTTTGAATCCTTTCCCCAATGGATAAGACACTGATATGTTCATCCCTAGAATTATCTATGGTTCTTGATTGTACATATTTCCTCTGCCAAATCATCCCCAGAAGGAGCTAGCTGTTGTCACCTCAATTCCCCCCTTTTTTTGAAATCCAATTTCATGAAAATTGAAGTCTTATCATGGAGGAATTCATGTTTTGAGCCACTCAAGTGCTTGTTTTTATCCCCCACAAAGTTTTATGCATTTCCTTAGCCTACAGCCATTATAATGTTCTATCTATTTCTCATGGATGGGAGGGGGTTTATGATCTTCTTTTATGCGTTTGAAGGATGTGGAAACTTGCATTTTTCGAATATTAACTTTGTGTAGAAAGAAAATCTTCATCGGGTGAAAAAATGGTGTTTTCCCATTCTCTGCAATTTTCTACATTCTTTTCCCCATCAAATTATTTCTCAGAAGGTGAAACTATGTGTTTTCTTCTCATTGGATGTGTCCAGATGGGTTCCTTTTTGAACTTATCACTTTTGGTTATTTTGAAAAAATGTTAGATTTTCCCCGCATCCCCGTGGGTCCCTGATTGGCTAGAGTAGTTTTGGAGGAAGTTCAGGGTGATGGATCCATTTTATTCTCTAAGGAATTATGGCGAAAGGGTGAAAAGTTATAAAATGACTCACGACCCCACTCATTTGAAGGGATAAATTCTGAGTTGAAGCCCGCAACAAATCAGAAATGGACACGTGGCCTACATTGAAAAGTCAATTGTGGAGGCATGGACTTTCGGGGGAAAATTTGGAATTTTCCCCTTTTCAAAATAAATAAAGTATAAAAGTGAAGCACATCCCCGTAACCAATCGGGTGATGCCATGTGTTGAAGAATGAAATCGGGACAGCATTCCGGCAGAGGAAAATGAGAATTTGAGCCATGACCCCATTTCCAATCAAGGTGTGCCACATGTCTGACCTTTGGCACAGATGCAAAGGGGTGGAGAAAAATGAGAAATTATGTTTTTTCTCCCAAATGTCTTAAAACGTGGATTTTTTTCCCCAGGTCCGTCGTTGCTTGGAGCTTGCCATGCGTAGGGTCCAATTTCAAAGCCGACAAAGGGAAAGATGGCCAAAATGCACTCATCTAGTTTTTGACGCCATTAACAAACTAGAGCTCCAAAGTATACAAATGTTAATTATTCTTCATTCTTCTCTCTTTTTTTCCTTATCGTTTATTCATGAGATGCATTTTTGGTTTGTTGTGGAGCCAAATCGACAAGTTTAAAGAGATATAAAGTTTGATCATTAGAAAACAAAGTTTATCAGGCATACACAGTAAAAAAGGTGGAAAAATTACTAGTAAGAACTTGAGTGCTATGAAAGTGGTTAAAAGGTGGAAATGGCAGGACCACATGAAGAAGAAAATCATTAGATACCCCGTGCTAAAGTAATCATGCTTGAACTAATGAAATATTAACCTTTTTGAACCTTTGGTTTTCATTAGTGCATTTTTTCCATGTCACTTTCCAAAAAATAGATCTACAACACATATTATTCCTTTTGGATATTCTTTTCTTGGGGACAAAGTAAGGATGTACACAATTTTTTATAAGAACATGTTTTGGCCATGGAAAAAAGGATTTTGGTTTTCTGGGAACATTGTAAATTTGGAAGTAATTCAATATAGAAGCTTTATTTCTCATTTGCTTTGTTATATATATATATATATATATATATATCTCCTTGCTCGATTCAATGGATCATTTGTCTTTGCATTCAAAAGAAACTTTGTGTTCTTGTCTGTGTAATTTTTAGAACTTTGTGTCTGCAGATTCACATTGGTGATGAAGTGATTGATCTTTTTCCTATATTATCTTGGTTCAATGTGAGTGAGGATATATTCTGCTACCTATATCTCCTAAAAACTTTTTTGTTTTCTTCCTTCTTCATATCTCTACTATTCCAATCCTTCATATTGATAATATTTTAAGTATGAAAACATTCTAGAATATCAGGGTCCAAACATTGAAATTTGTATATTTATACATTTGTTTTTCCTACTTTCAATAAGGGAACCTATCCCATTAAAGATGAGGGACACATTTGTCCCCTGACTGTGGTTTCTAGCCATGTTCCATTCTGAAACCCAACAAGTCCACAATTTTTTATAGATTATCTAAAAACATTCATATCAAAAGTTATGAAAGAGTGTTAATTAGTTCCTTACTTATTTCAGCCCTAGCTTAAGTAAGTTCATTATAAATCCTTTATTTTAGACTTCATGAAGATGAAGTCTAAATTCCATTTAATTCCTTGTACAATATTCATATTTTGATTTAAGAAATCTGCCTAAGGAAGGACACATTCATAACATGTTAACAAGCTCATAAATTATGCCTTAATGATGGTTTTCAAGGGAATTATCCTTTTCCCTACATCAAGGACTAATGTCCAATTATGAAAAAAAATTACTTTTATTTCAAATACATCAAGAGGACATACTTATATAAATCGATATAAAATAATAATAGTTCTTTTATATTGTTTAAGGATCTACATATGAGTTTCAATTGATTAGTTGTATCTCTTTACGTGAAAATAAACAAAATAATATTTCAAATCCCCACAACACTTAAGTATATAAACTTCCTTCCTTCATTAGGATTATACTTAATAATACATCCCAATTCAAGACAAATAAGGTATTGCAAATAAGTAGTATTTAACAATCATCACATCATTTATTCATTTAAAAGGGAGTGATACATTCAATGAATCCAGAAGTATCTCAAAGATTACAAATTGTCATAATAACAATACAAACTAGTTTTATTAAAAATTTCTTTTCCGATAAAGTACATCTACAGTAATGATGCCACATAATCATCATAATAAAGATACAATTTCTTTTAGTAAAATAGATCTAACTTTCTATATGTATTTCTCCTTTCATCTTTTATGAAATCCATCTGCATAATTGTTAGCATGGTTCAGTTCATTTGAACTGAGCATGATAAACACTATAACATTAAAACATTGTTCTTTTATCTAACTGTTTCATAAAAAGAACCCTGCTATTTATGAAACAGTTCGTAAAACACAAACCAAATAAACAAAAATACTTTTCCATAAAATAATATAATCAAGAAGGTGAGAGATATAATTTCAGATTCAATAGGTAATTTTTAAGAAATGACTATAAAAATCATCATAGTCACTCCTAAATCTATATTTTTATGAACTTATCTTAGTATGTTAGAAATGAAAACAACATTGGAAAAGAAGGAGAAATTCCATATTTCCAAATCTAAATCTTACCTTTGACTCAAGTGCCAATTTAAGTTCTTAAAATCAAACTATTTTGACTTTTCAAGAAGGAGAAGTACAAGTTGTGCAAACTACTTTTAAAAAATAAGTACACTAATTTGATATTCAAGTTAGCACTATAACAAAAAAAAAATAGGGTTAACCATATTCTAATTAATTTCCATCAAATAGTCATACCTATACTCAGGCTCAGCTCAGATTCAAAATTTAGTTGATAAAGGATAAGACTCTATATCCTTGATAGGGAAGGTTTGTCATAGTAAGGGTCAAACCAAGTCCAACGTAATTCATTTCAAGGCTTCTTGAAAACCTGAAATCACTTTATAGGTGGATCCAAGATGATTTAGTCCACAAAAAAAATTTATATTATCCAAAAACATGCACATTGGAAACATTTGAAGAGGTTTTAAACTAATTCAACATAACTTATACTATAGTTTTGGGTACAAAAGTGGACCCTTACATTCTATTGCTAGAATAATATTTTTAATGAATTTCAAACATACCATTCATTGATAACTTAAAAAAGATCACAATCTTACCTGATTAATGGAACTTATTATACAGAAGGATCGAAAAATGGATGAGACAACATAAAATAAACACACAAAGTACTAACTATCCCAAGGTAATCCTACTCCAGATTAAATAGTATTTAGGCCAAGATAAAATGATACCTCCAAATTAGAATGGTATAAACAATAACAAAGTTGTATGGTGATAAAAACTCAACTTGTTTCGTATACCAAACTCAAAGATGAATCAGTTACAATAAAGATATTCACAAAGATAATCAATTATTCCCTCACAGGGAGAAGTCAGTGATTTTCCAGATCACAAATTTCCATACTTAGATTTTTTCATTTCTGTCGATAGTGAACTAAAAACAAATGCTAATGTTTCCTCATTTTGCATATTATCCTGAAATGAGTTTGGGCTCTAAGAAGACTCAACATCCATAAAAAAAAAACAACAGACAAAATTCAGGAATAGGTCGCCAAGAAGTTTATACAGTAGTCCAAAAAATAGAGTATAGGAAGATCAACAATAGCTATCATTCCAAACAAACTAACCAAGATCAGAATGAGATCTGTCAAGAAAACTTCAAACCCACAATGGGTTATAATCTACGAAATAAACAAAATAGAACTGAATCTCAAGATGAATCTATTCTAGCTCTAAGTAATTTCACTTATACCCTAACTTGAATTTTAATAACAGAGTATTCAAGGTATTACAAACATAAAGGATGTTATCAAAATTATTGGGTTCTATTCATATCAACAAGGAGACTGACTCAAAACTAAGTGCAAAAAGATACCAAACAATCCTCTGATAGGGAGTAAAACCAAAAATAATTTCATCATAGAGCTAATCAAATTGATTAATCCTAGAGTTCCAGTCATGAAACCAAGATGAAAAAAATGGGTCCTCATCACCATTAACAACAAGTAGATCAAATGTAAGCATCAAATTATCAAGTCACGAACATAGGCATTGATACCAATAAATTTTCCTATAAGTTATTCTCCCAATGATAATGTTATGCAATTTTACCCTTAGGGTAAGATTGGACAATGGATGCCTATTGGATCCTGGGACCGGAAAAGTTATTCACGATGATTTCAGACCATTTTAAGTAAATGGTGGAAATTCAAAGGTTTTGATGCCAAGTGTGAAAATTTTATGGGGTTATTTTAAAATCAAATGTCTCGCCGAGAAGCTCGGCAAGTTGCTCACCAAGATGATTAATATACTTGGGAAATTTTCCTAAGGTTGTGTGTATATCGGCTTGGGAAAGCCATGCTACTAAATGGTATTATTTAATCACTAAAGAGGTAAGCTGAGCTCTATTGTAGCTCATACAACCCCATTTAAAAGTGTAGGGTCGAGTTAAAAAATGAATCAGATTGTACCAAGTTAAACTTGCTCAAAAGGGTTTGAAGGTGCCTCGAAAAATAAATAACTCAGGCGAGTTATTCACATACGTTGAAAGAATTGAGAAAGGTATTCTGGTATCCATCTCATAGGGAGCTCCGTTGAGTTAAGATTATTCTCTTCAGTTTCATAAGGCAAATATCGACTTGGTTGAAAATGACTTAGCATTTATATCAAGAGTTTGAGTCAATCAGTGAGTGCCCAGGTGAACTTAGGACAAGGTGGCTTGAGAGTTTGGGTTGGTGAGGTCAACAGAGGTGTAGGCGAGCTGACCAGTATGTCAAGGGACATGAGTTGGTCGGAGCTAGATGAATAACTCAATTACTTGAGACCTTGAACCATATCGATGGGAGGTATAAAATGATAGCTCGGACATGGAGCTCACCTCAAAGGATTGGCTTCGCATCATCGGGTTATAGATTGGATAATGCAAAAGTGGTCATCGATTAACTCGGTGTATAGAGTGATAGGGTCTCGATAATGGACTTAGAGACCAAGTTGAGTGCGAGCTCATGTGGCTTGAATTCTACAAGGAAATAGGTCAACCAAATTAAATGAATGTAGCACTTCATATGATGGTGTATACAAGCTCAGCTTTGAGCCAGGTAGCAAATCTCGTCAATCTCATTGGCATAAGGTTGAAGTTTAAATTTGGTATTTTTATCAAACTTTGTATAAATATTCATCAAATTATCCAAACATTCGAGCTGAGTTGGTCAGTATGAGATGATACCAAAAGGAGCTTTGAGTATTGAAGTGGAATGAGCACAGATGTCAACTAAGTTGCAAGTGAGGTACTGCTAGGAGGTTGAGTGGAGAAATTGTGAATACCATGGGGAAGAACATCACGATGGCATGGGGGAAAATTGAACTCTAAGTTTGTCGTAAGCTGAGAGCAATGAAGGATCAAACAAGTAGCTCAGGCCAGACATAGAAAACACCAAACCCACATGAGGATTGCAAGAAATATAACTGGTCATAAAGAGTAGATCAAACCAAAATAATGGCTAAGGAAGGAAGCCAATGAGCTCAAGAACTTCAAGCTAGGTCGAAGGATGTCATATAATTTTGAGGATCGACTCGAGGCTAAGTCGTGTGGTGATTCAACAATAGTGGAAAATCAGGCATCAAAAGGCATCCATAGGAAAATTGGTTTCTATATCTTGAGAGTTTCCTCATTACGGAGTTTTGGATTTTTCCTTCCAATGTCCCATATTGCACCCAACATGGGAGGGAAAATGTACATCGGGATTCCAAGCACAAGGGGCTATGGTAGAGATAATACCTTGGAAAGACAAGCTAGTAATTTTGCATGGGAAAAAGTTCATCCTGATCATAGGGTGGTATGTTTGAATGGAATACCAACACAAATCTTCTGTGAGGGCGGGTCTCTTGGAGGATTAGAACACGTTGTAGAAATTGGAGGAGGTGTGCTCGTGAAGATATCTAACTGAACTATCCAGTGCATGCGGAGATATCTCAGTTAAAGGCCGAGTTAATAGGTAAAGCATTAAGCGGGATGAACAAATCATCATTGCTGCAAGTCTCTCTTGTATTAGGTAGTGGACCAACAAATGGCTCGATGGTCAAACCATTATGAGCTCAGGAGTCACCAAGAAAAATTAAGAAAGGGCTCGGGATAAAATTTATGAAAGGAAAATCTCATATTACAATCAAAATCAACTATGGAGACTCGGAAAAATCATTGACGAAGACGAACTCACCGAAAAACTATTGTAGGAAAATCAAACGCAAGTGGAATATGTAGGAGCTAAACATCAGACAAAATGATTTAGCATTCGAAGAATGATCGTGTTTAACTCGAATGGAACCGAGCTTATCATTGGGAAAAGCATGCAAGTGGATCTCAATGGGCATAGCATAAAGCATGTAGTGCGATCCAGCTTTTGGGAATATATCAAAGGGACTTGGAGATTCGAATCCAAGAGAAAGTTTCTCAATGCAAGGAGCTCAGTCGATAGTCATAACGAGCAAGTGGACCAATGAGCTCGATCATTCCAGTTCGGGTGTGAATAGGATTCAAATTGGCTCGGTATTGAGTTCAAGGATGGTTTGTGGAGGGTGATAACATGTTCATGATGAGCTCGGTTGATATGAAAGGTAATGTCTTGCGAGCTCGGTTAGTATGATGAATAGGAAGAGACTCGGGATGAGCTGAGTTTAGGCCGAGTCTCTTGGCAGTGAGTTTTCAAGCGGAGATCGTGGGGTCAAGCCATATGGAGTAAATAACCGAGATTTTTCTCAGAGCAGGTTCGTGGGTCAATGCGATAGCGTTGGACTTGGCGGATTATGGTATGAGCTTATGAAAGGTATTCATTGATATCGATATGGTGGAAAAATGAAGAGACATCAGTGAAGTGAATGAGAAGTTCATGCCGAATGGGAATCATAACCGATTTGGAACCATGTACACCAATTGATGGAAAAAGATCGGTGGAGAGCTCATTTTGGGTTCAACGTGGAAAAAGTTTAAGGATCTCGGTTATGATGGAGAGCTCATTTTGGAAACTCGGCAGTGATCTCATTGAAAAATTGTGGTCGTGATGGTAGGATCTCAGCTCGGTTATGGTGAACGATGGACGAGCTCAGACCCAACTTGGTCAGATGGCTCGGCGAGCCAACCACCAAGTTGGGATATTTTTTGGCTTATTCACAAAGAGACCCACTTCAATACAAACCGATCAACGGGGGCCAACCATATTTTTTAATTAAATTAATATTTATATTTTAAATATTTTATTAATAATATTTATTATTATTATTAAAAATATTATTCTTTTAATTAATTATGAAGAATAGGTCAACTGGGCATTAATGACACATGATGGAAGCTTCTCAAAGTGGTTCAACCAGATGTAGTAAATACATCATGTGCCTTCAATTTAGGAGGGAAATTTATGACTACTTCTCTCCTCTCTCTAAAATTCTTCTATAAATGTAAGTTGGGTGCTCATTCCAAGGGGTTCCAACAGGTCAAACAGGTTGGACAAGTTAGAATTTTGAGACAAGTTTATAGTTTTTCAAGAAACCTTCTTCTTATGCAAGTTGTCCTTGTATGTTGAGGGAACTTTCAAGCCCTTTTCCAAGATTGTAATGGAAAAAATTTCCTCTTATGAATGTATGATGAATTTTGCACGTTTTTGAAGTAATAAAAGTGTGTGTTTTGTAACTAATATCGGTCCTTTCATCCTTCTATAATTCTTTGTGTCTTTCTCATGCTTGCATGTACACTATGCAAGTTTAAGTTTCTATTGTAGGTTCTTAGAGTTTTGTGCTTATCAAGTGGCGGAGTATTGCATGCAATTGAGTTGTGGTGCTTGTTCACCCTTCTCAAGTTCGTCTTTCCTCATTGGAAGAATGATAAATTGATGTGTTTGATTGAGTTTAACAAATGGAACACATGCTTCCTAGTCTATGGTATTTTGTATCCTCTCTAAGTTGCAGTAGGTGAAGTTGACTTGTGGTGGACACACCCTCTTCAAATTAACCCTTCCTAAGTTTGGAAACACTCTTTATTTGGTGCATCACCATACATAGTATAGTTTCATTTCTGAAAATATCTTTCCCTAAAACCCATGAAAATGTTAGCATAGGTCTAGATAAGCATTTTATTGCACTAGGAGTAGTAGAACACTTAGTTTAGGAAAAGGAAGCTGGACTTCTCTGGAGGTTCACCTCGAGCCCAAGTCCCACATCTTGAGAGATGATCCCATGTGTCCCAATCACACCAAACATCCTATTCACATTCTAGCCATTCAGAGGGTGTAGTGATTTGGCAACAATATATAACGATACATATATTATTCAAGAAAGACTCATCTGATTCTGTCAAACCAAGATACTTACAATGCATAAAAAATCTGCATTTTATATAGTTATTAATTAGAGAACAACCTAGATCCAATTTCATGTCAAGAAGGCTCAAGTATAAACAAGGTAACACATAGGTATTGAAATGATACTTCCAGGTTTCCATTTCCACCCATCACAAAAAATACTTATCCAACCAAATGAAACAACGAAAACACCATTGAAACAAAGAATAAGCAACTCCATAACAAAACTAGAAGGATTACACAAAAAGTAGAGTTATTTTTATGAAGAATTTAAACATAAGAAGAAGACTTAATGGATAGGACTTATCATGTCTGATAGAGCTCCTATCTTCACTTTCTCATAGAAAGTCTTCAAGCTGAGCTTTGGTAGCTAATCCTTCCCATGAAAATGCCAAAAAACTCCTCGAAAATTCTCTACTTCCTCTTATAACTTCACAGTGCTATTTTTATCATTCTAATCGCCATGCTAGGAAAAAAATTCATGCAAGGATTTTAACTAAGGGTTTGAAGATAAAATCCACATACAAAGCTTAACCTCAAAAAATATCAAATGACCAAAACAAAACCGAAACCATTCATTTTTCCATCTTCCTCCTTCCTAGGCGGTTTTTCCGCTATTTCCAAAAACATTAAATGTCAAACAAGACTGAAAATCCTTCTATAACTCCCAACACTGTCAAATTGTGTGTGCCCATAATTAAATTTAAAAATGCATGGAACTAACACTCTGGTAGAGGTGCCAACTCAACCCCCTATCATCTTTCATACATTCACCAAATTTGGTAACATCAAAGAGATAAACACTCATTTAATTCCTCGTAAATTTCTAGAGGTTGGTACCACCGACCTTCCCTTTTACAGGTTGTCCCATCTACCCCCTTTAGGTTAGCCAAACATTAAGTTAGGTTCAACATTAGTTTAGGAACTAACATAGGTCCTTAGGTAATGTTTAAGGTTTAGTCTCAGGTCCTTTAGTTACACATTAATAAATAACATAATAACTATTGATAGATTACCATTTCGGATAGGATTACCAATTTAGGAACATAAATTTAATTAGGTTCCTATAGATATAGCAAGAATTGCATCCTAAAACTTTCCAAACTAAGGATTAGAAAACCATCCAAGATCAGTTACAAAGCAGGGAGGAGCTGAGATCACTCGACTCCAAGACAACCAGAATTCAGAGATCAAATGATATGTCTAGCTCAGTCAGTATGACCACAAGGTTATGAATTAAAATCATGCATTGGATCGATGAAATTGATCCAAGGTATTATTGTTCTACACCCAAGATTATGAAGACTGAAGTACAAGTTCGAGTGCAACAAAACTATAAACATGTTTAAAATGAAATAATTTCTTATTTTCGAAAGCAGTGAATTATTCAACATAAGAAGAGATGTATTACTTAATTTTATATCCAACATGAACATGGAATAATGTTATCTATTCGAGAAGATAACCTATTATCCACAACAAACATGATTCTTAATTCACAAGAGTACACCATATTACGAAAAGAATCACATATCAATGTTTGTAACTTCTAATATAGAAGTCATCATAGATATCAGCCATGTTAGAGGTGTTACATACCTCCCTCCTAAAAATAATCATTTTCCTGATGATTAATTTTATTGAAAATAAGAAAAAAAGCATCATAATTATAGCTCTTTCATCCATGAGTTCAAAAACAGAAACTAGATTTGAGAAATTCAAATTTTCAAAATTTATTACAACATTAAATAGATGTTTTAGTACTAATGAATATATTACCTGCCCAAAAATGGTAGAATTATTGATAATTTGAAAACAAAGTATTTAATAGCTATCAATCAAAAAAATTAATTCTGTTCAAATAAATGAGGAAAAACAATTTTCATGTCCTAAAGATTTTCCCATATTACATTTTCTTCATTAAACTGGTCCCGCTAAACCTTACATTGACTAATTTCAAGATTTTGCAAGTGCAAATAGTGAGTTTCCAACACTCTTATGGGTTCAACCATGATTATTCCTAGGTCTTGGACTTGCAAGGAATCCCAATTTAACACATGTGATAAATCTGAAACATAATTATTAAGCAAAGAAATATGGAAAACATCATGCATTCATGAAAAAGTAAGGGGTAATGCTAAACGATAATCTACAAGATTGATTACTTCAACAATCTCGAAAGGTCCCACATAATTAGGTGATAGTTTTTCTACTTTACTAAAGGTTATAGAAGCTCTTTTAGAGGATTAACACGTAAAACGACCTTTTCACTAAGTTTAAATTTCTTATCAACCCTATTTCAGATCTGCATAACATTTATGTACCTATCTACACCTTCTTTTAAATGCTTCACGAATCATTTTAACTTGTTGTTCCATTTTAGTAAGGATTTCTAGGTCTAATTACCTCTTTATCTTCAATGCTATCCCAATTAACTGGAGTTTTAAATTTCCTTTTTGTATAATGCTTTGAAAAGTTTCATATTTTACAAGGAGGCAAGATATGTATTATTGTAAGACAAATCTCAACTAAAGGAAGGAATTATTCCCATTTTTACTACTCATCCATGTAGTACATTCGCAACATATCTTCCAGAACCTTGATTAACTCTCTCAGTTTGACCATCTATTTTTGGATGGTATGCAGGAACTAAAATTCGGTTTTGTTCCTAAGGATGTATTAAGAATTTTCCAAAAACAAGATGTCATTCTAGGGTTCTCTATCATATATAATTAATTTAGGTACTCCATGTAATCTGAAAATTTCATGCCCAAATATTTTTGCTAACACAGGTGAATCATCCTTAATATTATCTATTAATAAAATGTGCTACTTTTGTCAATTTATCAACAACAACTAAAATAACAGCATGCTTATTTCTTGACATAGGACAACCCCTAAACAAAATCCATGCTAACTACCTACCACTTATATTGTAGTATGCTATGAGGATATAATAAATTAACTGGGTACATATGCTCAACCTTAGCATGTTGACATTCCAAGCAATGTGACACAAAATTAGTTATGTATTTCTTCATCCCTTTCCAAAAATATTGTTGTTTTACATCAGCAAGCATTTTTGTAATACTAGAGATGTCCTGAGTAAGGTGAATTATGAAATTTCATCCATTAAATTTTTTCTTAACTCATCTCTTGAAGGTACATACACCATGCTTTTCATATCTCAAAATTCCTTCATTATCGAATTTTAATCCTTTATACCTGTACATCATTTAAATCTGTAGCAACTGCAATTTTTTATCTGCTGAAAGTAAAAATCAGATTCCATGATACTTTTTACCTATCATCCTTAAACTGATGATCTGACCCCTCATAGGTAATAAGTTTGATAATATGCATTTTTTTATATCTTCAGTCCTTCGAGACCCCTAGTAGGATTGATTAAAATTAGCCCGATAATCATGTTTTTGGGGTCCCCTCACCCTTTTAATCTAACTCTCCCAATCCAAGAAGAAATCCCAACGAGTTGGACAAAATGGAAAAAACTGACACACAAATAAGATTACAGGACTGTCTTGGAGAATATCGGGTCTGAAGGGTCTCCATGCTCTTATTGAATTGTTCCACTAGTACCAAATTTGTAAGTGCCGAATGTTATATCATATGATAAATCACCTAATGGAACTTTACTTACTTATAAAGTGCTCTAGCCTTTCAAAGAACAGCTGATGATCAATTAGTTTGTCCTCCACCTTACTGGTGCCCAATAATCCTACAGAACTTGATCGAGACCTTCCATACATTCGTCTAAGATGCCCTATGGCTCTCGCGGTTTGGGACAAGTTGAAGGACTTTGCAAAGTAAAAGTGTGGCACTATGGGCCAATTGGCCGAGTTTGCTGAATAGACAGTCCCAATTTTTTACAGGTGGTTCAGAGATATTAAAATAACAAGACTTAGTCTTCCCAATATTTGCTTATTAAAGTATTAAATAGGAAGTGTGGGACTTTACAAAAATATTTCCTTTAAAAATCCCGCAAGGCCTATTTAAATAACTTGGAAGCTTTTAAAATCGGCCTCGTTGCCTTTGAGATTGGCTTAGAATCCGGGACATGCCTCCAGAAAAAGGTACGTTAGGGATTTTTCCGAGGTACTGTAGAAAAGGTCTCAGATTCTTAACTTTAAAAGATTTCAACTTGATCAAGAGTTATTTTTTATCAATTAGCCGGTGTTCTTGAGAATGCATCCCAGGAACTTAAACTCTTCCAAAAGATCAAGGACTTAGATCCTTAATTTTAAACTTAAGTGAAATCAGTCTGAATTTATCAAAAATCCAAATAAAATAATGGCACAGTTGATTTAGAATGCACATCGAATCTGATATCTTAAATCACAAGTCAATCCAAGTGTATTCAGATCTTGTTGTGGGTTATGGATACTGGAAAATTTTCTTCCAAAGTGAAAAATGCCAAATTTTCGAAGGGCAAAGTTTGCCCCCTGATTGCTTGAGCCAATAAATTAATGCCAAATAAACTAACTTGCAAATGTTTTTATTTGAAGGGCCCGAAAGAAAATATCAAAGGACTGAGCCATCAAATCCACAATGCAAGAACTTGATAAAAAAGTGTCACCCGAAGTGCTGGATGTCTCTAGATTCACAGAAAGTGAATCGATCTATTATTTCCCAATGAAGTACCAACATCCCTTCACTATTGAATTAACAAACCTTTATACTTGCAAATGAGTTCTGGGCCTATTTTAGACCTCTTGATAACTCTACAAATCTACTAGAAACATTCCCAAGTCCATATGTGGCCCCTAAAGTATTTTCACTGATATCTTTATTGTGAAATTATGTTTGGAAAAATCTGGTGACAACTTTAAATATAAAACATATACATAAAATCAGGTTTTACATTTATATGAAACTGGGAGAGATAAATTATTAAAAACTTCCCTCTTTTACGTGGTAATGGTCAGAAATGACGTTTCAGACCAGACCAGTGGTAATGGAAAATGTAGATCTCTACTTGCTCCTCCATGCCTGTTCTGTGAAATTGAGATGGAAAAATGGGTCTGTAAGGACACCCATGCTATTTTAATGCATATTCATTTAATGAGGAATGGCTCCCATGTTTTTTACACGTTTTCTCTCTCCTAGGCTCGACGCATGCATTGTAAAAAGCCAGATTTGGCTCATTTTTAAAAGGTTGTTCATATTTTCTGCTCTTCTCTCCTTTTCTTTTCTTCCCCAGGGTTGAAAATGGAGTTTGAACCTCCTCCCCTACTCTGTAATGGAATTTTTTCCTTTTACCATTAAAATGATGTTCTGTGCAAACTTCTGGAGCAACAAAAACGTGTTTTGTGATGCATCTGTCCATCCTTACTCATTTTTTGCTTGTTTTCTTCTTGCCTCTCTTCATTGCAGGTATTTGTGCACGTTTAAGTGTTCATTACAAGGTTGGAGCTATTTTCATAGTATTTTTGATAGATGTTCAACATTTTCCTTCTCTGGTGTATCACCGTTTTAGTGTAGGCTTTTGTTTTTTCTCTTTTCTCTCTCTCCCTGTCTCCTTGGAGGTTAGATTAGGATTAGATTAGCTTTCCTGCACTGGAACAACTTGTGGTAGGTAGTTTAGGAAGATGAACCAGCCTTCTCTGGATATTCCTTTCTCATTTTTACAAGTCCCACACTTGGAGAAAGGATTCAATGTTGTGCAATCACACTGGATGCTAGTATGATCAACCTAGAAATCTGATCAACATCCAGGGGGTGCTGCTGATTTACACTAACATTACCTCATCCTTAAACTGAGTTCTTAAATTTATAAGTGGAGAAATATGTTTCCTACGAATTAATGTATCTGCCACTCTATTTTCTTTTCCTTTTATGTAATTTTTTTCAAAATCATATTGTGACAAAAACTCTAAGCATCTTCATTGTCTTGCATTCAAATTTGGATGAGTGAATATATACTTTAGCCCAAGATGATCACTCTTTAATTCAAAAGGTCTTCCTAAAATATATTTCTCCATACTTGAAGTGCATGAACTATGGACATAAGCTCTAGGTCATGGGGAGCATAATTCAACTCATGTAGCTTGAGTTTTATGCTCTCATATGCTATAACATGCTCATTTTGTAACAGAATACCTCCGAGCCCTTCTTTGGAAGCATCTGTAACTACCATAAAGTTTCCATTTGGATAAGGTACAACAAAAATAGGTGTAGATGTTAATTTATCCTTAAGGGTTTTAAATTTTGATTTAAATTTACCACTCCATACAAATTTCTTATCTTTCTTTTGTAATGAATTTATCAGTGCAACGACCTTTGAAAAGTCCTTAACAAAGTTTCTATCGTAACTAGCAAGACTCATGAAGCTTTTGACTTTATGTACATTATTAGGTGTAGGCCACTCAGTTATGGAAATAATATTTTATGGATCTACTACTATTCCATCCTTACTTATGACATGTCCTAGATAGTGCACTTTTGTTTTAGAAAAAGAACATTTGGACAACTTACCATACAATCTTATTTTTATTAAGATTTTAAGTACTATTTTAAAATGCTCATGATTCTCATAAATGCTTTTGGAATAAATAAGAACATTGTCCAAGAATTCAAGTAAAAACTTGTCCAAGTATTCTTGAAAGATATTATTCATTGAATTCATAAAATTTGTAGGTGCATTTGTCAAACCGAAAGGTAAAGCTGTAAATTCATAATGCCCATACCTTGTCCTAGAGGTTGTTTTATGAATATCTTCATCTTTGATTCTTAGCTAATGATACCTAGAACAAAGATCTATCTTGGAATATAATGATACACCATGTATGTGATCAAAAATATCATCAATTTTAGGAAGTGGATATCTATTTTTGATGGTTTTTTTATTTAACATCCTATAATCAATACATAGTCTAAGTGTTCCATCTTTATTTTTCACAAAATTACTGGTGCTACCCAAGGTGAGACAATCAGTCTTATAAAACCCTTAGAAAACATTTCTTGTAACTGTGATTTAAGCTCTACCAGTTCAATGGTATTCATTATATAAGGTGCATTGGAAATAGGCTTGGTTCTTGGTTCGATATCAATTGTGAAGTCAAACTCCCATTTGGGTGGAATACCAGGTAGTTCTTCCTAAAACACATTGCTGAAATCTATTAACAATAGATATTTTTCATGGAAATCACTATCCTCTTCAGTTGTTTCAAATATTTTTACTGCATACAAAGTGTAACCTTTGTTTTTGGCCTTTTTAAGCTACACAAATGACAATTTTCTAACTGAAATTTCTCATTTAACCTCTTAGATGTTTGATGTTTTGTGTAGATCATCAAGACAACTAATGTGTTTTTTAAAATAGTCTACTTTTTCTTTATGTTCAACAAGCCAGTTAACACCTATTATAACATCATAAGACCCCAAAGGAGAAACATAAAGATGAACTTCAGTAGAAAAACTAGGTAAGTCTAGGAATTCTCACAAAAGACACTAACTATGTGAACAACATTATTTCCATAATGTAAAGTCCAAGATTTTTCCATTTTTCTAGATTTTCTTTTTAGTTTTGTAACTAATTTACTAGAAATAAACATTCAGTATCTCTAGTATAAAAATTTATAGTAACAGGCATACCAAATAATTTACCTGGCCCTTTATAGGCATAACTTTATTTTCAACTTATTTATCAGCTACTCCAACATGTATTTTATGTTTCTGATTGGTGTCATCCTTCCTTAGAGGGCACTGATTCAAATAATGATCTTTGCCACAATTATAAAAACTCCCTACAATTCCTCTTTTAGGTTTAAATTTATTTCCAACCCTAAAATTGTTGTTTTATCCTTCATAGGACTTCTGTCCATTATTATTGTTCTCAAAAAAGTTTTTTCGAACATTTGTAGTAGGTTTATTTGCTGCTGTTTTCTTACTATTATCAATAACAAATTTATTTTTTGGTACTAAATGTTTTCTATGCCCCCTTTTTGGGTGCAAGAGATGAAGAAGAAGTTGGAATTTTCTTTTTGATTTCTTCCTTATGGGTAGAAATTGATTTTAATTTATGTTCCTACTAAATGAATTTTTCTACAACTCCTTCTATGGTGGTTGGGATGTGAACATCTAATTCACCTCCTATGATAGGGTTTAATCCCATAATGAATAGTCATATCCTGAAATTCTCATCAGTTTGATACTGAGGCATGTACTTAAGAATTTTAGTGAACCTCTCCCAATACTCTATTACAATTAAGTTTCCTTGAGTTAAGTTATGAAATTCTATCATCTTATGATCATAATAAAGTTGTGGCAGCTAGCTTTGCCTAAAATAATTCTTAAATTTATCCCAAGTGATGTTTATTTCATCAATATTTAGTTCAGCCTTATGACTATCCCACCAGGAAGATGCCTTATGGAAAAGCTGATAAACTCCCCATATTGCTTTAGTTTCTTATGAGAAGTTCCTTATTGCAAAGTAATTCTCCATTTCATTGAGCTAGTTCTTAGCTCCATCCCCCAATGTAGTGCCATCAAACTTGGGTGGACTTATCCTTTTTATATCATTTGCAAGTTCAGCTGTTAATCTTGCCTTTCTATTTTCAGGATGGTCAGGTACATTCGCATTAGCATTTATAAGATTATTATTATGAACACCCAAATTTCCAACATTGGTGTTGTCCACAGGAGGTGGTTGATTTTTATTACCAACATCTTCTTCCTCATCCTCATTACCCATAACTTATTGTTAAAGTACATCCAGACGATCTCTTTTGTCCAACAGGGAAGCACAAATCTCATCAAGTTTTTATGTGGTAGCTGCTTCTCCACAAGGAGGTGGGTTATTTGCAGCACCTCCCCTTGTTCTAACCATTTTATTTTAACAAGAAAATTATTTTTTATCAGATTATGGTCTCAATAGGTCTAAGAGTTGCAACCTTCAGCTCTGATACCAAGATATAACATTCCCATTTTAAGACTTTAGAAATAAGGAATATATATATATATATATATATATATATATATATTCCTACTTAATTTTCTCTATTCTAAATTAACATAATTTTGAACACACATTTCAATTCCAGTCCATCTCATAACAAACAACGATATGTAGTTGTAAATTACTCGGTGAGACACCGATCTCTCATTTCATGACTTAGTATTAAACTAAGGTCTCGTGTTAACTCGAAAATGTGTATAAAACATATAATTCATTCTTTTAACCTTTTAGGGGTACCCAAGTGTTTTGTCTAAGAGTCCTATCTGAATATCTATTACCGATATTCATCTAAAATTCTACTTCTTAAACTAGGTCACATAGGAAAATGTAACCAATAGCTTATAATACTTTGACCAATGTTTTAAAACATGTTTATCATGTTTTCATTCCTTGATGACATACTCATCAAATTGAATAAGTCAATCACCACCCTTGTTCTATTATCTTGAGTGTTCTTTCCTGACTACTGTCAGTCTAATATGATTCAAGGTTTTATACTAGACAAATACAACAACATGCACTATTATGGAAAACTACTCATGGTGATTAAGGGTACATAGACATACTAAATCAACTTACATTGATTGGGTGTGTCTATTTATCCTAAGTCAACATAAGTTGACCTCGACACTAGATCATGTTTCTATCCATGTATACGATAAAATCATGATCCAGTCTTACTTTTATGTCAGTCAAGTTAAACAAACTAAGTGGGGTGTTGAGACATATCAACTGCATCATAGTATCCTCATAATGAACGCTGTCAAATTATGAAGGTACTACAATGTTGTTTAAGTGTACCAACATCCAAATGAGTTTCCTCAACTAGACTAGCATACCTTAGATTATAATTTTATCATCCCATTTAATCATTATCTTTAAGATTAATTACAACAACACTTAAATATTCAACTAGATCATTTAACCTATAAGGTTATAAGTTGAAATCACATGTGAGGTAGGTATGTAGGTAAATCCTGCTTCCTAACCATTTTATTACATGCTTAATTTTATCCTTAAATGAAACATATTACGGTATATCACAACATGATCGATTTTGAAGTTATGAAAGAGTGTTAATTAGTTCCTTACTTATTTCAACCCTAGCTTAAGTAAGTTCATTATAAATCCTTTATTTTAGACTTCATGAAGATGAAGTCTAAAGACCATTTAATCCTTTTACAACATTCATATTTTGATTTAAGAAATCTGCCTAAGGACACATTCAACCATTTACTTACAACATTCATAACACATTAACAAGCCCATAAATTATGTCTTAATGATGGTTTTCAAGGGAATTATCTTTTTCCCTACGTCAAGGACTAATAACCAATTATGAAAACAAATTACTTATATTTCAAATACATCAAGAGGACATACTTATATAAGTCTATATAAAACAATCATAGTTCTTTTATATTGTTTAAGGATCTACTTATGAGTGTCAATTTATTAGTTGTATCTCTTTATGTGAAAATAAAAAAACTAATATTTTAGATCCCCACAACACTTAAGTATATAAACTTCCCTACTTCATTAGGACAATAATTAATATTACATCCCAGTTCAAGAAAAATAAGGTATTACAAATAAGTAATATTTAACAATTATCACATCATTTATTCATTAAAAGGGAGTGATACATTCACTAAATCCAGAAGTATCTCAAAGATTACAAAGTGTCATAATAGAATTACAAACTAGTTTTATTACAACTTTATTTTTTGAAAAAGTACATGTCAAGTAAAGATGCCACATAAACATCATAATAAAGATACAATTTCTTTTAGTAAAACATATCAAAATTTCTATATGTATTTCTCCTTTCATCTTGTATGAAATCCATCTGCACAATTGTTAGCATGGTTCAATTCATTTGAACTGAGCATGATAAGCATTATAAAATTAAAACATTATTCTTTTATCTAACTATTTCATAAAAATAACCCTACTATTTATGAAACAGTTCCTAAAACACAAACCAAATAAAAAAAATACTTTTTCATAAAATAATATAATTGTTGTCCCCTCAAAATTTTCCTTCTTTTTCCAAGTCTGGACTTAGAAATTTTTGAGTTGTTACCCTTTGAAAAATTTCCAGTCTGAGTACTTTGAAATCTAGAACTTCCTAAGAGATCAAGGATTTTTAGAAACACCTCCATCAGATAGATAATTCTTTCCCCTTTCCAGAAAGGTAATAAATTCTTCCTAACTCCTTTTATTTTGCAAGTTATGGCTCGACGAAGTTTGTAGGGGAAATTTTCCCTGGGCAGGCCCACAGAGGTAAGGAGGAAATTTCACCAAGGTAATTGGAGGGTTGGTAGAGGCATGGAGAGAAAGTTGCAACTTATCCCTTTCGGGGTTAAGTTGCAAAATTTGGCCCACATGCCTGTCGAAGGAGGGAAATAGACTCGCGGGGCTAGGGAGAAAATTTTAACACTTAGCCTTTTTGGATAGACACTCAAAATTCAAAATTTGGCCCACAAGCCCACAAAGGAGAATGATTTTTTTTTTTGTTAAGGCCCAGAACCAATAGGAGATTGCCACGTGTCATTGGCGTGGCAGACCGGTGGAGGATTTTGAGAAATTTTTCCAATTTCGCAAAAGAGGGTGAAATGTTATTTTGAAGCCCACGAATGAACCAGAAAGTACCACGTGTCATCAGGTTGGCAGGGGTACAGATATTTTGGGGATTAATTTCCTAATTTGACAAAAGGGAAAAAGGTCAAATTTTGGCCCATAGACCTGAATTTTGCCCTAATTTTGCCAATTTTGCCCTAAATTTGCAAGAGACCATATCTTTCGATCTAGAGCTCAGATTTTTGTGTTTTTGGTATCAATGGAAAGCTGGTGAAATTATACACATGATGAAAACTTAAATTTTAAATTTTTATGGAGTTTTGTGGGAGAAAATCAAGAAAATGTTTCTAACATGCAAAAAATGCAAAAACGTTTCCCCCGACTTTTCTCCAATGTTCTCCTGCCACGTGGATGGCCCGATTTCAAAGTAATTAGGGAAAAGGATCAAACGGTTCATATGTAAACTAGAAAATTGAAATATAAAACACATTTTGCACACAAAATCTCTTTTTGGCCTCGTCAGAAGTGTTTTCTTTGTGGCAGAGGAATTTGGAAGAGGGAAAATGATCAAATTTGTGTGTAATGACTTTGGGTCAAATGATTTAATGGTTTTTCGAAGTCTTTGTGAAGGGATGAAAATCAAATTTTGAAACTAGAAGCACTTTTTTTTGAAGAGAGGATAAAAATGATTATTACTCTTCTTATATTCTCCTCTGCATTTTTCTTCTATTCCCACTCATTGTATAATTGTCAACTCTAAGATCAATAAAAAAGGAAGGAATTTTATGTCCCCCCAATGGAAAAATTGATTGGTGCTTTGTGACCAGTGTGTTTTATTCTATCTTGTGCTTAGAAATTACAAATTTTTCTTTCTTCTATTAATTAATGCATGTAATAAAAATTCCAGTTGATGTGTGTGGGCATCTGACACTCTACCCACAACATTGATTTCCCCCTCCTTCATTCTCACTCCCTCCCCTTTCTCAGATCGATTTCTGTTATAGCAAGGAGTTGCTATTACTGCCATAGGGACAATGGAGTGTTCTTGTGGATCTCTGGTTGAAAAACCACCATAAATCCACTTTGGTTTTACATGCTAAACAATGGTAGCTGCACCATTCAAATGTAGAGGGACTTAGATTCCCATAGCGTTGGCCTGAAATCCACAAATTTGTCCACAAGAAATTTTTTCTCGCAAACAATTTTTGGCACCCACCGTGGGATAGAGTTGTAGCATCTGCACCCAAAAATGACCACAAGGTTTTTAAAATATCATTAAGTTTTCCTTTGAAGTATGAAATTCCTTGTGATCCAAAATACAAATAGATTCAAATAGAAGAGTTTTACATATTGAGCAGGCATATGAACTGCATGGATGTAACTCAAAATTCTTACAAATCCTTCTAGAAAACCTTCTTTCCCTTGTAATATCTAAAGGAAATATTTTCAGACCTGAAAGAGGTTACTTGGCATATTTGGCAGAGTGTAAATCATCTCATCATTACTACAAAATTATGGGTTGTGAAAGAGAAGACAATAAACTTTCAAGCTAGCTAATAGAAGGTATACTCGCCAGCTGAGGAAAGGAGGAGTGATTGACCCTAATTTTGAGGAGTTGGAGAGAGAAGAAGAAAAGGTTATATCTCAGTTTGATAGAGAGGAAGAGATTAGAGCTCAACTTGAAGAAATTTTAAGACTCCAAGCTGTAGTAGAGGAGAGAGAGGAAACCTTAGCTGAAAAAGAAACTAGAAATAAAAACAAAATGGGTGACCATGAATGTGAAGCATATAGGCCTATTATGTCATCGAGAGGAAACACAGGCCTGCTTTCCCTCCAAAAACCTCTTCATGATCTTCCAAGAGGCTCTATAAAGAATTTTCCCAAATTTAGGGGAGATGATTCTCAACTCCCTGACGAACATGTAACAACATTCATCACTGCTTGTGGTGTATTAGGAGTTGAGAATGAAGATGTGTCAGTCAAACTATTTATGGAATCACTTCAGGAAAAGGCTGCTGAATGGTTTTACATGCTTCCTGTAAGATCTATTACTAGTTTGGAAGATATTAGAAGAGCATTTGAAAATAGATTCAAGAGCACTGAAGATGGTCGAGAGCTACTTGTGTAATTAGTCCAAATAATGAAAGAAAGCTTTGAATCCATGAGGGACTTTGTATCAAGGTTTGATAGATTGACAAGAAGAATCCCTGAAGATGTGCTACCTCCTGAGAACAACCTGAGAAGATTCTTCATCAGTGCCTTGCCATTAGAATTTGGTTTCTTCTTCAGAAGAGCCCAGCCAAACACACTGAGGGAAGCTCAAGACTTTTCCATTGAAATTGATGATGACTTAATCCTCTCTGGAAAGGTGAAAGGCCAAAATGTGAAGCAGAAGGGTTAGAGTTTGGCTTCAGTAACTACATATCCCATGTTCTAGAAAATTGAAAATGATCTAATTGCCTTGAAGAAACAAATGCCCCAAATTACAATGATAAATGCTCCTAGGAGGACAAAACTCCTTGATAGAAAAATAATTACACCACCTCCTCACCAACTTGCCCTTGAAGAACCTCCTGTAAATGCTATCTATGACACCAGAGAATCAAGAGAGGATGCTGAAATTGATGAATTTGAAGGAGAAATAGTAGAGGATTATGAAGGCTACCTCGAAATTGAATAATTTGATATGCACAATAACTTGTTCGATTTTGTTGATGATGGGGAATAAGAAGAGGAATCCCCAAGCTTATCATGTGCTATCTTCACTCAAGCTCAATCCAAGAAAGATTCTCCACCCTCCATGGCTCAAGAGGAAAAGAAAACTAAAGAAGATCCCACTCTAGTAGCCACACAAAAAAAATCATCAACAAAGGCTCACCATCACCACCCTCAATGGACTCAACCAAAATGAAACTAAGCCAAATGGCTACTAGAGATTAGGATGATATATCTAGTAAGTCACCTTTTCTTTCTTCTAGCTCACAAGTTATTAAAAACACTCCTCCCTCTAATGAATTCTATCCTAAGTCAGCTAATATTCAGACCATAGCTTCACCTTCACCTCCTTCTAAGCTGATGGCCTCACCTGCAGAAGACAATCCATTTTCCAAGTCAACCAAAGTTCCTCAAAGACCATTACCATATAAACCTTCCCTCACTCGAGGAACTTCCCCCTCATCCAACATTGTCCCATTTGATTTTGTGGAACATGCAAGTAAGACCAAAGTGCAGCTCTCAAAGATTAAATACTTGCAAACACACCCTGCTCATTTTGATAGACTAATCAATGTTGTTCGGAGAAGCAATTCTATACCCTCATGTTCAAATTATAAAGGTCTTCTCCTGACACCATCTACACCACCTACTCAAAACATGTTGGTCCTAAGTGCTTCCAAAACAGATAAGGTGGAACCCTTCTACTAGTCTCTTCTTATGAATGGTTTTAAGCTCAATAATTGCATCATTGACTCTGGAGCTTCTGATAATGTAATTCCACTCAAAGTTACCAATGCTTTCGGCTTGACACTAACCAGAGTTAACAAAGCTTGTTACTCAAGGAAATCTAAGCAAGTACCACTAGTAGGAAGGATAAAAGATGCACAAGTGGCTTTGGATGAATACCCTGATAAAAAAGTGCTTCGAACCATCTTAGTGGAAGACATTCCAGCATATTTTGGCATGCTCTTAAGTAGAAGTTCTTGTAGAGACCTTGGTGGAGAGATAAAGATGGATTGGACCTTTGCAAATATTCCAGTAAAGGGTGAGATGAAGAAGCTTCCCCCCGTAAGAAAAATGAAATTTAGAGTAAGAAGTTCCAGTGACCCAAGAGCTAATATCCTCTTTCAAGATTGTGGATTAGGAAACTATTTCCTTACTTCAAAATGAGAAGAAGACTTGCCACTTTCCTCAGAATCAAAGAAATATCAGGTTTGGACTATGGAGTTTTATGGAAGCCATTCCAAAGCAGGCTCAAGGGATGGTGTTGTGTTGTACTCTCCTTCCAATATGATGCATCCTTTTGCATACAAAATACAATTTTACAACACCAACAATACAATAGAATATAAAGCTCTCCTCTTAGGAATAAGTGTAGCGGAAGACATGGGAATCAAAAAATTGAGATGCCTTGGTGATGTAGAAGTGATAGTGAAGCAAATATGCTAGAAATACTAGGTGAAGAACCCAAGGCTCAAGCATTACAAGAATAGAGTGTGGGATTGCATTGAATTATTTGATGTATTCTCTATTGAAGCCATCCCAAGGAAAAAAATTAAAGAGTTGATTCTCTTGCAGTATCAACATCCCTATTGAATCCTCATCCTTCTTTTGGAAAGGAAAAAATAACCATTGAGGTTTGTTTTTAGACCAAGTGTACCTGATAATGTAGATCACTGACAAGTTTTCAATGATGACAATCAGATTTTAGCCTTCTTGGAGCAAAGAGACAACTTAAATAATATATTCTTTGAGGGAAGTATTAATCCACATAGAGAAGTTGTGGCTGAAGATGCAACAAATGAAATTTAAAGAGTGGATGATGAAGGCATGATCATATTGAAAGGTAACAAGATCCCCAAAGGTCTAGTCTATATGGAGGACCTATTTGACAAGCATGACAGATTTATTTGTGAAAAAGAAAAGCTATCTTCTTGCTGTTGATCTAATTTTGATAAGGAAAACATTGGGACTTTTGAAGATCCAAGGATGGTCAACATTGGAAAATGTTGTTCACCTGAAGAGAAAAGGAAGTTCATTTCTTTGCTTAAAAAGTACTCTGATGTGCTGGCCTACTCTTACGAAAAGCTCAAATATTTTCAACTAAAGGAAATGCATCATTCCATTCCTTTGAAGCACAATGCTAAGCCCTTTAGGAAGAAGCAAAGACCCTATAATCCAAATATTGTTGATGTTATCAAGGAAGAAGTGAACAAGATGTTGAATGCCAGAATCATTTTACCCATTCACCACTCAACATGGGTGGCCAACATTGTACTAGTCAGAAAGAAAAATGGGGAGATCAGAATATGTGTAGATTTCAAAAATCTGAATTAGGCATCTCTCAAGGAAAATTACCCTCTTCCGATCATGGATCATATCCTACAAGAAGTTACTGGATCTGAGATGCTCTCTTTGCTTGATGGCTTCTTAGGTTATAATCAAATTAAAGTGGCTGAAGAAGATTGTAGCAAGACAGCTTTCACAACTCCTTAGGGCACTTTTGCTTATAAAAGGATGCCTTTTGGCCTGATCAATGCGGGAGCCACCTTCCAAAGAGCCATGGACTTGGCTTTCAAAGATCTAGAACATTGCATTGTCATATAACTTGATGACTTAACTATGTTTTCAAATAAGAGAAGTGAGCATATCTTCCACTTGGAGCAGACTCTTGCAAGATGTAGAAAACATGGCATTTCTCTAAATCCCAAGAAGTGTATCTTTCGAGTCATAGAAGGCAAGTTGGTGGGACACATTTTGAATAAGCATGGAGCACATATTGACCCTAAGAGGGTGACGCTATTCAAGCACTATCTCTTCCCACCAGCAAGAAAGGAGTGCACTCATTCTTTGGGAAGGTAAATTTTATTCACCACTTTTTCCCCAAATTTTCTGAACTAACAAAGCATATCACCTCTATGATGGAGCCTCAAAAAAGTTTCAAATGGAGTAGTGAAGGAAAATCAGCATTTGAAGAAATCAAGAAGGCTATTGACAAATCTCCAATGCTGGTATCTCTAGATTTCAGCAAGGAATTCATCATGTACTATTATGCCTCAGAGAACACTCTTTTTATTGTCCTAGTTTAGAAGAATGACGAAGGATTAGAAGCACCTATTACTTTCATGAGATTTCCTTTGAAGAAGCATGAACTAAATTACAGTCAATTGGAGAAGCATGCATATGTAGTGGTTAAGGCCGTGAAGAATTTCAGATTTTACATACTCAACTCTCACACCATGGTGATGGTCCCCAGAAGTGTAATCAAGTCCATTTTGACACAAAAAGATCCCAGAGCCAAAAGAGGAAATTGGATTGCAAGGATCCAAGAGTAAGACCTAGAGATTAGGCCCTCTAATCTCATTAGAGGAAATGGTTTATGCAAGTTGATTGCTGAAGATGAATCTCTAAAGTTTCAGCTTGGAGAAAGAGATGACACTTGCCCAACCTACTTAGAAGATTACCCACAAGTTCTCTTTGTGAACACTATAGAGGAATGGTATGCAGACATCACTTTCTTTCTTACCTATGGGGATTTCCCTCCTCATTTAGATTACAAGCATTGAAGAAATCTCAGGCTGAAAGCATCCAAATATGTGATTTGGAATCATGCACTCTACAAGAAAGGGATAGATGGCTGTTTTCTCAAATGTGTTGACAAGGAACAACAAGAAAAACTCCACAAAGCCTATCATGATCAAGCTTGTGGTGGAAAATTTTCAGCATGGTGACTGCCCATAAAATTATCAGAGGTAGGTAATATTGGCCTTCTCTCTTTGTTGATGCATAGAACTAGGTTTTGAAATGCAAAGCATGCCGGTGATTTGTTGGAAAGCCTTAGCTAGCTACCTTTCCACTCAGACCTGTGGTAATTGAAGAACTATTTCAACAATGGGGGCTAGACTTTATCAGTGTTCTGAAACCTCATTCAAGTGCAGGGCAATCCTACATTATCACCGCCATAGATTAATTCACTAAGTGGGTGGAGGTCATTCCAACCAAATGGGATAGCTCCCAAGTTGTCTACAATTTCATACAAGAGAATATCATTGTTCATTTTGGAGTTCCTTAGAAGATTGTAGTAGACAATGCTACTTATTTCTCTTCGAAGGAATTGATAGAATTCTGTTATGGCTTCAAGATTTCTCTTGCCCATTATTCTGAATACTATCCTCAAGGGAATGGTCAAGCTAAGTCAAGCAAAAAAAATATTGTGACCATTATCCACAAGATTGTTGATGAGAATAAGAAGAATGGGCACAAAAAAGTATATGATGCATTGTGGGCTGATAGGATCACTCCTAAGAAGGTAATAGGCATGTCACCTTTTCAGCTACTATATGGAGTTGAAGCAAAAATTCATATTACAATTGAAATTCCATCTCTCAAGATGCTTCAAATAGTGGATGACAACCAATACAAAGATTCAATTGACAAGAGGATCCTTTTCCATGAGAAGCTAGAAGAGAGAAGATTCTAGGTAGTAGACAGAATCAAATAACATCAGCTGAAATTGAAGAAGCTCTTTGACAGAAGAGCCAAAGCAAGGGAGTTCAGAGCTGGAGATTTGGTCCTACTTTGGTACAAGATGAGAGAGCCAAAGGGTAGTCATGGTAAGTTGGATTCTTTGTGGTTGGGTTCATTTCAAATTCTTGGAACTTGTGGTGAGAATGTTTTTCTCCTATCTTACTCAGATGGGACTCTATTAGGATTGCCGAGAAGTGGGCAATATTTGAAGCTATATCATTAGTGAAAGTGATTTGTCCCTCACCTTGTAACATATTTTTTTTTTCCCCTCTTTTGTTGTGTGTTTTGTTTTCCCTTTTTGTTTTGGTGTGTTTTTGGTTTGTGTGTCCTATTCTTCCTTCTTGCTTTCCTCGGAAGTTGTACATGACTCCGCAAGGCCCAATGGATAAGGCACCGGTCAACATTATATGTTTCAAAACTTGAGATTTTGGATCCTCATACCATGCTTTCTCCCTATTCAATCTATGCCATGTCCCCAAGCTAGAGCCACTGTTGTCCCCTCAAAATTTTCCTTCTTTTTCCAAGTTTGGACTTAGAAAGTTTTGAGTTGTCACCCTTTGAAAATGGTCCAGTATGATTATTTTGAAATATGGAACTTCCCAAGGGATTAAGGATTCTTAGAAACACCTTAATTAGATAGATAATTCTTTCCCCTTTCCAGAAAGGTAAGGAAGTCCTCCTAACTCCTTGTATTTTGCAAGTTATGGCTCGACGAAGTTTGGAGGGGAAATTTTCCCTGGGTAGGATCGTGAAGGTAAGGAGGAAATTTTTCTAAGGGAATTGGTGGGTTGGAGGTGGTGTAGAGAGAAAGTTGCAAGTTATAACTTTTTGGGTTAAGAGGCATAAAGACAAATTTTGGACCGCAAGCCCACCGAAGGAAGGAAACGGACTCGTGGGGCCAGGGAGAAAATTTTGACACTTAGCCTTTTTGGCTAGAAACTCAAAAGTCAAAATATGGCCCACAATGTTGCAAAGGATAATGAATAAAAAATTGGTTAAGGCTCATAACCAATAAGAGAGCGCTAGGTGTCATAGGAGTGGTGGACCGATGGAGGATTTTAAGAAAATTTTCCAATTTCGTAAAAGAGGGCGAAATGTTATTTTGAAGCCTGCGGAGGAACCAGAAAGTGCCACATGTCATCAGGTTGGCATGGGCATCGATATTTTGGGGAAAAATTTCCCAATTTGAAAAAAGAGGGAAAAAGGTCAAATTTTGCCCTATTTTTGCTAGTTTTACCCTAAATCTTGAAGAGGCCATATCTTTTGATCTAGAGCTCATATTTTCACGTTTTTTGGTATCAATGGAAAGATGGTGAAATTATCCACATGATGGAAACTTAAATTTTAAATTTTGAAGGAGTTTTGTGGGAGAAAATCGAGAAAACATCTCTGGCATGTAAAAAATGCAAAAACATTTCCCCCAACTCCACTCCAATGTTCTCTTGCCATGTGGATGGCCCAATTTCAAAGAAATTAGGGAAAAGGATTGAACGGTTCATATGCAAACTAGAAAATTGAAATATAAAATTCATTTTACACGCAGAAGCTCTTTTTGGGCTTGTCAGAAGCATTTTATTTGTGGCAGAGGAATCTAAAAGAGAGGAAATGATTGAATTTGTTTGTAATGGATTTGGGTCAAAGGATTTAATGGTTTTTCAAAGTCTTTGTGAAGGGATGAAAATTGAATTTGGAAACTGGAAGCACGTTTTTTCGAATAGAGGACAAAAATGATTGTTAGTCTTCTTCTATTCTCCCCCTCTACATTTTTCTTCTATTCCCACTCGTTGTACAAGTTTCAAATCTGAGATCAATAAAAAAGGAAGGAATTTTATGTCCCCCCGATGGAAAAATTGATTGGTGCTTTGTGACCAGCGTTTTTTATTCTGTCTTGTGCTCAGAAATTGTAAATTTGTCTTTCTTCTATTAATTACTGCATGTAATGAAACTTCCAGTTGATGTGTGTGGGCATCTGAAAATCTACCCACAACATTGATTTCCCCCTTCTTCATTCTCACTCCCTCCCCTTTCTTAGATCGATTTCTGTTATAGCAAGGAGTTACTATTATTGCCATAGGGACAGTGGAGTGTTCCTATGGATCTCTGGTTGAAAAACCACCATAAATCCACTTTGGTTTTACATGCTAAAAAATGGTAGTTGCACCATTCAAATGTAGAGGGACTTAGATTCCCATAGCATTGGCCTAAAATCCACAAATTTGTCCATAAGAAAAATTTTCTCGCCAACAATAATCAAGAAGGTGAGAGAGATGATTTAAGATTCAATAGGTAATGTTTAAGCAATGACTATAAAAATCATCATAGGGACTCCTAAATCTATATTTTTATGAACTTATCTTAGCATGTTAGAAAAAAAAACGACATTAGAAAAGAAGGAGAAATTCCATATTTCCAAATCTAGATCTTACCTTATACTCAAGTTCCAATTTAAGTTCTTAAACTCAAACTATTTTGAATTTTCAAGGAGAAGTACAAGTTGTGCAAACTACTTTAAAAAACTAAGCACACTGATTCGATATTCAAGTTAGCACTATAATAGAAAAAAAAGGTTAGCCATATTCTAATTAATTTCCATCAAATAGTCATACCTATACTCAGGCTCAACTTAGATTCAAACTTTAGTTGATAAAGGATAAGACTCTATATCCCCGATAGGGAAGGGTTGTCATAGTAGGGGTGAAAACAAGTCTAACGTAATTCATTGCAAGGATTCTTGCAAACCTGAAATCACTTTAGAGGTGGATCCAAGATGATTTAGTCCACAAAAAAATAGATTATCCAAAAACATTCAGATCATAAACGTTTGAAGAGGTTTTAAACTAATTCAACATAGCTTATACTACAGTTTGAGGTACAAAAGTGGACCCTTATATTCTATTGTTAGAATAATATTTTTAATAAATGTCAAACATATCATTCATTTAGAACTTGACAAAGATCACAATCTTACCCAACTGATGGAACTCATCATATAAAAGGATCCAAAAATGGATGAGATAGCAAACAATAAACACATAAAGTACTAACCATTCCAAGGTAATCCTAATCTGGATTAAATAGTAGTCAGGTCAAGATAACATGATAACTTCAAATTAGAATGGTATAACATACAACAAATGTGCATGCTGATAAACACTCAAATAGTTTTGTATACCTAACTCAAAGATAAATGAGTTCAAAAAAATAGATTCACAATGATAATCAACTATTCCCTCACATGGAGAAGTTGGTGGTTTTCTAGATCACAAATTTCCATACTTAGACTTTTCGTTTCAGTTGATACTGAGCTCAAAACAAATACCAATGTTTCCTCATTTCGTAGAGTATCCCGAAATGAGTTTGGGCTCTAAGTGTTAGGAAATTAATATTAATGTTTACATTATATTTGTGTATTCATTAAATAAAAATGTTAGTAATCATCTTATTGTTATATTAACAATAATATATTGGTTGGAGTTGTTTTAAAAACTCATATGAGATGAGTTGTGTATTGTTATGTGAGTAACAATCACAACTAAATAGGAGATATTGTTAGGATTGAGTGGTTCCATAGTTAATAGGGAGTTGCCTCTTTCTATATATGTGTAATGGTGTTCGATTGAAGATAATAGTGAAATAATATAATTATTCTAAGTGTTTTACCTGAATAGAACTAAGTATTGATCCAAAAACTATATGTTGTGTATTCTTAGAGCAAATTGATATCTGCTGATCAGAAATCAGTATGGGCTTGTGAGATATTTATTAAGGGGATTCTCCAAATGTTGTCCATTGCCCCGACTGGTGAGATGAAGATATATACGTTTCAGAGTGCAATCATATTCAAGTTTGTATCTAGTTTGAGAAAATCTGGCATTGTATTTCTCTCTAGGCATCAAAATGGTGACCCTTGTTATTCATCCACTGTATCACTCTATACGGTGGATCAGATTTGCTGCACTAAAATCCAATGAGATTTGATTGAGCAAGGCATTTATAAAAAGGTCTTCATTTCTGCAAATAGATCTAGATCTTGATACGGCGTTGGAAATCTGCATTAAAACATCAATCTACAGTTACTTGTGTTGGGAAGGACTGCATGCCGTATAAAGTGGCTTCCATTCTATGGTTCTACATCCTTGTTAGGCACCTGTCAAATTATTTGCTAGTGAACCGAGAAATGCTCCATTGTAGAAGAATGATGGATTGACTAGTCATTCTTGAGATCTGATCCACCAGTGCATCGAATTAACAAAGTAGAATTGAGGAGCCAGTTAATGTCTTGAATTGATCGCTGTAGAAACAAGATCCATGTCCAGCTTCACATCTGGTATCTTCGAATCATTGCCCGACCTGCATAGAAGAGTTAAACGTGGTTCAAACTTGTAGCTATCTGTAATAACTGTTGCATATACACCATGTGGCTTCGAGGCTGATTTACTTCGTGATTGACCATTGGGTTTGGCAGCAGGTGAAGTTTCATCTTTGCATCCAGATTCCAGACCATTAGTGAGAATTGTTCTCTCATCATACATACAATAAAATTCCTAGATGATTGCTGCGTGGATACGCAAGGAAGGCATCATTTTATTTAAGGAGATAAACATTCAGTCGAGCAGCACAAGTTCTGTGGAATTAATGCACACGTGTCTATCTACTCTAGCTATCCATCGACATTAGAGCATGTAAATAGTATAATTGTTGGCTTGCATTTCCAGATATGCAATTTGTGTCAATGTTTGCAAATAAGTACATATAAAATGGTCGAAAATATCCTTCAAGACACGATTAAGTTGTCACTTCATTTTTAAGCCTAGCAGATATCATCCAAAGGTTTTGATCTCGTTCATAATCAGTCGGGATCTCCTTCAACTCCAGACTTCCCCATAAGCTGTGCCACTGTCAGTTTAGATTTAGAATACTCCATACACTCTTTGAGTACATGTGATTTTCCAATAGAAACGTCAATAAAGTGCATGCAAATATGGTACTTTTTATTCTATAGGTAGAATTTTAGTGTTATGTGTAGTTCTTAGTCTACTTTTTATTGCGTAAAAATTCATCAAAAAGTTGTATTAGTCTTCAAAATTTTATTGAATAGTGTTGTCATTAAATTGTCAACCTGTCAATATTATTATTAGGTGTCATTGAGTCTAAGTCATAGATCATTGAGTATTGTGTCTATAGTCTAAATTGTCTTATTTTTCGTTAAATTGTTAAAAGAGTCGAAACATTTAGTGTTATTGTCCTTCAATGTCATATAGGTGATTTTAGGATTTTTTAGTTGTTATCAAGAGTTAGAGTCGTCTAATTGTAAAAGTCTGAAAATTAAAAAAAAATTTACCTTACGGACGCATTTTTGGTGTTACCCGACGTCCAGAAAAATAAAGTGTTTCACATTGTGGGAGGGAAGAAAAGAATAAGATCAATGTGGAAAAAAATGTGCTTCATGTTCACATCTTGTTGAGTTAGCAACATGATAATGGAGGATGGAGGCATCGGAGGCTGGAGGTCAGACAACGACCTCTCGTCAGTCACCAACGATGGGGCCACGTAGAAGCTGTGGTGGCACATTTTGTGGTGTGAGTGTACTTTCAGTATTTGATGTCTAGTGTGATTCTTTTTTGAGTTCCTGTTGTGTGTTGAATAAGTGAAATGTTCACATTGAGGGGGGAACATGATCAACATGATCCAATGTTCCATTTTCAATTTTTCAATTGAGTATGTGGCTATTCCTATTTCCCCAAATGCAAAAACATAGTAGAGAACAAATAACATAGTGAAACGCAGCATCATGAGGCTTGATGAGGTAGAACAGTCAGATGTGTTCCTATTCGTACCTAGGTTTGTGGTTAGCCTCTTGAAAACCATTGAAGGCTATTCAGATGTGTTCCTGCTTGAGTTCCCACACTGCTAGGTCAAATGTGTTCCCTAGAGTGACTGGCTGATAAGCAGATGATTCCTGAGCGTGTTCCCATCCTCGTCGGTCAAATGTGTTCCTAACAGTGCTTGGTCGATAAGAAGTTGATGTGTTCCTTATTCTACCTTCAGTTCGAGTGTGTGCCAAGATCATGAGCGCGCAAAGGTGGCATGTTGCAAAGGAAGTGTGAAAGTTCTAATGTTACCATGTAAACATTAAGGGGGGGAATGTTAGGAAACTAATATTAATGTTTACATTATTTGTGTATTCATTAAACACAAATGTTAGTAATTATATTATTGTTATATTAACAATAATATATTGGTTGGAGTTGTTTTAACAACTCGTATGATTTGAGTTGTGTATTGTTACAAGAGTAACAATCACAACTAAATAGGAGATATTATAGGATTGAGTGGTTCCATAATAATAGGGAATCCTCTCCTATATATGTGTAATGGTGTTCGATTGAAGAGATAGTGAAATAATATAATTATTCTGAGTGTTTTACCTGTGCAATTCTGATCCAAAAACTATAAACTTGTCCTTCATTTCTTTCCTAAAAGCTACAAGATTGGTCTTTATCAACTTTTGTGTTCTTAATGAATGACATCAACTTCTTCATCAACATCCTCTTCTAATAGCTGGCAAATGAATGGTTATGCAATCCATCGAAAGTGCAAGGAAAAGCATTCCACAATTTTCTGAATATCAAAGAAAATTTTCTTAAATGGAAAGAGTGGATCAAAAGTCTTACAATTTCTCTCATGTGTATGATTATGATAACAAGGTGAAGGTGGAATCATATTACCTCTTCATTGTTATCTTTTACCAAATCCATCCTGCAATACTAGTAAGGTATTCACTTTGCTTTCAGAAGATTTTCTCCTCTCAAAGTGCATGGAGGATTCTATAATATCCATTACCGCACTAGAAAAATAAAAACCTGCAAAACAAGGATGATCCTTGACCTATATCAGATTAGTAATTCCTTGGACATTTTTACCAAGGAATTTTCCATCAAATCCCATTTTCAACAAAAATCGATATCCAATGACTTTAGTGTGGTTTTCAAATAGCCAAAAGAATCATTACCTAAATCTAAATTTGAATGGGAAGAAGAATCACATGGTGAATAACTTAAAGTGCATTCATTTGTCATGGTTTCTACATCTTAAGTTAAAGGTATTTCCTTTTTTAGTTCACCACACTGTAACCTTACCAAAATATCATCCTTGGTTTATAATTTTGATTTCAAATTAGAATTCTTCTCTTCTAAGGTAGTAATACATTGATCTCATGAGAGATTTCTCTTCCCAAATCTAGATTTTGAATGCATCAATCTCATTGATATTTTCATATTTTTATAATTTTCCCATAGTGCACATGTACCTTTCTAATACATACTGAACCAACTACATAATTTGAAGTAATAAAACTATTAAATCAGCCTACTCTTCTCCCAAAAAATGATCCATAAACACAAGTTAATAATTTGATTTTTTAACTATTTACAAGGATCTTAAAAACTCATCAATTTTCAGGACTTTAATTCATCCAAATTTATCAGAATCTAATTTTAAAAATTGAATTATGACTATCCAAAACTAATTTTTAGTTCTCTTAATTCATTGTTTGATCAAAGTCATTCAAATTCAAGTTTACTTGTTTTAACTGATTTTCCCATAATTGTCAAAAATGATTAAAATGTTACATCCACATTAAAATCTAAATTAAATCTCTCCAAAAAATCAGAACGTGAAAGGAAAATTCAAACAACTCAAAGATTTTTATGGAGTTCAGAATTCCTAAAACATCCTTGGGTTTGTTTAGAACTGATCCATTAATTTTTAGACTTGAAAATACAATTAAATTATTAAAAATCAAATAATTAATTTTTGTAACCTTCCAGAAGTCCCTGAGAACCCATGAGCTCTGAAAAAAATCATATTTTTTCTCTCTTTTTTTATTCTTGGCTTCATAGTTGATTGTCATTAAATGCACTGATAAAAGCTACACAAAAGGCTTTACAAAATTGGCCTATTAACTCCAAAATGGACAAACAATTATATGACTAAAATCATCTTTGAATTTTTCACTTCCTATTTTTCTCCAAGACCTGCTGCGGCCTCTAAGTGCCTCAAAAACTTGATTTTCCAAAAACTTCTTTGTTAGGTTCAATACACAGTCCCTGCCAAAAACTTTTTTAAATAAATTGGATCTCATTATATAACTCATCGAGTTCTCCTGGTCTAGCAATGGGCTATTATTTTGGTAAAATAGTGGTTGGGGATTCAAAGACCCCAACCACCCACTGACTCAAATTTACCCCTTTACCCCAACCACCCACTGACTCAAATTTACCCCTTTGGGAATAAATCCCACATTGCTCGGTCGGTCGTAGCAAACTTGGCACAATAGCCAACTCGGCACAATAGCCAACTCATCTACCAATGTGGAAAAACATAGCCATAGCCACTTATGTGGTGCTTAATAGAACGTGGATCTATAGGCACATACACTAAACGACCGTGCCAAATTTAAACCCCTGGCTCATCAAATCCCCAAGCAATGTGGGATTTATTCCCAAAGGGGTAAATTTTAGTCGGTGGGTGGTTGGGGTGGTTCACACTGCCAACCATCATTTTACCAAAATAATAGCCCACCGTCAGGTGAGGATATCTCAATGAGTTATATAATGAGCCCAGATTTAATTTAAACAGGTTTTTGGCAGGGACTATGTATTGAACCTTACAAGGCAATTTTTGGAAAACTTGGTTTTTGAGGTACTCAAAGGCCAAACCAGGTCTTGGAGAAAACAGGTAAGTTGTGTAAAATTAAAAGATGATTCTGGTGATATAAATATTTTGGAATTTTGGAATTTTTTAGGTCAATTTCATATAACATTTTGTGTATCTTTTGTCAGTGAACTGAAGGAAAATCAACTGCCAATGAACTAAAGGACAATCAACTACTAAAATCTTCATAAATCTTAGGAAATCCAGGAAGAGTTTCCTCATTGAGATTATTATTGAAGCCAAGGAGAATATACTAAAATTCAATCCCCCTAAAAATCCAAATTATCCCAAGGAAAAGGAGATATTTTTTATTGAATGAAACAATGACCTTGAGCGGGTACAATTCAAAACTCCTTGCATTGACGAGTCTCTTGTTCAATGGATCCCTCCTCCTGAAGGCTAGCACAAGCTAAATTTTTATGGGGCCTCCAAGGGAAACCCAAGTACTACGAATGGTGGAGGTTTAATTAGAAACCATCTCTATCAAATCCTAATTATCTACGCAAGCCGCATGGGCATCCAATATAATCGCTACGTGGACACTCTACTTTCTTTGTGGGGCATCATAATTGCTATAGACCATAAGCTAAAAAACTTAATTATTGAGGTGGATTCTTTTAGAACGTGCAAAAAGTTTATGAATTGGTTCGAGTCATTGGTTGGTATAGTAATGGATTAGGGAGCTTCAATTATGGCCTAGTTATGACTTTGAAATGTTTTGACGAGCTCATAAAACAACATCTGGACAAGAGATTGGTTTAATTTTTTAACAAGGACCTTCTATATCGTAGTTAAAGTTGGTGTTGTTATTTGTATAGAAGTTTTGGCTCTCGATGAGGATGTTTGATTAGACTCTTTGGGAGGTAAGGAAATGGATACCTTCGAATGATCTATTGCAGTTAATAACCCAGGGGGTGGAGGTACAGTGACGAAATTCCTACTTTTTAGAGGTTCAAATGATCCTTTGTCATAACTTTGTGAGTGAGTACTGACGTGGATAACATAAAATTGGTGAATCAACATCTTAATGATGGATTCTTCTAGTGATGCTAATGTTTATATTGATGTGATGTTTAATTGAGGATAAAAAAGGAGTGAACTACCAATCTTCACAACTTTTTGATGAAAAGCTTTGCACTCCTATATGGAGTGGCCTCACACTCTATGATAATCATAGAAGGCACTAATGTCATACTAAGATGGTTTCCTCCCATGAAGATCTGATGGTTTGAGAGATGGTAATTTGATTAGTGACTCTAATAATAAGTTATCCAAAATGGTGGCGTAATGCCCTTTAGGTCCAAACATAACCAAAGATTCATTTTCCTTGGGAGTAGGTGAAGTGAGTTGTTTGGCAATAGATTGTTTACTTGGTAGTCATGGAGGCTTTCTAGATGTTGTGACAGATGAAGACTAAGTATTTTATATAAATGACGACTATGAAGAATAATAGGATTGTGCAGGAGACAGGGAGCAAGAATCAAACATGGATGCCTAATGTGGGATGAAATATGTTGAGTACAGACTCACAGTGCGGTCCTGATGCATGGGTTTTTCCCCTATAATAATTGGGTGATTAAATGGTATGATGAGTGAAGGGTTGTCTAGGAGATTCCAATCTAGAAGGATATAATGAGGGTCTTTAGGATTTTTAATGATGTTCTATTCAGGGGGTCTCATATTTCTCGGTTTTGCCATGGAAAAAGGATCTCCAAAAGTAGGTATGCTTTTTGGATGAAATTCCAGATGAAAATATGTAGGGCCATAGAAATGATATGTCTCATTATAGTAAGTACTTATAAATAAATGAAATATTCCCTACTTGTTAGGTCCTTTTGAAACTTTATATGGAATAAGTGTAGTCATTGAGGTTGAAGCTAATGAAGAGGGAGAATTTTGGACAATGTGGTAAAAATGATTAGAAGATTTTGGATTTTTTTTTGTGGGTTAAAAATGACTACAACACCTGATCGAATTAGGTGGAGGTGGTTGCTCTAAGAGTTTTTATAGTGGTGTCATGATTATATTTGCAAACTTAGGTGAAAGTTCTAGTAGAGTTGTGTTGGAGGGTAGGAGTATGAGTTCGATAATAGTATGTGGTGAAGATGTAGGAATGTTCTTAGTAGAAAGTCGTGGTTTGACAATTTCAAGCTTGTTGGATTTTGGCATGGATTATAAGGGTGTCAACTTGGTAGGTGTTAAAGACATAGAAAGGATTTAAACAATGATTTCATTAGGGGAAAACTACGTAGTCATGGTTTTATGATCATTGAGTAGTGATGTCAATTTTACGGGTCTTATTTCGTCAAGTGATAAGGCAGACAAAGATAATGGCTCAATTTTAGTTACTGTATTAATGGTGTGAATTGTGTTTGTTTGTGGCTACTTGGAAGAAGAAGGGTGATGTGGAAAATGCTATTTAAATATGTCCAGAATCTGATTAGGATGTTTGTTTGGATTGTCTAAGTGAAGGTCACCTTTGTCAATAAAGTCCCGAAGCACATTGTGAAATGTGTGACACCTTTCAATGTCATGACCATTGACCCTATGGTATTTTCAATAATCATTATCTCGATACCAAATGGATTTGGAAATTGATATGTCGATGGGTTGAATGGGGGAAGTGATATCACATTGGAGGAAAGAAATTTATAAAAAAATGTGCCATAAGACTCTGGTATGGGTGTATAGTTGCATTGTTGATAGATGTGTTCAGTGGTAGGATTTTATTTAGGAGATAATTTTACTATGAATGCATTGGTGGATGATTTAAAATTATCTAAATTGGGTACTGACTTGGATGGGAATTCTACTTTTGGATTCTTATGATGAAGCTTTACCCATCCATATTCTAGGGCTCGTAACTCTAATTTACGGGCCATGGTAAAGGCCTCATCAAAAGTTTGGAAGGTTTGAATTTGTAAAGTGGATGAGATATGTTTGGCACAAACATGAGAAAAGATCTTGATTAGCTCTAGTTGTGGTAGCGTGAAGGATAATTGATTGGTAGTGGCTCTCCAATGGGAAAAAAAATCAGCAATGGATTTTTCTTCAAATTGTCTAATGGCATACAGATCATTGATGGTGATTTTACAGGCTATGTTTATGGAGAAGTGGTCTAAGAATAGTTGCACAAGTTTTGCGAAAGAAAATAGTGAGTGATTTTGAATGTTGTTGTACTAGTATAAGGCAAGGCTGACAAGGGACATGGGAAAGGTCCTCATCATGAGTTCTTGATCATGATATATCAGATAAAATGCATGACGGAAAGTACAGATGTGTTGTTAGGGATATTCTTTTCTATGAAACTTGGTAATTTTAGGAAGCTCAAAGTTAGGTGGTTATAATTTATACGTTATGGAAGGATTAATGGCGTCATTGCAAATATGATCATAGGAGTGCGCATTATTTTATGTTGATGAATTGGCTTCCAAACTAGATATGAAACTCAATAGAGCGTGAAGGGGGTCAATGTGTGTTGATTGCTGCAGGGATGAGTTAGGTTGATAAAAAGAAAGATTGGGTTTTCAGTACGTTTGATATTAATATGGGATGTTTTTTTGATATGAGGTTTTCTACTGAGGGACGTTTTGTTGATATGGAACATTATCCTGATAAGGGTTATTCCGTTGTGGGACATGGTATTGAGAAATGTTTTGTTGAGATAGGTACTACTGAGATATGTGTTGTTGATATGAGAAATTTTGTTGGGGGATGTTTTGATTGTAAGGAATGTTGTGTTAAGGGGTATTTTGATGGGATGAGGATCATTTTTATGAAGTAGGAGGCTGTGATATTTGAACATACTGATACTAAAATGGCATCGATGGATATGTAAGAGGTAGTGAATGTTTAGGTGTTTGTTGGAAAGATATGGCCGAAGTGAAAAATTATGGTGCCTATTGTGGTACACTTTGTTGTGAGATGTTGTATTGTGGAATGTTTTGTTGAGATAATGTTTGTGGTGCAAAGATAAAAAATTGTGAAGATTGTGGCATGTATTGTTAGACAGGGTGCATACTAGCAATAACAATTGTGTTAACTTATATTGTCATTGTGTGGATGGACATAGTGACATTCTGAATGGAATTTGTAACCCGCTAGGAAGGCATAACTATAGATTGAAAACCACCACTTGAAGAGGGTGTCAGTACCTATGAGGAGGCTGGAGGAGTTGCCGAGGAAGAAAAAGTACTACTTAGAGGAGGTGTGGATCCTATAGATGGACTCAGTGAGGATTTGGATTACTGAGAAGATGTGTTTTGTGATGAGATCATATGAAGATCATAGATGGGAGCTAAGGAGACATTTAGTGTTTCAGAGTGACTACTAAATAATTGTTCATTGGATGTTTCAAAAGGATTATTAGATCTTGTATAAATTTAGTGTTGAATACTGTTGGATTTCGAGTTGATTTGAAGTGTGGGGATATAAATATTAGAAAACAGGTTCTTGATTTTGATCAATGAGTTGTGCAATGGTAGATGAAGGGTTGTAAGTGTATGGAGCAGATTGGGGTGTGAATGGTTGCATTTTAACATTTATGTCTACTAATTAGGCATTAAGTGTAATGGGATACAAGTCTAACATTTCTTCAAAGATAGGGTCCCCCCTATTGTAAAAAGGAGGTTCAGATGAGTGTCCTGATTCTAGCGTATAAAGAATTTTTCCATGATATTGGTGTGGGGAGTGGAAGAATAGCTTTCCTACTTCATGAATATAAAGGGTATTTGATTTAGTCCAAGTTTGTGTGTCATAAAAGGGATTGGTTGTGTCTTTTTGATCGAGAAATGCTTGTGGTTGTGTTGGTGAGGAAAATGGCGCAGTAAGTGGTGTAGTATGAAGTGGGATTTGTTATTGAGGTGTGAATGACGAGGTAGACATGTCTTCATAAGGTTAAGTACATGATTTTTTTCTTGTAAGTACCATGATATAAAAACACACACAAATGATCCTAGAAAATGGAAAATAACTAGAGGGGTTATTTTACAAACAACAGGTAAGAAAAAACAAAGCATTGTTTTGTATTTAACTTGATTAATTATAAAAGTTGAAATGTGTAAGATGACTAACGGGGGTTCTAAGAAATGGACGTTTATGGCTTGTCTCACGTATGTTTAAGGGTGGATTCCTTGATACACATAAAGGTACATGAGTCCCAACTCTATACTACTATTGGTACAGGTATGATATTGGGGCCTACCCCCTCACTTCACAATCTTGTTGTGATAAAGGAGTCAAGTGTTGAGCTAAATTTTACCGACAGGAAGATTTTTATAGTCAGACAGAACATCGAGTTGGTTTCCCTTTTGGGTGATGAAATCCCAATCAGTTTCACGTGGGTGGGAAATGTATGAACATGTTTTAGATTAATTAGTGGTTTGGTTGTGTGTGAGGGAATATAAGTGAATGCAATGAATTAAGTCCCCTATTTAATACTAAATGATAAAAAAGTATGAAATAGTTCATTTTAAAGTCCCAAAATTTACTGTTTGATTTCAAAGAGGAAAAGCGAACAAAGATGCAAAGTAGAAAGTAAAAAAATGGTTTTCAAAAAATTACTGTGAGCATTTTTATTTCATTTTTTTATTCTTTCCAAATTTTAGAAATTTTCGGAGCATGTACTTAGAAAATTCAGAATGTATAATTCCAGAGGAGAAATAGTCTGTAATCAGTTTAGAAGAAACAACAAATAGGCTTCTTATTGATTATGAAATGATAAAAAAAAGTAGTACAATGGAATCATGAGTGATTGGGATAATCGTGTGTGATTGAGCCAATCACTGACAATTGGCAGTTACTGAAAACACTGATCAAATTAATGATAATATGAAGCAATTAAAAAAGGGACTAGTGTCCCATCAGGCGTGCCAAAATGTCGAGCATGGTTATTACCTTAGGTTTTCTTGTCATTCAAGAAGGTAATCACCTAACTCAACCTTAGTATGGTAGGGTTTCTAGGATACCCAAAATGTCGGCTATGTGATATTGCACACCATGTAGAAAATAATGATCATTCTCCTAAAATTAAGCCTACAAGTCAAAGCATTTAAAAAATATGATACTAGTAAATAAATGGGCATTTTATCTGGAAAAACCTAGTCCCCAGAAATCTCAATGAATTTATTTGGCGGTAATCAACATGCTAAAAAAATTAAGCTTTTATTGATATTAAGATTACGATACAATGTGATGAAATGAAAACCTGACAAGTTAACATCACTTATTTAGATAGATATACATATAGATACTACTGATATCACCTAGATCCACAGATTTGACTCTTGGTCAGGATATAGGTTCTTAGACACATTAGATCCTATAGAGTCAATTACTTATTTCTCTTCTCCAGTGGTGTTAGAATTGGGAATAGAAATGTAGTCCTCCACAAAGAAATCAAAGGATTTCTTTAGGGTGTAAAAAAGGTGAGCAAGTGTAGCGTCGCTACAAGATATGCTAATGTGGTTGTGGATGTTAAGTTCTGAAGCATTGTGGTAGTATTCTTCTGGGAGGTCTAGGCCGACCTCATAATTGTTCTTGTATTGTATTATATTTTCATGGGGTCTTATAGATTCATCATATGCATTCCAAAATGCTTCAGTAGCCTCTTGTATGTGCTGAGTTTTTGTGAAGATAGCTTCAAGACAGTTAGAGGGTGTTGTATGAAAGAAAATAAACACATGACCTTCTTTGTACCTGACTTCTCGAGGTCATGCCGAGATAACCAGTGTAGAATAGAAATGGATGTGTGTATGGTAAAGATGAACAAGCTAATGGGGAAAGCTTATATATTCAACACACAATATCAGGATCTACGAGTCTAAGGAAAATAAATCCATCCTAAGCTAAAGTGGTGTGATGGATTGATCAGATAGAATAGCTACTTGGAGGCTCCAGTCAATATTGAGCTCTGTTGAGATTCTATCTACTAGTTGTGGAACACATGGAAAGTGACCTATGGGCTTCTCATATAGATTTCTAGACAAGGTCATGGAAGTGAGAAGGAGATGCGTAATGAAACCACAAGGACTATGGGTAGTTTTCTAGTCTAGTCTAAAAATTCCTAGCCTGATTGGCTGCTATGTTTAATATTGAAAGTTATGCAATTATGTCATGTGGAAGTGGTGATGATCAAAATATTGATGCACACAAACCACTGTTATAGTTAATTGGTCAGAAAGCCCGTTGGGTTGTGGGACTTGGGGATCACAACTGCAAACTTGTGGATGATGTGGTCCTTGTATGGTCATGTGCATAATCAAGCCCTATTTCCAGGAGTAGTCCAATAATCATAGGATTGATTAGCTGTAATGTTTAATGTGTTCAATTATTCTATCTTCTTAGAATACTTAGCATGTTTACATAAAATTAACAAGCATAAACACATATTAATGTCGATCAACAACTCTGGCCCATTGGGTTGTGGGACCAATGGATCACAACTAAATGTTTTCTATTATTTTGGTCCTTTGATGGTCATGCAAAATGAATTAAATTGATTTTGATGAAACAAAATAACTATCTAAGAAAATTTAATCTATGTTTCTATTATTTTTACAGTATATCTAAAAAAAACAATGGAAGCAAACTAATCTAATAAAAGTAAATATTTTTTTATCTTTTCTAGTTTTTTAAAAAATGCTTCTAATCTAATAAATGAAATTAAATACAAGTAATTAGCCGGTTATAGTTAATTACTTGTGTAAGAATGTGAATCTAGATATAAAACAACTAAACTAATTTAATCAAAACCCTTCAAACCTTACCTCAGAGGTAGAGAACAAATCATAACCCTAGAAGAACTATTATTCCCCACTACTTCCCCGATAATGTCAAAGAGAAAGCTTTCTAATGATTTTCTCTATTTGTAATTGCTTAATAAACTGAAATGAATAATTTAGAATTGACAATTTGAAAAATGAAGAAAAAAAAACAAATAATTCCAACATGGATAAGCAAGATATTTGAAAAATATGGTTGTAGCTGTATCTATCCCCTCAGTTTGTCCCTTTGTTTCTGTTGGGCCCCAAAATATCAGCTAAGTACAAGAATGCGTGTGGATGCACATGACCTAGTTCAAAAGGGCATGCATGTTGTAGGCACAGAGGGAAGGGTCCTAATAGTAGGTTGTAAAACATATGGCCTGTGCACAAGACAAAATAGGTTTGGTACTTAGCCGCATTCAGCATCCTAGGAAGCACACGAGAAAAGCATGAGCCTTGTGGATAAGGTTCCAACCTTGCGACTATGGGATCAAAAAGGAAATATTATAGGCATGCAATGGAATGTTTTAGAAAACATCATTGCAAGAAGTGGAAAGCTTTGATATGAGAAGGTATCCTCCCATGGAGGACCACTTCGACACTTGGTGACTGATCTGTAACTTCTGAAAGGCATGACAGTGGATGCCAAGGTTATAAATATAAGTGCCCGGTAGAAGAAAGAGAGAGATATGGTATAGAGAGTTTGCAGAGAGCGTGGAGGAGAGAAAGGAGAGATGAAGACTTATAGAAACTGAATGGACGATGTTATGGGTTAGGGATTAGGATAGCTCTATAAGTAATGGAACATCTAGAGGGATGGGTCTGCTTTTTTTTTTTTTTTTTGTAGTTTGATGCATGACTTGACTATTCATTATTATATAAGGGTCTGTCATGACCTCAAGGGATTATAATGTGGTTATTGAACTTGTTGAGATGAATATAAGGTTTTGTTATAAAACATATATGTGTGCAGAAGCATAATACTTGTGTATTTTCTTTCTGTATGAACCATTTCCTAATGTTGTTTGTTATTTCTCTTTTCTGGATGCAATAAGATAACAAATCATTCTAGAATATGACATGGTTATTTCTACTAATTTCCATTTGAATATCTGTTATAAGAGGATGCATTCTCATAAGACTCACATAAAGGAGAGACTCAGCACCCGTACATGCCTTGGGTGAGTGCCCACCACCCGTTGGGTGATAGGATGATGCACATGGGATTATAATATCGGTCTAATGGTATAAAATATGACTACATCTTGGTTCCGTTGCCGAGACCTCTTTTAAAGTTGTTGTGAGAAATGGAATGCATATTTGTCCTTGAAATGTGTGATGATAGAGTGTATGACCTTAGAAAGTGTTGAAACATGGTTCAAGAGCACGAAGGATGAGTTTTCTCAAAGATTCAGTAGTGGAGCTGAGTTCAATGCATGTAGATGGGTAGAAGAGACCCTATACCACGAACTGTATGAGACATTCTTTTGCTACTTCCCAGTAGAAATATATGAATGAATTTCAACATAGGTATCCATATCGATATGGTACTATAGACCGTGCATGTGGACCCAAGATGACTATAAGAGGCTGCATGATGCAGATCTAACTTGGACACGTGTTATTGATCACTAGTGGAAGAGAGTGTTGACTAGTTATACTCTTGAATACACCATTTTTACATATTATTTCCCAAAAATTGTCGAGTTCAAGTTTCTAAGGGAGCCTAAAGGATCATTTTTATGTGTTATTCCTTTGGCTATGAAGCTCTTGGTCATTACTTTGAGTTTAGAAGCATTTTCCATGGTTGGCTAAGCTCCTCTAAGCACTGGGAGAGGAATCTAGGGTGGAGAAAGATGTCAAACATTACAACTGATAAGGAAAGGGAGGAGAGACGAATCAAGTATAGTGAAGCTTGTGAAAAGGAGATGACTAGACAACGTGAGGTTACAAGTGTGATGGATCTATGGAGGTAGACACTACGTGAAGGAGTTAAGGTTTATGCAGAGGATGTAGAACTTAAGAAGTTTGTTCTACCCCATCTTGGAAAGCACGGGAGAGAGGCCCCTTCATCTTCTGATGAGAGTTCATTACATGGAGAAAGAAGAGCCTTCGGCGTACATCTGAACCCACCTGACAACCAACCCCTGGCGCTTGGTTTTCTAGATCAAGGGAGAAGTATTTTTAACCCAGTTGGTATCAGTGGGAGTGACCGATCTGTGCCTAGGAGATATAATTTCTTGTTTGAAACATCCATGGTTGTGCAATCCATCCCTGTATTTGGAGGAATCTTTGGACAAGGTGTAAGTATGCAAGGATTTGGTATTGTATCTAGGAGTGGTGTGGGACATACAACTGGAAGTGGGACAATATCACAAACCATTAGCGTGTAGTTTAGAGGGATGTTGGGAACACTGAGCGTGACCAATTCAGGTCCTTTTCTGACTACATGAGGTGAATCTGGTGGGTTAGGAGGAACATGACCTAGTGGATCTGATAGAGGAGGAAACACCAGAGGAAACCAAAGCTCTGGATCAGGAGGATAAGGACCCTAGCCTCCTCCCCAAGTGTTTTTTGAGATGTCTTTACACTTATGAGAGTATAGGGGCATTGAAGATGCTACAAAGCATGTGCACAAGTGTGAATTACTATGGCGTGCAAAGGGAATCACTACAATGGAGTGAAAGGAAAGTTAGTTTTTAACAATGTTGCAAGGGCACATACATAGTTGGTATATGTAGTATGACCCCCATCAGATAGTGGTAGACTACACCACCTTGAAGAATGCCTTCCTAGTAGAGTTTCATAGCATTGAGTTTGTGAAGAAGAGCATCAGTGTTCTAAAGGAGATCTAATAAGGAATGATAGGTACTGTGTAGGATTATGAAATGTATTTCAAGGCTCTCTTTTTAGAACTAACCTATGACATTCATCCTTCTGAACATGCTCAATGGTTTTTTAGAGGATTGATAACACCATTGAGAAGGGATCTATTGCAAAAGACTTTCACAGACCCACACAAGGAATTGGAAGATGCCTTGTGCACCGAAGATGTTGGGAGCATTGATACTAGTGTTAGTCCTTTTCTGGAGGCTCAAATTGCTGAAATGGCCAAGAAGTTAGAGAATCTATCTATAAACTCAATGCATGAGGTTCATGGTGGGATTTGGTGTAGATACTATGAAGTGGAGGGACATGCAAAGGATAGTTTCCCTCGAAAGTTAGTGCACAATTTTTTAGTAGACTGTGAGATTTTCATGGGGATCATGATGCAAGTAGGTGCACTCTACTCCAACATATAATTTTTAAGAATGTTTCTTGCTATTGTAAGATATATACCTCTACGACCCATGATACCAATGATTGCAGACTGATTGATCATATCCATGATGCTATTAATCTAGGTGTGCGCGAGACTAGCCTTGCAAGTAGTTCTAAGGATGATGATTATCGTTATGAAGGGCATGCACATGGAGGAATTCATGGAAGAGGTATTTGTGGAGGATTTTGTGGTCACAGTAACCACAGAGGAGGATGAAGTGAGTTCCCATGAGGAACCTGTTATAATTGTGGATCTATAGAGCATTACAAATGCAGGTGTCTTGATCTATTACAATGCTCATGGTGTGGAAAGTAACACAAAAACAAAGAGTTTCCAGAAATTTATGAGCATATGAACCAGAAGCACCAGAAGGAAAAGGTCATTGGGATGGTGAGCATAAAAAATGACAATTCCCAATGGATGCCAAGAGAGGTGCATGAGTTAGAGCTAAAACCTATGTTGGTGATGACGTGAGTAGAAGCCACACATTATAGGGAGATGTCAAGACAAAGGGAACTAGTTTCAAGAGAGGAAGTAGTACGTGGAAAAGTATCCAGACCCTACTCATCAGAAAGAGGTGTATCAAGAGACTATGGATGTAATTTAGAGTTTACAAGGGAAGATCCAATGTTTGAAGGAGAAATCGAGGCAGTTGGAGCAAGGGAATAATTTTGGGCTTGTAATACCTTTGAAAAACTGTTATATTAATCTTTTTCATTTCAATCATTGACATGTGATTTTATTTATGAGGTATGTTCCTAGATTTTTCAAGATCATTCTTACCATGGATAAATCATTTCTACTCTTGAATTCGTGAGGCAGAAATGCTATTACTTGTAAGAATCCATTTTCACTTCTGATACATGAGTTATAATCTAGTAATGAGGGTTGCAAATGTATATCTTTTGAATTAATACTTTCTTGGATCAATTCCATTGATCCAAGGTGTGTTATAAATATTCTTACCTGATCTGAATGGAAAACTAACATTCAGAGGCTGAGAGACCTAACGGGCTGAACTTTTGTATGTTTAAAATTTCTTTATTGTCTTGTAAGATTGTACCTACATTTTGTTGTATGTTTTGTGCTCATATTTTCTTGATTGATCTTAACAGGATGCTTAATGGTGTTAAGTGAAAAGAGGCCTGTGTTAGGACTATTGTCAAAGAAAAAAAAAACTAAGTCCTAGACCTATGAGATCTATCCTAGTGGGATTCTAAACTAAGTTAATTATACCTATCTGCTACCTATGTCTATTTTTTTGGGATGGTATCCTAACCTAAGTTCTTTGTACTAAGTTGGAATAAGGGGGAAATAACCTAAGGTGATGCTAGGTTATCTCTAACCTAATACTTAATATTATTTGGTTATAGATTATGATCTAACCTAAGATGACTATTTACCTATTGTAATGTTTATAACCTAAGGTAAATATTTTAAAACTATCCTATGGTCTATCCTAAGCTAATGGTATTTATCTTAAACTAATGAAGCATGGAAAGGGGATCTAAGGGGCGTGTGGTAAGTGGGAAGCTAGGGGGTGGTTCCTAGGCTATTAATGTGATTTGATCTTGGGAATTAAGTGACAGTGTATTGCTAGATTAGGAAGAGGTATGAAATTTGTAGGAAGCCTACTTGGAGGCATCACTAAGGTTTAGTGATGCATGCAAAAGTTCAATTGGGTCTAGTCAGTTTTGGATGGCGGTGGAAAGGAGAGATAGGTGGGAATTTGAGAGTAAAAGGCATTAATGAGTCTCGATTTTTGTGAGCAAACCATCTTGGAAAACATGTAGGTGGATTCATTGGGGGTTGTTTGGTCTTGCATGCTTTGTGATTTTTTCTCTACATGGAGCTATCTGGTTCTTCAAACCAGCAGTTTGATTTTTACTTTGTGGCTATTTTTGGTTTCCCTGGTCTATTTTCGATTCAGGGAAAGTATAGGAGACATTGGGGAAAGAGCTGTTTAGTTGTTGATCTTTCTTGGAGGAGAAGAAGAGTTGGAAGCTCAGCTGAAAATCTCCTTTGAATTGGCAGAAGCACTATCAGGCATGATAGGCTCTACCCATTAAGATTTCTTGCTTTCCTCTAAATGTTTCATTAAAATAACTCTTCTCTCATAAGATAAATGGTTATCTATTTTGTTCTAGTTATTTAATTTCATGTTGAAGGAATCTCTATGATTTTTGGATATGAACCCATTGCATGATAAGGTTATTCTTGTGTGTTATCTTTGAGTAAGTTTAAATGTAAAAATGTAGATAGAACTTTCAAGACTTTTGTGTTTGGATTAAAATATGCAGCCTGGACTGTCTTCTTGTAAAAGATTTTAAGTAAATGGTTTTTGGTTTGAATTTTGAACTAGAAGTCTCTTTAGAAATTGAAAGAAAAAAAAGGATACTTCTCTTTGATGCATCTTTGAGTTTTAAAATTTGTATTATTTCTCTTTCAGTTATTATGGATATATATTTAATGTGTTCTAAGATCTTGAACTTGCATGAAAACGTGTTAAGGATATATTGTTTCCTTCTATTATGGGTAATCTGCGTTATTTTAACTGACTATCTTTGATTGTTTTGAAAGATAAGTGAATATCCTTTTATAAAATTGTATCTTGTTTTGTGAAGATATAGTACTTTTGTTTTGGGACTATATTGTATACCTTGTTCTTCATTATGAACTTGAACTTTATATTTTTGATGGAGCAGTGTAAGTTATTGTAGTTGGAATCACTGCTACAGTTCGAATTCGTGAGGAATATAGAAACAATGGTTGACTTTAAACTTAGTAGTGGGTTTTTTTATTCTCTATCAAAACCTTTAGAATGGATTTATGGGTTTTAAAAAGGGAGTTGAATACTCTTTTAAACTATATCTTTTTTTGTGAAGATTTAGTACTTCTACTTTGGGGCTGTATTATATACTTTACTCTACAATATGAACTCAAAATTATGTTAAAACAAAGGTGAATGGATGAATGTGGATTATGGAATTGTATGAGTCTTAAATTTCTACTTGTATATGAACTTGGTTAGTATTGGTATTTGATGTTACTGATACGGTTTGAGCTCATAAGGAAAATAGAAGTAATGTTTTACATTACACTTCGTGTTTGGTTTTATATTCTCTATTGGAACTTTTGAAAGAACTCCTGGGTTTTAAAAAGGGATTTGGAATTCAATTGATAAAATAGTGGTGAATAAGTTCTCGGTTAGGATCCTTTCTATTGAAGTTTCCTTTAAATTTTGGGAAGTTAAGTTTTGTTCAATGGTTGAAGTTATGTTTGCCCGAACTACTCTGTAGATTGAATATCTCTCTCCAAGTTGTTAGGGTGTTTATTATCCTAGGTCTATTCGACTTGTTAAGTTTGATTCTCTGTCCTTTTGATCTTGGATGAGGTAATGAGAACTCACTCTCTAGAACTAGAAACTTCTTTGTGGTTGTTTAAACTTAACTTGTTGCTAGTCGACTGTGGAAAGTTCATGGGAATAGTATAATGTTTAAGCTAATTTTTAGGCTGTCATTTTGGTACAAGGGAAAACCAAACCATTCCCATTTGATATTTCGTGATCTCAGCTATTTTGTATAGAGTCAATTATCTTGTTGATTCGGGGCAGTGTACAGCTGAGCCTTTCCTGTAGAAAGGAAAATGTATTCATTTCTTGGTTGAGTATTTTTGATTGGCTGATTCATGAATCATTAGGAAATTGTTTTATGAGGGACTCCTCTATGTGCACTCAATAGTAAATATGATTCTTCTATGGATGGACATGAGTAAGAAATAATCCTTTGTAATTATTACTTTTTTTATGGAACCTATGGTTTCAAATGACTGACTGATATCTCTAATAGTGTAGAGTAATTCATAAGGGTTACATGTAAGATGATGAATGTTTTGTTTCTCTCCCTTCTCGGATTGGATTGGAAATTCTTGTTAACGGTTTTTGTCTCTTAATTGGTGAATCTTTTTATTGGTTTCCTTGACTAATACAGTTATGTAGGTATTCGTTTATATACTTTTTGAACTTGAATTCTATCTCTTTGAAGAATGATGAGTGGTGGATAGTCCGTATTGATTCTTCTTCTTATTTATTTAAGTTGTTGGATGAATCATCCTAAATATGTACAGTGCTGAAATAAATTTTTCTATACATGATTTCTGGAAACTTGGTAAAAATGACAAGGTCTTTGATTTTGGAAGTAACTCTTCTTGTTTATGTAGTAAAATTAATTTTGTATTTCAAATTCAGAAAGAATTATGAAATAATTAAATTGTCAAGAGCTGTTGTTTAATATAAATAAGTAATTTTTGGGACAATACTTATCTGATATAATGCAGTTGTTGCTGATTATATTATGTTCTTTTCTTAAAATTGAATTATGATTTATTATGTAATTCTTTTAGGGTTGTTACTACTTATGCTTATTTTTATGATACATTAATTGTTTCATTAAAGAAAAGTTGTTTTAATGGAATAATTGTTTTAATGAAACAATTGGTAGAATGAACTTCGTTTTAATGCTTAGTGCTTATCATGCTCAGTTCAATGAATTGGCCCGTGTTGCAATTTTTATAGATGGAATTTGTAAGTGATAAAAGAAGGAAATTTTTTTTATGATGTATTGGCTGATTTAAAGTCTAGCTATTTTGTAAAGAATTTTGATTCATTCATAAGTTGTATTGAAAAAGAAAAGTTGTATTCTTCTATGATCTTAATATTTTTCGACAGGTAGTATGTCTGAAATGCTTAGTCTTGTAAAGTGTATATTTTTATCATGATGAATTGAAAAGTTTGGAGACTGTTGTCCTCTCAATTTTCCCCACCCTTTTGAATCTAATTTTGTGAAAATTGGAGCCCTTCCATAGAAGAAATTTGTGTTCTAAACTCCTCAGATGCTCGTTTTCATTCCCCACGACATTTTTAATCAAAATTTCCCCAGTCTATTGTTGTTAAAACATTTTACCTATTTTAAATTGATGGGAAATGATTTTAGTTCTCCTTTTATGCATTTGGAATGCATGGGACCTTGCATCTTTCATTTTAAAATTTTTGTAGAGAAATAAATTCTTCATTGGGAGCAAAAATGGCATTTTCCTGTTTCCTGTAACTTCCTACGTTCTTTTCCCCATCAAATTCTTTCTTGAAAAGGTGAAGCTACACATTTTCTTCTCATTGGATGTGGCTGGATGAGTTCCTTTTTGAACTTATCACTTTTGGTGATTTTGGAAAAAAATTTAAATTCACCCCGCATCCCCGCCGGTCCCTGATTTGCTAGAGAAGTTTTAGCAGAAGTTTGGGGTGATGGATCCAATTTATTCTCTAAGGAATTATGGAGAAAGGGTGAAAACTTATAAAATGACTTGCGGCCCTGCCCATGTGAAAGGATAAATTCTGAGTTGAGGCCCTACAACAAATCAGGAAGGTACACATGTTCATGCTAAAAATTCAACACCAGAGGCATGTACTTTTTGGGGAAAGGTTGGAATATTTCCCCTTTTCAAAACAGATAAAAAGAGAAGCACATCCCCATAACCAATCAAGTGATGCCATGTATTGAAGAATGAAATAGGGACACGTGGCCATTTTTCAGTTCATATGCACTGTGGTGGACCGGCGGAGGACTTTAGGAATTTCATCCTTATTTCCATAAAGGGCGAAATTTTTTAAAATGGCCCACGGCCTCGGTCATGCGAAGAGAAAATTTCTAAGTTAAGGCCCGCAACAAATTAGAAAGGGACACGTGGCCTACATTGAAAAGTCAACGGTGGGGGCATGGAATTTCGGGGGAAAGTTGGTATTTTTCTCCCTTTTCAAAAGTGGATAAAGTATAAAATTAAAGTGCATTCCTAAAACTAGTCACGTGATGCCACGTGTTGAAGAATGAAATCGAAACAGCGGGCTTACAGGGGAAATCAAGACTTTGAGCCTTTTTCACAGAAGGGTTAAAATGTTGCAAATTGAGCCATGACCCCTTTTTCCAATCGTGGTGTGCCACGTGTTCACATTGAAAAGTCAAAGTGGGTCGGCAGAGGTTTTTGAGAATTTGATATTTTTGCTAAAAGAGTTTAAATGGAAGATTTGAACTACATTTCCTTAGCCACTCAGATGGCACCACGTGTCTAGATTTTGGTGGAGCTGTAGGGGGACGAAGCAAAATGAGAAATCGTGCTTTTTATCCCAAATGATAGGAAATGTAGATTTATACCCCACGGTCGTTGTTGCTTGGATCTTTCCATGTGTAGGGTCCAAATTTGAAGGTAAAAGGGAGAAAAATTATCAGAAAACACTCAAGTGCTATGAAAGTGGTTAAAAGGTGGAAATAGCAGGACCACATGGAGAAGAAAATCATGAGATGTCCCCTACTAAAATAATCATGCTTGAATTGAGGAAATATTCACCTTTTTGAACCTCTAGTTTTCATGAGTGTGTTTGTTTCATGTCACTTTCCAAAAGTAGATCTGCAACAAACATTATTCCTTTTGGATATTCTTTTCTTGGGGACAAAGTATGGATGTATATGAATTGTTATAAGAACATGGTTTTTCCCATGGAAAAGGGAATTCTGGTTTTCTGGGAAGGTTGTAAATTCTTAAGTAATTCAATATAGAAGTTCTTTCTTTTCTTATTTCCTTTGTTATATATTTCTCTCTCCTTGCTCAATTCAATGGATCGTTTGTTTTGCATTCAATAGAAACTTTGTGTTCTATTCTGTGTGAATCTTTAGAACTTTGTGTCTACAGATTTGTGTCGGTGGTGAAGTAATTCATCCTTTTCTATATTTTCTTTGTTCAATGTAAGTAGTGATATACTCTTCTATCTATAATTCCCAATATCATTGTTGTTTTATTGCTTCTTCCATCTCTATATTCTTCCATTCCTTCTGATTGATAATATTTTAAGTATGAAAACATTCCAGAATATCAGGGTCCAAACATTGAAAGTTGTATATATGTACATTCATTTTTCCTACTTTCAATAAGGGAACCTCTTCCATTAAAAAGGAGGGGCTTGTTCTCCCATGAATGTGGTTTCAACCCATGTTCCATTATGAAACCCAATAGTTTTTGGCGAATCTACTGGGGAATTCATTGCAAATGGATTCAAGTTTTTAAATAACAAATTTTTGATCATCTTTGATCTGGTGACTCCAAGATACACTCAGGGTAGAATAACCCTTGGGGAAGAAGACCCTCATTTCCAACTTTTTGATCATCAATGTTTCTCTCTCCCTTCATCAACAAGAAAAAGAAGATGAATTAGATCTGCAAGCACTCCTCTCACTATAAACAAAACTTCTAAGAGTGACATCCCTCAAGATAAATGTAAGAGCAGCTATAGATTTACACTGAATAAACACATAGAATAATATTCTTCACAATGTATATATTGATGTTCAGATTCATTCCATTCATATGGGAATTGCATATGTATATAGGGAAGCTTTTCCCAATAATCATGGAGATATTCTCTCCAACAAACTACTAACCAAATCCTCACAAAACTATATGCGATAGTATTGTTGTAACTACAACAATATCATACATGAATAATATATTCTATAAACTAACTAAATAACCAAATAACCATAAGTACTATTTACTATACAGTAACTTAACAATAATAATGTGAACAATATTAATTCCTAACATTCACCCCCTTAGTGTGAACATTATTAGTCACTAATTTTCACCCCCTTAATGTGAACACGACGAAGAACCATATTGGAAGAAATTGAAACACCTCTTGAAAGAGCTTCTTAGACCAGGTACAGACACCATAGATTATCTCTTTACCCTTGTAAAGGCATAGTGTCGAGCCGAATTATGCAGGAATGATCCCTTCCTCTTTGGGTTCCTGTGGGACTTTCCCTTCCTCCCTGGGTGCCTGAATTCTGAATCTCCAAGATCCACAAGCTTCACACTAGCTGGATAACCATCCCTTGATTCTACCTCAAAATATTCTCTTGCACCCAAAAGTGAGTATTTTTAAAACACGACTCCTCCAAAAAACTCTGAAAAGGGTTTATTCAGCAAACCATCACACTGCAAATAGGAACACTGAAAATGAACTGAAAAAAGAAACCACACTGCACACATGTCACCAAACCATCTATGCGGCCCCATCGTTGGTGACTGATGAGAGGTCGCTGATTGAACTCTAACCTCTGATGTCCTCTGTCCTCCAGTAGATGGTTGTTAACTCAGCCAGATGTGATGATGAGACTTAATACATGCCTTGAATGTCGGAATCAACCGAAAATGTGTACGTAAGGCAAATTTTTTTTATTTTGAAAATTTTCCTAATAATCACCTAAATGATGATAAAAAAATGACACAAATATTTTTTTGACACTTTGACTTTGACTATTTTGACCAGACAATAAACAATTATCTTAAAATCACCTATTTGATTTACATGACAACAATTTGATAATGGAATCTTTTTTTTTTACAAATACAAAATGAATTTCAAGATTGACTAACCATATGACGTAAGATGACAATATATTATTGGACAATTATAACTAAATCCTAAACACATACCATTGATAATAACCAACTTCAACTATACATACATTACTTAGAACCAACAAAACATATCACATAGAAAGTGATATTTAATTACTTCCTAGACTAAGTGATCTACTCTTTAGAAAAGGAATGATTTTATATAAGACCTTTTAACCAAACATAAAATCATGAAAATATGTATTTAAATGACCATGACTATAATATTTGCCACATATCAATAAATTGAACTACTTTGACTTACCTAGATACTAAAACCATAAATTGATTTCCACGGAGAATAGGTTGAGCTCGTACTTCAGTTGGTCCACCATGAGAATAATAACCACTCAAAGTCATTATCTAATCCAATCCAAATACGAATTGGAGTGCACTTGGAGACTGTGGTCTAGAAATTGAAATAAATATGCTGGTTTTAATGTCATTTATGCATAACAGGAGAAGATCAGAAAACAATTGACAGATGAAGACGTCATGTGTTGATGAACTCAGATTACTATGGATGCTCAAATATATCATAATAAGCACACTTAATATAGTCGACTGGCCATATGATAAGAAATCACTTGAATATGGATTTCAAGGAGGTAAGAACAACTCAAAAAATCTACAAAGGTCAAGGAAAAATCTTGCTATGTCTTACAATATTGTGTAATAGTAATCCACACGATTTATCAACAGGTGAATAATGTGATCCACATGGCATTGATTCTTGTTTGACACAAATTCTATGAAATTATTGGAGTTGGAGCCATTTTGGAGAGTCTCGTTGATCTAGAGCAGTCCAATAATAGTATTCAGCCTTATCATTATCTCGTCTAGCTACTGCAGATGTGATAACAATGTGATTGGAAGTAGATCAGAGAAGACACCTCTTATAATATTAATAGATATAAAGACCACAGGCACCAACAACTCATACAAGAGGATAATGAGACAGTACACACTGGTGTAAGAAAATTCAATAAAAATTCTATGTTAACTAGATTCTTCGTAAATTATTTTACATTCTCTTGTCTTCCTTACAAGACTCTCATCTGGATTGATCCTTCTCTAATAGAAAATGTAAGAGCAGCTACAAATTTACACTGAATAAACACATAGAATAATATTCTTCACACTGTATATATTGATGTTCAAATTCATTCCATTCATATGGGAATTGCATATGTATATAGGGAAGCTTTTCCCTATAATCATGGTGATATTCTCTCCAAAAAACTACTAACCAAATCTTCACAAAACTATATGTGATAGTATTTTTGTAACCACAACAATATCATCCATGAATAATATATTCTATAAACTAACTAAATAACCAAATAACCGTAAGTAATATTTACTAAACAGTAACTCAAAAATAATTATGTGAACAATATTAATTCCTAACAATAAAATCAGTTCTAATTTGCATGGTTTGATTCTCACTAGTGTTTTTGTTCCTCTCTAAACAATATTCCTAAGGATGGAAGCTCCTCTACCTTGGGACCAAAGGGTTGGGCCTCTTTCTCTTCCCTAGTCATTGCATGAATTTCCTAGAGGCAATAGAAAGCATTTCCCTAAATTCAAAGGTGATGGGAAGGTTCATCCAGATGAATATATTGCGGACTTCATTGTTGTTTGTGGTGTTCTCGAAGTGGAACATGAGGATATCTCTGTTAGAATTTTTATGGAGACATTGCAAGATAAGACTGATGATTGGTTTTACCAGCTCCCTGTTGGATCCATCACCAATTGGAACACCATGACAACCCAGTTTGAGAAGTATTTCAATCCTACTGAGGATGTACATGCCCTCTTGGCCCAAATTTCTAAAATATAGAAATAGTCACATGATCCCATGAGGGAATTTGTGGCCAAATTCAACAGGCTGGTTAACAAGATCCCACAAAACACATGCCCTATGGATCAAATTAAGAGATGTTTCTTCCTCAATGCTAAACTTCTTGAAGTGATCTATGCACTTAGGATAGCTAATATTGCCACTTTATATGTTGATCAAATATTTGTTGTCATTTTTGAAGATGATCTAATCATGGCTGGCAAGCTAAGGAGAGAATCATTCAAATCCAAAGCATCTCCTTCTTCCATATCTTTTCCTGGAGCTAATGTAGATTAGTTGGTGTAGAAACTTGCTAATTATCTTATTTCTCTCAAGAAGTAGTTTTCACAGCATGCTCCTTATTAGGATGTTCTTGAGAAGAACTCTCAGCCTAGGAATCAGTTGCCCTCTCCTTAGACCATATTGGCAATTGAAGGCCCACCTATTAAAGTTCTAGTCAATGCAACATGTGAAGAACCGAAGCCTAATGATGAGAAGGAGGATTAAATATGTGAAGAACATGTAGAAGAATCTGATGAAGAATTAGAAGAGTTGAGTGGATCTCATGTCCATTTTCTCACCACTGATGGTATAGATGAAGAGGATGATTATGAAGAAAGAGTTGCAGAGATGAATAATGAATCATATGCTATCATGACTCATGAGTAAGCAAACAAGAAGAATAAAGTGGCACAGCCTTCTAAAAGATCTAAGGTTCCTCCTACAGCCATTCCAGTGATTGCAAACAAGAATAATAAGATGATGTGATTGATTCATTTTTGCCTAGTCTATCAACTTTCAAATTCCCTTCAAATCATGAAGACAAATCAGTAGTGAAAATTGCAACCAAGAGCCAAGATCTCCTAGAGGTGGAAAACAAAGTTAAAAGGTAGCAGGGATGTTTCTTAAGGACACGGTGGAAATTTCTTAGAATAGTGTTGAGTCATCTTCCCCCTTTCTCCAAATTCATTTTGGAAATGGTTACAAGGGAGATTCAATTGAAGTGTGTGATAATCTTGAACTATGCTATGGTGCCAATTTTCACACACATGTTATCAAAACTTCATCAAAGTAAGAAATGAATGTTATAAGAATTGAGATTTTGTCATGAATCAATTTTTCATAATTCAGTGGTGTGCAGGGACTCAATGTAGGAGGTAGTCGGGAAGGTTTTTACAAGCTTAAAAATGGCATTACTCCTTCACAAGAGAAGAGCTTTCGGTAGAAATCTTAACTCTCCACAAGGACTGAATTTTTTTGGTTTTGGAATATCATTATCTATGGACGGTTTTCCTAACTCAATTTTTATTTTCAAACCATAGTAGCATGTCCACATGAGTGTTTTGGTATGCCCAATTTCTCTATTTCCCAATTCATGGGTACCTCATAATTTCAGAGTGCTTGTTCCACAAAGGTACCTATTTTCTCTCAGTCGTTTCTTTGTGAGTCATGTATAGTTTCATGTCCAAAGTGATTAGGACCCCCTTTGTCTATTTTGTATAGTCTTTGTTTTGGCTTGTTTCTTTTCCTTATTCCTTGTTGTGTATGATGTATTGTCCTTGGGTCTTGTCTTTTGGTTTGTTTTGTTTCCTTTCCCGCCTTGTGTGTGTTGTATTTTGTGTTGGTATTTCTTCTTTTTGAATCTGTTGTTGCCCAATGGATAAGACAATGATTTGATCTGATTACCTAGAATTCTCTAAGGTTCTTTATTTTGCCTCTTTCCTCTGCCAAATCATCCCCAAAAGGAGCCAGCTGTTGTCCTCTCAATTTTCCCCACCCTTTCAAATATAATTTAATGAAAATTGGAGCCCTGCCATAGAAGAAATTCATGTTCTAAACTCCTCAGATGCTCGTTTTCATTCACCATGATGTTTTTAATCAAAATTTACTCAGTTTGCTACCGTTAAAATGTTTTAACTATTTTATATTGATGGGAAATGATTTTAGTTCTCCTTTTATGCATTTGGAATGTGTGGGACCTTGCATCTTTAATTTTTAACCTTTTGTAGAGAAATAAATTCTTCATCGGGAGTGAAAATGGCATTTTCCCCATCAAATTTTTGCTCGAAAAGGTGAAGCTATGCATTTTCTTCTTATTGGATGCAGCCGGATGGGTTCCTTTTTGAACTTATCACTTTTGGTGATTTTGGAAAAAATGTTAGATTTGCCTCACATCCCTGTCGGTCCCTGATTGGCTGGAGAAGTTTTGGTGGAAGTTCGGGGTGATGGATCCATTTTATTTTCTAAGGCATTATAGTGAAAGGGTTAAAAAGTTATAAAATGACCTGCGACCCCACCCATGTGAAAAAATAAATTCTGAGTTGAGGCCCATAGCGAATCAGGAAGGTACATGTGCTCAAGCTAAAAATTCAATGATGGAGGCATGTAATTTCAGGGAAAGGTTGGAATATTTCCCCTTTTTAAAATAGATAAAAAGTGAAGCACATCCCCGTAGCCAATCAGGTGATGCCATGCGTTGAAGAATGAAATAGGGACACGTGGCCATTTTTTTGTTCATATGTGCTGTGGTAGACTGGTGGAGCACTTTAGGAATTTTAGCCTTGTTTCTATAAAGGGTGAAAAGTTTTAAAATGGCCCACAGTCCCGCTCATGCGAAAGGAAAATTTCTAAGTTGAGGCCCATAGCAAATTAGAAAGGGACATCTGTCCTACATTGAAAAGTCAATGGTAGGGGCATGGACTTTTGGGGGAAATTTGGTATTTTTCCCCCTTTTCAAAAGTGGATAAATTATAAAACTGAAGCACATTCCTACAACCAGTCACATTATGCCACATGTTGAAGAATGAAATCAGAACAGTGAGCCTGTGGGGGAAATCGAGAATTTGAGATTTTTTCACCAAAGGGTTAAAATGTTGCAAATTGAGCTGTGACCCCTTTTTCCAACTATGGTGTGCCACGTGGTCACATTGAAAAGTCAAAGTGGGCCAGTGGAGGTTTTTGAGAATTTGAGATTTTTGCTAAAAAGTGTTTAAATGGCAGATTTGAACCACATTTCCTCAACCACTTAGATGGCACCCCATGTCTGGATTTTGGCGGGGTTACGAGGGGGCAGAGTAAAATGAGAAATCATGCTTTTTATCCCAAATGATAGGAAATGTAGATTTCTCCCCCAGGGCCATCGTTGCTTGGATCTTACCACGTGTAGGATCCAAATTTGAAGGTAAAAGGGATAAAACTTATCAAAAAGCACTTGAGTGCTATGAAAGTGGTTAAAAGGTGGAAATGGAAGGACCACATGGAGAAGAAAATCATGAGATGCCCCCTGCTAAAATAATCGTGCTCGAATTGATGAAATATTCACCTTTTTGAACCTTCGGTTTTCATGAGTGCATTTTTTTCATGTCACTTTCCAAAAGTGGATCTGCAACAAACATTATTCCTTTCAGATATTACTTTTTTGGGGAGAAAGTATGGATGTATACAAATTGTTATAAGAACATGGTTTTGGCCAGAGAAAAAGGGGATTCTAGTTTTTTGGGAAGGTTGTAAATTCTGAAGTAATTGAATACAAAAGTTCTTTCTTTTCTTAATTCCTCTGTTATATCTTTGTCTCTCCTTGCTCGATTCAATGGATTGTTTTTTTTACATTCAATAGAAAATTTGTGTTCTGGTCTGTGTGAATCTTTAGAACTTTGCATCTACAGATTTACACTGGTGGTGAAGTAATTGATCCTTTTCTATATTTTCTTGGTTCAATGTAAGTAGGGAGATACTCTTCTATCTATATTTCCCAAAATCATTGTTGTTTTCTTTCTTCTTCCATCTCTATATTCTTCCATTCCTTCTGATTGATAATCTTTTAAGTATGAAAACATTCCAGAATACCAGGGTCTAAACATTGAAGTTGTATATCTATACATTTGTTTTTCCTTCTTTCAATAAGGGAACCTCTCCCATTAAAGAGGATGGACTTGTTTTCCCCTAACTATGGTTTCAACCCATGTCCCTTCTAAAACCCAATAGAGATTGACTTAAAATTGTTGTGTAAATTATCTTGTACTTTTTATGAAGGAAATTAGAATGCTATCTTGTTGATATTCTTCATAATATGTTTGTATACTAATAAGTTAGATAAAGGGAATAGTTCAATCTCCCTTACTAAGGTGCAACTTGCTAAGTTGCATAAGATGCCATTCTCTATCTAAAAAATTATAGTATAATAATGGAATGTGTAACAAACATATAATTAAAATATAGGAATTGTGAAGGATAAAAAGGGTATGATAGTCCTAACCCTTAATCATGTAGAGGAAGACTCTTCTTCTCTCAAAAGAATGAAAAACAAAAGGAATGGTTTTTATGATCGTTAATCATTTACTTCGAATTCTATGAAGTCTACTCGAGCTAAACCTATGTGGAAGATACACCTTCTTTGGACATCTAAGTTACATTAAATTAAGCTTTTAATGTTTGTTGTCCTATTTTTGGATAACTACTTTTTATGCCAAAGTTAATGAGCATAAAAGAAATCATGAGTTAATGAAGTTCTTAATATTAATTAGATTAAATATGGAAGAAGAAGTTAAGGAATGTTGGATTTAGGATTTTGCAAGGTTTCCGTAATCGAAATCTTAATCCAAATTTAATTATGTGTTAATAATTACCTAGGGGTATATACATCGTGATGAAGCAGTTCTGATGGATGTTGGAACATGCCAACTGTAAGACTATACCTTCGAGAAGAATAAGGACTTCTCGAGGATACAATGTTGCAGTTGACATGTGGCAACACCCTTCCACATTTATTCATCTATATCTACACACATCTAGACTTGAATGTAGTTTCTCTCTAGGTCAATTTGGTAGCGTGATTTGAATAGGAAGTAGCTTTCTATGACTTAGGGTACCTAGGCACATTCGATCGACTTAGATCGGTTGAGTATGCCCATATACCCTAAGTCATCGTGAGCATCTCCCTGTAACAAATTATGTCACTAACCTGGGTTAGGATCAAACCTTGGGCAAGTGGATTGACCAAAGTCAATAAAGACCATTCTAGATAACAAAAGAGTGAAGTGAAGGACGTATTCCAATTTGATGAATACGTCATCTAGGAATAGTAACATAAACAGTATGTTGGAAATCTTTGGCCAAAGTATCACAAGCTGTTTGATGCGTTGTCCTATATCACCTAGTTTAAAGAAACGTGATGTCAGATGAATATTGGTAACAAATATTTAGATAGGTTCTTTAAACAAATCACTTAGTACCTGGAATAGGGCAATAAAACCAAGTATACTTAGTATACATAAAGTATTCCATATTAAAAGACAAACATGAGAGATCGGTTAGAAATTGAATCATGAAATGAGATATCGGTAGTTTACCGAGTCATTTATAGCTGCATATGGTTATCTATTATGAGATTTATTGGCATGGAATGTGTGTTCTAATTGATGTTTTATTTAGAACATTGAAAATTGTGTAAATGTTTTTTCCCTTGTTTCTAAAGTCTTAAAATGAGAATGTTACAACTTGGTATTAGAGATGAAGGTTTCCACTCTTGGACCTATTGTATCCATAATATTATAAAACTTAAATTTTCTTGTTAATAGAAAATGGTTAGAACAAGAGGAGGAATAAGATGTTGTTAATGATAATCAGCCACCTCCTGAGGACAACACCAATTTTGGTGTTGATAATAACAATGTGAACATAGCTGATCATCTTGAAAACAAAAAGGATAGGTTGGTAGTTGAACTCACTAATGATATAAAAAGTATAAGTCCACCTAAGTTTGATGGCACCACATTAGGAGATGGTGTTGATAATTGGCTCAACGAAATGGAGAAGTACTTTGCAATAAGGAATTTCTCAGAAGAAACAAAGACAATTTGGGGAGCATATCAACTTTCCCATAAGGCATTTTTATGGTGGGATAGCTGTAAGGCTGAGTTGAATATTGATGAAACTAATATCACTTTAGATAAATTTAAAGGTTACTTTAGGCAACATTGGCTACCACAACTTTATTATGATCAGAAAATTACAGAACTCTAGAACTTGGCTCAAGGAAAGCTAACTGTAACTGAGTATTGGAAGCGGTTTACTAAACTCCTTAAGTATGTACCTCAGTATCAAATAGATGAGAAGTTTAGGATGTAGAAATTCATAATGGGATTGAATTTGAGGAGAGGTGGATGTTCACAGCCTAACCACTATGGAAGGGTTTTTTGAAAAATTCATAAGGAAGGAACAAAAATTAAAGGAAATTTTTGTTCATAAAGAGGAAGTAAGGAAGAAAGTTCCAAACTCCTCTTCATCATCTCTTGCACCTAAGAAAGGACCATGGAAGAATTTTGGTATGAAAAGTAAGTTTTCAACTGATAATAATAAGAAAACATCAACATTTAAGTCAAGAATAATAATAACGGACAGAAGTCCTATGGAGGTCAGAATGATAACTTTAAGGCTGGAAATAAATCTAAGCCTAAAAAGGGACCTATAGGAGGCTGTTATAACTGTGGAAAAGATCATTATGCAAATAAATTTCCTCTGAAAAAGGATGATCGTAATCAGCAGCACAAGATACATGCTGCAGTAGCTGATAAGCAGACTAAAAATTAAACCACGCCCATAGAAGTTCCAGGTAAGTTATTTGGCATACATGTAACTATTCTTTTTGATACCGAGAATATTGAATGTTTTATTTATAGTAAATTAGCTTCGAAACTAAAAATAAAATATGGAAAAATATATAAAACATGGACTGTACATTATGGAAACAATGTTGTTCATACAGTTAGTATGTGTCTTTTTGGAGTAGTCCTTGACTTACCTAGTTTTTCCACTGAAGTTGATCTTTATGTTACACCTCTGGTGTCTTGTGATGTAATCATAGGTGTTAATTGGTTATTTGAACATAAAGCAAAAGTGGAATTTTTTGAAAAACATATTAGTTGTTTAGATGACCTTCAGAAAATAACAGAGATTCAGGGTGTGAAACGTGAAATTTCAGTCAGGAAACTATCAGCTATGCAACTTAAAAAAGCCAAAAATAAAGGTTGTACCTTATATGCAGTAAAAATTTCAAAAACTGCTGAGGAAAATAGTGATTTCATGGAATGTTATCTGTTGTTACGAAACTACAGAGATGTGTTTCCAGAAGAGTTATCAGGCATCCCACCTAAAAGGGAAGTTGACTTCACAATTGAGATCAAACCGGGTACCCAGCCTATTTCTAAGGCACCATATCGAATGACTACTATAGAATTAGTAGAGCTTAAGACACAAATGCATGAAATTTTGTCTAAAGGTTTGATTAGACTGAGTGTTTCACCTTAGGGAGCACTAGTAATTTTTGTGAAAAGGAAAGATGGAACACTTAGATTGTGCATTGATTATAAAATGTTAAACAAAGCAACAATCATGAATAGATATCCACTCCATAGAATTGATGATTTATTTGATCATATGCGTAGAGCATCAGTATATTCTAAGATAGATCTTCGATTTAGATATCATCAATTATAGATTAAGGATGAGGACAGTCATAAAACAAATTTTAAAACAAGTTATGGACATTATGAGTTCACAGTTTTACCCTTTGGACTAACAAATGTACCTACAACTTTTATGAATTTAATGAATAATATCTTTGAAGAATACTTGGAAAAATTTGTGCTTGTATTCTTGGATGAAATTCTCATATATTCTAAAAGTATTGAGGAACACCATGAGCATTTAAGGATAATTTTAATTTTTTTGAGAAAGAGACAGTTATTTGGTAAGCTATCTAAATGTTCTTTATATGACACAAAAGTGCACTATTTGGGTCATGTTATAAGTAAGAATAGAATTGTTGTAGACTTTTCTAAAATTGTAGCTATAACTGAGTGACCTGCACCAAAGAATGTACATGAAGTTAGAAGCTTCATGGGTCATTCCGGTTACTATAGAAAATTTGTAAAAGATTTTTCAAAGTGGCTACACCAATAAATTCATTATAGAAAAAGGATAAGAAGTTTGTTTGGAATGAGAAATGTGAATCTGTATTCAGAACCTTGAAGGATCGATTAACATCAGCACCTATTTTAGCTATACCAGACCCTAATGGAGACTTTACTGTTGTAACAGATGCATCCGGGGAAGGTCTTGGAGGTATTTTGTTACAAAATGATCATTTCATAGCTTACGAAAGTATAAAAATAAAGTTACACGAGTTAAATTATGCTCCACATGATTTAGAGCTTGCTACCATTATTCATGCACTACAAGTTTGGAGGCATTATCTGCTTGGTAAACCTTTTGAATTTAAAACTGATCATCTTAGGCTGAAGTATATTTTCACTCAGCCAAATCTAAATACAAGATAGCAAAGGTGGTTAGATTTTTTGTCTCAATATGATTTTGACATAAATTACATTAAAGGTAAAGAAAATAGAGTAGTTGATGTTGTAAGTCGTAGGAAGCACATTTTTGCTGTCATAATATTAAGAACTCAGTATAAGGATGAAGTAAAAAGTGTCATAGAATCTGATTCTTACTTTTAGCAAGTAAAAACAACGCTTTCTGCAAATCCAAATGATGTGAGATATAAAGGTTTTCACTTTGACAATGAAGGAATCTTAAGATTTGAAAACATAGTATACATACCTTCGCTAAATAATTTAAGAAAGAGATTGTTAGCAGAATTTCACAATTCACCTTTCTCTGAATACCCTAGTATTACAAAGATTCTTGTTGATATAAAAAAAAATATTTATGGAAAGGGATGAAAAAGGACATTATTGATTTTTTGATACATTGTTTGGAATATCAGCGTGTTAATGCTTAACATATGCATCCAGTTGGTTTATTATATCCTCATAGTATACCATAGTACAAATGGAAAGTAATAAGCATGGATTTTGTACAAGGGTTTCCTATGTCAAGAAATAAACTTTATGTTATTTTGGTAGTTGTTGATAAAATAACAAAAGTAGCACCTTTTATTGCTAGTAATCTGAAGGATGATTCTCCTATTTTGGCAAGGAGGTTTGTACATGAATTTTTCAGATTACATGGAGTACCTGAATTAATCATATCTGATAGAGATCCTATAATGACTTAAAGGTTTTGGAAAACACTTAATGCATCTCTAGGAACTAAGTTGAATTTTAGTTCTGCGTATCATTTGGAAACGGATGGACAGACTGAAAGAGTTAATAAAGTTTTAGAGGATATGTTACGAATGTATTTTATGGATCCAGAGTATAAATGGGAAGAGTACCTTCCACTAGTTGAGTTTGCATACAATAACATGTATCATTCCTCTCTTAAGATGGCACCTTTCGAAGCATTATACGAAAAAAAATGCAGAACCCCCTTTAGTTGGGACAACATTGAGGATAGAGAAGTAATTAGACCTGAAATCCTTATAGAAATGGAACAACAAGTTAAAATGATTTGTGAATGCTTGAAAGAAGTAGTAGATAGGAAAAAGAGTTATGTTGACTTAAATCAGGTTGATAGGAAATTTAAACTTGGTGAGAAGGTCTTTCTTTGGGTTAAACTGAAAAATAGTTCTATAACTTTTGGCAAGGCTACCAAGTTATCACCTCGTTATGTGGGACCTTTTGAAATAGTTAAAGTAATAAACCCTGTAGCTTATTGTTTAGCATTACCTTCTAATTTGTCTCGAACACATGATGTTTTCCATATTTCTTTGCTTAAGAAATACGTTTCAGATTTATCACATGTATTAAATTGGAATTCCTTGCAGGTCCAAGACCTAGGAATATTCATGGTTAAACCCATACGAGTCCTGGAAATTCACCTATTACATTTAAGAAATCATGAAATAAGTCAATGTAAGGTCCAGTGGGACCAGTTTAATGAAGAAAGTGCAACTTGGGAAAATATGGAAGATATGAAAAATGCTTTTCCATATTTATTTGAATAGAATTTATTATGATGACTAATAAAAAATTTTGATTCTATCCTTATATGACAATAAGTCTGACAGTTTTGGACGGATATCTATTTAATTTAAATAAACAGCTATGTGAATGCTGATTTCTGGAACTTTAAAATTATGATATGTTGCAAACATATAAAAAGAAAGTGAATAAATTGATTGCCCTTAATGTAAATGGTAAAAAATAAGATAATCATCGGGACGATGATACTTTTTAGGAGGGAAGTATATAACACCTTTGACAAACTGTTATATTCCTCTTTTTTATTGCTAGCATTGACATGTGATTTTCTTTATGAGGTATGTTCCTTGATTTTTGAAGATCATGCTTGCCAGGGATAAATAATTTTTGCTCTTGGATTCTTGAGGCAGAAATGTTGTTGCTTGCAAGAATCCATTTTCACTTCTGATAGGTGAGTTATAATTTGGTAATGAGGGTTCAACCTTATCTCTTTTTAATTAATACTTCCTTGGATCAATTCCATTGATCCAAGGTGTGTTATAAATATTATTACCTGATATGAACAGAAAACTAACATTCAGAGGTTGAGAGACGTAACAGATTGAACATTTGTATGTTTAAAAATTGTTTGTTGTCTTGTAAGATCATACCTGCATTCTGTTTTATGTTTTGTGCTTGGATCTTCTTGATTTATCTCAGTAGGATGCTTAATGGTGTTAAGTGAAAATAGGCCTACGTCAGGACTATTGTCAAAGATAAAAAGAAAAAACTAAGTCCTAGACCTATGAGATCTATCATAGTGGGATTCTAAACTAAGGTAATTATACCTATCTGCTACCTATGTCTATTTTTTTGGGATGGTATCCTAACCTAATTTATTTTTACTAAGTTGGAATAAGGGGGAAATAACCTAATGTGATGCTAGGTTATCTCTAACCTAATACTTAATATTATTTGGTTATAAATTCCGATCTAATCTAAGATGACTATTTACCTATTGTAATGTTTATAACCTAAGGTAAATATTTTAAAACTAGCCTATTGTCTATCCTAAGCTAATGGTATTTATCCTAAACTAATGAAGTGTGGAAAGGGGACCTAAGGGTCGTGTGGTAAGTGGGAAGCTAGGTGGTGGTTCCTAGGCTATTAATGTGATTTGATCTTAAAAATTAAGTGACAGTGTACTACCAGATTAGGCAGAGGCATGAAATTTGGAGGAAGCCTACTTGGAGGCATCACTAAAGTTTAGTGATGCATGTAAAAGTTCAATTGGGTCTCACTAGTTTTGGATGGCAGTGGCAAGGAGAGACAGGTGGGAATTTGAGAGTAAATAGCATTAATGAGTCTCAGTTTTTGTGAGAAAACCATCTTGGATAGCATGTAGGTGGATTCATTGGGGGTTGTTTGGTCTTGCATGATTTGATATTTTTTCTCTGCATGGAGCTATCTGGTTCTTTGAACCAGAAATTTGATTTTCACTTTGTGGCTATTTTTGGTTTCCCTGGTCTATTTTCGATTCAGGGAAAGTATAGGAGACATTGGGGAAAGATATGTTTAGTTGTTGATCTTTCTTGGAGGAGAAGAAGATTTGGGATCTCGGCTAGATGTCTCCTTCAAATTGGTAGAAGTAGTATCATGCATGCTAGGCTCTACCCATTAAGATTTCTTGCTTTCCTCTAAATGTTTCATTAAAATAACGTTGATCTCATGAGATAAATGGTTATTAATTTATTTTTGGTTATTTAATGTTATGTTGAAGGAATATATTTGATTTTTGGATATGAACCCATTGTATGATAAGGTTGTTCTTATATGTTCTCTTTGAGTAATTTTAAATATAAAAATGTAGATAAAATTTTCAAGACTTTTGTGTTTGAATTAAAATATGTGTTCTGGACTATCTGCTCGTAAAAGAGTTTAAGTAAATGGTTTTTGGTTTGAATTTTGTACTGGAAGTCTCTTTAGAAATTGAAAGAAAAAAAAAGGATACTTCTCTTTTATGCATCTTTGAGTTTAAAAAGTTGTATTATTTTTCTTTCGGTTAGTATGGATATATATTTAATGTGTTCTAAGATCTCGAACTTGCATGAAAACATGTTAAGGATATCTTATTTCCCTATGTTCTAGGTAATCTACATTATTTTAACTGACGGTATTTGATTATTTTGAAAGATAGGTGATTATCCTTTTATAAAACTATATATTGTTTTGTGAAGATATAGTACTTCTGTTTTGGGACTGTATTATATACCTTGTTCTTCATTATGAACTCGAACTTTATATTTTTGATGGAGCTGTGTAAGTTATTGTAGTTGGAATCATTGTTATAGTTTAAATTTGTTAGGAATATAGAAATAATGTTTGACTTTAAACTTAGTGTTGGGTTTTTGTATTCTTTATCAGAACCTTTTGAATGGATTTCTGGGTTTTAAAAAGGGAGTTGAATACTCTTTTAAGCTATATCTTGTTTTGTGAATATTTATTACTTCTGCTTCGGGACTGTATTGTATACTTTACTCTACAGTATGAACTCGAACTTATGTTAAAAAAAAGATGAATGGATGAAATTGTATGCATCCTAAATTTCTACTTGCATATGAACTTGATTAGTATTGGTATTTGATGTTACTAATACGGTTTGAACTCGTAAGGAAAATAGAAGTAATGTTTTACATTAAACTTTGTGTTTGGTTTTGTATTCTCTATTGGAAATTTCGAAAGAACTTCTGGGTTTTAAAAATGGATTTGGAATTCAATTGATAAAACAGTGGCGAATAATTTCTTGGTTAGGCTCCTTTCTATTGAAGTTTCCTTTAAAATTTGGGAAGTTAAGTTTTGTTCAATGGTTGAAGTTTTGTTTTCCCGAACTACTCTGTAGATCGACTCTCTCTCTCCAAGTTGTTAGGGTGTTTATCATCCTAGGTTTGTTTGACTTCTTAAGTTCGATTCTTTTTCCTTTTGATCTTGGATGAGGTAATGAGAACTCACTCTCCAGAACTAGAAATTTCTTTGTGGTTATTTAAACTTAACTTGTTGCTAGTTGACTATGGAAAGTTCATGGGAATAGTAGAATGTTTAAGAAACTTTTGAGACTATCATTTTTGGTATAGGAGAAAACCAAACCCTTCCCATTTGATATTTCTTGATCTTGGCTATTTTGTATAGAATCAATTGTCTTGTTGATTCGTGACAGTGTACAACTGATCCTGTCCTATAGAAAGGAAAATGTATTCATTTCTTGGTTGACTATTTTTGATTGGCTGATTCATGCATTATTAGGAAATGTTTTTCTGAGGGACTCCTCTATGTGCACTCAATAGTAAATATGATTCTTCTCTGGATGGAAACGAGTAAGAAATAATCCTTTGTAAGTATTACTTTGTTTTATGAAACCTATGGTTTCAAATCATTGACTAATATCTCCAATAGTGTAGGGTAATACATAAGGGTTACAAGTAAGATGATGATTGTTTTGTTTCTCTCCTTTCTCGGATTGGATTGGAAATTCTTGTTAACGGTTGTTGTCTCTTAAATGGTGAATATTTTTATTGGTTTCCTTGACTAATACAATTATGTAGGTATTCAGTTATATACTTTCTGAACTTGATTTATATCTCTTTAAAGAACGGTGAGTGGTGGATAGTCATCCTAAATATGTACTATGCTGAAATGAATTTATTTGTACATGATTTATTGAAACTTGGTAAAAATGAAAAGGTCTTTGATTCTGGAAGTAAATCTTCTTCTTTATGTACTAAAGTTAATTATGTATTTAAAATTTAGAAAGAATTATGAAATAATTAAATCATCAAGAGTTGTTGTTTAATATAAATAAGTAATTATTGGGACAATACGTATCTGATATAATGCAGTCATTGTTGATTATATTATGTTCTTTTCTTAAAAGTGAATTCTGATTTATTATTGTACTTCTTTTAGGGTTGTTACTACTTATGCTTATTTGTATGATACATTAATTTTTTCATTAAAGCAAAGTTGTTTTAATGGAACAATTGGTGGAATGCACTTCGTTTTAATGCTTAGTGCTTATCATGCTCAGTTCAATGAACTGGCCCGTGCTACCAATTTTTACAGATGGACTTTGTAAGTAATAAAAGAAGGGAAAATGTTTTATGATGTATTGGCTGATTTAAAGTCTAGTTCTTTTGTAAAGAATTCTGATTCATTCATAAGTTGTATTGAAAAAGAAAAGTTTTATTCTTCTATGATCTTAATACTATTAGACATGCAGTATGCCTAAAATGCGTAGTCTTGTAAAGTGTATATTTGTATCATGATGAATTGAAAATTTTGGAGACTAACTTTAAATTGTTGTGTAAATTATCTTGTAATTTATATGAAGGAAATTGGAATGCTATCTTATCGATGTTCTTCATAATTTGTTTGTATACTTATAAGTTGGATAAAGGGAATAGTTCAATCTCCCTTACTAAGGTGTAACTTGCTAAGTTGCATAAGATGTCATTATCTATCTAAACAATTATAGTATAATAATGGAATGTGTAACGGACATATAATTAAAATATAGGAATTGTGAAGGATAAAAAGGGAATGATAGTCCTAACACTTAATCATGTAGAGGAATATTATTCCTCTCTCAAAAGAATGAAAAATGAAAGGAATGGTTTTTATGATCGTTAATCATTATACTTCGATTTCTATGAAGTCTACTCTAGTTGAACCTATGTGGAAGATACACCTTCTTTGGACATCTAAGTTACATTAAATTAAGCTTTTAATGTTTGCTATCCTATTTTTTGATATTTATTTTTTATGCCAAAGTTAATGAGCATAAAAGCAATCATGAATTAATGAAATTATTAATATTAATTAGATTAAATATGGAAGAAGAACTTAAGGAATGTTGGATTTAGGGTTTTACAAGGTTTCTGTAATTGGAATCTTAATCCAAATTTAATTATGTGTTAATGACCACGTAGGGGTATGTACATCGTGATGAAGTAGTTTTGACGAATGTTGGCACAGGCCAACTGCAGGACTGTACCTTTGAGAAGACTAAGGACTTCTAGAGGATACAATGTTGCAGTTGACATGTGGCAACACCCTTCTATATTTGTTCATCTAGATCTACACACATCTGGACTTCAATGTCGTTTCTCTCTAGGTAAAGTTAGTAGCGCTATTTGAATAGGAAGTAGATTTCTATGACTCAAGGTACCTAGGCACATTCGATTGAATTAGATCAGTTGAGTATGCCCATATACCCTAAGTCATCGTGAGTGTATCCCTATAAAAAATTATGTCGTTAACCTGGGTTAGGATCAAACCTTGGGAAAGTGGACTAAAAAATGTCAGTAAAAACCATTCTAGATAACCGAAGAGTGAGGTGAAGGAGGTATTCTGATTTAATGAATATATCGTCTAGGAATAGTAACATGAACAGTATGTTTGAAATATTTTGCCAAAGTATCGCAAACTACTGGATGCATTGTCCTATATCACCTAGTTTAAAGAAACATGATGTCAGATGAATATTGGTAACAAATATTCAGATAGGTTCTTTAAACAGATCACCCAGTACCTGGAATAGGGTAAGAAAACCAAGTATACGTAGTATACATAAAGTATTCCATACTAAAATAAAAACATGAGAGATCGGTTAGAAACTGAGTCATAAAATGGAGAGATCGGTAGTTTACCAAGTCATTTATAGTTGCATATGGTTATCTGTTATGAGATTGATTGGCATGGAATGTGTGTTCTAAATGATGTTTTATTTAGAACAGTGAAAATTGTTTAAAATGTTTTTTTTCCCTTGTTTCTAAAGTCTTAAATGGGAATGTTATAGGGATTCCAAAAGATGACCTAGATGAGCTCAAGGAATTTTTTAGGATGTTAAGGCAAGAGAATATTATACCCTTGCTAGGAGAATGGCTGAAAGATAAGGTACCACGCGCCAGAGTAGAGCGTGAAAAGGCAAGTTTTGCATGCAAACCTTCCTCCTCATAGCCTCGACTATGACAAGGAGATTACTTTGAATGCAGTTATTGATGGATGGATTCTGAACAATATTCTCATCAATGTGGGAGAAAAATTAAATGTTCTTACCTTACATGCTTGACATAAAATGGGAAGGCCCGTGTTGTAGCCATGTTTGAATGTGTTGTATATGGAAAACATGACTAAGGAAATGCCCACTGGAGTCTTGAAGGATGTATTTATCACCATTTACTGGGCCAAGTTCACTGGAGACTTTGAAGTATTGGTTCTCACTGAGGTAGACAAATTTCCATCATTTCTTGGGTGCCCATGGTGTTATAAGAACAATGCCAACCTGTAGTTTAACAAAGAGTATATCAACTTTGAAAATAAGGAAGAAAGGGTGATCATTCCTTTGAAAGATGGTAAGTCAATTCCCTATACTGAGCCCTTAGGGGAATAATTCCTTGATAGAATCTATGTGTGATCCATAAAATATCCTGAGATAATTCACAACCATGGATAGGGTTATCCAGTTTGAAGATTCTCAATCCTTGAGTGATACCACTAGTGTGGTATGTGATAATTGGGCACAAGGGACGTTTGAGTTGATAAGGAGACAATTGAGAGGATATGTAACAAGGGTAACAAATGTGTGCTCAGTCAAGCACCTAGGAAGAAAGAAGTTACCAAATTACTTTAAAGGAACATATCCTAAAATTTTCTTGTGAGAAATGGAAGCTCAGTGGAAAAATAAAGATGAGAGGAGGGGAATGCTCTTTTATAACCTACTCAGAACTATAGCATGCTGGTGGGATACACATTGGGAGAACCTCCTAGAATGGTGTGAGGTGAGGATCAATTTTTTTGTAAGGTTTTCCAAGAGCAACGCGACCATGGTCATACAAGACTACCATGGTAAAAGGACCGCCTCATTTCATATCCTATAACATTCCCATTTTGAGACTATAGAAAAAGGGAGTTTTTTTTTTATAATGTTCATTTTGCTAAATAAAAATTAATTTAGAACACACATTCAATGCCAGTAAATTTCATAATAGATAACCATATGCAGTTGTAATGACTCAGTAATACACTGATCTATTCATGCTTCACTTTAAGTATTGAATACTTATCGTATACTTCATATAATTGGTTTTCACCCTAATATGGGTACTGAGTAATCTTGTTTAAAGAAAATACCTAAATATTTGTTACCAATATTCATCTAGTATCACGTAGCTTTAAACTAGGTGACATAGGACAACGCAACCAGGAGCTTGTGATACTTTGGCCAAAGATTTTACAACATACTATGTATATCGCTATTCCGAGATGACATACTTGTCATTTTGGAATATGTCCTTCACCTCACTCCTCTGTTATCATGAAAGGTATTTACTAACTACTTTCAGTCCACTTGTCCCAAGGTTTAACCCTAGCCCAGGTTAGGAACATAGTCTATTATAGGAAGACACTTTCGATGACTTAGGATAAAAGGGCATACTCAGTTGACCTAAGTCAATGGGATGTGCCAAAGTACCCTGAGTTATAGAAAGTTACTCCCTATCCTAAACATGTCGCTAACTTGACCTAGAGAAAAACTAAGTTCAATTCCTAATTGTGTGTAGATCTAGATGATCAATGTTGAAGGGTGATGCCACATGTCAACTGTAGTGTTGTATCCTCAGGAAGACCCAATTCTTCTTGAAGGTACATTCCTTTAGTTGGCATGTGCCAGCATCCTACTGAAACTAACTCATCATGATGTACATACACCAAGGAGGTTATTAAAGTTAAGTTAATTTGGATTATAAAATAGATTACAACGTCTGAGAAAAACCCTAATCCAACACTCCTAAAGTCCTTGTTCTTTACTTGGTTCAATTAAGCAATAAAGGAATTTCCCTAACTTATGATTTCTTTTATTGTTCATTCATTTAGTTTAACCATAGTTAATCAAAAATAGAACAACAATAGAATGAGATCCATTATATACATCAAAATCATTCATAGAAGGTGTAGTCACCTAATAGGTTCAACCACATTATACTTTAAAAGAAATGAAGTCCACGTCTAATGATCATGTCACCCTTCTTTAGGTTATGTATCATTTAGCGAGGAAGAACCTTACTTTATTTGATTAAGTGTTAGGGATTGTCAAAACCTTCTTATTTTCACAACTCTAACGTTCTATCAAATATTCATTACTCATTTAAAAACTATAATAGAATTTTCTAGATAAGATTGATAACTTATGCAATCATCACCAACTGTAACCTACTAAGAGAGATTCCATACTAAAATAAAAACATGAGAGATCGGTTAGAAACCGAGTCATAAAATGGAGAGATCAGTAGTTTACCAAGACATTTACAGTTGCATATGTTTATCTTTTATGATATTGATTGGCATGGAATGTGTGTTCTAAATGATGTTTTATTTAGAATAGTGAACATTGTTTAAAATGTTTTTTTCCCTTGTTTCTAAAATCTTAAATGGGAATGTTACAGGGATTCCAAAGGATGACCTGGATGAGCTCAAGGAATTTTTTAGGATGTTAAGGCAAGAGAATATTATACCCTTGCTAGGAGAATGGCTGAAAGATAAGGTACCATGAACCAGAGTAGAGCGCGAAAAGACAAGTTTTACATGCAAACCTTCCTCCTCATAGCCTCGACTATGACAAGGAGATTACTTTGAATGTAGTTGTTGATGGATGGATTCTGAGCAATATTCTCATCAATGTGGGAGAAAAAGAAAATTTTCTTACCTTACATGCTTGACATCAAATGGGAAGGCCCACGTTGTAGCCATGTTTGAATGTGTTGTATATGGTGAACATGACTAAGGAAATGCCCATTGGAGTCTTGAAGGATGTAGTTATCACCATTTACTGGGCCAAGTTCACTGGAGACTTTGAATTATTGGTTCTCACCAAGGTAGACAACTTTCCATCATTTCTTGGGTGCCCATGGTGTTATAAGAACAATGCCGACCTGTAGTTTAACAAAAAGTATATCAACTTTGAAAATAAGGAAGAAAGGGTGATCATTCCTTTGAAAGACGGTAAGTCAATGCCCTATACTGAGCGCTTAAGGGAATAATTCCTTGATAGTATCTATGCGTGATCCATAAAAGATCCTGAGATAATTCACAACCATGGATAGAGTTATCCAGTTTGAAGATTCTCAATCCTTGAGTGATACCACTAGTGTGGTATGTGAAAATTGGGCACAAAGGATGTTTGAGTTGATAAGGAGACAATTGAGAGGATATGTAACAAGGGTAAAAAATGTGTGCTCATTCAAGCACCTAGGAAGAAAGAAGTTACCAAATTACTTTAAAGGATCTGTTAGTGCATAATCAAAGCACCCCTGGATGTTGATCAGATTTCTAGTTTGATCATACTAGCATCCAGTGTGATTGCACAACATGGAATCCTTTCTCCAAGTGTGGGACTTGTAAAAATGAGAAAGGAATCTCCAGAGAAGGCTGGTTCCTATTCCTAAACTACCTGACACAAGCTATTCTAGTGCAGGAAAGCTAATCTAATCCTAATCTAACCATGCCAAGGAGACAGAGAGAAGAGAGAGAAAATGGAAAAATAGAGCCTACACTAAAATGGTGATACACCAGAGATGGAAAATGTTGAACATCTATCAAAACTGCCATGGAACAAGGAGAAGTGAGCAATGGGAAGGATGGACAGATGCATCACAGGCCCAAGGATAGATTTCACACAGAAAATGTCCCAAAACTCCATGAACACAACTCCGAACCTGTAATGAGTATTAAAACATGCACAAATACTTTCAATGAAGAGAGGCAAGAAGAAAGACAAGCAAAGAATGAGCAAGGATGGACAGATGCATCACGAAACATGTTTTTTGTTGCTTCAGAAGTTTGCACAGAACATCATTTTAATGGTAAAAGGAAAAAATACCATTACAGAGAAGGGGAGGAGGTTCAAACTCCATTTTCAACCCTGGAGAAGAAAAGAAGGGATGGCCGAGCTGAAAAGATGAACAACCTTTGAAAAATGAGCCAAATCTGGCTTTATACAATGCATATGTCGAGCCCAGGAGAGAGAAAATGTGTAAAAACGTGGGAGCCATTCCTCATTGAATGAAGATGCATTAAAACAGCATGGGCATCCTTACAGACCCATGCCCTGACATCTTTGACCATGCTGGAGAAGAATGTGACCCATTTCACATTAAAACTGGTTGTTGAAACGTCAGTTCTGGCCATTACCACGTGCCAGATACGTTTCTTGATTTTCTCTCTCCAAAATGAACCAAAATGCAATATTGACCCCAGAATCATGTGAGGAATTTCACCAGCTTTCCATTGATATAAAGAATGTGAAAAACCAAGCTATGGATCGAAAGATATGGCGATTTGAAGATTTAGGGCAAAAACAGGCCAAATCGGGTCGGCGGGAATTTTTTTGAATATTTTCCCACGCGTCGCCAGTCTAGGTGCCACGTGGCAAAATTTAATTGGTCGCGGGCCCTTCCTACTCCATTTTACTTCATTTTAGCCTTTGGTAGATTTTCCAACATTCCCGCGCTCCGCCACTTGGATGACACGTGCTAGGCTCTAATTCATCCGCGGGCTCATCCTTTGAAAATTTCTTTCGGGCCCTTCCTTAATTTCTTGCCACTTGGACACGTGGCACTATTTTATTGGCTCAGTCATGAGGGATGCACTTTTTCCTTCGAAAATTTGGTATTTTTCACTTTGGGAAAATTTTCCCATTTCTCCCCCGCGCTCTGCCACTCAAGTGCCACATGGCACGATTTCATTGGACGTGGGCCCTTCCTGACCATTTCCCTTTTGTTTTTGCCTTTGGAAAAAAATTCAAAATTTTCCCGCTAGGCTAATGAGGTGAAGACATGTGGCAAGATTTGATTCGTTGGTGGCTCTTTCGGCTTTTCGCGTCCCACGCGTCCCTCACGTAACTTTGGCTCGGCTGCTCCCGGATGAAAAATATCCTGCTTCGGCCGATTCAGACTTCCTTGTTCCTATTTGTGGTGAAGACACGTAGCAAGATTCCATTCGCTCTCGGCTCTTTTGGCTTTTCACATCCCACACGTACTTTTGGCTCGGATGTCCCAAACTGTCTCAGACGAAAGTCTCCTATTTCGGCCGAATCGGCCGGTTCGTGTCCTTCGCGTACTTTTGTCCCAACTGTCCCGGACTGCTTGGGACAAATATCTCTAAACCACCCGAAATGGACTGACTTGCGCCAAACCGGCCGATCCGCATCCCGTGCGTACTTTTGGTCCAACTGTCCCAAAACCGCGTGAAATAACTTTGACGATTTTTTCCACTTTCACCTGTTTCGGCTTTTCACGTCCCTCACGTTCTTTTGTCCCGGTTGCTCCAATTACTGCGCGGACTGCCTGACGGATTTTCGGCCGGTTCGCGCCCCGATGTCCCAATTGTCCCAACTGCTGCACAGACTAGGACTTAGCTGATTTTCTTCATTTTTTCAGCCCCAAGCTTGGTACAACGAACCTCAGTACGACCCGAACCCTTCAAACCCGAAATGCTTTAAAACAGTCCTGCGACCTTATTTTTACATTTTTTTCATTCTTTCTAACTCGTTGGGATTTCTTCTTGGATGGGGGAGTTAGAAAAAGGCCGAGGGGACCCCGAAAAACATGATTTTGGGCCTCGAATCAATATTACCCGCTCGGGACTGAATAATTTGATGCATGTTATCAGAATTACCTTGAGGGGTGAATTTTGGATAATAATTTGGCGACTCAGCGGGGTCATCTGCTTGCTGGATGAAGTTACCAGTTGCACGAAGTATCCATTGGGCATGGAGTCATGAGTTGTAGCCTGCAACTTGATCTGAACTTTGAGAACCTCCCTCTGAGCCACTTAAAACCCACTGAAATGGACTGTGCAAGAGCAAAACCAGCACCACAAAAACTATGTACAAAACTAAAAATCATACATGCTCCAAATGAAACATGCAGAGTGTGCACAAACACTTATTTTGCTAAAAGCAAACCTACCTACTTTACTCTAATTGGAAGCAAAGGTGGGCTAAACAAACCCTGCAACTGGTTGTGTAAAATAGCTTCCTTTCTTCAAAATTGGCAACCATACAACTGATTTGGCATTGAACATGGCTGATTGGATGAATGGAAAATCAACAAGAAGCTGGTCTTCCACCCAAATCATCAAGGTATCAACTGAAGGCAAATTCAATACCTCTTTTAGTTGCTTTGCATTTGGATTGAAGAGGTATGATAGCTGATCCTTGGTACTTTGTAGCTCACCCTCATGCTCAGAAGCAAGCATGACTGGTTGTGACTTCTCCTTTGGCTCCAATAAAGCCAAATACCTGATTGGGCAAGGTATGGTCCATTTGATATGCCCATAGTTCTGATTTTCAACTCCAAAAATGGAGTCTTCTTGTAGACCTTCTTGAATGGATGATGTGGAAGCAATGGTAGAACCCTTCTGCCCTTTCTCTTCCTCCAATGAAGGACATGAAAGATTAAAATCTTCCAATCTTGGTTCCAAAGAGCTCCTATAAGATGCAGGATGCTATAAATGAATGTTCTCCTTCATGATAGCAGACTCAAGTGTTTGGAATGTGGATGATGAAAGAGAGAATGGTGGAAACTCAACCGGCTCTTCTCCATCAAGACAGTCCTCCAAATCTGACAGATAAACTACCTCATAGCTGTCCTGCTGCAAATGCTCCACTTCCTCCATGGTGTCTTCTTGATCTGTAACTTGACCACCATGGTTTATTTCACCCTCCAACATTGAGTTTGAGAGATCAAACTTCTCTTCAGTACTAGAACTTGAGAGAGGTGAAGTAGAAAGAAGAACTGAAGGTTCTCCTGTAGCCTGCTTTGTGCTCAAAGCCCTTGGATCTGTAATTTTCTCCTCCACAACTAGAATGTGCTCTTCTTCTTTTGGATCTGGAGCAGCTTCTCCTTTCTCTACTACTTGAAGACAATCTTGCTCTTGATAGAACTCTTCCTCTAGCATGAAGTTTGTCAAGTCAAACTCTTCAATCTGCTGCTCTAGAGGACAAGTTGGGACTGCAAGATCTTCTTCTGAGCCTTCTTACTTTATGGCTGATTTTGCAACTTGAATTGAATCAAAATTCCCTTCAAATAGAGTGCCAACATGGACACTACTTTCTGAGCAAACTGACTGCTAATCTGCTTCTTCTTTTTACTCTTCTTCTGCTGCCACAAAATCAGTCTTAACCACCATTTGTTCAACCTTAGCCTCTTCTTTAGTTTTAACCATCAAGGGGATCTTTGTCATCCCAAATTTGGTAGCCCAAACCCTCAAGTTGTCTGTCATTTCTTTTATGTTGGGCTCCTCTTCTTGCTATCCTTCATGACCAATTTTTACAATTTCTTCTTCCCCACATGGAATTGGGAATGCAAGAGGAGGGATGGGTTGTAACTCAATTGATTTGGAAATTTTTTGTGGTGGTAGAGGAGGTAGAAACTCTTGTTTATTTGGGGGAGAGCATATTTCTTTTAGCTCTTGTGGAGGGGATGACTGTTTGGAAGGAAAAAGAAAAGAAGAATTGAGGTGTGGTGGAAGACTGAGAGGTGGAGACATGAGATCAACATTTGGGATAGAAGATGGGGAGTTTAGAATTTGTAATTCCAAATGAGATGATGTTGCTTGAGTAATGGGAAGAGAAAAACCAGATGATGGTGTAGAACTTACCCATTGACAAGGTTGTTCAACAAGTATATAAGCCTCTATTTCTGTTGTCCATTGTGCAAGTTGGGGCAGCATCTTCATCATGAAGTCCAGCTTCTCCTGAGGGCTGAAGTGTCTTGGAAAAGGGCCTCCCCATGGACAAGGAGTCCTGCAACCAATTCTGAAAGCTCTCATTTGAGCTGTTGCTCTAGACTGCACCATCTTTACCTCCATCTTTTGGATTTTCTCCAACAGACCAGCATCTTGCATCTGATTGTCTTCATTATATGCATACTCTTGCTCTTGGAAAGCTCCATAGCCAAACTGATTTTGGCATTGCTGCTCATATGGGTATGCATGCTGATTTGGAGGATTTAAAAAACATGTTAGAGGTGGGAAACATTGCTGCTGTTGTTGAAAATGTGAATTCCATGATGGAAATGAAGACATGATTGCACAACTTCATGGAATGGAAAAGAATGAAAGAGATGGAAAGAAATATGGATGGAAATGGATGGAAAATGGGTCTGCAACTTCAGAAATGGGTTGCTGATCAGATGGATTCGTCAGATGTGTTTGCAAGTGCCTCCAAAGGCTGAAATCTTCATAGGAACACACCAACCTACAAAAGATGAAGTGGAAGACCTCTAAGGTCCCACCGGGCGTGCCAAAATTGTTAGTGCAGAATCACAGCACCCTTGGATGTTGATCATATTTCTAGTTTGATCATACTAGCATCCAGTGTGATTGCACAACATGGAATCCTTTCTCTAAGTGTGGGACTTGCAAAAATGAGAAAGGAATCTCCAGAGAAGGCTGGTTCCTATTCCTAAACTACCTGCCACAAGCTATTCCAGTGCAGGTAAGCTAATCTAATCCTAATCTAACCATGCCAAGGAGACAGAGAGAGAGAGAGAGAGAGAAAAGGGAAAAATAGAGCCTACACTAAAACGGTGATACACCAGAGAAGGAAAATGTTGAACATCTATCAAAACTGCCATGGAACAAGGAGAGGTGAGCAATGGGAAGGATGGAAAAATGCATCACAGGCCCAAGGATAGATTTCACACAGAAAATGTCCCAAAACTCCATGAACACAGCTCCAAACCTGTAATGAGTATTAAAACATGCACAAATACTTTCAATGAAGAGAGGCAAGAAGAACGACAAGCAAAGAACGAGCAAGGATGGACAGATGCATCACGAAACATGTTTTTTGTTGCTTCAGAAGTTTGCACAGAACATCATTTTAATGGTAAAAAGAAAAATTGCCATTACAGAGAAGGGGAGGAGGTTTGAACTCCATTTTCAACCTTAGAGAAGAAAAGAAGGGAGGGACGAGCTGAAAAGATGAACAACCTTTGAAAAATGAGCCAAATCTAGCTTTATACAATGCATGGGTCAAGCCCAGGAGAGAGAAAACGTGTAAAAACATGGGAGCCATTCCTCATTGAGTGAAGATGCATTAAAACAGCATGGGCATCCTTACAGACCCGTGCCCTGACATCTTTGACCATGCTGGAGAAGAATGCAACCCATTTCGCGTTAAAACTGATTGTTGAAACGTCAGTTCTGGCCATTACCACGTACCAGAGATGTTTCTTTATTTTCTCTCTCAAAACTAAACCAAAATTCAATCTTGACCCTAGAATCATGTAGGGAATTTCACCATCTTTCCATTGATATAAAGAACGTGAAAAACTGAGCTCTAGATCGAAAGATATGGCGATCTGAAGATTTAGGGCAAAAACAGGCCAAATCGGGTTGGCGGGAAATTTTTTGAATATTTTCCCACGCGTCGCCAGTCCAGCTGCCACGTGGAAAAATTTAATTGGTCACGGGTCCTTCCTACTCCATTTTACTTCATTTTATCCTTTGGTGGATTTTCCAACATTCCCCGCGCTCCGCCACTTGGATGACACATGCCAGGCTCTGATTCATCCGCGGGCTCATCCTTTGAAAATTTCTTTCAGGCCCTTCCTTAATTTCTTGCCACTTGGACACGTGGCACTATTTTATTGGCTTAGGCCTGAGGGGCACACTTTTTCCTTTGAAAATTTGGTATTTTTCACTTTGGGAAAATTTTCCCATTTCTCCCTCGCGCTCCGCCACTCAAGTGCCACATGGCATGATTTCATTGGACGCGGGCCCTTCCTGACCATTTCCCACCGGGCCGATGAGGTGAAGACACGTGGCGAGATTTGATTCATTGGAAGCTCTTTTGGCTTTTCGTGTCCCACGCATCCCTTGTGTACCTTTGGCCCAGCTGCTCCCGGACGAAAAATCTCCTGCTTCGGCCGATTCAGACTTCCTTGTTCTTGTTTGCGGTGAAGACACGTGGCGAGATTCCATTCACTCTCGGCTCTTTCAGCTTTTCATGTCCCATGTGTACTTTTGGCCCGGATGTCCCAAACTATCTTGGATGAAAGTCTCTTGTTTTGGCCGAATCAGCCGGTTCGCGTCCTCCGCGTACTTTTGTCCCAACTGTCCCGGACTGCTTGGGACAAATATCTTCAAACCGCCCGAAATGGAATGACTTGCACCAAACCGGCCGATCCACATCCCGCATGTACTTTTGGTACAACTGTCCCAAAACCGCGTGAAACAACTTTGACGATTTTTTCCACTTTCACCTGTTTTGGCTTTTCGCATCCCTCGCGTTCTTTTGTCCTGGCTACTCCAACTGCTGTGTAGACTGCTTGGCGGATTTTCGGCCGGTTCGCACCCCGATGTCCCAACTATCCCAACCACTGTGCAGACTAGGACTTAGCTGATTTTCTTCATTTTTTCGGCCCCAAGCTTGGTACAACAAACCTCAGTACGACCCGAACCCTTCAGACCCGAAATGCTTTAAAATAGTCCTGCGACCTTATTTTTGCATTTTTTTCATTCTTTCTAACTCATTGGGATTTCATCTTGGATGGGGGAGTTAGAAAAAGGCTGAGGGGACCCCGAAAAAGATGATTTTGGGCCTCGAATCAATATTACCCGCTTGGGACTGAATAATTTGATGCATGTTATCAAAATTACCTTGAGGGGTGAATTTTGGATAATAGGATCATATCCTGAAATTTTCTTATGAGAAATCAAAGCTCAGTGGAAAAATAAAGATGAGAGGAGGGGAATTATCTTTTATAACCTACTCAGAACTATAACATGCTGGTGGGATACACATTGGGAGAACCTCCTAGAATGGCATGAGGTGAGGATCACATTTTTTGTAAGGTTCTCCAGGAGCAACGCACCCACGGTCATACAAGACTACCATGGTAAAAGGACCACCTCATTTCATATCCTATAACATTCCCATTTTAAGACTATAGAAAAAAGGGAGTTTTTTTTTTATAATGTTCATTGTTCTAAATAAAAATTAATTTAGAACACACATTCAATGAAAGTCAATTTCATAATAGATAACCATATGCAGTTGTAATGAATCAGTAATACACCGATCTATTCATTCCATGACTTAGTTATCTACTGATCTATTCATGCTTCACTTTAAGTATTGAATACTTATCGTATACTTCATATAATTGGTTTTCACCCTAATATGGGTACTGAGTGATCTTGTTTAAAGAACATAACTAAATATTTGTTACCAATATTCATCTGGTATCATGTATCTTTAAACTAGGTGACATAGGACAATGCAACCAGCAGCTTGTGATACTTTGGCAAAATATTTTACAACATAATGTGTATATCGCTATTCCTAGATGGCATACTTGTCATTTTGGAATACGTCCTTCACCTCACTCCTCTATTATCATGAAAGGTCTTTACTGACTACTGTCAGTCCACTTGTCCTAGGGTTTAACCCTAGCCCAGGTTAGGAACATAGTCTATTATAGGAAGACACTTTCGATGACTTAGGATAAAAGGGCATACTCAGTTGACCTAAGTCAACAAGATGTGCCAAAGTACCCTGAGTTATAGAAAGTTACTCCCTATCCTAAACATGTCGCTAACTTGACCTAGAGAAAAACTAAGTTCAAGTCCTTATTGTGTGTAGATCTAGATGATAAATGCAGAAGGGTGTTGCCACATGTCAATTGTAGTGTTGTATCCTTAGGAAGACCCAAGTCTTCTCGAAGGTACATTCCTATAGTTGGCGTGTGCTAGCATCTTACAAAACTACCTCATCATGATGTACATACACCAAGGAGGTTATTAAAGTTAAGTTAATTTGGATTATAAAATATTATTACAACGTCCTGAGCAAAACCCTAATCCAACACTCCTCAAGTCCTTGTTCTTTACTTGGTTCAATTAAGCAATAAAGGAATTTCCCTAACTCATGATTTCTTTTATTGTTCATTTATTTAGTTTAACAACAGTTAATCAAAAATAGAACAACAATAGCATAAGATCCATTACATACATCAAAATCATTCATAGAAGGTGTAGTCACTTCCAATAGGTTCAACCATGATTAGACTTTATAAGAAATGAAGTCTACATTTCTAATGATCATGCTCACCCTTCTTTGGGTTATGTATCATTTAGCGAGGAAGAACCTTCCTCTATTTGATTAAGTGTTAGGGTTTGTCAAACCCTTCTTATTTTCACAAACTCTAACTTTCTATCAAATATTCATTACTCATTTAAAAACTATAATAGAATTTTCTATATAAGATTGATAACTTATGCAATCATCACCAATTGAAACCTACTAATAGAGATTAAACTAATCCCTTTTTAAATCGAACTTATCAATTTTAACTGCATTATACATATAACAGATATGAATAATGTTATCAAGATAGATATTCCATATTCTTCATAAATATAAGATAGATTACATAACCAATAAAAGTAAATCTCCCACATTCAAATTCCTCATTTAAAACTTTTCATTTACAAGAATAAGTATTTCAGGAAAGTTTTATGACAACAACCTTAGAACTGAAAAGAATATAACTTTTCTTTTTCAATACAATTAAAGAATGAATCGAAACTCTTTACATAAAGTTCAAAATCAAATAACCCAATACAACATGAAAGTTTATATCTTCTTTAATCATTTAGGATGTCCATCTGCAAAATTACTAACATGGGTCAGTTCAATGAACTGAGCATGATAAGTACTAAGCATTAAAGTAAAGTACATTCCACTAATTACTTCATTAAACAAGTTTTCTTTAATGGATCAATGGAAAAACATTAAGCAAGTAATCACAAGAAATAACATCAAGTAAGAAGTACAATTAAGATATTTGGTCTACTTCTAAGATAGTAACATTTTATAATCTGCAACTTCAAAATTATACCACAATACTTAATAGATCCTATCAATTTAGTTTTGGATCAATAACAAGCCTTGTCATTAATTTATCTCTTAAATTCACAAGGACAAAAGAGCACGTTTAAATTTTCCCAATCTGTAAAAGGGTTAGTTACAACATAATGATATCAAAATGTTATATCTCTAATTAAAGAAAAAGAAGAGAATGAATAAAGAAAAGTTCAATCCATAAACTTATCAGTCAACAGAAAAGGATCACATACCCTCGAGGATCCAAACCATATTTCATTTCATTATACTATGAAATGAAATCCAACATCCAAAACAACTTAGAAACTATTAATTTAGGTTCCAAAAGAGAGATCTAAATAAAATGCATAGTCAAGCATGAATACCTCCAATTTTCCAGGAAACCTTCCCAAGAAGACCTAACCTCATCACTTAACTAAAATTCCAAACAGTTCAAAGAAGAGAACACGGTACAGTCTCGAATTATAGACTGCCCCCTCCGAAGAGAGTATAAATCTCTCTCTCTCTCTCTCTCTCTCCTAAATACAAGGTGGTTAAAAAAAGTATAATAGTTGAGAAAAATCCTCCTATAGAAAAGATTAGATAGTCACTACATAAAAAGACTGAATCACCATTATAACATTAACACAGATTGCTAATGAGAATACATCCTGAATTCACATTGTTAACGTCCACATAAATGGTGCTAGAAATTTATGACTACAAACAAAATATCATATTAGAACTTAGCATTCGACCAAATCCTAATACACATATGGAAGTAAGTGTTTAAGAGACTCGACAAAACTATTTCTATCCTTCCTTCTTCTAACTTGTCTGAACAAGATAACCATAGACCTATATAGTTCCTCAGACATCATATGATAGGTAGGGTTTGATCCAATTAAAGGCAGAAAGGGAGAAGCAACACTTCCATGAACCTATTAAAACTAAAACTCTTGTTTCATAATAGAACAAATTTCTAGTCCTGATTATTTCAAGAATAAGGCAGTCAAGATTTCCCACAAGACAAGAATACGCTTAGAGCAGATAAGTATACAATACACTCTAAGATTCACATGCCTTGTTAAGTTTAAAACATAGTACAGTCTAAAGGAAAAATTAAACAACCGTTCCTTCGATCATTAAAACAAAGGAGGTAAGGAAGTTACACGGTCAAGTTTGACCAACAACTCACAAGAATCCTTCCTCAATAGTACAAAAGGAAACTACAGTTTCAAATCAAAGGAAATACCATTAAGTAAACAAATAATCGATTTTCCTCATACAAAAATCAAAATGACCAACAAGAATACATATATTGTGTTGTATTCATGCATAATACATAGTTCAACAACTCAAGTTCAAACACAAATCTAAATCGGAATAACATGGATTTTGTAAAAACTCAAATATTATAAACACCTTATTATAGGTTCAGGCCTTCTATTTTCATAAGGAAGAATAAATCTCAGTACATAACTCAAGTACAAAGCACGATGTAATAACTCATCAACAAGTACAGATTTCATAAGATTTGTATACAAGTATCAAGGTTCAGAACCTCCATAAGTTCAGCACAGTTCAACAACCACTTGGTCCAAATAAAGCTTATAACCAATCACGACTTCAATACTAGTTCATAGTATTCATGGAGTGCTATAACAACTACCTGAACACAACCATAAATAGAGATACAAGACCATCCTGACAACACTTTCAGTTCAAGTTAACAACGGCCAAGGAGTTCCTAATTCAAGCTCAATGAGCTTAAGTACAGATCAAAACGTGACAATACAATAACTTATTCAGAACCCAACAAGTAATAAGCCAACACTTTTCACCTTATCTTCGAATGCAAGAAAACAATCTTCAAAATCAAGCTACAAGCTTAAATATAGTACAAAACTACTAGTTCAAGCTACAGAGGTCAAAAGAGCTTCTAGTATAGATTGTAGAGTTTCTCACATTTACATGTAACCATCTAACAACCAGAATAGAGAAGTTTTCAAAAAAAATGAACGGTCAATAACAGCCAAGGATTCATATTCAAAAAACCCACAAATTTTCCAAGCTTACATACAAGTAATAACCACATACATCAAACAAATATAAAAATTTCCAGTGAGTAGGATTGTTTTAATGAATCATTTAGAAGAAAGCAAGAAATCTTAATGGGTAGAGTCTATCATGCCTAATAGTGCCTCTTCTGATTTGAAGAAGACTTCCAACTGAGTTCCCAAGACCTCTTCTTCTCCAAACAAGATCAAACAACCATATTCTTTTTCCATAATCCCACTTATACATTCCTCAGACTGAAAATAGCTCAGAGAGTTCAAAAATAGCTACAAAGTGGAGATCAAATTGTTGGTTCAAAGAACTAGATAGCTCCATGTGGAGAGAAAATTGTGAAGCATGCAAAGCTAAACAACCCCCAATGAATCTACCAACATTCCTTCCAAGATGTCTTGTTCACAAAACCTGAGGCACATTAATGCCATTAAAACTAATTTTCCTGCTTATATTTCCTTGCCACTGCCATTCATATTTGGTGAGATCCAATTTCAATTCGTAATGCATTTCCAAACTTAGAGATGCCTCTATGTAGATTCCTCTAACTGTCACTAATCCCTATCACACTGGCATCCTTTCATGTATTAAAAACCAAATAAAAAACAAATCCCAATAAAAAGCCTTGGAACCACCACTTAGTTCCCATTGCAAATGGCCCCTAGGTCCCCTTTCATATCCCAATAGTTAGGATAGTTAGAATTAGCTTAGGTTAGATCTTAGGTTAGTTTAAATAAATAACCTTAGGATATAACCCCCAATTATAGTTTTCCACTAATCAGAAACTATAGGTTTAAAAATAACTTAGCATCCCCCTAGGTCACTTTATTACAAGATAACAACTTAGGTTAGAATGTCATCCATCGTAAGAGGGTATAATAACATTAGTTAGGTAGCTTACTTGAATCCCATATTTATTAGGGTACATGAACTTCTATTTATCTGTAGCATCCAGAAGCAGGGTTCCTAATTCCCTTGACGCCACAAGTGCCTTGCAAGGGTTGACTAAAAAAAGCCGAGGTCAACACAAAACTAAATGCAAGCACTGTTTCTAGGATAATAAAGAATTTTCCACTAACATAAGTTTAGTTAAGCCACACCACAATGAATGTCAATTTTTTTTCATTCAGTTATAATAAGAAGATTTAAAACATACCTTGGATCAATGGAATTGATCCAAGGATGAGTCCAATAGCGAAAGGTAAGTTGCAACTCTTAAAAACCAGATTGCAACTTATCCAAAGAGAGTGAAATAGATTATTGCAAGCAACAACATACCAGCCCTCCAATCAATGAGCATAATTGATTTATCCATTTCAAGCGTGATCTTCAACAATCAAAAGAACATACCTTTATCAAGAAAATCACATGTCGACACTTGAAATGCAAAGGATGAATATAACCATTGTCGAGGGTGCTACATGCTTCCCTCCTAAAAAGAATCATCGTATCGATGATTACCTCATTTTTAATCATTGAATTTAGGATAATAATTTTTTCATTCACTTTCTTAACACATGTTTGCAACAGTATCATAATTTTAAATTCCAGAAATCAGCATTAATTAGTTATTTATTCAAACAAATAAATATCTACCCAAACTGGCATACTTATTGTATTATAAAGATAAAATCACAAAAAAAAATTATCAGTCAACAGAATCAATTCTGTTCAAAAAAATATTTGGAAAATCAGATTTCATATCATCCAGGTTTTCCCAGTTTCTTCGTTAAACTAGTCCCATTGGACTTTGCATTGATTTATCTCATGATTTCTTAAATGCAACTGGCGAGTTCCCAATACTCGTATGGGTTTAACCACAATTATTACTGAATCTTAGACCTACAAGGAATTCCAATTTAACACATGTGATAAATCTGAAACATATTTCTTAAGAAAATAAATATGGAAAACATCATGCATTCGTGATAAAGTAGGAGGTAATGCTAAGCAGTAAGCTACAGGGTTGATTACTTCAACTATCTCAAAAGGTCCCACATAACGAGGTGATAACTTGGCAACCTTGCCAAAATTTATAGAGCTCTTTTTCAGTTTAACCCAAGGAAAGAATTTCTCTCCAAGTTCAAACTTCTTGTCTACCTGCTTCAAATCAACATAGCTCTTTTATCTATCAGCTACTTCTTTCAAGCGTTCCTGAATCAATTTAACTTGTTGTTCCATTTCAGTAAGGATTTTAGGTCCAATTACCTCTCTATCTTCCATTTTGTCATAACTAACAAGGGTTCCACATTTTCTTCCGTATAATGCTTCAAAAGGTTCCATCTTAAGAGAGGCATGATATGTATTATTATATACAAACTCGACTAGTGGAAGGTATTCTTGCCACTTGTACTTCTGATCCATACAATACATTCATAACATATCCTCTAAAACTTGATTAACTCTTTCAGTATGGCCATCCATTTCTAGATGATACGCAAAATTGAAGTTCAGCTTAGTTCCTAAAGTTGCATTAAGCATTTTCCAAAATCTTGACATCATTCTAGGATCTCTATCCGAAATGATTAATTCAGGTACTCCATGTAATCTGAAAATTTCATGTGCAAATATTTTATTTAACATGGGAGAATCATCCTTCAAATTTCCAGTGATAAAATGTTCTACCTTTGTTAGTTTATCCACAACTACCAAAATAACATCATGTTTATTTCTTGACATAGGCAACCCTTGTGCAAAGTCTATGGTTATCACTTGCCATTTGTACTACGGTATGCTATGAGGATACAACAAACTAGATGGGTGCATATGTTCCGCTTTAACAAATTGAAATTCAAGGCAATGTGTCACAAAGTTTATTACATCCTTTTTCATTACCTTACAGAAATATTGTTGTTTTATATCAACAAACATTTTTGTAATACTTGGGTGTCTAGAAAAAGGTGAATTGTGAAATTCTGATAGTAACTTCTTTCTCAAATCATTTAGCGAAGGTTCATATACTCTGTTTTCAAATCATAAGATTCCTTCCTTATCAAAGTGAAAACCTTTATATCTCGAATCATTAGAATCTGCAGCAAGTGTTGCCTTTAATTGCTAAAAATAAGAATCAGTCTCCATAACACTCTTTACTTCATTCTTAAATTGATTTCTCACTGTTATAAGAGCATAAATGTGCTTCCTACGACTTAGAGCATTGGCCACTTTGTTTTCTTTACCTTTGATATAATTGATGTCAAAATCATATTGAGACAAAAAATCTAACCACCTTCGTTTCCTTGCATTAATATTTGGCTGAGTGAAGATATATTTCAGCCCAAGATGATTAGTTTTCAATTCGAAAGGTTTACCAAGTAGGTAATGTCTCCAAACTTGCAAATAATGAACAATGGAAGTAAGCTCTAAATCATGTGGAGCATAGTTCAACTCATGTAACTTAAGTTTTCGACTTTCGTAAGCAATGACATGACCATTTTGCAACAAAATGCCTCCTAAACCTTCACCAGATGCATCAGTTACCACCATAAAATCTCCATTAGGATCTGGTACTGCAAGAATAGGTGCTGAAGTTAACTGTTCCTTCAAATTTTTGAATGAAATTTCACATTTATCATTCCAAACAAACTTTTTATCCTTCTTTTGTAAATAATTTATTAGTGCAGCCACCTTAGAGAAGTCTTTTACAAATTTTCTATAGTAGCTAGCAAGTCCCATGAAACTTCTAACTTCATGTACATTCTTTGGTGCAGGCCACTTAGTTATAGCTACAACTTTTGAAGGATCTACAACAATTCCATTCTTACTTATTACATGTCCCAAATAGTGTAATTTTATGTCATAGAAAGAACATTTAGACAATTTACCAAATAACCGTCTCTTTCTTAATATTTCCAAAACTATCCTCAAATGTTCATGGTGTTCCTCAATACTTTTGGAATACATGAGAATGTCATCCAAGAATATGAGAAAAAATTTGTCCAAGTATTCTTGAAAGATATTGTTCATTACATTCATAAATGTTTCATGTGCATTTTTTAATCCAAAAGGTAAAACCGTGAACTCATAATTTCCATACCTTGTCCTGAAAGATGTTTTATGAATATCCTCATCCTTAATCTAGAATTGATGATATTCAGATCAAAGATATATCTTTGATTATACCGATGCTCCATGCATCTGATCAAATAAATCATCAATCCTAGGGAGTGGGTATCTATTTATGATTGTTACCTTGTTTAACATTTTGTAATCAATGCACAATCTAAGTGTTCCATCTTTCTTTTTCAAAAAAATTATAGGTGCTCCCCAAGGTGAAACACTTGGTCTGATCAAAACTTTAGACAATAGTTCTTACAAATGAGCCTTAAGATCTACTAATTCCATAGTAGTCATTCAATATGGTGCTTTAGAAATTGGTTCAGTTCCAGGTTTGATCTCAATCATGAAATCAAAATCCCTTTTAGGTGGAAGATTTGACAATTCTTCTGAAAATATGTCATTAAAGTCTCGTAACAATGGATATTGTTCCATAACATTGTTGTTCTCTTTAGTTGTTTAGCAATTTTTACTGCATATCAGGTGCAACCCTTATTTTTGGCCTTCTTAAGTTACATAGCTGACATTTTTCTAACATAAATTTCACATTTGACACCCTGAATTTTTGCTATTTTCTATAAGTCATCTACACAACTAATGTGTTTTTCAAAACAATCCACTTTAGCCTTATGTTCAGATAACCAATTAACACCTATGATTACATCATAAGACCCCAAAGGTGAAACATAAATATCTACTTCTGTGGAAAATTTAGGTAAATCAAGGGCTGATCCAAAAAGAAACATACTAACTATATGAACAGCATTGTTTCCATACTATACAGTCCATGTTTTATCCATGTTTCCATCTTTTCTTTTTAATTTTTCTTCTAATTTATTAGAAATAAAGCATTTTGCTCTAGTATCAAAAAGAATAGTTACAGGTAAACCAAATAACTTACTTGGAACTTTTATAGGCGTGGCCTATTACTCATCCTGCTTGTCAACTACTGCAATGTGTATCTTGTGCTGTTGATTACGATCATCCTTCTTCAAAGGAAATTGATTTGCATAATGATATTTTCCACAGTTATAACAACCTCCTGTAGGTCCCTTCCTAGGCTCAGGTTTATTTCTAGCCTTAAATTTATCGTTCTGACCCACATATGACTTCTATCTGTTATTATTGTTCTTAGCAAAGTTGTTTTGTGCATTAATAACAAATTTATTTGTTGTTGCTTTCTTTTTAGTATCAGATGAAAACTTACTTTTCATTTTGAATTTCTTCCATGGTCCTTTCTTAGGTGCAAGAGATGATGAAGAGAAGTTTGGATTTTTCTTCTTTACTTCCTCCTTGTGAGAAGAAATTGACTTTAATTTATGTTCCTGCCTTATGGCCTTTTCAACAACCCCTTCCATCGTGGTTGGGCTATGAACATCCACCTCTCCTCCTATAATGGGATTCAATCCCATGATAGATTTTCATATCCTAAAATTCTCATCTACTTGGTATTGAGGTAAATACTTAAGGAGTTTTGTAAATCATTCCCAGTACTAAGTTACAGTTAGTTTCCCCTAAACCAAGTTCTGAAATTCAGTCATTTTCAAATCATCGTAAAGTTGAGGCAACCAACATTTCCTAAAGTATCCCTTAAATGGATCCCAAGTGATGTTAGTTTCATCAATGTTTAACTCAGCCTTCCAACTGTCCCACCATGAAGATGCTTTGTGAGAAAACTGATATGCTCCCCATATTGCCTTTGTTTCCTATGAGAAATTCCTTATTGCAAAGTATTTTTCTATTTTATTGAGCTAGTTCTTAGCTCCATCCCCTAATATGGTGCCATCAAACTTAGGTGGACTTATCCTTTTTATATCATTAGTGAGTTTTGCTACCAGCCTAGCCTTTTTGTTTTCAGGATGAACAGGTATGTTCACATTGTTATTATCAACACCTACATTGATGTTGTCCCCAGGAGATGGCTGATTATTGTTATCAGCATCATCTTCCTCCTCATTTCCCATTACTTTCTTTTCAAGTACAACCAGATGATCTCTTGTGTCCAACAGGGCAGAAAGGATCTTATCGAGTTTCTAGGTAGTTGCCGCTCCTTCCTCAAGTGGAGGGTTATTTGCAACATTTCCTCTTGTTCTAACCATTTTCTGTTCCAAGAAAATTTAAGTTTCATCAAATTATGGAAACAATAGGTCCAAGAGATGTAACCTTAAAATCTGATACCAAGATGTAACATTCCCATTTAAGACTTTAGAAACAAGGGAATTTTTTTTATAATGTTCACTGTTCTAAATAAAACTTAATTTAGAACACCCATTCAATGCTAGTCAATTTTATAATAGATAACCATATGCATTTGTAATGACTCGGTAATACACTGATCTATTCATTCCATGACTTGGTTATCTACTGATCTATTCATGATTCACTTTAAGTATTGAATACTTAATGTATACTTTGTATACTTGGTTTTGACCCTAATCCAAGTACCGAGTGATCTTGTTAAAAGAACATACCTAAATATTTGTTACCAATATTCATCTGGTATCACGTAGCTTTAAACTAGGTGACATAGGACAATGTAACAAGTAGTTTGTGATACTTTGGCCAAATATTTTACAACATACTATGTATGTTGCTATTCTTAGACGGCATACTCGTAATTTTGGAATATGTCCTTCACCTCACTCCTCTGTTATTGTGAAAGGTATTTACTGACTACTTTCAATCCACTCGTCCCAGGGTTTAACCCTAACCTGAGTTAGGAACATAATTGATTATAGGAAGACACTTTTGATGAATTAGAATAAAAGGGAATACTCGGTTGACCTAAGTCAACCGGATGTGCCAAAGTACCTTGAGTTATAGAAAGTTACTCCCTATCCTAAAATTTTCGCTAACTTGACCTAGAGAAAAACTAAGTTCAAGTCCTAATTGTGTATAGATCTAGGTGATCAATGTAGAAGGGTGATGCCACATGTCAACTGCAATGTTGTATCCTCGGGAAGACCCAATTCTTCTTGAAGGTACATTCCTGTAAATGGTGTGTGTCAGCATCCTACATAAACTACCTCATCATGATGTACATACACCAAGGAGGTTATTAAAGTTAAGTTAATTCGGATTATAAAATAGATTACAACGTCTGTGCAAAACCCTAATCCAACACTCCTCAATTCCTTGTTCTTTACTTGGTTCAATTAAGAAATAAAGGAATTTCCCTAACACATGATTGCTTTTATTGTTTATTCATTTAGTTTAACCATAGTTAATCAAAAATAGAACAACAATAGAATGAGATCCATTATATACATCAAAATCATTCATAAAAGGTGTAGTCACCTAATAGGTTCAACCACAGTAGACTTTAAAAGAAATGAATTCTACATCTAACGATCATGTCACCCTTCTTTGGGTTATGTATCATTTAGCGAGGAAGAACCTTCCTTTATTTGATTGAGTGCTATGTATTTTCAAACCCTTCTTATTTTAACAACTCTAACATTCCATCAAATATTCATCACACATTTAAATACTATAATAGATTTGTCTAGATAAGATTGATAACTTATGCAATCATAACCAGTTGCAACCTACTAAGAGAGATTAAACCAATCCCTTTTTTATCTAACTTATCAAGTTTAACCACATTATACATATAACAAATATGAATAATGTTATCAAGATAGATATTCCATATTCTTCATAAATATAAGATAGATTACACAACCAATACAAGTAAATCTCCCACATTCAAATTCCTCATTTAAAAATTTTCATTTATAAGAATAAGTATTTCAGGCACATTGCATGACAACAACCTTAAAACCGAAAGGAATACAACTTTTATTTTTCAATACAATTAAAGAATGAATCAAAAATCATTACATAAAGTTCAAAATCAAATAACCCGATACAACATGAAATTTCTTGTGTTCTTTAATCACTTATGATGTCCATCTGCAAAATTACTAGCATGGGTCAGTTCAATGAACTGAGCATGATAAGCACTAAGCATTAAAGTAAAGTGAATTTCACTAATTTATTCATTAAACAACTTTGATTTAATGAATCAATGGAAAAATATTAAGCAAGTAATCATAAGAAATAACATCAAGTAAGAAGTACAATTAAGATATCTGGTCTACGTCTAAGATAGTAACATTTTATAATCTGTAACTTCAAAATTATACCACAATACTTAATAGATCCTATCAATTTAGTTTTGGGTCAATAACAAGCCTTGTCATTAATTTATCTCTTAAATTCACAAGGATAGAAGAGCACGTTTAACTTTTCCCAATCTGGACAAGGGTTAGTTACAACATAATGATATCAGAACATTCTATCCCTAATTAAATATAAAGAAGAGAATGAATAAAGAAAAGTTCAATCCATAAACTCATCACTCAACAAAAAATGATCACATACCCTCAAGGATCCAGACCATATTTCATTTCATTATACTATTAAATGAAATCCAACATCCAAAATAACTTAGAAACTATTAATTTAGTTTCCAAAAGAGAGATCCAAATCAAATGCATAGTCAAGACCGAATACCTCCAATTTTCCAGGAAACCTTCCAAGGAAGACCTAACCTCATCACTTAACTCAAATTACAAATAGTTAAAAGAAGAGAACACGGTACAGTCTTAAGCTATAGATTACCCCCTCCCAAGAGAGTATAACTCTCTCTCTCTCTCCTAAATACAAGGTGGTTCAACAGAGTATAATAGTTGCGAAAAAGTCCTCCAACAGAAAAGATTGGAAAGTCACTACATAAGAAGAATGAATTACCATTATAACATTAACACAGATTGCTAATGAGAATATAGCCTAAATTTGCATTTTTAACATCCACATAAATGGTGCTGGAACATTCAGAATATAAACAGGATATCAGATTAGAACTTAGCATTTAACCAAATTGTACTACACATATGGAAGTAAATATTTAAGAGACTCAACAAAACTAGTTCTATCCTTCCTTCCAACTCGTCTGAACAAGATAACCATAGACCTATCTAGTTCCTCAGACATCATACGATAGGTAGGGTTTGATCCAGTTAAAGGCAGAAAGGGAGAAGCAACACTTCCATGAACCTATTAAAACTGAAATGCCAGTTTCATAATAGAAAAAAGTTCCAGTCCTGATTATTTCAAGAACAAGGCAGTCAAGATTTCCCACAAGACAACAATACGCTCAGAGCAGATAAGTATACAATACACTAAGATTCACATGCCCTGTTAAGTTTAAAACACAGTACAGTCTAAAGGAAAAATTAAACAACCGTTCCTTCAATCATCAAAACAAAGGAGGTAAGGAAGTTACACGGTCAAGTTTGAGCAACAACTCACAAGACTCCTTCCTCAACAGTACAAAAGGAAACTACAATTTCAAATCAAAGGAAATACCATTAAGTAAACAAATAATCGATTTTCCTCATACAAAAATCAAAATGACCAACAAGAATACCTATATTGTGTTGTATTCATGCATAATACATAGTTCAACAACTCAAGTTCAAACACAAATCTAAATCGGAATAACATGGATTTTGTAAAAACTCAAATATTATAAACACCTTATTACAGGTTCAAGCCTTCTATTTTCATAAGGAAGAATAAAATCTCAGTACATAACTCAAGTACAAAGCACAACGTAATAACTCATCAACAAGTATAGAGTTCATAAGATTTGTATACAATTATCAAGGTTTAGAACCTCCATAAGCTCAACATAGTTCATCAACCACTTAGTCCAAATAAAGCTTATAACAAATCACGACTTCAATACTAATTCAAAGTATTCATGGAGTGCTATTACAACTACCTAAACATAACCATAAATAGAGATACAAGACCATCCTGACAACACTGTCAGTTCAAGTTAACAACGTTCAAGGAGTTCCTAATTCAAGCTTAACGATATCAAGTACAGATCAAAATGTGACAGTACAATAATGTATTCAGAACCCAACAAGTAATAAGCCAAAAAAATTCACGTTATCTTCGAATGCAAGAAAAAAATCTTCAAAATCAAGCTACAAGCTTAAATACAGTACAAAACTACTAGTTCAAGCTACAAAGGTTAAAAGAGCTTCTAGTACAGATTGTAGAGTTTCTCACAATTACATGCAAACGTCTAACAACTAAAACAAAGAAGTATTCAAAAAAAAATGAACGGTCAATAATAGCCAAGGATTCATATTCAAAAAACCCACAAATTTTCCAAGCTTACATGCAAGTAATAACCACATACATCAAACAAATATAAAAATTTCCAGTGAGTAGAATTGTTTTAATGAATCATTTAGAAGAAAGCAAGAAATCTTAATGGGTAGATCCTATCATGCCTAATAGTGCCTCTTCCGATTTGAAGAAGACTTCCAGCTGAGTTCCCAAGACCTCTTCTCCTCCAAACAAGATCAAACAACCATATTATTTTCCCATAATCTGACTTATACATTCCTCGGACTGAAAATAGCTTAGAGAGTTCAAAAAAAGCTACAAATTGGAGATCAAACTACTGGTTCAAAGAACCAGATAGCTCCATGTGGAGAGAAAATTGTGAAGCATGCAAAGCTAAACAACCCCTAATGAATATACCAACATTTCTTCCAAGACGTCTTGTTCACCAAACCTGAGGCACATTAATGCCATTAAAACCAATTTTCCTACTTATATTTCCTTGCCACTGCCATTCATATTTGGTGAGATCCAATTTCAATTCGTAATGCATTTCCAAACTTAGAGATGCCTCTATGTAGATTCCTCTAACTGTCACTAATCCCTGTTACACTAGCATCCTTTCATGTATTAAAAACCAAATAAAAAACAAATCCCAATAAAAAGCCTTGGAACCGCCACTTAGTTCCCATTGCAAATGGCCTATAGGTCCCCTTTCATATCCCAATAGTTAGGATAGTTAGAATTAGATTAGGTTAGATCTTAGGTTAGTTTAAATAAATAACGTTAGGATATAACCCCCAATTATAGTTTTCCACTCTAGGTTAGGATTTAGTTTTAATAAAAAACTATAGGTTATAGGATGGTGTGAGCTGAGGATCACATTTTCTGTAAGGCTCTCCAGGAGCAACACGCCCATGGTCATACAAGACTACCATGGTAAATAAACCACCTCATTTCATATCCAAGCTCATGAGAAGGCCTAGATGGGGAGTACAGAAGCGTTACCGACTTTGTTATGGGTGCATAAATTATATTCAAACTTACAAGGCTATGCACATGCATGATATATTCATTGGGAGATGTGTCGTCAAACTGGTAATTGGTAGGAGTTGGCGACCAATCTCATTCAAGATTTCAAGTATAGGAGTACCAAGCCATCAGTGGATAAGGCGTTACAAGTAATCAAGTGCTTTATGATGGGAGATAGTGCTATGGTAGAGGATAGGATGTTGGAGTTAATAGGTGAGCCTTACTTAGAGATGTGTCTCAATGAAGAGGAATTAGAGGAAATACAACTTGAGTGCGCGTGTATGGAAAAAGAAAAAGGAAAAATGGTCTAAGTAATAGATGGAGAAGAGATGGAGACTTTGGATGCTAACCATTCAAAAGGTATGTGCGAAGTCATAGACAATGCTGATGAGTGAGCACGTTCCTACCATGAGCCCTTGAAAACAAAGAAGGTTAACATTGGAATGAAGACAAAACCTAAGGAAGCTATCATCAGAGAGTATTGGTTGGAAAAATTAGTTTCAAAGGTCATTGATCTTTTGTATGAGTTCCAGGATTTATTTCCTCGTGGGTACCATGAACTCAAATGCATTCACCATTCCTTGGGAGAGATGAAGATCAAGTTGAAGGAAAGTGCACACCCAATTCAGAAGAGGCCTTATCGGATGAATCCTAATTTACGTGTATGGGTCAAGGAAGAGATAAACAAGATCATAGCATCTGGTATGATTGAGTTAGTGGGAGAATTAGAATGGATAAGACCAATGGTTATCAATGTCAAGAAGGATGGAAGGATAAGAATCTATGTTGACTACATGGATCTAAATGTAGTATGTGTCATCAATCCTTTCCCAACACCCTTTACTGAAGAAATTTTGGAGGAAGTAGCTGAGTGCAAAGTCTACTCTATCATGGATGGGTTATCAAGGTATCAAAAAGTCTAGATTTCAAAGGAAGACTAGAGAAAGACAACTTTATCCACTAAATTGGGAATTTTTTCCTACACGGTTATGCCTTTTGGATTGAAGAATGCACCTAATATGTTCTCGCACATCATTGTACAAGCATTTTAGGACTTCATTCATAAGTTTATTCAAGTTCACCTGGATGACTAGACTGTGTATGGATTGGTGAAAGATCATTGTGACAATTTAAGACATATGTTTGAGAGATGTCAGTAATTAAGGATATACCTCAACATTAAGAAATGTGTCTTTTCTACTCCATTTGGAACTCTGAAGGACACATTATATGCAAAGAAGGTTTTCTAATAGATCCCACTACAGTTACAGTTATTATAAGATTAAGGGAGCCTACTAATCAAAGCATAATGTGTGGAATCCTTGAGCATACGGGGTATTATTGGAAGTTCATCAAGGGTTATGCCAAGATTTCTGTGCCCTTGGAAGAATTGTTAAAACACAAGAGTGCCTTTCATCAGGGATAGGCACAGTAGAATGCATTTGACACTTTGAAGGATAGTCTTGTCACGAAACCCATACTATGTTTTCCTTCTTGGGATAATCCTTTCCATGTGTATGTTGATGCCTCAGGGACAACTATGGGAGCAGTACTAACACAACCTAGTGAGGGAATTGTTAATCATCCCTTGTGTTTTTCTAGTAGAAATTTTACACCAGTAGAATATAATTACACAACTACTAATTGCAAAGCATTATCTATGATTTACGCGCTGCACAAGTTTAGATAGTACCTGTTGGAAACAATATTTATATTCTACACAGAATGCATGGATTTAAAATACTTGGTGAAAAATACCATTTTGTAAGGGTGCATATGTTGTTGGGTCCTATTATTCCAATAGTTTGAGTTCACAGTGGTTGTAAAACCAGGGAAGAGAAATTCAGGACTTGACCACCTATCAAGTATTAACTCATGGGAGAAGCACAAACAATTGAGATACCATGTCGAACGTGTAACTATTTAGGTTACAACGCGTGCCATCAGACTTTGAAGATATTGCAGTGTTCTTTAAAAAGGTGAGGCACCGGAAGGGATGAAGGCTCTGGAGAGAAATAAGTTAGCAATACGCGACACAACCTACATGTTGATTAGTGGATATCTGTACAAGTTAGGTCATGATGAGGTTCTACACCGATGTGTATCGGAACATGATTGTGTAGCCATTATGGAAGAAGTGCATGGTGGGATTGCAAGAGGACACTATGCAGGAAATGCTACCACGCGGAAGGTCTCATTAGCATGGATTTGGTGGGAAACAATCTACAAGGATTGTATGGAATTTTGTAAGGCCTATGACCACTACCAATGCTGTGGAAAACCTAGAAAAAGAGATGAAATGCCTTTGTAACCAATAGCCAATGTTGAACCAATTGAAAAATGGGTAACTGAGTTTGTAGGACCAGTTGTACTAGTCAGACGAAGTACTGGTTCACGGTATTTTCTTCACTTACACTGATTACTTGACACAATGGGCAGACATAAAACCTAAGAAGGATTGCACTGCAGCGACAAATACTCAATTTTTATGGGAAACATAATCAGCAGGTATGGTTTCCCTTTAAGTTTAACAAGTGATAGGGGTACACACTTTCTAAATGAAACAATCAGGATTCTATTAGTAGAATTTATGATGGCCCATCATAAGACTACCCCATATCACCCTTAAGAAAATGGAACTGCTGAGGCATTTAACAAGATACTAATTCATACATTAACTAAGATCTGTGACATTGGAAGGTAGGATTGGGATGAAAAATTATTATCCATTCTATGGGCATACATGAAAACCTACAAGAGGTTGAACAAGACCACACCATTTCAATTGGTGTTTGGTGTGGAGGTTCTTTTACCAACAGAATTCATGTTACCATCACTATGTATAGCGCACGCAGGAGGGTCAGCTGAAAAACAAGCAATGGAAGAAATAATTGATAAGTTGATGTAGTTAGACGAAAGGAAATCGCTTGCTAGATGGAGTCAAAAGACAGAAAAATCAAGACAAAAGGCATGACATGATCATCATATCAAGAACAAGAAGTTTGAGGTTGGGCAGATGGTGTTTTTGTATGATTCCAAGTATCTGCACCATCCTGGGAAGTTGAAATTCCTTTGGTTGGGACCTTACATCATCTCATACATTCTTGATTTAGGAAATTTCCAGTTACAAGCGCTAGATAGGATGAGGTTACTTGGTCACTTCAATGGGAGTAGGCTAAAGTCCTATTATAAATAAGTCTTCTTGGTGGTTGTAATAAGGTAGTATTGCCATTTAGCTTAGAATTTCCCATTATGATTTTTATTTTCTTGTGTTTCCCTTTCTCGTTTCTTATTCTTTTCCTTTTTTTGTCTTTACGCCTTGTACACTAGTAACCACATTATTTTATCCCAATGTTGTGTATGCGCAGAGGACCGTGCATCTGTTTTAGTGTGGGGTAGACTGATGTGAAGTATAGGCATGTAATACAAGTTTTAGATGGCACTAGAAGTTGTGGTGAATGGCCCAGTTGAAGGATAAAAAGTGTGTAAGGTTAAGAAATGCATGAGGAAATGGTGGATATTAGATTATGGTGTCAAAAAGGATTTACATAAACTATGTACAGAAAGGATGAAGAGCACAAAAACAACATGAGGTAGGTAAAGGATAGAAGAAGTGCCTTTAACACTGTGGATGCGCATGTAAGATTCTTCGGTCGGGTAGGATTTTTTCACGCTATAAGGTTGTAAAGGGGTTTTCGCGTGGGATGTGGTGCATGGGAAAAAGTGCTTAAAGTCGGCTTAGTGGAAAAAGTCACATTTAATGTTAAAATTACATTGGTAGGTGGTATATAATTTAATGCTCGAAATATTAAAAAATATATATACAAGGATGAGCAAGTCATTTGTTACCTTACGTTTACAAATTGAAAGAAGCTCTTACAAACTAGAGCATCCATAGAGAAATTTATATGAAGAAAAATTGAGTGTGCAGCTAGAGTAGATCTGCAGAGGGAGTACACAAGCGTGGGGAATGTTGTGTGAAGAATTCCATCTTGTGGAAGGATTTCCTGGTTAGGGTTTGCTAGCTAGGGCATGGAGAAAGAAGGATTCATTTCAGGAGTTGAATCTTTGGAGTAAGCTTTGGGATTGAGCATAGTAGAAGATAAGAATAAAAGGAAGGAGTATTTAAGTTTAGTTCAACTAGAAGATATGGCATTCAAAAAACCAACCATTTCACCAAAGAAAACAAAGAGCAAGGGCAACGGAAATAAAATTGTTGCCATCATGACCAACACAAAGAAAGGTATACAGAAATGCAGTACCCAGATGGGACATTGCTAGGAAACAAGTGGGATTCACACTTATGAAAGATGGACGTAAGAGATTATAACCATCACATGAGCACAACGGAGAAGGAAATGGAACTGGAGTTAGTCCAACCAACCAATAATAGGATGCTAGATGGAATGCCCATTTACAATGATGAGGTGAAGGTCAAATTAGAGAAGGATGGATTATTGTAACTATATGAGTTGTCATACTTTGGAAATCCTGAGAACATTTACCAGTGGTTGATGTTGCGTGTACATGAGGATCATTTTTATTTTGCGGGGCACAAGATGCACATCACACCACAACTGATATCCAAGTTCACGGGCCTCATTTGTGAAGGAGATAGTATAGATGATGATATGAGTGAAAAAGAGGCTATCAAGGAGACTGTAGCCATGTATGACTACAAGAAGGGGTCATGATATTGTAGCCATGCACTTAGTGACTAAACTCAATGATCAGAAATGATGGACACAAGTAAACAAGGCATGACTAAATGTATGCTGGAAGATATGAGAAGGAACCATCTACATATTGTCCACTTTCATCACATATGAGATTATAAGTAGTGTGCATGAGAGAGAGAAGATAATCTTCAGTAACATTCTCCTCACCATTGTATTTTCTGAGATTTGAGTACCTGACGGGCCATAAAATTTTGTTTGGGAATATCTAGAAGAGGATCCCTCGCCCGTAAAAAGGTTTTTGAAATATACTTGTGAAACCATGATGACCACTCAAAAAGCACACCTGGAAAAGTAGTATAAGCAAATGCGTGACGCATTCAGGGCTGAGTTGAGGATCCTAGAGTAGTTACCCATTCTTGTGAATGGAGAGGCAGAATTTTCAGTGTACCAACACTTCTGCATTGGCAGATTTATATTGATAGATGGGAATATGAGTCCATGGTTCAAAATACCCTTCTCCTTCACCACACAATACTTCTAAGCCAGAGCTAATTGGTTCAAAGAAGCCAAGATACTAAGGTTTGACCTTAGTGAGGTAGATATAGACCACCACAAGCTGTGCCAGAAGATAACCTACCTAACGAAGCATGCATACATGGAGAGATATCTCTCCCATGAGATACAAATGATGAAGCCTTTAACACTACCAATTGTAGGGAGGACCGCAACAAGGGTGTATATGTGTATAAGGCCAAAATGTGAAAAAGGAGCTTACTTGGAGAATGATGTCTCCATCCCTAAAGACCCTACAAGAAGGAAGAAGGTTGCACCTATGAAGAGAGAAAGAAAAGAGGTGCAAAAGGCACCAAATGTTCAAACCACACAAGCGGTGAGCAAGTTGGAAGCAAGCACTAAGCCTAGTACTTACAAATGGAAGAAGAAGTATTCAGTCAAGGAAAAGACCCCAGAAGAAGAGGTGCTAGAGCATGAAGATCCCCTCACCCAAGAGGAATTTCCAAGGAAGAATCTCCTATACTGGAATCCCTAGTAAGGAAGAAGAAAAAGGTGACCAATGATGTAGATTCAGAAGAGACAAAGAATATAGATGCCTACATCAGTGAAAGGGATGATGATAATGAGCCAGAGGGAGGTGAATACCATCAAGTCTATGAGATACATGATTCTGAGGAAGAAGGGTATGGGGAGTATAACAAAGGGGATGAGGAGAAGGAGGAAGAAGAAGAAACTGAGGCCCAAGGTAAGGGGGTAGGCAGGGAAGAAAATACAAAGGATCAAAGGACCTCAATGCTCATAAAGGAACATATAGACAAGGATACAAAAAAATAACTGGTGAAAATCATCAAGGACCTGGTAGAACAAGAGGTTAAATGCAGCGCGTAGCACGGATGTGGTGCTAAAGGAAGATGAGGAGGAAAGTATAGGAAAAGAATATGGTAGCATGGGGGGAGATCCCAGTTTGGCTGTAAGCTTTCCAAAAGCCACATGTATAGGGAGGAAGAGAAAAAAAGTAGCACAAGTTAAAGGAATGGGCTACATTGATGATCCAAACAAGGTGTTGTGCGTGCACTTCTAGAGCACTGTACTGATGGAACAACTCTTAGCCATGGTTTCATTTGATGAGGTAGGTGCATTACCTTGGACAAGGAAAATTATATCATGGGCATTTGAGTCCCACATTGATGAGTGTGAATTTGAGGTAAGTGAAAGAGTATTGATGAAAGTGCCAGAAACAAAAGGGATAAACCCCTTGGTAAAATCTCAATGATTATTAGATGAGAAGATCTACAACGTGCTAAAAAAAATTCAGTTGAGGTTGAAGCTAGGATCTTCATAAGAAATGAAAGGATGAAGTTGCTAGAGGTAAAGCTAGAGAAAAGGGAGGAAGAGCTCCTTGAGAAAGGTAAGGACCTAAAACAGGAGAAACTAATTAGTGCTCAGTTAAGGCACGAGTTAAAGGATGAGAAGGAAAGAGTGTGTGAGGCATACAAGAAAATAGAGATGATCACAAATGCCATTGTCTTAAAAAATATAGACTTAATACCTCCCACACAAAAGAATGGAACATCCTTGCAATGCCTAGAGGATTCAACCCACGTACTCACTATGGATAGGTGACCACTTTCCTTAGAAACTACAAAAGAGGTATTGGCGTGCCAAGAAAAAGAGAATAAGATGAAGGTTGTGGAAATTTTTTCTCAGTACAATAAGATCCTTGCTGATGCAAAATCCACTACGCAAGTTGTTGAGGCCACCTATGATAATTGTAAGGACAATTGTAAAGTGGAAAGTATCTTGGTTTCCACCCATGAAGTGGAACTCAAGGAGTTATAGGAAAAGAACAAGGGGAACAGGTCTGAGCGAGACAAAATCCTAGCCAAAGTAGAAAAGAAATTAGAGGTCATTGAGACCTTGCAGGCCTCAATCAACAACCGACTGAAGGAATTGTACCCCCAAATCACTTGGAGGATGGACATGCTCAAGGATTTGGGCAAGAAATTGGATGATATTGTAGAGACAATGAGCACTAAGGGGGAGAAACTGAGTTTTGAAGAAGTGAGCGCCCTAGTGGGTGACCTCTATCAACAAGCTCAGAACGAGGTCGACACTTGGGGAAGCATAATTAGAGAAGGATTTCCATCTCCTCCTCTAGAAGTAAATTTCCCCATTATTTCATTCTTTTCCCCATTTATTTATTCATTTATTCTTCCATTCCAAACATTTGTAAGGATCCACGATTATGTATTTCTTTATTTAAGAATGTTTTCGAGGATGGATAACAGGAATAGTGTGGGGTGATGTTGGGCCCCAAAATATAATCTTAGTAAAAGAAGGCGAGTGGGCACACAGGACCTAGTTGAAAAATGGCACACAGGTTGAAGGTGCGTAGGTTGAAGGCACATAGGGAAGGGTCCTGGCAGTATGTTGTAAAACATACGGTGTGCTTCCAAGACAAAACATGTTTTGTACTTAGTTACATTTGACATGCTAGGCAACACAGTAGAAAATCATGACCCTTGTGGATAAGGTGCCAGCCTTACAACTGTGGGATAAAAAAGGTAATATTCCAGGCATGTGATTGAAGGTTCTAGAAGAAATCATTGCAAGAAGTGGAGAGCTCGGATATGAGAAGGCATGCTTCCATGGAGTACCACTTCGACACGTGGTAACCAATCTGTAATTTTTGAAAGGCATGGCGGTGGATGCTAAGGTTATAAATACAAGTGCCTGATAGAAGAAAGAGAGAGATATGGTATGGATAGTTTTTGGAGAGTGCAGAGGAGAGAAAGAAGAGGCTAATCCCTACAAAAATTGAATGGAGGATGTTGTGGGTTAGGTTTTAGGAGAACTCTGTGAGATTTTAGCACATATAAAGGGATGGGTTCTGCATTCTTTCTGGTTGTACAATATGATGAACATGGTATAGTCCCGATGCATGACTTAGACTTTGCATTATTATGTGAGGGTATGTTTTGACCTTAAGGGGTTGTAATGTGGTTATTGAATATACTAATATAAATATAATGCTCTGTTATAAATCATATATGTGTTCAATACTTATGCATTTTCTTTCTGTTTGAATCATCTCCATATTTTGTTTGTTATTTCTCTCACCTACATATAATGAGATGATGATATCTCCTAAGTTCATAAGAAAGTGGTTAGTTCTTTTTTCTCCTGCATTTGATTAATTGTTCTAAGATGATGCATTCTCATAAGAATCACATAAAGGAGAGACTCCGTGACCATGCATGCCTCAACTGAATTCCTAACACCAATTGGATAATAGGTCAGTGTGCATGGGATTTTCCTTTTCTATGAAAGGTACAAAAATGACTACATAAATAATTTCTCCTGGCGGGGTACAAAGTTTTTAAGGAACTTAAATTGCTTGGAGTCTCTCAGGAAAAAATATTGCTTGGAGTCTTCAAAAATACATATTTTTTGATTTTTTATCCTTCTTAGATCATAGGAACATGAATGCAATGAATGGAGTATGAAAACAAGTGAAGGAATAATTCTAGAAAAAAATCGGTAGAGTTTCGAGAGTGAATGGAATTATGGAGGGAATGGATGAAAAAACGACTAAGTTCTTGGTATTTTTAGGATTTGGAAACCTTGAGGGGTGTGGAATTTTTTTTCCCTAAATTTCCCCTTGGAATGGGATTATGGGTGCATAAAAAGTCACTTTATCCTTATCTTACAAATTGTTGCTCATTTACTGGTTGAGAGAAATGGAGGTGGAGCAAAAAATGAGAACTTTGAGGAACATCGTATAGTCCCGATGCATGACTTGGCTCTACATTATTATATGAGGGTATGTTATGACCTTAAGGGGTTGTAATGTGGTTATTGAATCTACTAATATAAATATAATGCGATCTATTATAAATCATCCTGTGTTAGAGAATACTTATGCATTTTCTTTCTGTTTGAATCATCTCCATATGTTGTTTGTTATTTCTCTCACCTACATATAATGAGATGATGATATCTCCTAAGTTCATAAGAAAGTGGTTAGTTCTTTTTTGTCCTACATTTGATTAATTGTTCTAAGATGATGCATTCTCATAAGAATCACATTAAGGAGAGACTCAGCAACCACGCATTCCTCGAGTGAGTTCCCAACACCAACTGGATAATAGGTCAGTGTGCATGGGATTTTCCTATTCTGTGAAAGGTACACAAAAATGACTACATGAATAATTTCTCCTAGCGGGGTACAAAGTTTTTAAGGAAAAAAATATTGCTTAGAGTCTTCAAAAATCCATATTTTTTTTTTATGTTTTTCTCTTTCTGAGATCATAGGAACATGAATGAAATGAATGGAGGATGAAAAAAGTGAAGGAAAAATTCTAGAAAAAAATCAGTAGAGTTTCGTGAGTGAATGGAAATTATGTGAGGGAATGGGCGAAAAAATGACTAAGTCTTGGTATTTTTAGGATTTGGAAACCTTGAGGGGTGTGGAATTTTTTTCCCTAAATTTCCCCTTAGAATGTACAATTATGGGTGCATAAAAAGTCACTTTATCCTTATCTTAACACTTGTTGCTCATTTACTGGTTGAGAGAAATGGAGGTGGAGCTAAAAATGAGAACTTTGAGGAATATGGTATAGTCTCGATGCATGACTTGGCTCTACATTATTATATGAGGGTATGTTATGACCTTAAGGGGTTGTAATGTGGTTATTGAATCTACTAATATAAATATAATGCTCTATTATAAATCATTTGTGTTCAATACTTATGCATTTTCTTTCTGTTTGAATCATCTCCATATGTTGTTTGTTATTTCTCTCACCTACATATAATGAGATGATGATATCTCCTAAGTTCATAAGAATGTGGTTAGTTCTTTTTTGTCCTGCATTTGATTAATTGTTCTAAGATGATGCATTCTCATAAGAATGGGCACATTAAGGAGAGACTCGGTGACCATGCATGCCTTGAGTGAGTTCCCAACACCAACTAGATAATAGGTCAATGCGCATGGGATTTTCCTAGTTTTGTGAAAGGTACAAAAATGACTACATGAATAATTTCTCCTGGCGGGGTACAAAGTTTTTAAGGAAAAAAATATTTCTTGGAGTCTTCAAAAATCCATGTTTTCTTATGTTTTTCTCTTTCTTAGATCATAGGAACATGAATGAAATGTATGGAGGATGAAAAAAGTGAAGGAATAATTCTAGAAAGAAATTAGTAGAGTTTCGAGAGTGAATGGAATTATGTGAGGGAATGGGTGAAAAAATGACTAAGTCTTGGCATTTTTAGGATTTAGAAACCTTGAGGGGTGTAAAAAAAATTTTCCCTAAATTTCCCCTTGGAATGGGATTATGGGTGCATAAAAAGTCACTTTATCCTTATCTTAACACTTGTTGCTCATTTACTGGTTGAGAGAAATGGAGGTGGAGCTATTTTTGAATGAGAAATTTGGGAACATGGTATAGTCTCGATGCATGACTTGGATCTACATTATTATATTAGGGTATGTTATGACCTTAAGGGGTTGTAATGTGGTTATTGAATCTACTAATATAAATATAATGCTCTAGTTATAAATCATCTATGTTCAATACTTATGCATTTTCTTTCTGTTTGAATCATCTCCATATTTTGTTTGTTATTTCTCTCACCGACATATAATGCGATGATGATATCTCCTAAGTTCATAAGAAAGTGGTTAGTTCTTTTTCATCCTGCATTTGATTAATTGTTCTAAGATGATGCATTCTCATAAGAATCACATAAAGGAGAGAATAGGTGACCACACATTCCTCGAGTGAGTTCCCAACACCAACTGGATAATAGGTCAGTGCATGCATGGGATTTTCCTGTTGTGTGAAAGGTACAAAAATGACTACATAAATAATTTCTCCTGGCGGGGTACAAAGTTTCTAAGGAAAAAATATTGGTTGAGAGTCTTCAAAAATCCATATTTTCTTATGTTTTTCTCTTTCTTAGATCATGGGAACATGAATGAAATGAATGGAGGATGAAAAAAGTGAAGGAATAATTCTAGAAAAAAATCTGTAGAGTTTCGAGAGTGAATGGAATTATGTGAGGGAATGGATGAAAAAACGACTAAGTCTTGGTATTTTTAGGATTTGGAAACCTTGAGGGGTGTGGAATTTTTTTTTCCCTAAATTTCTCCTTGGAATGGGATTATGGGTGCATAAAAAGTCACTTTATCCTTATATTAACACTTGTTTCTCATTTACTGGTTGAGAGAAATGGAGGTGGAGCTAAAAATGAGAAATTTGAGGAACATGGTATAGTCGCAATGCATGACTTGGCTCTACATTATTATATGAGGGTATGTTATGACCTTAAGGGGTTGTAATGTGGTTAATGAATCTACTAATATAAATATAGTGATCTATTATAAATCATTTGTGTTGAATACTTATGCATTTTCTTTCTATTTGAATCATCTCCATATGTTGTTTGTTATTTCTCTCACCTACATATAATGAGATGATGATATCTCCTAAGTCCATAAGAATGTGGTTAGTTCTTTTTTGTCCTGCATTTGATTAATTGTTCTAAGATGATGCATTCTCATAAGAATCACATTAAGGAGAAACTCAGCAACCACGCATTCCTCGAGTGAGTTCCCAACACCAACTGGATAATAGGTCGGTGTGCATGGGATTTTCCTATTCTGTGAAAGGTACAAAAATGACTACATGAATAATTTCTCCTAGCGGGGTACAAAGTTTTTAAGGAAAAAAATATTTCTTGGAGTCTTCAAAAATCCATATTTTTTTTATGTTTTTCTCTTTCTTAGATCGTAGGAACATGAATGAAATGAATGGAGGATGAAAAAAGTGTAGGAATAATTCTAGAAAAAAATCAGTAGTGTTTCGAGAGTGAATGGAATTATGTGAGGGGATGGGCGAAAAAATGACTAAGTCTGGTATTTTTAGAGGTATTTTTAGGATTTGGAAACCTTGAGGGGTGTGGAATTTTTTTCCCTAAATTTCCCCTTGGAATAGGATTATGGGTGCATAAAAAGTCACTTTATCCTTATCTTAACACTTGTTGCTCATTTACTGGTTGAGAGAAATGGAGGTGGAGCTAAAAATGAGAACTTTGAGGAATATGGTATAGTCTCGATGCATGACTTGGCTCTACATTATTATATGATGAGTATGTTATGACCTTAAGGGGTTGTAATGTGGTTATTGAATCTACTAATATAAATATAATACTCTATTATAAATCATTTGTGTTCAATACTTATGCATTTTCTTTCTGTTTGAATCATCTCCATATGTTGTTTGTTATTTCTCTCACCTACATATAATGAGATGATGATATCTCCTAAGTTCATAAGAATGTGGTTAGTTCTTTTTTGTCCTGCATTTGATTAATTGTTCTAAGATGATGCATTCTCATAAGAATCACATTAAGGAGAGACTCGGTGACCATGCATGCCTTGAGTGAGTTCCCAACACCAACTAGATAATAGGTCAATGTGCATGGGATTTTCCTATTTTGTGAAAGGTACAAAAATGACTACATGAATAATTTCTCCTGGCGGGGTACAAAGTTTTTAAGGAAAAAAATATTTCCTGGAGTCTTCAAAAATCCATGTTTTCTTATGTTTTTCTCTTTCTTAGATCATAGGAACATGAATGAAATGTATGGAGGATGAAAAAAGTGAAGGAATAATTCTAGAAAAAAATTAGTAGAGTTTCGAGAGTGAATGGAATTATGTGAGGGAATGGGCGAAAAAATGACTAAGTCTTGGTATTTTTAGGATTTAGAAACCTTGAGGGGTGTGGAATTTTTTTTCCCTAAATTTCCCCTTGGAATGGGATTATGGGTGCATAAAAATTCACTTTATCCTTATCTTAACACTTGTTGCTTATTTACTGGTTGAGAGAAATGGAGGTGGAGCTAAAAATGAGAAATTTGAGTGAACATGGTATAGTCTCGATGCATGACTTGGATCTACATTATTATATGAGGGTATGTTATGACCTTAAGGGGGATTGTAATGTGGTTATTGAATCTACTAATATAAATATAATGCTCTATTATAAATCATCTATGTTCAATACTTATGCATTTTCTTTCTGTTTGAATCATCTCCATATTTTGTTTGTTATTTCTCTCACCGACATATAATGAGATGATGATATCTCCTAAGTTCATAAGAAAGTAGTTAGTTCTTTTTCATCCTGTATTTGATTAATTGTTATAAGATGATGCATTGTCATAAGAATCACATAAAGGAGAGACTCAGAGCCCATGCGTGCCTCGGATTAGCGCCCAGCACCCGCTGGGTGACAGGTCGGCATGCATGAGATTAGACTATTGGTCTAAGGGTATAAAAAACAATTACATCTTGGTTCTGTTGTGGGGACTTAAACCTGGGTATCTCGGGTGAGAGCCGAGATACCTAACTAACTATACTACAAAGGAAAGAATAGGAAAATAATATGGCAACATGGGGGGAGATCCTAGTTTGGTTGTAATCTTTCCAAAAGTTACACGTATAGGGAGGAAGAGCATAAGAGCAACACAAGTTCAAGGAATGGGATACATCAATGATCCGAACAAGGTGTTTCACGTGTGCTTCCAGAGAACCATGCGAACGGAATAAATCTTAGCCATGGATCCATTTTATGAGGAAGGTGTATACCCTTGGACAAGGAAAATGCTATCATGGGCATTTGAGTCCCACATTGGTGAGCTTGAATTTGAGGTGATCCAAGGAGCATTGATGAAAGTGAGAGAAACAAAAGGGATAAAGCCCTTAGTGAATGCTCAATGATTATCATATGAGTAGATTTGCAACGCACTCAAAAAATTCTTAGTTGAGGGTGAAGCCAAGCTCTTTAGAAGAAATGACAGGGTGAAATTCCTAGAGGCAGAGCTAGAGAAAAGGGAGGAAGAGATCCTTGAGAAAAGTAAGGACCTGAAATAGGAGAAACTAATTAGGGCTTAGTTAAGGCATGAGTTAAAGGATGAGAATGCAAGAGTGCACGAGGCATACAAAAAGATAAATATGATCATGGATTCCATTGTCTTAAACCATCCAGACTCAACACCACCCACACAAAATTATGGATCATCCTTACAATGCCTAGAGTACTTAACCCACATAATCACTATGGAGAGGCTTTCACTTTCCTTGGAAACTATAGAAGAGGTGTTGGTGAGCCAAGAAAAAGAGAATAAGAGGAATGTTTATGAAATTGTTTCTTAGTACAACAAGATCCTCGCTGATGTAAAAGCCGCCATGTAAGTCACTGAGGCCACCTATGATAATTGTGTGGATAGGGATAAAGTGACAAGTATCTTGGTTGCCACCCATGAAGTGAAACTCAAGGAGTTCTAGGAAAAGAACAAGGGGAACAGGACTGTGTGAGAAAAAATCCTAGCTGAAGTAGAAAATAAATCATAGGCCATTGAGACCTTTGGGGCTCAATCAAGAACCGGTTAAAGGAATTTTACCCCCAAATCACTCAGAGGATGGACACACTTGAGGATTTGGGAAAGAAACTAGAAGATATTGTAGAGACAATGAGCACTAATGGGGAGGAGATGAGTTTTGAAGAAGTGAGTACGCTGGTGGGGTACCTATGTCAGTAAGTTTAGAACAAGGTCAACAGTTGGGGAAAGTTAGAAGCATAATTAGGGAAGGATTTCCTCACCTCTCGAGTTATAAATACAGTTTGGAAGAGTATAGAGTTTTTTGAATGTGGATAGAGAAAGGAGAGGCGAAACCCTACAGAAAATGAATAGAGAATTTAGGGTTAGGATGTAGGAGAGGTCTGTAAAGTAAATGGGCACATCTTAGGAGGTGGATGGGTCTGCATTCTTTTAATTTTTGCAATATGGTGGGCATAATGTAGTTGTGATGTATGACTTGAATTTGGATTATTATATAAGGGTCTGTCATGACCTCAAGGGATTGTAATGTGGTTGTTGAACCTGTTAAGATGAATATAAGGCTCTGTTATAAAACATATATGTGTGTAGAATCATAATACTTGTGTATATCCTTTATGTATGAACCATTTCCTTATATTGTTTGTTATTTCTCTTTTCTGGATACAATAAGATAACAAATCGTTATAGAATATGGAATGGTTATTTCTACTCATTTCCACTTGAATATCTGTTATAATATGATGCATTCTCATAAGACACACATAAAGGAGAGACTCGGCACTTGTGCATGCCTTGGGTGAGTTCCCCATGCCCATTGGGTGATAGGCTGACGCGCATGGGATTAGACCATTGGTTTAAGGGTATAAAATTATACTACAGTTTCTATGTGTGTCCATATGAGTCCAAGGAATTGGGAATGCAAAGGCATCAACATGAGAAGGTTCTTGAGAAATGACAGCTTGAAGGAAGTCTAGTTGTAATGCAGTTAGAAGAGAGATAACACAAGTGAATAGAGCTTGGATATGAAATTTCTTGCATGATTGTGGTAGAAATACTATGGAAGATACAAAAAATTCTTAGGCCCTTTGCTTAAATACAAATATTGATTATATAGGAATTCACTGGGATGTTCCTTCATGCATAAGGAAACCTTGGAGTGCCAAATCATTGGGTGAAGAGGTAGTTCAAACTAATTAAATCTATTTAAAAATAGAATATGGAAGGAATACCATGCAACAAGGTAGTTGGGAATTGGAATCATCTTGTTGGTGTAAATTCTGAGTTTTCACACTTTGCCCTAATTTCCATGTTCAGTTTTTCTCAGAAAACGTTTCATTTACTCGGGTTGGTGACCTGCAATTCATTTTATCCAGTTAAATGCCTTCAATATGCTCATGATGTGGTTATTTTGCCCTAATTTGAAACAATTTCCAAGTTTCCCTCTTGTTGTGCCTTAATTTCTTCTTATTTTCAGGCTGTGTCATTTTTTCCTTGCCCAAGTCATGAAAAAACTCGAAATGGATCGAATCCAAGTTATTGGAGGTTAAAATCATGTTTCACTTGATTTAAAACTGAGAAATCTACATTCCTTGTGAAAAAATTTGATTTCTAGGGCATCCTCTGTATTTTTATGTTTTGACGGGCATACGGGTGTCATTTTCCCATCAAAGTCATCTTCGCATGTTATTGCTAACGTGGCACAATTTGATTGGCTGGAGGATCGGTGGGTGGTGGGTTGCACTTTGGAATTTTTCTTTCATTTTGGAAAAATTCTAAAAATTAATTTTTTTCTTGAAGTCCCTCAACGAATGGGAGGCAGACACATGGCAGGAAAGGAATGCAGATGGTAGAAGGACTTGGAAAATTTTTATTGTTTTTTGCCTCAGATGCTAAGGTAAAAATTTGGCTCGAAATCCCTCACCTAATTACAGGTGGACACATGCCCAGGAGGCGAGATGAAAGAAGGGGCCAAAGGAAAATTTTATGAATTTTTACCTTTATAGTTGCAAGGTAAAAAATGAAAAATGGTCCCGTGACCAATGGGGAGCCAACATGTGTCCAAAAGAAAGATAGGGGGAAGAGGGTTGATGGAAATGTTTTGGATTTTTTGCCTTTGGAGGCAAAAATCTTAAGATCAAAAATTTGGTTTGCTTTGCTGCATATGAAGGAAAATTATATGAAGGGGCAGAGGTTCGGAGCTCGGGGAAAATATTGAACATTTTACAAATTTTGGCAAAGACAAAAAGTTGTCCGCGAACTCGAGAGGGAAAAATTGGACGTGTGCCCCCACACCCAATTAGGGGGCAACACATGGCATTTTTGAAGGGTCAAAAAGAGGAGCGTAGTCCCGCAAAGGTTTTAGTGCTCATGGAGGTTTGAAGGCAAAAAATTGGAGGGTAGGATTTGCAGCGAATGGGAGACCGCCACGTGGCAAGGGAGTGAGCAGGTGTTCGGGCCTGTGGGGAATTTTGAGAAAATGTTCCTTTTCTCAAAAAAAGTGGCAAAATTCATCAAATTGGCCCGCAATTAATAGTGGGGCCCACATGTGGACATGTGGCGGGTCCAGGGGGCAAGCAGGGAAAATTTTCAAAATTTTCCAAAGGCATTAAAAGGTTACAAATGCAAATTTTAAAGGGAAAGGGCTCACACCTATGGTTTTTAGACATGTTTCCACCTTATCCAAAGGAAAAGAGGGGATATTTAAGAATCTAATCGGCCACGTGGAGGGTGGAAATTTAAAGGTTGACTAAAATCAACAGTTATTGTGCAATTTCATTTTTGGGATACCATGAGAGCTCCAAGGAGCTTGGAAATCATGTTTCTTCATCAAAATGCATGAAATGTTATATGATTTCACATCCCCTTAGCCTTCTGAGTGCAATGGCATCATTTTTATGAGCTAATTTGGTGCCCTATGGTGTTTTTGATTAAATTTTTATTCAGGCATGTGTAAAAACGTGAAAGGTGAAAAATTAAAGTTGTAGAGGTGAAAAATGATGAAGTAAAAGGTGGAAAATGATTGTAAATGCATGTTGGCATGTCTGAATGCGAAAAATGTGACCCTGGGATGGATAAGGATCCAAATTCATGTAATATTTTAAAATATTTGTGCATCCCTGGCAATATGCAAGTTGTTTTATAGTTTGATGTCATTTTCATGAAATGGATAAGAGTTTTGTAACAAATTTGATCCCTTGAGAATATTCTTTGCTTGGGATGCAAGGATCCAAGTTGGTATGAGGTATAAAATGTATTTTTAAAGAATTTGTAAAGGTTTGAGAGAAAAAAGAGAGGAGAGACTTAGAATTTTCAGGAGGAAAAATAGGAAGAAGTCCATTCTTTTTTGGAAAACCTCCTGAGACTCATTTTGAATTCCATATTGTATCAAATTTCATCATGTTGAGTTGGTTTCAGCTATAAATCCATTAAAAAGCTTTGAGATTGTTCTAAATAACATTCCCTTGCTAATATATATTTGATCAATTTCTGGACTATCTGATTTCATCTCTTGGAAAAATTTACATATACTTATGTCTCAGAATGTTTTCAATTTGTGTTTCTTGCTCATGTTGCAATATTGTGTTTAGGATCTCTTTGATCATACAGGGTCTCATTTCTTGTTGATGGTTTAATGGCATTTTCAATCTTATATTTAGAAGAGCTTTCATCTGATAGAAGATAAACAAATTTAAAATCATTTTACTATCCTTAAATAATGAGACTGTTTGTAAACCTTTGAGTGCACCTTAAGTACTGATTAGGAAATTAGGGATTCCTGGATACTTTTTTGGTATTGTTAGCTTCAAGTATTTAATATGTGGCAAGTATATCAAAGGTTAGTGTTGGAAGAGTACAGATCTGGGCCTCCATCTATGCACATATCCTGGTTGAAGGAGCATATATTAAACCCTGGAAGCATTTCTGTTGTACCTGTAGATATTGCAACATTTCCTGCAATGGTTCTCAAAATTATTGGTCGACTCCTTCCTAGTCTTGTCTAGGACATCTGATTTGCAAAATGTTCATTATGACTAACTCATCCTAGCCAATACTACCCCTGTATTGCATTATGTGTCAGAGAGATAAGAATACAATCCTTGCACAAAAATGCACAAATCATATCAAGGTGCAAATCATGTAGCTAGCAGCATTTAGCTTTGGTTTCGGAGAAAATTTCCATCATTTAGCTAGATGACAACTCCTTTGAGTTACTGGATAATATACATGCTTGATCATTTGTTTTCACAAGGCCTCTTCCATACCATATGTCAAAACATACTAGGATATATCGTCATCTCCTTGCATCATATAAGGGTCCAGCTTCAGAGGTTCTTCATTGGATTTGAGTTGATAGGCATAACCTAAAACAATGAGGGTATAAATCAACATACCCTTTTAAAGACTGCCATCCACTCCCTCAAATATTGACTGCAAACAAGTAGATAGGTTTGTGCTCCCCAGCTGGAGGAATATTAGTGACATCCAAGCCATCTATTTAAACTTGAGTATCTTGTGCAATGTCATGATGGTGTTCAAGCTATGAAGGAGATTAAATCTGGTTATACCAACAGCAGAAGTGGCATCCGTTGCCAGGGATATTCTCTTGATTTATTGACACGTGGTTTTGAAGTGTTTGAAAGGTTTAATCATTTCATGTGTTTCAAGTATTTGAGCTGTCCTATAAGCATCGAGATTCACTGTGAAACTTTTGTGTTAACATTCATTTCAATTTATCTTAAAACACAATCATAATGATCTTATTAATAATCGTTAATTTCATATTACACATAACATGCAATACATATTGCACAATTGGTTATCAATTATAATCATGCCAATACATAAGGACACACCTAATGCATACAATACGATGAGATAAATATTTCACTTTTCGATCCAAGTACAAAAACTGTAATCATTGCATCTGTTGGTGCAAATTCTGAGTTTACACACTTTTCCCCTAATTTTCTATATCCATTTTTGCTCAAAAATGTTTTAAAATCTCGAGTGGTCTACACAGTGAAACTCGTTTTTTACTAGTTGAATGTTCTCACGAAAGTACTCAAAATCTTGTCATTCTTCCCTAAATTGAAACAAATTTCCAAGTTCCCCCCCCTTCTTTGCCCTAATTTCCACTGCTCCCCATGGGCTACTGTCCTATTGTCCTTCAGTCAATATCATGCAAGAAACTCGGATTTGATTGAATCGTCATTTATGTGCAAGTCGAAATCCAGCAATAGATCTGGTCAGACAATTAATGTAAAATCATGCTTCACTTGATATTAAAACTGAGTAAATCTACATTTATTAGTGAAAGCATACACGTGTTATAGATTTATAGGGCAACCTATGGCTATTTTTTACGTTTTGACGGGCATTACGGGTGTCAGTTTGTCCCATCAAATTGTTCAGTCTCTTTAATGCATAGTATCACTGGTAAGTTTCATCATTGATCTATTGTATTAAAAAAAAGAAAAAAAGTAATCTTTAATTAATTTTTATATGTTATTGCACGGACGCATTCTTGGTAGGATCTGCACATCCAAATTGTCTTAACTTGTCACTTTTTGACTAAGTTGAGGCAAAAGGAAAAAATTTGTTCGCGGCCCCGCATTGCTACAATAACTTGGCCTATGTGGCACACTCAATTATTCCTGGAGGATTGGCGGGGGACGGGCTTGCCTTATGGTATTTTGCTTTCATTTTGTAAAATTTTCTAAGTTAAATTTTTTTTCCTAAAGGCTGACAAACGCAGATGGGAAGCAATACACGTGGCTCAGAGGGCATGTAGGTGGCGGAAGGCTACGAAAATTATCGGATTGGGTTTATCAGATGCTTATCTACATCATATAGATTTAAAAAAGTCCTCTCATATAATCTGGGTGACATGTGAACAAGTTGTTTGGGTCACAAATGGGAAGCGCAGCAATATCTTTAAAGCAAAGATTGTTCGGCCTCAAGATGGAAGAAGGTGAGAGCATGGTGGAGCACATCAGTAAGTTTTGGTCTATTTGTAATCAACTTGCTGGCATAAAAGTAGATGTACCTAATGATGATGCTAAAGCAGTATTACTTAATAGCATGCCTTCATGTTATTCTAATATGGTCTTTACATCAAGAAAAATAAATCCAAGTCTAGAAGAACTTATTTCTTCTTTGTTAGATGAAGAAAAAATAATTATGGTTGTTGAACCAGAGGAGACTGCAATGTTTGGTAGAAACAAGAAAGCATTTGGTAAGAAAATGCCCAAATACGGTTCAACCTCTAAAGGATTTTGAAGAAACAATTTACATGCTACTATTGTAAACAACCTAGTCATATATCTAACAATTGCAGAAAAAGAGCACAAGACTTACTTGATGGGAAACTACAAGATAATGCCAGGATTGTTGATGAAGAAGGAGAAAATGAAGAGGAAGAAAATACTGCACATCAAAGTGATGAAGATTTTCTCTTCTAGATGATTTTTGACTGGAGGATGGAGGCACAAAAGGCTGGAGGTCATTCAGCGACATCTCATCAGTCACCAACGACGGGGCCACATGAAGTTGTGGTGATAGTGTGTGGGTGAGTTTTCTTTCATTTCAGAATTATAGTTTGTTGTGTGTAGTATGATTTTAGAGTTCCTGTTTTGGATTGAATAAGTGAAATGTTCACATCCCCTTTGAGGGGGGGGAACATGGTCTCATTGTTCCATTTCCATTATGTTTTATTGTTTAGTTTTGAAAGCAATATTTCCTACATGATTCCCTTTTGTAGTGACATTGTATAATATTGATAAAAAAGTATTGTAGTAATCATGATGTAAAGGTTTTTGGTAAACCTGTAAAACCAATTGTGAAAGGTTTTTGGTAAACCTGTAAAAACCAATTGTGTAAGGTTTTTGGTAAACATGTAAAAACCAATTGTGTAAGGATTTTGGTGATCCTGCAAAACCAAGTGTGAAAGGTTATTGGTACACCTGCAAAACCAATTGGTAAGGTTGTTGGTAGAAGCCAGAGAAAACCATCAATGGAAGAAATGTGTGTTGGCACATGTTTGAGTTTTGTGCAAGCCCAATGTTGCACATTTGTGGAGTTGATCATGAGCACATATAGGTGGCAGGCTACAATTAGTGAACGAGATATGTTGTACCATGTAAAAATTAAGGGGGGGAATGTTAGGAAATTAAATATTAATGTTTACATTTTAGTTTGTTAGCTAATATTTAATATTGTTATATATTAAATATTAGGTTTGAAAGTATTTTGTTATAATATATTATTTCAACAATATATTATTCTTGGAGTTTGTTATACCCGTGAATAACTTTCTAGGTTATTTTTTGTGACTCCTTCCTATTTTATAGGAGGTTGATCTGCTATTATGATGGCTATATAATAGCCTTATGTATTGCACTAAAAAAGTGGGTGAATTAATAAATTATTCTGTGCAAATATGTAGTTGCTCGTTTAAGGTCATGATCAAATAATGATTACTAGATGCTTTGTTGGTATTTTGCTTCAAGCTTTTGTGGTAGGTTATCAAAGGTTGTGTGGAAGAGTGTAGATCTGGGCCTCCATTTGTGCACATATCCTGGTTGAAGGAGCATTTAAAACCTCTGGAAGTATTCTTGTTGTGTAGGTGTTACAAATTTCTTGCAAAGGTTCTCAAAGAAGTTGGTGATTCCTAGCTAGTCTTGTCTAAAAATCTCCCCACAAAATATCATTTAAAATAACTCATCCTACCTATACTAGCCCTACATTTGCATTGTGTGTCCACAAAAGAACTCAATCCTTTCACAAAAATGCAAAAAGCATATCAGGTTTTATCATGTCTTTAGCAGCCCTAGCTTTGTTTTGAGAACATTTCCATCATTTAGTAGTGACAACTCCTTTGAGTTTGGATAATGGATGCTTGATCATGTTTTCACAAGGCCTCTTCCATACCATATGCAAAACACAAGGATATCTCCATCTCCTTTACCATATAAGGGTTGCAATATAGGTTCTCTTGCCTTGGTTGATAGGCACAACCTAAAACAGTGAGGGTTAGATCAAAACCCTTTTGAAGGTGCTATCCACTCCCTCAAATATTGAATGCAAACAAGTAGATAGGTGTGCTCCCTGGCTACAAATGACATACAAACCATCTATTTATCCTTGAGTGTCTTGTGCAAGTTCATGATGTTGTTCAAGTTGTGAAGGAGATTAAATCTAGATACCAACACCCGAGTGGCACCGTTGCCAGGGAGTTCTTGAAATTTCTTGGTGGTTTTGAAGTGTTTGAACTGTGTGAGAATTTGTGTGATCAAGTATTTGAGCTGTTACATTCTTGGGATATCATTTTATACTTTAAGTCTGCATGTTTTGGGTAAAAGTTTCAAAGCTGAGCCTGCTCTTCTCATTTACCAGCAGTTTATATAATTTGGGTGCATTGTTTTTGGTTGAATTAAGAAGAAGAAGATCTGATTTGTATACCCTTGCAAATTTTCAGTCATAGCATACATTTGATAGAATATTTTAGTGCTTTCTTGCACAACTAAGGTGGAATTCCTTAGTGGTGACTCCATGCTGTTTGGATCTTGAAATACCAGTTGTCTTATACATCTCTATCATTTGTAACTTGTTGTTTAAATCTATCAAGCTAGAGGGAAGGAGATCCCTCTTCATTAAGGACTCTTCTAAGAAGTTGCTCACCAAATCAAGAAGCTCAGAACTAGAAGGAAGAAGAGTGTGGAAAGTGGTTGGTGATTTGGTTGCAAGAAAAGAGATCCCCATAGTTGAATTTGAAGGAGAGCAGCTTGTTATTGAAGATTATAATTCTTCTTCAAGTAGATCTGATTCAGACGATTTTATTGTCTGATTTGCATTCTCCATCAGGTGAGGGACCTTCTTGTGTATTTAAAAAACTTGCTCCTAAATCTTCTCCTGTGGTTTCTAAGTTTGCTAAATTTTATCAAGAGAAAGAGCCTTTGGGGGGTTGTCATTTTAAAGATCACTCATCTATTCCAATCAGACCCATTACTACTCCTCACCATCTTGTTTCACCTCCAAGATCACCCCCACCAAACAATATGGCTCAACCTAGACCTCCATTTGTTGTTAACACCTTTGGTCCTATAAATTTTGGAGGAATGGATGGTTATCCAAATGTTGTCCCACAAGATATGAGAAATAGGTTACCAAAATTCCAAGGTAACAATGCCATTACTGGTGATCAGCATCTCAAACTGTTTGATAATATGATGGAAGATTTTGAGATAGAATTTGAGGATGTGTATATCAAGTTGTTTATCCATACACTTGAAGAAGATGCTAGGGATTGGTACAAGGCTCTACCTGATAACTCTATTGATTCATGGACTGAGATGAAAAATGCATTTAGGTTGCAATATGGTGACTGGACTGATCCTAGATTTCTTTTGTCTGAATTTGAAAATATCAAGAAGAACCCAAATGAGACAGTCCATGACTTCAATACAAGATTTAATAAAACATTGAGAAGGATACCTATCTTTTTGAGGCCTTGTGATGAATCTTGCTTGATCAAATATGCAGATGCATTTGATAAAAAGCAGCCTATTACTTGAGAGACAACAATCCTACAAACTTGAAGCAAGTTTTCACCATGGTACTTCAAATTGAAAATAATATTAAAGCTATTGGTAAACCACTTAAGAGGGATGGTGTGAAGCTGATAAAACCTGAGAAGCCTCAAGCTAGCAAGGGTGCTGATTTAGAAGATGTTGTCAAGACTTTGGCAGGGGCTGTCAAAGAAATTTCTTACAAATTAGCCCGGGCTGAGAAAGGAATTGGGAAAAGTTCACAAGGACAGCAAAGAACTCAAAACCATGATAGATTTGGCAATCATCCTAGGGGTGATCAAAGACAAGATGATAGAGGTAAAGGGCCTATTGGATCTACAAATAGACAACCCCAAGCACGTGAAAATAGAGTGGTGCCTGACCCTCTAACTGCAAGGGTTGTTGTTATTCAAGAAATTGCTGATATGGATTGGTGTGATAGATGTTTTCTTCCTCATCCTCCATGTGAAATGGACCAGAAAGTTATTGAAGATGATAATGAGGATGAAATGGATGATGACATTTGTATGATGGGCAGCCCTTCAGGCTCACAACAAGCAGCAACATCAACAGATGTGATAAGTGCAAGAACTGCTGCAACCTTTTGGGATTGCATAGAGTGGGTACCAATTTCTTTCTCTTCTCTCAAACTCATGATGTAGATGTAGTTCAGGACTTTGAAATTCCTAATAATGAATTTGAATATCTAAGGGCTTTAATGATCAAGAAGTATGATGGTGGTATTCCTTCGGAGGAAGATAGACAATTGTTAATGAATGTTGTGGTTGGTCAAGAGAAAGAGTACAATACTAGAAGTAAAGTTGTTAGAGGAGCTGGTCCTCAAGCCAAACCAAAGACACCCTTGCTCACAAGCATTCCCAAAGACAATCCTAGAAAAGAAACAATTTCCAAGAACCCTACTGTCCCATGCAAAAATATCAGTCCTCTTCATGCCCAGGCTACCAAGAATACTTCTCCATCTGATGAACCTTCTTGTTTCCCTTCCAATGTTGTTTTACCAAAGAGTGTTCCATATGATATTGCCCAAGTATTGAGCCAAATTAAAGTGAGTGTTCCCATCATTGAGTTGCTTAGAATACCTGAGCATAAGAAGAGAGCATTTGAGTACTTGGGATTGAAAGAAGAAAAGATTACCCCAAGTAGAAATGTAAATGTTGTTGAGACTCCTCTTCAAAGCATTGCTGGCCTTAAAACACCACCACCAATGGAAGATCTTGGAGAGGCACCTAAAGTATATTTGGGGACATCCTTGGTTGATTCCCAATTGAATGTTGATCCATTTTTCACAACTTTTCTCATAAAAGATAGGTTGCTTCACAATTGCATGTTTGATTCCGGTGCATCATGTAATGTCATGCCTCTAGAAGTCATGAATGAGTTGGATATCAAAGTGACAGTAGCATATGGGAAATGTACAGCCATGGATTCAAGGGAAGTGTCGGTTGTTGGTTGTGTGAAGGGTTTAGTAGTGCAACTTGCATCATATCGGGTAAGAACTTAAAACTTGATGTTGTAATTGTTGATTGCCCTGCCAAATGGGGTATGATTTTGTCAAGAAAATGGGCTGCAAGTGTTGGTGGTAGTGTTCAAATGGACATGTCCTTTTCCACCATTCCCATTGAGGGCAGCCTTGTCAAACTCTATGGTGAAAAGAAGATGTTACACTTGATTGAAGATCCCAACAATGCTTCTTATGAAGTGTTGTTTGCTGATGTAGATGTTGACAACTTCATTGGTTTTGCTGATGGAAAAGAGAACAAGATGGATAAATCAGAATGCCTTGATATGATAGGTTCTCCTTGGACCTTGCTATTTGATGGAGCTTTCTCCAAAGTTGGAAATGGTGCTGGTGTAGTTTTTGCTTTCTCCTAGTTTGGAAGAATTTCCTTTTTCCTTCAAACTTAATTTTGAATGCACTAACAATATTGTTGAGTATGAGGCATTGTTGTTGGGATTAAGGATTGCATGGAAGTATGGAGTAAAGGATATTGTTTCCAAGGGGGATTCAAATCTGGTTGTCAAGCAAGTAAGAAAGTTGTATGCTACAAAAAATCAGCGTATGAAACAATATAAGCATGTTGTTTGGGACTTGATTGAAATGTTTGATTCCTTTAACATTGTTTACCATGATAGAAGTCTTAATGTTGCTACTGATAAGTTGGCTATACTTGGCTCTAGATTTGACAATTGCACCATTTCACCCTTTTGTGAATATAACATTGAAGTGCTAACAAGGCCAGCTGTCCCGGATAATGTGAAACATTGGCAGATTTTTGATGATGATGCCCAAGTGTTGAGATTCTTACAATGCCAAGGTGAGTTTTCTGGTCAGAACATTGATTGGGAGCCAATGGTATGCATGAATGAAGGGAGAGAAACTTTATTTGACAAGGATATTATCCAATTGAAAACAAATACCATTCCTAAAGGTCTTATTGCACTTGAGGCAAATTTTAACAATGTTGATTGCATCATAAATAGAAAGATGTCTGCTTCAAGGGATGTGGAAGAGCACAACTTGGGAACTAAGGGATAAAACCAAGGAAGATTTGGTTGGGCAAAAATCTCAGCAAAGAAGAAAAATAGTCCTATGCCCAACTTTTAAAGAAATATCAAGACTACCTTGCTTGGTCTTATTCAGAGCTGAAGGCATATAGGGAAGACTTGTTCCAACATGAGATCCCTCTAGAGGCCAAGACTAAGCCATTTATACAAAAACAAAGGCCTATTAACCCACTTCTTTCCATGAAAATGCAAGAAGAGTTGAAGAAATTGAGAGATGGTGGTATCATTCAGCCTACTAGATACTCATCTTGGGTGGCAAACCTTGTGCCAGTTAGAAAGAAGAATGGTGATATCAGACTTTGTGTGGATTTTAGGAATCTAAACAAAGCATCTATGAAGGACAACTACCCTTTGCCAAACATGGAGAATATGTTACATCTTGTAACAGGGTCAGAGATGCTTTCTACTTTGGATGGTTTCTCCGGATACAATCAAGTAGTTGTCAAAGAATTAGAAAGACTTAAGACAACCTTCACTACTCCTTGGGGGACTTATGTTTTTGTAAGGATGCCTTTTGGATTGATGAATGATGGTGCTACTTTTCAAAGGGAAATGGATGTTGCCTTTGCTAGTTATATCAATGACTTTATTGCAGTTTACCAAGATGATGTGACTATTTTTTCAAGGAAGCGAGGAGACCATTTGCAACACCTAGAGAAGATGCTGATCAGATGTAGAGAGTATGACATTTCCCTTAATCCAAAGAAGTGTCATTTTGGCATGTAAAAGGCCAAGTTGCTGGGACATATTGTGTCCAAAGAAGGTGTTATGATAGACCCTGAGAGAGTAGAAGCAATCAGCAAGGTGCCTATTCCAAGAACCAAGAAAGGTATCCAATCTTTCTTTGGCCAAATCAATTTCATTAGAAGGTTTGTTTCTAATTTTGCTGAGCTAACTCTTCCAATCACAAGCATGCTAAGAAAGGATCAAGTTATCAAGTGGGAGGAGGCTTCCATTCAAGCTTTTGAAGGAATAAAGGATGCACTTAAGCATGCACCTGTTTTAGCAGCCCCAAACTACAAGAGGCCTTTCCAAATCTTTTCTTTTTCCTCTGAATTTACTATTGCTTCAGTCTTGTTGCAAAAGGATGAGAATGGAGCTGAGAGGCCTATTGCTTTCTTTAGCAAGGCTTTACAAGCAGCTGAGTTGAAGTATACAATCATGGAGAAACAAGCATTTGCATTAGTGAAAGCAACAAAGATTTTTAGGCCTTACATTTTGAGTTCAAAGGTTGTTGCTTATGTTCCCCACACCATGGTTAAAGACATATTATCAGACATGGAGATATAAAGCAAGAGATGTAGATGGGTCAACAAATTACAAGAATATGATATGGATATCCAAACAACAAAGCTAGTAAGAGGTTTGGGTCTTGCCAAGCTCATGGTTGAGAGCAATTTGCAAAATGTAGAAGTGAATCAGCTAGAGGAAGAAAGGGCAGATCTTCTTGACAAGTTGGTAAATTTCTGAGTGGTACAAAGATGTGATTTTCTACCTCAGACACCTATGTTGTCCTAGTCACTTGAATAAAAATCAGAAAAGGGCCCTCAAGCTAGCTTCTCAAAAATATATCATAACAGACCTTGGGCTGGCTTGGAAGAACCCTGAAGGTGTCCTCTTGAAATGCATAACTGAAGATGAAGCTCCCAAGTTGATTGCTGATTTCCATGGGGGAGTTTGTGGAGGACATTTTTCTGGGAAAGTGACAGCACATAAGATTTTAAGAGCTAGTTATTGGTGGCCTACTCTTTTTAAAGATACAAACCAGCTGGTTAGAAAGAGTGATAGTTGCCAACGTTTCTCTGGAAGACTGAAAGCTTCAGGCTCCCTTCCTTTGCAGCCTGTATCAATTGAAGCTCCTTTCAAACAATGGGGAATGGATTTCATTGGTGAGATTTTAGATCCTTCCAGTGCCGGTCATAAATGGATCCTTGTAGCAACTGATTATTTTACAAAATGGGTTGAGGCAATTCCATCTAGAAAGGCAACACACCAAGTGGTAATGGATTTCTTATTGAATCATATCATATGCAGATTTGGAGTTCCAGTTAAGATTGTATCTGATAATGCCATGTGTTTTAGAGCCAAGCCTTTGATGGAAATGTGTAATGAATATGGAATCAATCTAACTTATTCTTCAAACTACAATCCACAAGGCAATGGACAAGTTGAATCTAGTAACAAGAACTTGCTCAAGAAATTAGAAGGACCTTGGAAATCAACAAGAAGAAGTGGGGAGAGCAATTGAAATTTTAGTTTGGGCTGATAAGAATAACTCCTAAAATAACAACTAGTAAGAGCCCATTTGAATTGGTGTATGGAACTCAGGATTTGCTGCCCTTACACCTGTAATTATCCACTTTTCAGTTTTCCCAACAGTTGGAAGATCAAGAACATGGCCCGTATGAATCAAGAATCAATCAGATCATTGAGTTGGATGAAGAGAGAAGAGCTTCTCATCAAAGGCATATCAGATTTAGAGAGAAATTGAAGAGGTTGTTTGATAAGAAGGTCACTCCTAGAGAACCTTCAGTGTTGGAGATCTGGTTTTGCTGTGGGATAGTAGGCATGAAGACAAGGGCAAGCATGGCAAGTTTGATGCTCTATGGATGGGCCCTTATGCCATTGATATCAGGATTGGAGAAAATACATTTTTTCTCAAGGATCTAGATGGGAATTTGTTGGTTGCTTCCTGTTAATGGTAGACATTTAAAACATTTCTTGGATTAAATCCCCATATGAGGTATGCAAAAATTGTAAATTTTGTATAGCCTCTTATTTTGCTATGTTTTTTCTGTTGTTGGCTTGTGGTTTGCCCTTTTGTCCTTGGCCACCATTTTTGGTCTGGTTTTCTCGGCCTGTTTTTGGTAAAAAATTCTGGTTTTTTGGGCTGCTCTGCATTTTTGAATCCTTACCCAATGGATTTTTGGCACTTGGTCTACATTGTAATCTTGTGGCACTCGATGGGAGTGCCCATCCCCAAGTAGGAGCCAATGTTGGTGCAAATTCTGAGTTTGCACACTTTGCCCTAATTTCCATGTTCAGTTTTTGCTTAAAAACATTTCATTTGCTCAGGTTGGTGACCTACAATTCATTTTATCCAGTTGAATGCCTTCAAGGTGCTCATGATGTGGTTATTTTTCCCTAATTTGAAACAATTTCCAAGTTCCTCCTCTTGTTGTGCCTTAATTTCTTCTTGTTTTCAGGGTTGTGTCATTTTTTCCTTGCCCAAGTCATGAAAAAACTTGAAATGGATCAAATCTGAGTTATTTGAGGTTAAAATCCTACTCCCAGGTTGAAAAAAATGTAAAATCATGTTTCACTTGATTTAAAAGCCAAGAAATCTACATTCCTTGTGAAAAAATTTGATTTCTAGGGCATCCTTTGTATTTTTACATTTTGACGGGCATACGGGTGTCATTTTCCCATCAAATTCATCTTTGCATGTTATTACTAATTGGCAAGTTCCACTGACCGAGGATGCAGGGAAATGTCTTAACTTGTCACTTTTTGACTTTTGGCAAAAGGAATTTTTTTTTCCATGGCCCCGCATTGCTACAATAATGTGCCTACGTGGCACAATTTAATTGGGAGGATCGGTGGGTGGTGGGTTACGCACTTAGGAATTTTTCTTTCGTTTCAGAAAAATTCTAAAAATTAATTTTTTTGCCTTGAAGGCCCGCAACGAATGGGAGGCAAACACGTGGCAGGAAAGGCATGTGAATGGTGGAAGGACTTGGAAAATTTTTTTTTTTTTTTTCCTCAGATGCTAAGGAAAAAAATTAACCCAAAATCCCTCACCCAATGGTAGGTGGACACGTGTCCAGGAGGCAAAAGATGGAAGAAGGGGCTGAAGGAAAATTTTATGAATTTTTACCTTTATGGTTGTAAGGTAAAAAATGAAAAATGGTCTCGTGACCAATGGGGAGCCAACATGTGTCCAAAAGAAAGATAGGGGGAAGCGGGTTGATCGAAATGTTTTGGATTTTTTTTCCTATGGAGGCAAAAAACTTAAGATCAAAAATGTGGTCCGCTTTACCACATATGAAGGAAAATTATATGAAGGGGTCAGGAGGTTCAGAGCTTGGGGAAAATATTGAAAATTTTACAAATTTTGGCAAAGACAAAAAGTTGTTCTGTGGCCCCGACAGGGAAAAATTGGACGTGTGCCCCCACAGCCAATCAGGGGGTGACACGTGGCATTTTTGAAGGGTCAAAAAGAGGAGCGCGAGCCCACAAAGGTTTTAGTGCTCGCGGAGGTTTGAAGCCAAAAAATTGGAGGTTAGGCTCCGCAGCGAATGGGAGATCGCCACTTGGCAATGGAGTGAGTGGGTGTTCGGGCCCACGGGGAATTTTGAGAAAATGTTCCTTTTCTACAAAAAGTAGCAAAATTCATCAAATTGGCCCATAGTTTTTGGTGGGGCCCACATGTGGACATGTGGCGGGTCTAGGGGGCAAGCGGGGAAAATTTTCAAAATTTTCCAAAGGCATAAAAAGGTTACAAATGCAAATTTTAAAGGGAAAGGGCCCACACCAATGGATTTTGGACACATTTCCACCTTATCCAAAGGAAAAAAGGGGATATTTAAAGATCTAATAAGCCATGTGGAGGGCAGAAATTTAAAGGTTGACTAAAATCAACGGTTACTGTGTAATTTCATTTTTGGGACGCCATGGGAGCTCCAAGGAGCTTGGAGATCACATTTCTTCATCAAATTGCATGAAATTTTATATGATTTCACATCCCGTCAACCTTCTAAGTACAATGGCATCATTTTTATGAGCTAATTTGATGGCCTATGGATTTTTTGATGAAATTTTTGCCCTAAGCCCGTGAAAGACATAAAAAAAGTCAAAAATCAAAGTTGCAGAGGTGAAAAATGATGAAGTAAAAGGTGGAAAATGATTGCAAATGCATGTTGGCATGTCTAAATGCCAAAAATGTGACCCTGGGATGGATAAGGATCTGAGTTCATGTAATATTTTAAAATATTTGTGCATCCCTGGAAATATGCAAGTTGTTTTACAGTTTGATGTCATTTTCATGAAATGGATAAGAGTTTTGTAACAAATTTGATCCCTTAAGCATATTATTTGCTTGGGATGCAAGGATCCAAGCTGGCATGAGGTATAAAATAATTTTTTAAGCATTTGTAAAGGTTTGAGAGAAAAAAGAGAGGAGAGACTTAGAATTTTCACAAGGAAAAATAGGAAGAAGTCCATTCTTTTTTGGAAAACCACCTGAGAGTCATGTTGAATTCTATATTGTATCAAATTTCATCATTTTGAGTTGGTTTCAGTTGTAAAGCCATCAACAAGCTCTGAGATTGTTCTAAATAACATTCCCCTGCTGATATATATTTGATCAATTTCTGGACTATCTGATTTCATCTCTTGGAAAAATTTGTACATGCTTATATTTCAAAATGATTTCAGTTTGTGTTTGTTGCTCATGTTGCAATATTGTGTGTGGAATCTTCATTGATCATACATGGTCTCATTTCTTATAGAGGGTTTAATGGCATCTGCAATATTTCATTCAGAAGAGCATTCATTTGAGTGAGGATAAATAGATTTAAATTCATTTTACCTTCCTTGAACATTGAGGGTGTTTGTAAACCTTTGGGTGTACCTTAGGTCATGATCAAATAAGGATTACTAGATGCTTTGTTGGTATTTTTCTTCAAGATTTTGTGGCAGGTTATCAAAGGTTGTGTGGAAGAGTGCATATCTGGGCCTCCATTTGTGCACATATCCTAGTTGAAGGAGCACTTAAAACCTCTGGAAGTATTCTTGTTGTGTAGGTGTTGCAAATTTCTTGCAAAGGTTCTCAAAGAAGTTGGTAATTCCCAGCTAGTCTTGTCTAAAACATCTCCCCACAAAATTCATTTAAACTAACTCATCCTACCTATACTACCCCTGCATTTGCATTGTGTGTCCACAAAATAACTCAATCCTTTCACAAAAATGCACAAAGCATATTAGGGTTTTATCATGTCTTTAGCAACCCTAGCTTTGTTTTGAGAACATTTCCATCATTTAGTAGTGACAAATCCTTTGATTTTGGATAATGGATGCTTGATCATGTTTTCACAAGGAATCTTCCATACCATATGCAAAACACAAGGATATCTCCATCTCCTTTACCATACAATGGCTGCAATATATGTTCTCTTGCCTTGGTTGATAGGCACAACCTAAAACAGTGAGGGTTAGATTAAAACCCTTTTTGAAGGTGCTATCCACTCCCTCAAATCTTGAATGCAAATAAGTAGATAGGTGTGCTCCCCAGAGAAAAATGACATACAAACCATCTATCTATCCTATAATGTCTTATGCAAGTTCATGATGCTATTCAAGTTGTGAAGGAGATTAAATCTTGATACCAACACATCTAAAACAAGCAAGAACTGTGTTTTAAAATAAAAGTTAAGTTAAGTGTCGCATGTGAATTTGACGCATGGAAGGTTCTGAAAAAAGCGTGTAAGACCTTCGCCATACCTGGGTGGCAGTTTCAGAACCACCACCCAGGCAAGGTGGCGGTCCTGGCACAAAAGGCCAAAACATGCACAAAATGAAGTGGGAAGCTGGAAAAAAGCGTGGAGAAGCTAAGTATGGATGTCTAGGCTATAAATATACACTAATAATGGGTTTAGGAACTCAAAATACTTTTGAAAATACATGAATCATCATTGCAGAATTTAGTAACCATTTTTCGACAATGTAGCACATGCAATTTTGGGAGCGTACAGGTGTATTCAAGACTGCGCATAGATCTAGGTCGTGAAGGAGTTCATATTGATCCTAATAGAATGGATGTCAAACAATGGATAAGGAATCAACAATGGGGAGGTTATTACCATCTATTACCATCTAAAATCACCATCTTGGATAGAATATTAGTAGACAACATAAAAAAACAAGAGATAACTTATGCAGATTAGGAAAATATGAAAAAAACAATATTACATAGGAATCACTAGTGATTAGGGAAGTCACTAGCGATCATTGTTAATTCCAATAGTTTATTAAAATAGGGATGAGAAAATATGATTTAAGATGAATTTGAAGCATTATATCACATGATAAACAAATAAGGTAGATATTACCTGCAAAACCATTATTAAAAACCAACAAGAAAGGGTTGATGACTTTGAATAACAAAACAATTTGATTGACAGATAAAGGATGATTTCCTAACGATGAGAATGAGTGGGGTGGCAATCAATATGAAAAGTCTGAAGCAGTGTGACGTTGGTGATAACTAATGGAGGATGGCTTGATCTATGATACATTTGAAATGAGATAAAATGTACCTACAAAAATGTGAGAATGCCTCCTATATAAAGGAGGTCCTAATTCACATATTTATAGATTGCCGGAGATTGCAGAAAATATTAACTAAGTTTGTTAGACAGGTGATTTTACCACTTTTTACACTACATATGATGTATTTTGAAGTAGTTAGAATGATGATCGGGTAAAACATCATTAAAAAATTTGGTTTAGATTTAGGGGGTTAGATTTTTTAGAAGATTTAGTTAGTGATTTTTGGAAGGTTAGTTTGTTAGTGATATTTGGAAGGTAGTTAGCAAGGTGTCATACGGGGTCACCCCTGTATCATCAATAAGAACCATTTTCCCATCCTCATTTGGACCCATGGCACCTGGCTACTCATCAATGATTGCATACCTCACTACAACAGCCTATGGGGTCTCAGTGTGCCCATCCTCCCATCTGTTTTGAACTAGATACTTGGGTATACTTTGAATGAGGCCAAACTACTTCCTAACCTGAGTAAAATGTAACAACTCATCCTCCCTGGCCTTGCAACCCTAAATCCAAATGTATTGTTGTAAACATAATAAGTCTTGAGGGAACTTAGGAAAATCATTAAATCCACATATCGTCTCCAAATCACATCACCCATTTGTAGCTCTGATATCAAGTCTCTGTAATAAATAGGCCCCTTGGCCTTCTTGGCCCGACTAAGACTCTCACTCCATCACATAAAAATAGGATGCCTCACATTAATAACACTAGGAAACCTTAATGGATGAGAAATAGAAATGTTCTCATGCGCCTAATACTATAATAAAAACCTAACATCGATCCCATAATGCTTGTGGGCGTTCCAAGCCTACAACTCTCTGAAAGTATGAGCTAATAAAGTAGGAGCCCACTCAAAAACTGTGCAATGCTCCATCATCTCTGTAACCACACCCGTCATCATCCAAGGGAACCTTCCACCTCCTGAATCTAGAAATACAAAACATGAAAAGCCCAAAATCATCATGGTCATCCGCAAATAACCATCTCTCCCAACATCATATAATTCCTGATAATCAAAATCTCTTGATGAGTATCTAACATCCTGAGCATCCCCTCTATATAACCTCTGCATTGTATCTTCCCTCTCCTCCTCTGTGATAAAATAAATAGCTTGACCCCTAACTGGAATTGTGGTAATCTGATGAACATCCTCCAGGGTGATGGTGATCTCCCCTGTAGGAATCCAAAAAGTGTTGGTGGAAGGATTCCACCACTCTAACAATGCCAATATAAAACTATGACAGCTATGAATCCCCCTGTAAAACCTCATGCCACCAAAACCCACTTCCTCTAAGTGTTCCCAGTCATCATCATATATATCCTCCTTGACCTCATCTAACATCAGAGGTATATGATCTCGGATCATCAAATTATCATCCACCTGCAAACTACAAACACACAAAAAAAACATCAAAACCTTCACAAGAAAGTTAACAAATAAGAGGTCAAAACCAAAAAATCATATTATAAATGTCAACATTAACATGTAAACATACATCATGCTTAAAAAATTAATCTTGAATAAAAAAATTTCACCAAAAATTTAAACCTTCCCTACAAAATACAAATTCCTTTTATAACTGGTGAATGGTCGGTGATTCACCTCAATCGCTAGTGATCTAATGAATTGCTGACTATCCTTGCTAAAACAAACATAGGGATTCCACATGCCCTAATATGGCATCAAGCTACCAAAATCACAAAAATGAAAACAAAAATGGTTAAAACTCACCTTAGCTAATACGGGCTACTGCCTTCAACTCGATGATGCCATTTACACACTCCTTTTGCCTCAAAAATATGTTTTCTCACACTCTGACAATTCGTTGTCAAGATACAGTCAAAATTCAATATGGTAAAAACAAAAGGACTTTGGGTTATTTAACCCCTTTTTTACATGATGCAATCACTGAATATTTCCCTAATAGCCGACAATTTTCTACAATCACCCACGATTGGTCTGTTTTGGGCCTTTCCATCTACATTTCCTAAAAAATAATTATTTTCACTCTTCACACAAGTGTGCCATGATTTCAAATGGTCTTATCCTTCAAAAATTTTGACCAAACCAACATAGTATAAGTTTGGGATTTACCATTCATCTATGGGAGACAAGCCCTTTAGCCCCCATCACTTAGTTTTCCTATTTGTCAACTTTACCTAGTAGGAGTCATACGTCTATGGGAATTGATCCCTTTGGTCACCCTTTTAATTTATTCTCCACTACCTTGCTTTGTACCCCCTTCGATTGGGGTAATCATTTTGAGACGAAAAACAAACCGGTGTTCACTATATTGCACTACAATAGAATCACCCATACAGATGCAACCCTTTTCCATCATTTTTGTTCAGCAATTTGCCAAAAATTACCAAAATAAAAGGGGAAAATCTAGAAACCAAAAATATACACCCCCTGCCTCAAGCTCATTATGAAACTTTGCAACTTTAAACCACCATTGACCCCCTTTAATTAATTTAATACACACACCCCTCACATCCTTAAAGTCTATTTAATTAAATAATTAAATTAAATAAATAAAAAAACATCACACCTCACCCTCACACCTCGCCATGATAACTCAAACACCTCCATGAGTTAGAACAAACTAACCAACTAAATAACTTACTAACCTTCCAAAAATATAACTGGACCACCCCTAACTTATCCCTAACCCCCTCTCCCCACTTAACTAATCATAACTAAAAAAAAATTCTAAAAAAATCCCTCACCCTCATCCTAACTAATTTAGTTTAGCTCGAAGTCTCTCCCACCTCTTATCCTAACCACTTTGCAATCCTTCAAAATCTAATTTACAATAGAAAGAAAATCACTCATTTTGGAAAACTAACTAAGTTTTCCCACTATCGCCAGTGATCTATATAATTTTATTTCCTGTCTTCCTTTGGGGGGAATTTTCATGTTTTTCAGGTAAAATTTGATCTTTCTCAGATATTCCAAAGTCCAATTTTCTTCAACCAAGCTCCTTCACCATTACGATGCTCTAGAATTATCAAATTGATCATCGTATAATCTATTTTCATCTTCAAATAATCCTCTCTCACCTGACAACCAAATCAACTAGTTATGCAAGGTGATCATTTGATTTTTCCTGTTTTAGTTACTAATAATAGGTAACATTGTTCCTATGTTGTTTATCATGTCATATATGCTCTGAAATTGATTTTAAATCATAAATCAATTAAGTTTTTATCTCTATTTTTTAGACTGTTAAAATATATAGCAATCGCCAACGATTGACCCAATCACCAACGATTCTTGTGTAATATTTTTTGTTTACATATTTCTCATAATCTATCTAACCTATCTTGTTAGTGTTTTTCATTTTATAACTTTTTTCCTAACATGGTGATTTAAGATGGATTTAGGAGGTAATAATTACCATGTTTCTGGTTCTTTTCCTGCCATCTGTAATCCTCTTTACTGGGAGCAGTACAAGTTGATTCATGATTTAGAACTTTGTGTAATTCAGTTTGCACCATTTGATCATCAAGAATTTTTTTTTGCATCAAATTAGAATATTTGTGAGGCAACTGAAGCATTTTGGGACGCATACTATGGGGTTCAAAGACTGTAAGAAGACCTTTCACAATACAAGTACAATTATGAGGTTAGTTTAGACCTATCAGAAGACTACCATACTACATCTGAATTTTATATTGATAGTCACATTAACATCCCTGATACTGAAACCAAACTTTCCTATCCCTATGACACTCAGGAGGAAGTGTCTGATTTCTTTGCCGAAGATTTAATTTTTGTACCCAAATCTGATTCTACTGAGGAGGAAGGTCTAGTTGACTTTGTAGGGTCCAAATTCTATGAGAATTTGCATATGGATCAAGAATATGATATGTGGTTTTAATATTGTCCTTAACCTCTTATGTATATGATCACCTAAATAAGTGACATCAGATAGTCATACTTTTAATTTATCATATTGTATTGAACCATTATTATCATAAAAAACTTAATTGTTTCTTAAGCAAGTTGATATCCTTTAAAGGAATTCAGTGGGATTCTGGGTATTGGATCTTGCCAGAAAATCTATCCTTTTATCTTATTAACATTATCTTGTTTAAATTATTTGATTTGAAGGCTTGATTGAAAGGAAGGAAGCCTTGATGCAATTTCTTTCACATTGAAAATATCACACAATCCACATCACGAGTATCCCAGAAACCCCACCATATTGAGGTTAAGTTAGGTAGTTACCCCTTGAGACATCAAGTAAACCCAAGGTAAAAATTGTGCTTGACAGTGTAAGATTGTATTTCATCACTTTTCTTTCTTTTTCACACTTTTCCATCACAATCAGTTAATTTTGGATCTTTGAATGTGTTAGATTAGAATTTATATACACAGCCCAGCTCTGAGCTTCTTTTGACAAAAATATTGCTTAGAAATTTCAAATTTCTTAATTTTAGATGTAATATTCCTTATCGGTGTCATTTCAACAAATGACATTGATTATTCTACCTATCATCATTGGTTTAGCAATCGACATCAGTTATTCTACCTACCACCATCAGTTCAACAACTAGTATCAATTTATGTGTTTTTAATTTTTCATCAAAAACAACAAGTTAATTTCACCTTCCATATATTTTCCACAAGTCTATTTCTGAGTTTCTGTCATTTTAATAGAGCCCAAAGTACCTTTTTTTCATCCTTTCATATGCTTTGGACTCACCAACAAGTGTGAGATATTTCTTTCCACGTAATTTATATACCTTTAGCTTCTATTTCATCTCCAATCGATCCCAATTATCCTATGAATGTACCTATAGGTGATGAGGAGTTCACTAGATTCCTTGATCATAACACCAAGGCCTTGCAACATTACCTTGCTACTTCTTCCACCCGTGACTTATTAGGACATAACCTTTATGGAATGCCCACTTCCATGCTCTCCATTTCTACTGTCTTCCATATCAAGGAAGGCTAATGTGACCACCCAAAATAATCTAGCGTTGCCTACTCCTATTTTGCAACAACCTACTACTCACGTAATAGCTACATCCTTGACATATTCTCTCCCACCGACATCTGCAGTACCCATATCCACTACCCCTATTATATCATCACAAGTATCTCATATACCTATCCCTACATAACCGTCGGTTGCATCAACCTCTTCCACTCCATTTCAAAATTTGGTGGTCTTTATTCCCTAAACTCTTCCACCCATCACCATGAGGATCTTTCCATAAGACCCTCCTACTTATACCTTACCTCAAATGAAACCCATCACATCACTTGCATATTCAGGGTATATTCCCTCCTCATTAACTACTTCCTACATACCTACATCTCAATTCACATACTCAGCACCACCACATACTAGTCTACCTTTTACACCCCATTCATCTTATGAATCCCCTTATACCTTATGGGGAATCCCTTAATCAAACCCCACAACATATCTCATTAAAATGATGATGGATAAAATACTGATTCTTGATTCCTTAGTTTCTCGGTCTTGTAATGTCTTAACATACAATGATATTTGTAATGAATCTATCTATCCCTCTATACCTATTCATCCATATCCAGTGTAATGGGAGCTACCAAAATTCAACAGATTCAATAGTAAGGAGGACCCACAATAGCACTTGCATTCATTTAGATACACTTGTTACCTAATAGGCCATGATTATGCCTTGCTCCTCCATACTTTCCCCATGTTCATGTTGGGACCGGCCTTAGACTGGTACAATACTTTGCCAAAGCACTCAATATATTCCTTTAATCAATTGGTGCAAATATTTCTCCATCACTTTTTGACAAACATTTCTAAAAGGGTCTTTATCACATATTTATATTCTATTCATCAATATGATGATGATTCTATCACTGATTTCTTCACAGGACGATGAAGCCTAATCAATCATATTTCCTTCTCTCTCCCATATGTTGAACTCATAGATTTGTTTACGAGGATGTGTACCTAAGTAATTTACTCAACTCTACAGGTTTAAATGTTTCATACATTTTATGAGGCTTTTACCATGGCTAGGAAGCTTGAGATCCGTGCCCTTGAAGAAGATAAACTAAAACTATGTAACAAAAATTCCACCTTCAAATAAAATGAGTCTTCTTCCAAACCACCAAACAACCATCACAAGACAAAAGGATCCACTAACATAGTACTTATAAAATCTGGCCTTTCTCATCCAACCAATCAACCTAAACCTCCTTCCAATCTCTCACAAGTGTAAAATTTTCAATATCAGTATGAACAAAAGAGTTACATTCTTATTGGGAAGCCTTATTATTTTGTATTAGAAAAATTATTTAAGGATGGATCCATCACTCTTCCTCCCATCAATCCACATACTGGTTTTGACCCATCTCACCCCACAACATCTTGGTATAAAGAAAATGGATTCCGTAATTACCACTACATAAAAGGACATAGTGATGCAAATTGCAAAACCTTTAAAAAAATTATGTAAGGAATGTTAGACAGTGCTAAGATTTTCCTTGACAATCTAACCCACCTGTAAACACCTAAATTTGGTCACATTCCCCTTAGCCCCTACTTTAATAACTAACTAAAACTTGGGCACCTAACCATGGCCCCCTTTCACCCCAAATTAATAATTAATTTAATTAAATTAAATACCCATCCTCATAATATCGATTATTTTATTACTTGAATTGACCTAATTTCCACCTCACCCTAGAGCTATTCTTGGCATGTTTCCATAACTAACAATAACTAAGTCTTACTTTCCTTAATGAGCTAATATTTGGTCTAACCCTACAATCAATGCCTAAGATTTATATAACCACATTCCTGCTCATTACAAGGGAAGCTTCTGTTTTGATCTATGACAACAAGCCAACTTGGCCAAAGAAATTAGAAAGATCTAACCATTTTAGTAAACCTAGGGAATCTTGCCTTAACCGATGCTGGTCAAGACAGAGCCATCATCGGTTACCATTTATTCACCTTAGCAACTTGGTTTAGGGGTTTGGCACTTTTTAAGAGAGGTTGACACATTCTGAGATCAAGGAAGAGAAAGAAGAGCTGCATGTAAGTAGAACCAAGGTCTTATCGTGCATCCAGGCATCCAAAACCATCATCCAGATAGATCTAGAAGCATTGCACCCATGGTAGCATTTTCGGGAATAAATTCCATGACACCAAACACCATTTCTCTGATCAACCGTCACCTCCATCCAGCCATAAAACCTGCATCAAAGTAAGTATCTTGTTAACCAACATTCTTCTATTTTTGTTCTAGTAGGATTTGTTACCTCTGTTATTAGTTTCTACTTGAAATCTCACTTCCCAACCATTTATCTCCATATAAGTTTGATCATTCCTTCACCCACACCATCAAATCACCCATACCTGACTGTTAGACATCTCTGAGTATTTCCAACACCTCTCCATACCTACACCCACTCCTCACCATCTTCAGGTCAGTCTCAGACAAATCCATATATCATGAACTATTGAGTTATTGAAAACTTGCAGTAACCATCGTCGGTTATCACTAAACCATTGTTGGTCATACAGGACCGACTCCGGTCTCTGTGTTTCATACCCCGCCTAAAAACATAACATAATAGCCTCCTACCAATCGATGTAAAACAACCCAAAATATGACCCTGACCAGTCCTAGTATCTTGATAGTCACTTTATCCTTTATATCCAACTATAGCCTAGCCTGTTGTGATTGGATTTGCTTATTGTACTTGAATAAGATACCTAAATCATATCAAATACAATAGGAATTTACTTATTTCCCACATTAATTTATTTTAAATAGTGGATTGACAACCATCTAGGAAGTATCACACTTCTTGGAACTAGTATACACTAGGAAGTCCACTGTCATATATCATTTAACTTCTCTTTTTGGGTCTTATTTTCTATTACAGGTAGTTCCTCCTAGCCAAAAGGAAGCTCTCACAATCGGCACTAGATCAAGAATTCAGAACACATGCATCAACCTTCAACTAACCCATTTAACAAGTATTCCTCCCAGCCCATAACCCTATCTATTTCGTCATTCAAAAACGTAAAGAAAATGTTGAAACATTTTGGCACGCCCGGTGGGACCCATCAAGGGTTCTATTGCATTTTATTCATTTCTAGGCAAAATTTGTATGTTTGTTTCCCTTTAAAGGGCTTACATAGTAATTTTCTTCCCTAGTAATCCTCTCTTATTTCTAATTTCTCTAAAAGAAACATTTCTCTTGGTGCAATTAAAAAGAATCATTCTTCTTTCTTGCTTTTTGCATTTAGTGAAAGATCACACCCTTTCCTATTCATCATTTTCTTCATCGAATGTAATCTTTTTGATTTGGGCTTAAAATTGGTTACATTACATTCTAATTTGCTACATTTATCTCACATTAAAATGAGGGCAACCTATATGATGTAAGTCATGCCCAGCTAATGGTTGACACAAAGAATCATAGAAAGCACATTCTCTCTCTCTCTCTCTCTCTCTCTCTCTCTCTCTCTCTTTGTCTTACCAAATTGCACAAAATTGAAATACACGAATATTTCTTAAACAAAATCTTACCTAGGAGAACCTGTCCATGATCACACAATTAGATTGGTAGGTAATCCCCAAATCATTACCTCTGTTGAGTCATTATCTCAAAGGACGGCCCACCCCCACCATAACATACCTAAAACCTCTCCTTTTAGATATCCTTCTTCATAGGAATCCTTCCTCATGAAAAAATCTATTCAAAATTCATGAGTTAGTCTTCTGAATATCATAAGCTCAACACAATAAAAATCACTTGTTAGGTGCGTGCTTTTAGTGTTTAATTGACATGTGTTTTAAGGTGTGAGGATACGCTTCTCCATTTTTCCATTATGTTTCCTTACACACTCCACAATCACAATTGGTGTCTTTTGACTTCCTCTGAGTGTATCAGGACTTCACTGCAGCATCTCCAAACTTCTGGGTTGATTATTTATCTCACCAAAATTCATAATAATCCATTTTTCTACATCTTTCCAATTTTCACAATAACTGGCATCAGTTACCCTTGACCGGCATCGGTTTTTTGTTCTTTTGGGTTAAATTGCCTAAAGAACCCTTATTTCACTTTCTTTTCTATCAGAGTTCCTATGAGTCTCTGTACTCTCTCTACTTTGATAAACAAATCATACAACTTGTTCATATGACCATCATTAGTATTTTCCTCATTTGATAAATTTGTTCTCATCTCACAGTAACTGACCTCGGCTACCCCTGAACCAACATTGGTCATCCTTAATCGGTGTCGGTTACCCTGTATTGAACAAAAACTGATATATTACCCAAATCTACCTATGGAAACCTATTTTCTTCATTCTCACTGCTCCTTGTGTCATCTACAGGATATAACATCACTTGCTATACATTCATTCACATGGTGTTGACTCATAATCAAGCTAAATCTCTTACATTTCATGCAAATTGTCAACCACTCCCTCTTATTCCTTCACCAACCTCAATCCTTTCACCCACGGATCCAACCCTACCTACCACCATTGCCACAGGAGACAAGGAATTTTCATGACTCCTTGATCAGAATCCCACAGCCTTACAATTCTACCTTTCCCACTCTTCCACCCACAAATCCTCAGGGAAATTGATATATGACATGCTTGTATCCATCTCTCATGCCCTTATTCCCACTTTTGCATCAATCCCTAATAATTTAGAGTTACCCTCACCTGCTTCACCCCCAGTGGTTTCACAGCTAGGACCCACACCCATTGTGACTGCTACATCTGTAGTATCAATCGCACCTATAGTGTCTGTTGTCCCCTCATCAACCACTGAAACAATCACCTCATCCATGCCCATTATCTCACAAATACCCATTACAACACAACTACCCATAGTGTTGGTGACCCCTACTCCATTCTATAATCTTGTACTCTCCATCCCACAAACCCTACCCCTAATTACTATTAGAGTAACTACGACCATCCCACCTACATACACATACTATCAATGACCCCCTATCTCATCCATCACCCATTTTGGATACATACCCTCTATGTTGGTCCCCTATTCTCAACCTCCCTATTTGGCATCACCATATAATGGAATGTTGCCCACATCACAGGTTTAATACTAGCCCCCTTATGCCACAGGAGGAGCCCTTTCACCATAACCTACTAATGAAATCATCAAATCAATGATGGAAAGGATGCAGAAAATGGAAACATTAGTTTCAGGCTCACATAATCCTCTCACCTATGATGAAATCCATAATGATCCCATTCATATATCTATCCCTATTCTTCCATACCCTGTACATTGGGAAATGCCAAAATTCAATGGTTTCAATAGTAAAGAAGACCCTTAACAAAATTTACAGTCTTTTAAACATGGGTGTTACCTAATTGCCCATGATGATGTTTTACTCCTATGGACCTTCCTTGGACTGGTACAGTGGGCTACCAAGACACTCCATCTACTTGTTCAATCAAGTAGCCTAAGCCTTTTTAGATCACTTCTCCATCAACATTATTAAGAAGGTTACCATGACTGATCTTTATTCCACACGACAGTACGACGATGAGTCTATCACTGACTTTTTCATTCGCTTGAACAACCTAGTTAACCAACTCATATTTCAACTACCTCAAACTAAACTCATAGAGTTGTTTACTTGGGATTTTGCAAGACACATCTCACTAACCCTGCAGGTTCAGACCTTTCACATTATTGACGAGACATGGCATAGAAATTAGAAATTCATGCAATCAAAGAGAAGAACATTCAACTTTGTAATAAGAACATCACGTTTAAATCAAATTATGCTTCTTTGTCTTCAAAACCCCAAAATAACTATGAAAAACCTAAAGGATCTACCAACACCATAGTTCTCAAAGTTAGCTCCCCTCATCAATAAAACCCATCCGAACCTCCTTCTAATCTCTCTCCTATCCAAGTTTTCTTGTTCATAAGAGAATAACGAAAGTACACTTCCATAGGAGAATCATATTCTTCTATTTTGGAAAAGCTTGTTAAGGTTATTGCCATTACCCTTCCACCTATAAAATCACATATTGGTTTTGACCCTGAGAACCCCATGCCCGCGTGGTATAAGGAACATGAATTTTGCAACTATCATTGTGCAAAGGTCATAGCGAAAATAATTACATCACCTTAAAGAATATCATCCAAGAAATGTTAGACAATGGAGATCTAGTCATGAATAGCTCGAATGCACCCGCTAACCAAAACCTACATATCTTCAAGAAGTCATTCCCTAACCATGCCCCATCTTCTAACTAAGTTGGTGACAATTCAAAAAATGATAACAATGTCCGCGAAGTCCACGCTATTTTTGATGACATACCAGTTGCTTCCCAATTGCCTCATGTTCCTTCCATAGATGAAATATTGGCCTGAGATCCCCTACCTACACCAGAACCTATTTCATGTACTCCTCCACCAATAGAGGAACCCACTTCATTTTCTCCTTTTCCCGTGGAAGATCTTATAATCAACATGCTGCCTTTGACCCCTCAAATTTCTGATCAGTTGTTAGTGGTACCTCTCCTACTCATAAGAGATACATGTCCACCATCTAGACCATCACAAGAAGATTCCACCTCGTTTGGTCTATCCTCTCCTCTACCCATAGAGGATCCTATAAGAATATAATTTCCTTTAGATGACCTCTCACCATTAGACCTTCAAGATCCCATTGACTTGCTTTTGTCTCTCTTACCCATAGAGTCTAAGGCTATCCATTTCCATGTTTCTCAAACACATATTACGGGAATTGCAACTCGATCCACATCGGCCTCTATTGCAACAACACCATTTTCACTCTTGGCCGATTTCTTGACTATGTCAATAAAGAATTACTTTGGGGATGCCTTCTACTTCCTGTTTCTACTCAAATGCAACTATCACTCGCTGATACCTCCACTATCTATCCAAAATTATTTCGAGGGACCAAACCAAACACAACCATGACTATTGCAACACCTTCCATGTCACCACCCATGGCCCAATTCAAACCTCTTACCATAACCCAACATACATCTACACCCAGACACCTACCCATGCCTATATCATCTCCCTTACCTAAACCTATCACTACCTTAGGGGTCATACCGACAGCTAGCCTTACTCACCCACCCATCAAATTAGATTGAGCCACATCTTCCAAAACTAACACTAAACTTACCACGGCCCCTAAAAATAAGATCCAACCTCCTAGGCCTCATACACCAACCTCTCCTACCACGCCATTATCACCTTCACCAATTCTTTCCATCCTAGGAGCTCAACCCTTGACCCTAGCAAAACAACCCCTATCTATTGGTAAACCAAGAATGCAGCAACCCATTTCCTCATCAAAAACCTCTAATAGACCTAAGCGACCCACACAACTTCCACCCTCACCCGTAACCTTCTTACTACCGATACCTCCACTACCGTCTATAACTTTGTCACTACCCATGAAACTTTCTTCTCTTTCACTCATGCATTCTACCCAACCTACACCAGTCACCTCCACAACCCCTCAGTTACCACCATGGGTAACCTGTCGTCTTCCACCATCTAGTTTTCCTTCCACATCTAATACACCTGTTTCATCGTTGTCTAAAAAGGTGTAACCTAAAGCTAAAAATATGCTACACTCCAATGAGGTGGTTAAACCAGCCAAATCTTCCTCTGCTAGCTCTTCTACCATGCCCGTACCCAAGAAGATGCAACCAAGACCTAAGACCACTCCACACACTAAAATAGTAAACCAAATCATCCCCCCCTCTATAAAGCCTCTTCCTCCATAATTATCCACACTTGTACCCAAGCCCACATTCACCTACCATTGTGATCCACTAGCAGGATCCTATGCCAAAATCTAAAAAAATATCCTTGAAACTTCTATCATCACATTACCACCTCTTAGACCTTACACCCCACTCAAACCCAAACCAAAAGGGTTTGAAAAAACCAAAATTTGTGCCTACCATCATGTGCCAGGACATGATGTAGAGAACTGTAAGGCTTTAAAATCCACTCTTGTCCAATTCTATCCTCCCAAAGAAAATTTTTATGACGACAATCTTCTTGATGAGGACCCCATTTCTCCTTCACCAATTTCCATAGATCTTCTCCCATTACCTACTTAGTGACCAAAATCTCCACCCCCATAACTCTTTGATCCATCCTTGAGATTCGAGATTAACATGGTCCATATAAGAGAGTTGGCCAAACCACCACCCAAATGCCAATACACCCTACTCATTTCACAAGGATCATATCCCCCACTAGATTTTTGTCCCTCTTGCCACTATACCTGCCATGACACACCCTCTTCATCTACCTCCCATAAGATGAACATGATCAACATTGCCACTCGTGCTTAGAAAGAAAAGGGCAAGGAAAAGGAAACTAGCCCATCAACTAACTCTGTACCCAACATACCATCTGCACCTATATGCAAAGTCACCATTTGAGGTCCTGCATATCCTATTTCTGATGGGGCCACGCATCGCACAATGCTAAAACAACTACACCAATCCCCCCTCAAAATGTCTTTATATGAACCCGTCTAAACCTCGGAGTCACATCGTCAAGACCTCATGGACATTCTTCAATCTATTGAATTCCTACCAAATGACCCCACACCCATAGCCTCCATAATTACCCCTCACCACATAGCCCCTCTCATTAGATCATCACCTTCCTCTACACCTCCACCTACTCGCTAAGTGGCCACCCTCAAATTTTCAAAGGAAGAGATCACTCCCTTCAAGTCTGACAACCTTGACACTGGTCTTTCCATCTCCATCTTTATCAATAATATATGCATAAGATGCATTATGTTAAATGGTGGTGCTAGCATTAACATCATCTTCTCCCATGCATATGACCAAATGTAAATACCTACCAATTTCATGCATGGTAATCTAGTCATGTTTCGGTCCTTTAATGACATCGTGACCTCTACCCTGGGCACCATCATTCTCCACGTCTACGTAGGTCCTCGCGTTGTCCTAGAAATATTCTACATCCTAGAAGGAGAGTTCTAGCTTAACTTGTTTCTCGGCTAACCTTGGATCCATGCCATGGGTTGTGTCCCTTCAACTTTACACCACTGCCTCAAATTTGAACACAAGGGACATAATTACACCATACCTATCAACCCATCACCTTTAAAGACCTATAACATGCTATATTGGCCCAATGATGTGCTTGTACTAGTCAAGGCATCTGCCACTATCACTACTTCACCTTCACCTACAAGCCCATCCACCAACACTGCCACTACCTTTGCTGCATCTAACCTTGCTATCCCCACTGCAGCTGTAGCCTCTACCATTGACGCACCTGTTTCCCCATCATCTAGCGAGCCATCTATCCTTGCTACCAACATAATGACTACTAATCCCTTAGAAGGTGTTTTTCAACACCTCACTCTCGGGGAAACCCACTTGTATAATATCGACACCTTCCTCACCCTACAAGAGTATGGGAATCTGCATCAACAATCTAGCTACGACATCTGCATTGGTGATGTTTTTTCTTATGGCCCTCCCCATCTTAACACAAATCTAACATATAGGGGACTTTATATTGCCACTTATAAACCTGAACCTCCATCCCAAGCCCAACAATTTTTGTCTAACCTACACTCCCTCAATAACTACTGCTTCACTGACACTTTCCTCCACCGATGCACGTGGAAAGGATTTGGCTTCGGATTTTATGAACATGGCCATCATACTATCATTTCCTGTACCTTTTGTAAACATAATGACCGTAGTGGCATTGGTTTTTACACTCCACCCTCCAAGAAGGTTCATGTTGACCTCATCTAGGAAGGGAAATCTTCCCCATCTCATTCACTCACATTACCATCTTCACCCACGAAGTCCATAGATCCTGAATCTATTCCTTCTAAATTTTTTTTTTGGAAACACCGTTTCCTTGGGACTACTAACCTATCAATGTGATGGAAAAGCTCCCACTTCTCTCCCATTCTTTTATCCTGACATGATCAATGACGATATGTATTCTATTAATGTTGTTCAATGTTAGGATAACAAGTCCATCCTCACCTACCTTGGTGTGGAAGAATCTTATATTCATCAGTCATTACCCTCTGAGACACAAACCATATTTAATGAATCAATGATCTAAATAAACAGTAACGCTCAAGATGACTTACACATTCTAAATATTAGCTAATCCTTAGATGCTACTAAACAAGAAGCCTTCACCTCTTTCCTTCAGAGCCATAACAACACGTTTTCCTGGTCCCATACTGATATGCCTGATATTGACCCAAACATTGTGGTCCACAAAATCGTAACCATCCCTGATGCCAAACCCATAAAAAAGAAAGCTATAGAAAATGCATCCTCAAATTGCTCTTATGGTCAAAGAAGAGCTTAAATACCTTCTATAAATTTCCTTTATCTTAACCATTGACTATCCCCAATGGATTTCTAACATCGTTCCTATTACAAAGGTGATAGGGGGACTCCACATTTTCATAGACTTCCATCACCTCAACCTCGATTGTCCCAAAGACAATTTCCTCTACCAGGCATTGACCAACTGGTTGATCTCACCACTGGCCATTAAATTTTATCACTCATAGATGGTTTCTCGAGCTATAATCAAATATTACTAGTTCTAGAGGATCAACAGAAGACTACCTTCATCACCCCTTTGGGGAATTTCTGCTATTGAGTCATGCCTTTTGGCCTTAAAAATGTTGGTGCTACATATCAGTGAGCCATGACTTACATCTTCCATGACATCATGCATCATATACTAGAAGATTACATAGATGATCTTCTGGCAAAATCTAAACATCAAACTAAACACCTCACTGTCCTTAAGGTCATCTTTGACCGTCTCATAAAACATTGTGTGCATCTTCAACAAAAAAAGTGTATCTTTGTAGTACTTTCCAGAAAAATTCTAGGTTTCATTGTCTCTTTACGTGGCATAGAAGTCCATCCTGCTAAAGTTAAGGCCATTCTAGAAATTCCTCCACCCACTAATCTCCATCAACTCGAATCCTACAAGGAAAATTGCAATCCATTCATTGTTTTATCTCGCAACTTTCTGACCACTGTCAAGCATTCCATCATCTTTCAAGAAATACATGTCCTAAAAATGGAATGATGAATGTCATAAAGCCTTCAAAGCCTTAAATAAATACCTCCTCTAACCCCCAGTACTCATTCCTCATAAGGATGACCAGCCCTTTTACCTATATATTTCCTCCACTGACCATTCTCTAGGTGCCATGGTCGCTCATCGCGATGAGTAACATAGAGAGAAAGTGGTTTATTACATATGACATACCCTTATGGACTATGAAAGTAGATATACCCACACTGAAAATCTATTCTTATCCTTAGTTTTTGTCACCACCAAACTTTTCCATTACCTACTCAGTCACAAAACCTTCATCATTACTAATACTGACCCATTACACTATATGTATGCCAAACCCTATCAACATCAATGTGCCGCATGTTGGCTTATGCTTCTTTCCGACCTTGACCTTGAATTAATTCATCAAAAGTCCATTAAGGGTTAGGATATCACTGACCAACTATTAAGGGTCAGGATATCACCGACAAACTATCCAACACACCTATTTCTGGGGATCAACCATCTAACTTCGACTTCCTAGATGAGTATATAGCTACCCTTTCCCTGAATGAACCTACTTACCAAATGACACTCTTCTTCGATGGCTCCAAGTGTCAGCATGGGGGTGGAGCTATTGTTATCCTCATTCCCCTTTAGGGTGAATCCATGCCTTTGTCTTTCAAGCTCAATTTTGATTGTGCAAAAAACATTGCAGAATGTGAAGCACTCATATTGGGTTATAGGTTGCATATGCCTTAGATGTTAAGAAAATCAATATCTTTGGTGATTCTCATTTGGTCATAAACCATGTCAATGGTCTATACCATTGTTGTAATGAGATCCTTCAAAATTATAAGTAGCATGTAGACATACTTTTCGCCACCTTTGACTGTTATACACTTTAAACCACCCCACGTTCTACCAATATATTCATGGATACCATGGACTGCTTGGCTTCTCAGATACCTGCCTCGCCCATTGAATCTAAAATATTTTTCACCATACAAAGGATACAATCACCCTCTTATTTACCTTGTGAAGTATACTCTTTTGGAACCATTTCCCCTGACCCATGTGACCTTTGGTATAAGCAGTATACAAACTATCTTTCCCTTTCCATTTTACCCACTAATCTCACTCGTAATGGACAATGTACCTTTCTTAAAAGTGTCTCTTGTTATGTCATCATGGGTGGTCTTATTTACAAGCGTGACTTTGATGGAATTCTCTTATGATTCCTTACGAGTTCTGAAATTCTCTACACCATAAAGGAAGTCCACGATGGAATTTATGGAGGTCACTTTTTTGGTTTAGCCTTCATGAAACGCATCCTTCGCCTAGGCTATTATTGGCCAAACCTAAACTGTGATTGTTGTGATTACATCAAACATTGCATGAAATTCCAACAACATGCTAATCTCCACCACACACCTATTCATGCCTTACAGGTCACACGAGACCTTTGGCCTTTCTCTCAATGGGGTTTGGATCTTGTCAGTGAGATCAACCCCCATTCTTCACAATGCCACCAATGGATCATAACTATTACCGAATATTACACTAAATGGGTAGAGGCCATTCCCCTCATTTCTACAAAAGCTGAGAAAATATGTGAATTCATCAACCATCACATCATTTTTCATTTTGGTGTTCCTCACCACCTCATCACTGATAATGGAAAAAAATTCAAAAACAAAACCCTATGCAAACTATGTGACCCTTTTGGCATCCAACTCAGTCTATCATCACCTTATTACTCATAAACCAATGGTCAAGCTGAATCAACCAATAAAACCTTGAACAAAATTCTTATGAAGGTAGTCAATGATGCTGGGAAGGATTGGCATACGTACATTCCTTTCACCTTGTGGGCTTATCGTGCTAGTATTCACACTTCTACTACTACCACCCCCTTTTCTCTTGTTTATGGTACTAAGGTTGTCTTACGTCTCGAAATCCAGATTCCATCTCTCTGCATATCACTATAAGACATGATCAATGATGATGATTTTTTCCAAGATCATTTGGTACAACTCGAGTTATTAGATGAACGTCATCTCAATGCTCTTAACCATCTCCAAATCTACCAAAAATTGTATCAAACGTGCCTATGAAAAACGTGTTCATGAATGAACCTTTCAGGTCAGTGACCTCTGTTCTGAAGGAAAATTAACATGTAACCAAAGAGAGAGAAAAGTAAACGGGGAAAATTTTCCCCTAACTGACTTGGGACCCTATAATCATTACCCATGTATATGGATCAGGTGTTTATCGTTTGTCTTCACTCAAAGGTAAACCCAAACCTGAACCCCTTAATGCCTTTCATCTTCGACCATTTTATTACTGATGTCAAGTTCTATACCACTTTTTGTGAGTTGATTGCTTCATCCCTTGAGTCATTGTTCACCTTCCATATTACCCGTTTTGCAGGATCCACGACTCAACACGAATCAATGTGATTACCTGTCACCATTTTAGCCATATCTTCAATATGAGTACCATGGCTCCACTCATAACATGATTCTCATGGATACTTTTCATCTTCTCCTAGGATGGAATCCCATGGTTGTTAATCACTCAAAACCACCCCTTTCATAGTTAACTCCTGTGTACTATGGTTTGGTTCATCCGAACAAGAAGCCTTCTCTTCCTCTATAGTCTTATCCATGAACTTAAACATTCAAAAAAAAAATGAATGACAACTCCTTGAGTCAAACTTCCAGTAAAATATGACTCCGTCAAAAGGTACATCTCTTCACTCTAATTCTACTGACTATAGATAGACTACTCCCTTGAAGGACAACTATATTATAATTCATTACAAAAATATAATAAAAATATCTAGAAGCTTCTTGCATCGATAAACTTCATGAAGACCTCTAGGAGATAATATAATCATCCCATGTAGACTTCCCGCATCAATCAGTCTATTAAAAACAAAAAAATGTAGAAAAAGATGAAATTTTCATCATGAACTTGTCCTATTTTTTGATCTTGGGTTTCTTATTCTGAAAGACACATGCTTTCATATACTAAGTTATGCATTAAACTACCCATTCTCACCTCCTTGCCATTTTTAGCCGAATTTCCCATTTATTACTCAAGGGACTTGCCACAAATGTGCAACACTTTCGTGACTATGTGACTTTCTTCACCCTTAGAATGGTCCGTTATGCAACACCTTTACGTTTTTATGTTCATAAGCCCCTCTTAGGTATAGCCATTGACTAATTAGGGTTCTTATCAATGAAGTGGCTCTTTTACCACCTCTTACCATTGGTCTTCCTCATTACTTATTGACTATCCTATACAGGACCAGATTATCGACACTTAGATTTAAAAACCACTCAACCATGCCTATGACCTAAACTCAACCATGCCTATGATCTTAAACTCAATCATGCATATGACCTCCATTCACCCATGCCTAAACACCTATCTAATCCATTCCTCTACTTCATTCATAATCTTCCCTAGCTTACGGAAGAACTACATCAGCCCTGAGGTCCCTTTTTGTTGAGCACTATGTAGGCAACACTTCTGAGGGCATGGGGCCCTTTGAGGTTAGCTCGGCCACTCTTTACCCTAACCAATTTCCCACCACTTTTCCCATTTTCTATTCATATTCTACCCTAGTGAGTTTCCATTTTATATCAATAACTAGAAATTAAACCAAACAAGTAGCAACACATACACATTTTTATTACATCATCAAATTATCCATTTATCATTTTCACATTTCCATTATGGCAAAAATTTGGAGATTAAAACCATACCTAGTATATACATCAACATTTGTGCTTTCATGTTACCAGAAAATGGGACATTAAACCAACTTAACTCCACCATGCCTAAACTCAACCTAATTCCACCATGCCTAAATTAACCTAACTCAACCATGCCTACCTGACTCAATCATGCCTAAACTCAACCATGACTCCACCATACCTAAATCAACCATGACTCAACCATACCTAACTCCAGCCTAAATCTACTATGTGTAAACCAGACCTGACTCCACCATGTCTAAATCAACCTGACTTCACAATGCTTAAATCATTCTGACTCAATCATGCCTAAACCAGACCTTGACTCCATCATACCTAATCTACCTAGCTTCCATCACATACACACATAATAACAATGAAAATTAAAATCAATAACCCCATTTATGCTATAAATACCATCAACTATAAATTGTAAAGTATGTGTATACATACATGTGATACATAGGATATAAATAATAATACCAGTATCTCAAACATACGTCTCAGATACAGCCATCATCATCTTCGGCATGCAGGCTGGTATATGATCAAAAATAACATAAAAAATCTCATCTACATTCTCACTCTCTTCGGTACGCAGGCAGGTATACATATCAAAACTGTGTCAATAAACTATACATAAACTAAGAGGTATAAATGATGACTATCATTGCATCACCCCACTAAGATATCCATCCATATCTATCTCACTCAGTGTCCTCTATCTCCTCTACTACCATGTGGCATGCCTACTAACATCTTACTGCTCCACCATGGGTCCTCGGCCTGATCCTCTGACTAGTACCTCACCTGGAACTAGACCTCCATGAATTGGTAGCCTCACCCTGACCTTGTCCTTGGGCTTGATGGACCCTTGTGACTCTCCACACTATGAGTGTACGTGTCCTGGTCCTCTCACTCAAGGCCTGTTGTGCTCTATAATCTCCATAGGCTAGGAATATCTATCCCTGTAGCCATAAAAATGATCCTAGATAATACCTCACCTCACCTAAGGCATGCCTAAACCTACCTATAGGTATTGTTTGTGGTGGTTCCATCAGCATTAACCCCTGTGTCTCTCGGGACCCTATCCCTGTGCCTGTACCTATCATGAGGGACCCTATCCCACCCCTGCATGTATCTGGGCTTGAAGGTCCATAAACTATGCCTTGCAGTGGCCAACTGACCCTGTAAACTTGTAATCTATGCCTATATGGAAGACACTTGTACCACATCCCCATCTCCACCCTTTGTGGGTACCAGTCCCTACGCTACCTGGGCCTGTAGAGGGGCCACCTGTGCCTGTAAAATAGCAACATGTGCCGATGAGCCTATCAACTTCCACTACACTATCCCCAACTGTGTAATCAGGGTAGCCACCTACCCCTATAGGGCATCCGTCTACATTGTAATGGTGGCTAAATCTAACTACCCTAGCCTCAGAGGTACTACTTGTATATGTGTAGCCCACCACTACCTGTATCTATCAGTCACCCTGACATCATCAATATTTCGGTCTATCACCTACTCCTCCTACCCTGTCGGCACTATTAGCTATGGTAGAGGAAGAGGCATCTCCATGTCATCCCTCCTATATTGTGGGAAGGGTCAAGGTATATCTTGAAGCATACCAAACTACCGTATAACCCTCTCTACGGGTATCATCTCATACTCTCCTACACGTTACCCCTCTATCCATCAGAGAAGTTGTATCTCCTGGAGCTCCTCTAACATCCATCCATATGATGGAAAACCCACATAAAACCTCCAAATGATGTCCACGCTGGATAACCCCTCTAGTAATCACCTGTAATAGGCTACATCATGTGTAGATCTAGTAACTCGACATTCCCCAATCATAGGTACCCACCGTTTGAAGCCCACTTGAACAAAACCTGGCTCGAATGCATCAACCCGGGGCATACCAAATGGACACACACACACACAATGTGCTCATATGACCAGAAATTAAGTAGGAAAGTACAACACAGGATAAACCTCCGTAGCCACCCATAAGCCCGTAGCTCTTTGTATAATTATACCAGGAATGTGAGTGCCCATGGAAAATGGGTCCTGTCCACCATGTCATGCAGAACCCCCATCAATGATCATGAAAATCTCCCACCCTTTGTATCTGGTAATGTAAAGTAGCATACCTCCATCAGCAACACTACTAGACTCATCTCCTCTAGATGGGATCAGTACATATCCCCGTAGCTCATAATGATGTTATTTAACCTCAACTCTATCAGCCCCTCACCAAACATAGTCAACATCAACTCCTGATATGCCTCTAAGGAGATAGAATACACCTGCATCCCCACTATTGGTAGCCGCAGGATCCTGTATACATCCTTCAAGGTGATTGTAATCTCACCCATTAGTAGATGGAAGGTATTGGTCACCAAGTCCCATCAGTTGATGAGAGAGACCATCAAAATTGGCTCCTAGACTATGTGTTGGTAGCATCTGACCCAAATTAGGCCAACCTCTGCAACATGGTGCCAATCATCAGCTGTTGCAATCCCTCGTACCTCCACGAGCAAGGGAGGTACCCTATCTCGCATCCATAGCTGGTCCCTGACCTACATTCAACTAATCAAAAACATTATTAAAACTTAATTTTACCCAACATAGAGCTTCTGTACATCCAATTTTTTCACTTCATCTCTAATTTTTTTAAAAAAATTAATTTTATGTAGCTGATTTAAATACCCATATATTTAAATCTACATAAACCTTAATGCCATCCATTTTTGATAACTACCATAAACCATGTGCAGCTGTATGAGAGAATACTGAACCTATTCATTCTCCCTCAATTCTTTGTATGAGCCCTTACATGAACTGTGTCCTTTGGTTCTCCTTTGTCAAGGGATGATATATAAGTGAAGGCTCTTAAGTGTCTAACTAGGTTCCACCTATGGAATCCACAGGCATCCGACAACTTAGATTAAAGGGAAATATTGACAGTGTAATCAACAGCTTACACCACTTTGCAAAAATTTTCTGAGTCATGTATACCATTCTCCATTCCATGACGGCACACTCGTCATATGGAAATTTTTCATTTCTCCTTAGTCACTTATTTAGTTTTATGGATTCACAAATGTTCATGTTGTAAACAGCTACAAGCCTTGAATGAGGTACAAACTAGTTTAACCTTCACGAAGACATACCTCTATGTCATCTTGTGATGCCTATAGGAAGAAAAGTTTTCTTGTAACAATCACTTTGTTACTCACCCACATATCTACCCATATCCATCATAGGTTGATATAAGGATGCGTACCCAGGAGGTCCAACCTATCTTGTAACTCTATCAAAGTTTGTACTTAGGACAACACCATACTAAAATCTAGTCTCTTGATGAGACAACTCATTACAGATGCTAAACGGTAGTATCCTAATGGTGACAATCGACACCATAGAGCTATGACCCTGTAGTATATGTAGTGAGTTCACCTACCTAGAATCCTATATTAGTGCATGGTGTTTAATGTTTTTAAGGTAATCACTATAGAACAATCTAGAACTTACAACAACCTCTCAACGAATTGGTCGTACCTTAGGTAAGGATTGAGTTGACCACCGGATCCCCAATCTCTATAACATTTTAATTACCTTTCAATATCTCATACCTATGTTAACCATTAATGGAAATAATCCTATCAATGGCAATGACTACTATTATAGTCTCAAACTGTCTCGTCTTTAACATTTAGGCTAATGCTTATTATTTCATAATTCTAGGGGTATGTACTTACATGAATCTAAGTAATTAGGTATGATTCATTCTTTAAATTAAGTGCCATTGACTATCAATGCAAATCCTCTTTTCATTTTAAGCACATCACTTTTTCTTAATTGTAGCTCAACAAAGAGCATTCATTTATTTTACTATCTATGAAAAGTAAGATATATCTGGGGTGTCCAACATGATAGGTTTAATGAAAAACCAAACCATTTACCTTTCCCTATCATAGCCTTTTTAAAATACCACTCGCTAATTCTCTTTAGAGATAATATCAGTATTGACTAGGGATGAGATTTTAATACTATGTTCTTTTTAACTTAGTACACATATTCCCATCTTACTCCCATTGCATCTGACATGCTTATGTGCTCAGAATGATGCATCATGTGACAATCCCTAAATAAAAACATTTCATCTCCTTAATCAAATATTTCATAATATAATTTATCACAATTAAGCAATTCCCAAATAGTGGAACCATACTTAGTATATTTTCATATTAGACTACCATAGCCCTTCATCTTATTGTTTCTATGTCTCATCGTTGTATAGGACTTAATGTTGATTTAAATTAGAAAACAATAGTACATCCTCATTATTTGCTATGAGTTAGTATAACCTGCATTTACGAAACATCCATAACACAGATGTACCTGATTATCATAACCTTACCATGGTTCATGATAATCCCGCTACTTACTTAGCAGTTTCCATTAAGATTAGACAGTCATATTTCTAGATATATTTGACTGATTAAGTACACCGTATACAAAACCTTTGGAGAACGTAATACAACTTTATAAATAGATTGATTAATTGCATTTTATAATGAGGCAGTTATTCATTAGTAACCTTAACTATTTCCATGTATGCTTAACATATGGTTCGTTAGATCATGATATTCTTAGGAAAAAATCCACTCATAGTTCCTTATATGTTCCTTAGCATTCACACATATGTTGTGTGCTAGAAATTACTATGTATTTAAGACTAACACTTAATACAATAGTGATAAAGGATACTAATAACCTATCTTGATAAATTTTTACGGTTCTTAACTCATAATTTGCCAATCAATCACTTATAAGATAATATATTGCAATAGATAATATTTCTTAATTTCATTCCAAGAGATAAGTACAATTCATGTCTATAAGCATGATCAAAGTCTTTCATTTTAATAAATAATATAGAGACATTAAATAACAAGGCCTTTTATGATTCTAAGAAGAAGTACTTTATATAAGAACATTCCAGTCAGTCATATCTTTAACTTTCCTTGATCAGAATAATATGCAAAACTAAATACTTTACTCTTTCTCCATGACATTTATCTACAAAATTGTTAGCATGAGTCAGTTCACAAGAACTGAGCATGATAAGCCTCAACTCATCATAATAAAATACTCTACTTAATTATTTCATAAAAATAACTCATATTATTTTTATGAATAAATAATGCAGAACTTAAGAAGATAACAATTATTTCTATAATATGTCAAGAGCAAGCACTTTCATGAGCCAAGAAAGAAATTAGTTTCAAACTTACATTTCAATACAACTATTTCAGTCACTCAAAACAACCATCTAAATTATAAGGTACCTGATAATCATAAGTGATAAAAATACTATTCGTAAGAGTATCAAGATTCCATTCATGCAATCCCATAATTGCATGCCTGGAATCATTTTTAGTCATTGAATAAGTAACCATAAATATAAAAAGAATCAAATTCAAGCAATCTCTCCAATATTCTAAACAAATCCAATAAAGGATTTCACAATATCACGATAGGTCAAAAGATCTAAGTAGTTAGGTTATGACTCAAGCATTTTTATTACAAGGAAGATAATCAATTTTTACCCTACATGAGAATAATGGAATTAAAGCATCATGCAAGTAACGAACCAAATAAATGCAAAATAACAAGTCACATAGCCAATTCATACCTTGAATCTAAGATTTGATTGACCATTCCAAGCTTAGGAGAAGGGAAACATAATACCACAACTTAGTTTGGTTATTAAGCTTATCAAGGCCCCATAATCAAAATAAGTTTATAACAGTCCTTAAAAGAATAGTTTAGCATATATTCATAATGAAAAAGAGTCATGATAACCACAACTGAAAAAATCTAACTATCCCAATAGGACATTCAATTTTCCATAACAACATTCAAATAATAATGTGTTATTATTCTGTAATGAGGCAAGCTTTTTATCCTGTTAATAAATTTATCTACTAACATATTTTACTGAAAGAGGTTAGGTCATATCAACCTAAATCCTATACATAATCCAACGAAGTTAGTAAGGATCATTTTAAAATGTCACGACGACATTGAACTTTCTAAGGTAAACAAAATACAGTTTTCCAAGAGAAAGAGAATCAATTCTGGGTGAACTAGAATACCACAAGATTCCATAAAAATACATCTCACCCGTCTACGTGCTAGCTCGATCGTATATCTCAAGCTAAATGACAATCCTATCTAACATGTCCATAAGAGGAGTATGTTTCTTATAATGTTATGACCTTAAGTGGGTTTCAACTAAAACTCATCACATCCTATATTCCAATTAAATATCAAAGTAAGGTCATCAAAAGAATCAAGCTTTACACTACACCAATTTCAACGAAGGAGTAATAACTCCCAATTTTTAACACTCCAGAATTCAAGAGGATTTCAATCTTGATCAACTTTAACATCCTATCATGCATGATGACTCAAGTCCAAGCATAAGAGACATAAGACCATTTTAAGGTAAAACTGAACAGTTCATCAAGAAATCAGCTATGCTCATGAAACTGTTCCATATCATTTCCCAACCCTTCTATTAATTGATTAAAAGGTAGGTCAATACCATTTATAAATAATCATTATTCCTTCAATACAGAATTTTAAATCCAAGAAGAAGATTCTTATTTGTACTCGAACTTTTATTTCAAACTGAACACAGTGTTTTGAGTATAGGCGGACAACAAATTCCCAATTACAGAAGGATTTGCAAAAGCACCTAGATGCTAAGAGAGATATAATTTGTCTTTGAGAGAAATCCAACTCAGAACAAAATAATGTCCTCAACCTTTATTGAACTTAGAAATAGTTCGAACACTAACTGAGCTTAGAAGAAGTAAACGAAGGTCAATACAAATAAACAGAGCGGGGTAAACCCGAGCACCTCAATCTTATGAGTAACCAGCTGAATCCAGATTGAAAATAAATAACTTTAGTTAGTTTTTAGGAGACTTGACATTCTGTCAAGCTGCCATGCGGATCTCGATGACTAAAAAATTAACATCATTTAAGAAAACCCATTCAATGGTTGAAGATCAGACTTAGTCTTTTACTGTAGCTGCCCTCATTATCTACAATTAGATATTATTATTAAATACAGTTTTTTTATCCTTAGTACAATTATTTACTTAAAATAAAACCATGTTGAGTAACCATAATGATACCTCATATAATAACAACATGAATCTATAGGAATTGTTTTCTTTAAAAGGAAACATACCAGTTTTGTAAATCTAACAATTACCAGGGCAAGGAAAATCATCTACAGCCAAAAACCCCAAAAACACCAGTTTCCGGTATTCTGCAATGTCTTGTAATATATATACTACCCCATAAAGGATGGGTAGAAATTGAAACCAATTTTCCATGGTTTGGTTACCTATTAAATTCTCAACCTTGAATGATAAATTCAAAACAATACTGACCTATCAAGCCAAAACCTAGGGATGATTACAACTGCAAATTCTCATTTATCCCATGAAATACGTTATCTCATCACAATATAAATCACATTGAAACTGAAAAACATTACTTTGTTTCCAAACAAGATTTATCACACTACAAGATCAACAAATTCTACAGAATTAAAGATTAAATCAATTTCACATCACCAAGGATTAAGAATACAAATTTCAATCCAGGTAAGTTCTATTTGTGAAATGAATATATAGAGAAATAAATTATGACAATTTATGGCATATCATGCCTGTTACGCCTTCTTTTACTTCATTGCAAATCTTTCACAATTCTTCAGAAGATCTCAAACTTCGAATCAAATTCCTTCATCCAACATATTACAATGCTTCCTCACTATTTATTGAGTCTGGTAAACTCGTTGTCTGACTAGTTTAACTGTTCTTTACATCATGTGACTATAAAGATCATGTAACTACAATAAAACATATAGTTCCATTTTTGCAATGCAGAGATTCTAGTGAAAAACTTAGAGTGAAGTGAATCTACACCTCATACTGATTTTCCTTTCCCCAAACCATCCATGCTTTACCTGAGAAATTTATGAGTTTATTGCATATTAAATTCCATTAATGTAGTGGTTGAAGAAGCTTTACCGCCAAGTTTATCTAACCATCCATTTTGGTTTCCATCTTTTTAGCAAAATTCCCTCCTCACATCATGCAAGTGAATTTAAATTTAGTTAACCCGTAATATTTCCCCCAAACTCGGTCGGCGAGATCAATAAATAAAACTATAAAGAATTCAAGTACAAAAGTATTGGAAGTGGGGTGCCAACTCATCACTTTTTATTCAATTTGAAAAATATTAGATTTTATAAAATACTTAAGAGGCCAAACAATAATCTATGCAATGATAATCCGATGCTATTATTTTTCATAACTTAAGGATACACACCATTGTATATATTTATATTATATAACCTTTCAAATAGCTAGAATAATTACCACTTCTAGCTTCTTATACTATATATTCTCGTGATAGGTTAAGGACTATACCATAAGATTAGATTGTCCTTCCCTGATTACACGAGTTAATACCTCACCAGTAGTAGTTGTTTAACTACTTCATATATATATATATATATATATATATATATATATATATATATATATATATATATGTATGTATTCATGTATATAGATGTATATATAAGAAGCAGTTATAACATCAGTGTTGATCGAGTAATTTTCTCATGTATACTTCGTGGGAGTTGATTCCCTAAATCTCAATAACTAATTCCTTTCCTAACGATGGAAGTCCTTCCAATAAAATAATATCATGCTAGCATTAGCCTTTAGATGGGGTAGACTTATCAGATGGTTAGATCAAGACCAATTATTATTCAACATGAAGTCTTATTTGCATTCTAATTTTGGTCATCAAGCGAACTATCAAAATTGTATAAGCCTCAACATAACTTAGTTATAAAAGCTTAATGTTAAAAATTTAATAGAGATAAGAAACAACATCACAAATCACTTTCAAGGATTAAATTTACACTAAGGATTATATGACATACAATATTACAAATGATGAAATATCACCTTAGTGAAAATAGTTCATCACTAAGATAGATCCCAAATTAGCAGGGTTCTTATCTAAGGAGATTATCCTTAGCTTATTCACGATACTGTGATCACATGTTTATATCAAGTTTTCATTTAATTTTTTTGATACGCAAGGGTGACAACAACATAGGATAAAACCATTTGTCCTATCATTACTTTGGCATCAGTAAAGAAATCACGGGGTGTTACACCTTCAACCCCTCCCTTCTTCCCGCCCCCTCAACCGCTATCTATTTTACACACTTTACCCTAACTAATTTCCCCTTACCCTTCCTATACCTCTATCCCTTTCACCCTAACTGACACCAGTTACTCTTGAGCATAACTGGTCCATTCTAATCGGCATCGGTCACCTACTACTTGATCGATGTCAGCCGCATACAACCAATGTTAGCCATACCTTGACCAGTGTCGGTCACTGTTACCGTGCCCAAACCCGAAACCCCAATTTCCTTTACCTAATTTCTTTACCATTTTCCCTATAAACCTACCCACACCTCACCTAAGTCCCTCCCCAACCCTCTTCCCCCTACCTCTAACCTTTCGCACCCCCTCTTTCATTCATTGAACCAAAAATTTCAATTATTTTAATATTCCTACCTTTACCCCTCTACATTTCCTTCTTACTATCTCCAATAACAATGAAAGGATTAGATCTTACCTCATCTCAATTTTTCCTTTGTGGTGGCACGTCTAGCCATTGTGCTGGTGGTCCACCTGAACCCTCTCCTGCCTCCTCCATGTCCAAATTAACCTCCAACCTCTCTACCAGTCACATCCCTCCACCTGATCTCGTGGACCCATCTACCTAGCTAACCTCCAACCAGATCTATCCACCTCAGCTCAGTACAACCCCACATACTTTCCTCTCAGCACAACAAAAAATTCTTGTGCTCTCGTCGTTTTCACAAAATCTAAAAGGTAAAAATGAATCCGTATTATATGGATTTTTCCTTTTACATACCCACATCGACATGACCGGTGTCGGTTATACCTAGACCGACATCGGTCATGTGCCCTAGCACACCGTGGTCAGTTGTACCTAAATTAACATCGGTCATGTGCACTAGAAAATCATGGTCAGTTTACCTAGCCCATTACCATTCAGGATGACCTGCATCAGTTACCTGTCATACTCTTGTCAATAACCTTTCCCCATTTCCGACCAAAATTTACCCTTCCCCGCTACCGCTTGGCCTTACCCACCCTTATCACAACCTACCTCCAAGCCTACATTACCTATCCCCATCCTTAATTGCATTTAGGGAATTGTTATTTTACCCATACCTTGGCCCTACCCATGTCGTTACCTAGCTACGTGGACCCAGAAATTTTTTATTGACCTATGAACTCATTTGCTCATTATTCCTTGCAATATTGTTACCCATGTTGTTTGACCTAATAAACTTACCTTACTTATTGTCATGTTATTTATCCTGACCCAACCTTTAGTGTACCAGAACATACCTACATGTTCTTGCTCCTAACCTACGTTGTGTTTCTGCACCATATCCTATGCCTTGGATACCAGAATCATCTCAACCTTGTTTAGATAATCCTATCAACCTTGGACAATGTAGAATTTGCAAGCTCTTCAACTTGGAGTCATGTCACAGTTTATAATGTTTCCATGCATTTGAATGCCACTACCTTTGACCTTGGCCCATTTACCTTTTTTCTTGTTTTTGACCTCTACCCTTTCCTACAGTCACCCACATCTACACTCATTTTCACCACATCCACCTTTTATCAAACCACTCACCACTTTTGTCTTCCACCTCACCAGTTCCTAGTTTAAGGGGGTCACCTTCACCCACACATGGGGCACCCACTTCTTATTTTTTTCAGCATCGCTTACCAATACAAGCTACGTGACAAAAAGGGGAAAATGTAGACACCTAAATTTGGTCACATTCCCCTTAGCCCCTGATCCTATAACCAACTTAAACATGGGAACCTAATGATGGCCCCCTTTCACCCCATAGTAATAATTAATTTAATTAATTTAATTTAATCAAATACCCATCCTCACAATATCCATTATTTTATTACTTGAATTGACCTAATTTCCACCTCATGCGGCCACCTCACCCTAGACCTATTCTTGGCATGTTTCCATAACTAACAATAACTAAGTATTACTTACCTTAATGAGATAAGATTTGGTCTAATCCTAAAATCCAAGCCTAAGATTTATCTAACCACATTCCCACTCATTAGAAGGGAAGCTTCCATTCTGATCTGTGACATCAAACAAACTTGGCCTAATAAATTAGAAAGATTTTCCCATTTTAGTAAACCTAGGGAATCCCTCCTTAACCAACATCAGTTAGACTTAAACTGATGTCAATCAAGAAAGAACCATTGTCGTTTACCATTTATTCACCTTAGAAACCTTGTTTCGGGGGTTGGCACTTTTTCTAAGAGGTTTGAACATTATGAGATCAAGGAAGAGAAAGAGGAGTTGCATGCAAGCAAAAACAAGGTCTTTTCATGCATTCAGGCATCTAGAACCATCATCCAGACAGATCTAGATGTATTGCACCCATGGCAGAATTCTGGGAAGCATTACCACGACACCAAACACCATTCCTCCGATTAACCATTACCTCCATCTAGCCATAAAACCTGCATCACAGTAAGTATCTTGTTAACCAATATTCTTCTATTTTCATTCTAGTAGGCTATGTTACCTCTGTTATTAGTTTCTAATTGAATTCTCATGTCCCAACCATTTATCTCCATAAAAGTTTGATCATTCCTTCACCCACACCATAAAATTTCTCATACCTAACTGTTAGACATCTCTGATTATTTCCAACACCTCTCCAGACCTACACCCACTCCTCACCATCTCTGGGTCAATCTCAAACAAATCCCTAAATCATGAAATATTGAGTTATTGAAAACCCGCAGTTACCGTTGTCGGTTATCACTAAACCATCATCGGTCATACAAGACCGACACCAGTCCTTGTGTTTCATACCATGCCCAAGAATAGAAAAAAATAACCTCCTACCACTTGATCTAAAATAACCCAAAATCTTACCCTGAGCAGTCCAGTATCTTGACAGAAACTTCATCCTTTAGATCCAACTATATCCTAGCCTATTGTGATTGGATTTTCTTATTGTACTTGAATGAGATACCTAAATCATATAAACTACAGCAGTACTTTACATATTTCCCACATTAATTTTTTTAAAACAGTGGATTCACAGCCATCTAGGACGTATCACACTTCCCAGAACTAACATACGCTAGGAAGTCCACTATCATATATCATTTAACTTCTCTTTTGTGGTCTTATTTTCTATTACAGGTAGTTCCTCCTAGCCAAAAGGAATCTCTCACAATCAGCACTAGATCGAGAAGTTAGAACTTGCGCATCAACCTTCAACCAACCCATTTAACATGTATTCCTCCTATCCCATAACCCTATCTGTTTCGTCATTCAAAAATGTAAAGAAAACAATGAAACATTGCCTACTAATGCAAAATTAGATTTTTTCAAAAAAACCCTTTCCTAACCATGCTCCTTCATCAATTCACACTGGCGAGACATCTAAAGAAGAAACCAATGTACATGTTATTCATGCAGTCTTCAATACAACATGTGATCTTTCTATCCATTCTCCTCCTATAGCATCTACTGAGGAAATATTTACAAGAACTTCTCTAGCCATAGAGGATCCCACCTTACCTATTCCTTTACCCATCAAGGAACCCACCTTACCAGTTCATTTACTCATAGAGGAACCCACCTCACATCTTCCTTTACCCGTAGAGGAACCCACCTTACCTATTCCTTTACCCATAGAGGAACCCACCTCACCTATTCCTTTACTCATAGAGGAGCCCACCTCACCTGTTCCTTTACCCATAGAGGAACCCACCTTACCTGTTATTCTACCCATAGAAGAACCCACCTTATCATTCTCTCTACCTATAGAGGATTCTACATTATCCAATTTTCCTTCTCCTTAACCCATAAAGGAACTAATTTTATCTACTCTTCCTATTGGTGACACATCTCTCAAGGTATTCAAAGATCCCATTTCTCTTCTTTCCTCACTTTTACCCACTAAGTCAGAGGCTAAGACCTTTCCTATCTTATGGGCCTTATATATTTTCATGGGATTTAACATCATTTCATTATCCTCTTCATCCACTCCAAAACCTTTGTCTCGTTTGGTTGACCTCTTAGAGTAGGTCAATTACACTACCCTCTGGGGATGCCTTAGAATCACCATTTCCACACAAATGTAGATGTCATCCCTAGATACCTCAACCATATCTCCAAATATTTTCAAAGTGACTAAGGATATTATGCCTGAACTAGTGGTATTAGCTCAATATGCATCAACGCTCCCTTCACTTAGGCCTCCATTTACTAAAAAAACTACTACCTCCTTGGGGGTTTTACCGGTACTAAGTCTGTTACACCCCCTATGAAGATAGACTTGTCAACTTCTTCACTACCAATCACAAAATCTACTCTGTCACCTAAAAGAAAGACACAATCTTTTAGGGCTCGCACCCCAATATACCCCACACCTTCTCACTCACCTTCACATCTTCCGTCGATATTGGACCCCCATCCTTCAACCTTGGTTAACCTACCTCTTTACCAAGGAAAACCCAAAGTGTGACAACCTATACCCTTACCTTCACATCTCGTTCTACCTACACCTTCTTCATTAACTTTACCCTCACTCTTGCCAACACCCTCACTTTCTCCTTGGCCTACTCGGATACCTACACCTACTGAGTCTCCATCACCCTACCACACTTTTCCTATGCCTTTACCCAAGAATACACAACCTAAACCAAAACCTTCACTACCTACCAAAAAAGTGGTTACACCAACACGATATCTCACCTCACCCTCCTAACAAAGATCACATACCCCTTCTCCCAAGATAACATTAACCTCTCATTATGATCCTTTGACAATATCCTACTCAAACATCTTTGCTTAGTTATTATAGACATCTTCTATATCACTTCCACCTATCAAGACTTATTATCCTCTAGAACCTAAACCAATAGGTTTTGATGAAACAAAAAATTTCACTTATCATCGCTCATTAGGGAATGATGTCGAGATTTGTAAAGCCCTTAAAATATTCTCCTTCATGTTTGCAATTCTGATGGTCTCTTCAAAGAAGATGATCTATTGGAGGAGGATTCCATTCTTTCTTCTCCCTTTGCCACACAACCTAGTCCCAAACCCATTGTATAATATTTCCTTTCATATCCACCTAGGGATAAAGGTAAGGCTCAACAACCATATTTTCCTCCTCCTATCTTTGAAATTAACATGGTACATGTAGCCACTTGGTCATAACACACAAAAGACAAAGGAAAGGAAAAATTTGGTAACCATTCTAGTTTGCCTTCACCTACCATTACACTTGCACCTCCCCCTAAGATAACCATACTTCTTATGGGGTTACACATCATTCAATGATCAAACCACTTCACCAGTACCCATTGAAAATGTCTTTATTTGACTTAATTCAAACCTATGGTTCTCATCTTCAAGACCTCATTGAGGTCCTGCAATCTATCAAGGTTCCACCCAATGAAACTTCACCTATCACTGCCCTCATTACCCTTCATCAGATTGCTTCCATTAATTACTCCAAATTATATATTTCCCCTTCACAACTAGATGATATTGATTCGAATCTTTTCATCTCCACTTACATTAATGATATTCATGTTAAATGTGTTATGTTTTATGGGGGCGCTAGCATCAACATAATCTCTTCACATGCTTACGAAAAAATAGGCATACTGACAAATTATATGTCTAGAAACCCTATCTTGCTTTGATATTTTAATGATGCCATGACCACTAACCTTGGCACCATTTTCCTCCACATCTTTGTAGGTCTCCAAACTATTCCTAAACTCTTCTACATTCTCGAAGGAGAGTTCTAGTATAACATGTTATTAGGCCATCCCTGGATTCATGCCATAGATCATATACCTTCCACATTTCACAGTTGCCTCAAATTTAAACATGAAGGGAAACTTTAAACCATTCAGGTAGATCCCTCCACTTTCAAAACCTGTAATATGATTTACCATCAAAATGATGTTCTAATCCTAGTTAAGGCATCTACCACATGTACCACTTCTTTCACTTCACTTTCCTCATCTAACCCACCTACCTATCCTCCTATTCTTACCTATACTAATGGCCCATATTCTTAGGCTTCAGATAGATCATTTATACCTGCTACCCAAGTACCAACCACAGACCCATTGGTAGGATTTTTTTAACACCTCACACTCAAGGAATATTGATTCCTTAGCATTGACACATTCCTTACTCCCCATGAGTATGGAGAACTACACCAAAACCCATGATACAATACTCATATAGAAGAGGTCATATCATACAACCCTCCCCACATTCACACCAACCTAAAATATGGGGCTCAACACTTTCTCTTATTCTATTGAACATCCCTTCTAAACCAAACATTTTTCATCCGACTTCTCCTACCTTACCAAACACAGCTTCACACTTACCTTTCTTCACCATTGCGCCTGGAAAGGCTTCATATTTGGTCATTATGAAAAAGTTCATCACATCATCATATCATACACCCCTAGGAAACACAATGAATGGTGTGGTCTTTGATTTCCTAAGTAGCCTCCTCCTAAGAAGGCCCGAATCACCCTTGTAAAAGACAAAAATCCTTCCCCACCTTCCTCACTTATCACATCACCTTCTCCCATAGAGTCTATGGATCCTGAATGCATTCCACCTATCTTTGTTTTTTAGTGAACACCATCTCCTTGGTACCTCTTACCTATCAACATGATGGTGAGGTTCCCTCTTCCCTTCATTTTCTTTATCTTGACATGTTGGATGATGATACACCTTTTATAAACGTCATTCAATGTTATGATGATGATTCTATTTTGACCTATTTAGGTGGGGAGCATTCTTATATTTAGAGGTCATTACCCTCTAACATGCAAACCATGTTGAATGAATCTACCATAGAAATCAACATTCACACTTAGGATGACAAAAAAAATTCTAAAGATAGGCCAATATTTAGACTCTGTGGAACAAGAATCTTTCACTTATTTTCTTCACAATCATAACAACACATTTTCTTGGTATTATACTGATATGAAAGGTATTGAACCTAATATTTTTCTTCACAATATCTTAACTAACCATGACTCAAAACCCATGAAACAGAAGCTGAGTAAAATGCATCCTTGCATTGATCTTCTTATGAAAGAAGAACTTTAGTGCCTTCTCTTTGTTTCCTTCATCCTACTTATTGACTATCCAAAATGGGTCTCTAACATTGTACCTATCATGAAAGAAACTAGAGGACTTAGTATCTACACTGAATTTCACAACCTTAACCTTTCTTGTCCAAAAGATGAATTTCCTCTACCTAGAAATGACCAACTTATTTTTCTTATAGCCAGACATGAGATGTTATCTCTTATGGATGGGTTTTCAGGTTATAATTAGATATTACTCACTCCAAATGATCAACACAAAACTACCTTCATCACCCCTTTGGGGGACCTACTGCTATCGCTCCATACCCTTCAACTTAAAAATTTTGGTGCTACCTATAATCATGTTATGACTTACATATTCCATGACATCATGCATGACATATTGGAAGAATATGTCGATGAAATTATTGGTAAGTCCAACCATCAAACACCTGGCTATTCTTAAAGTTATCTTTGATTGCCTTATCCAATATTGTGTTCACCTTCAAGCAAAGAAGTGCATTTTAATAGTTCTCTTGGGTAAGCTCCTTGGCTTCATCATCTCTTTGTGGGGTATTAAAGTTGATCCTACTACGATCAAGGAAATTCTTGACATGCCTCCACTTATTAACATTCAACAACTTCATAGCTTACAAGGAAAATTACAATCCATCTGACGTTTCATCTCTCAACTTTCAGATTGATGCCAACCATTTCACCAACTCCTTAAAAAGGATGTTTCATTCCATTGGAATGATGAATTTCACAAAACCTTTGAAGTGTTAAAGAACCACCTTCTATATCCACTTCTGCTCATTCCACCTAAAGACGATAAACCTTTTTACCAGTATATTTCTACTACTGACCATTCCTTGGGTGCCATGCTCACTCATCATTATGAGAAACAAAGGGAGAAAATAGTTTATTACATAATCCGTACTCTTCTAGACTACGAAACTTGGTACAATCATGTTAAAAATATTTTCTTAGCCCTAGTCTTTGTGGCCACTAAAATTCATCAATTTCTTTTTAATCACAAAACATTTATCATTACTAATACCAACCCTCTTCATTACATGTATGCCAAACCTTACCAATACCAACGCACCACTCGTTGGATAATTATTCTTTAAAACTTGGATTTGGAGTTCATTCATCAAACATATTTCAAAGGAAAAACCATCATGGATTAAATTACAGATGCTTCTCTTCCTGGGAATACATCCTCAAATTTTGATTTTCCCGACGAATCTATCACCACCCTCTCCACTGATGATATTGTTTATCAAATAAAATTATTCTTTGATGGATCCAAATGTTGTCACAGGGGTGGTTTATGTGTCATACTCATTCCTCTTGTGGTAAGCATATGCCATTATCCTTTAAAATAGACTTTGAATGCACAAATAACATAGTCGAGTATGAAGCTTTTGTGTTAGGTCTTAAAACTACCATTACCTTAGATGTTAAATCCTTTAACATCTTTGGTGACTCTCAATTGGTTGTGAACCAAGTCAATGGTTCATACCAGTTTCATAATGATGAGCTTCAAAAGTATAAACACCATGTTGACCTACTATTGACCACATTTTATTAATATTTGTCACAATAAAATGGTTACATTCACCTTCTTATATTATCCCCAAAATTAATTTTGTGGGTAACATCGATACTGATCCACACGATGTTTGGTATAAGTAGTTCGCTGACTACCTATCACTTTCAATACTTCCTCTGGATCTCACTCATAATGGATGATGAGCCTTCCTAAAATGTGTCTCTCATTACATAATCATGAGAGGTCTTCTCTACAAACACATATTTGATGGTATCCTCTTGCGGTGCCTCACTAGTTCTGAAATCCCGTACACCATCAAAGAAATTCATGATGGGATTTTTGGGGAACATTTTAGTGGCCTTCCTATTGCAAAGCATATCCTTTAAACTTGGATACTACTGACCAACCCTTAACCAAGATTGTCATGACTACGTTAAACATTGTGTGAAGTATCAATAGTATTCTAACCTTTATCGTACTCATATTCATGCCTTACAATTTGCCAAAGAATTTTATCCCTTTTCTCAGTGGTCTTTAGATCTCATCAGGGAGCTTAACCCTAATTCCTTACAATGTCATCTCTGGATCATAATGATGACTAAATATTACACTAAATGGGTAGAAGACAACCCTCTCATTTCTACCAAAGTTGAGAAAATAGTTGAATTTATAAACCACCATATCATTTGTCACTTTGGTGTTCCTCATCACCTCATCGCTGAAAATGGTAAAAAATTAAAAAAAAAACCCTACACCAATTGTGTGACAACTTTAGTATTCAACTTTGTTTCTCTTCACCATATTACCCATAAAAAATGGTTAAGCCAAATTTTCTAACAAAACTCTCACAAAATTTCTTATATATTTTTTTGACGAAACTGGTAAGGATTGGCACACACATATTCTGTAGTCATATTTTATACCCTTATACCCATAGTCTAATCCCATGCGCATTGTCCTATTACTTAGCAACGCATGCTAGGTGCACTCACCCGAGGCATGCGTGAGAGCGTCAAGTCTCTCCTTTATGTGAGTATTATGAGAGTGCATCATCTTATAACAAATTTAAATGGAAATGAGAAGAAAGAACCATGCCATATCTTAGAATGAGCTATCTTATTGCATCTAGAAAAGGGAAATAACAAGCATCTTAAGGAAATAGCTCATACAGAAAGGAAATACATTAGTATACTTCCAAACATAGATGATTTATAACAAAGAATTCTATTCATATCAAGAGATTCAATAACCACATAACAATCCATTGGGTTCATAACAGACCCCCATATAATAATGTAAAGCGACAAGTCATGCATCGGAACTATACAATGTTCATCACATTATAGAGAAAAATGACATACCCATTCCCCTAAATGTGTCATCATCCCTATATTATTCCTTTTCCCAACTCATATAATCCTCCATTCATTTCTAAAGACCTTTTCCTCTCTTCAACTCTATATCCTTCTATATATATCTTCTACTGGGCGCTTGTATTTATAACCATCGCACCCACTGCCATGCCTTCTAGAAGTTACAAATTTTTCTCCAAGTGTCGAAGTTGTCCTCCATGGGAGCATGCCTCCCCAGATCCAAGCTCTCCACTTCTCATAATGATGTCTTCTGGAACCTTCTATCACATTCTTAGAATATTCCCTTTTTGATCCACAATCGCCAGGCTGACACCTTATCCACAAGGGTCATGCTTTTCTCGTGTGTTACCTGGGATGCCAAATGTGGCTAAGTATAAAACCCATTTTTCCTTGTGCACGTGCACTGTGTGTTCTATAAAACCATGCTAGAACCCTTTCCCTGTGTACCTTCAACCTGCGCACCCTTCTTTAATTAGGTCCTGTGTGCCCACATGCATTCTTGTACTTAGCTGATATTTTGGGGCCCAACATCACCCCACACTACGCCTATTCTCCGTCCTCAGAAACACTCTTCAATAAAGAATTTAAGAATGATGGATCCTTACAAATGGTTGGAATGGAAGAATGAAGGAATGAAGAAATGGGGAAAAGAATGAAAGAATGGGGAACCTTATATAATTATGGAGGAGGAGAGGGAAATCCTTCCTTAAATCGACTTCTAACTTCCCCTAAGCATCAACCTCATTCTACGATTGCTGACAGAGGTCACCCACTAGGGAGATAAATTATTCAATAATAATCTCCTCTCCTTTAGTGTTCATTTTCTCCACAATCTCCTCCAGTTTCTTTCCTAAATCCTCGAGCACATCCATCCTCTGAGTGATTTGAGGGTACAATTCCTTTAGTCGGTTCTTGATTGAGCCCTGCAAGGTCTCAATGGCCTCTAATTTATTTTCTACCTCGGCTAGGATCTTGTCTCACTCTACCCTGTTCACTTTTTTCTTTTCCTGGAACTCCTTGAGTTCCGATTTATGGGTGGCAACTAAGATACTTGCCACTCTATCTCTTTTTGCATAGTTATCCTAGGCAGCCTCAGTAGCTTGCATGATGGCCTTTACATCGAAAAGGATATTGTTGTACTGAGAAACAATTTCCATAAACTTCATCTTATTTTCTTTCTCTTGGCATGCCAATTCCTCCTCTACTGATTCTAGGGAAAGTGGTCACCTCTCCATAGTGAGTATGCAGGTCAAGTCCTATAGGCATTGCAAGGATGATCCATAATTTTTTACGGGTCGTGTTAAGTCTGGATGTTTTAAGACAATGGCATCCATGATCATATCTATCTTCTTGTATGCCTCATGCACCCTTGCCTTCTCATCTTTTAACTCACGCCTTAACTGAGTGCTGATTAGTTCCTCCTACTTCAGGTCCTTTCTTTTCTCCAGGAGCTCCTCTTCCCTTTACTTCAACTCTACCTCTAGGAACTTTACCTTGTCATTTCTCTTGAAGATACTGGATTCAAACTCAACTAAAACTTTGTTAAGCATGTTGAAAATTTTCTCATCTGATAGCCGCTAAGAATTAACCAAGGGGTTTATCCCATTTTTTGTCACTTTCATCAATGCTCCTTGGCTTACCTCAGATTTTGTCTCATCAATGTGGGACTCAAATGTCCATTATAGCATTTTCCTTGTCTGAGGGTATGCATCTTCCTCATCAAATGAAGTCATGGCTAAATTTTTTTCCATTAGCATAGTGCTCTAGAAGTGCATGTGCAATACCTTGTTCAGATCATCAATGTATCCTATTCCTTAAACTTGTGATGCTTTTGTACTCTTCCTACCTATGTGTGTGACTTTTGGAAAGCTTACAGCCAAACTAGGATCTCCTTCCATGTTGCCATATTATTTTTCTATGCTTTCCTCCTCAACTTGCTTTAACACTACATCCACATTGTGTTCTACTTCTTGTTCCACTAGGTCCTTGATGATTTTTTCCACTTATTTTTCTGTGGCCTCATCTATCTGTTCCTTCATGAGGCTTGGGGTCCTTTGATATTTTGTAACTTCTTCCCCACCTACCCCCTTGCCTTGGGTCTCAACTTCTTCTTCATCCTTCTTCTCCTCATCTCCTTCGTTATAATCATCTCCTTCTTCTTTAGAATCATGTATCTCATAGACATGATGGTCTTCACCTCCTTTTGGTTCATCATCATCATCATCATCCCTATCACCAATGTAGGCATCTAGGTCTTTTGTCTCTTCTGAATCGGTCTCATCTGTCACCTTCTGCTTCTTCCTTACTGGGGATTCAAGTACAAGGGATTCTTCTCTTTATTTTTCTTTGATAGGTGATGTCTTCTTTGGAAATTCTCCTGGGTGAGGGGCTCTTCATGCTCCAGGGCCTCTTCTTCTAGAGTCTTTTCTTTGACTGAGATACTTCTTCCTTTACAGTGTAAGTACTAGGCTTAGCACTTGTCTCCAGTGCACTTACCATCTATGTGGTTTGAACACTTGGTGCCTTCTACACCTCTTCTCTTTCTCTCTTTCTAGGCATGGAATTATTCCTTCATGTAGGGTCTTCACGAATGGAGACATCATTCTCAAAGTAAGCACCCTTTTTAAATTTTGGCCTTATGTGTAGATACACCCTTGTTGCAGTCCTTCCTGTAATCAGATAGCGTTAAAGGTTTCATCATCTTGATCTCGTGGGAGACATATCTCTCCATGTATACACACTTCTTTGGGTAGACAAGCTTTCAGTGCAGCTCACGATGGTCTATATATACCTCAATAAGGTCAAACCTTAGTCTCTTGGCCTCCTTGAACTAATTAACTCTGGCTTGGAAGTATAGCGCAGTGAAGGAGAAGGGTAGCTTGCACCACAGACTCATATTCTCATCTGTCAACATAAATCTTCCAATGCAGAAGTGTTGGTACACTAAAAATTATTCCTCTCCACTCACAAGCATGGGAAACTTCTCTGGGATCCTCCACTCAGCCCTGAATGTATCACACATTCGCTTATACCACTTCTCCAGGCACACCTTGTGAGTGGCCATCATGGTTTCACAAGTATATTTTGTAAACCTCTTTGCGGGTGAGGGATCCTCTTCTAGATACTCCCAAACAATTTTTTCTGGCCCATCGAGCACTCCAATCTCTGAGAACACAATAGTGAGGAGGACGTTACCGAAGAGTATCTTCTCTCCCTCCTGCATGCTACTTATAATTTCATCCACGATGAAAGTAGACAAGTTATAGATGGTTCCTTTTGATATCTTTCGGCATACGTTCAACCATGCCTTATTCACTTGTGTCCATCATTCCTGGTCATTGAGTTTGGTGACTAAGCACATGGCCATCCTCATCACTAGGTCTAGTATCTCGGTGATATAAAATTATCACAACCCCTTCTTATAGTCATATGCAGCTACATTATCCTTGATATCCTCCTTGTCGCTTAGATCATCATCAATAATATCTCCTTCACAATTGAGGCATGTGAAAGTGGATATCAGTTGTGGTGTGATGCACATCTTATGCCCCACGAAATAAAAATGATCCTCATGCACGTGCGACATCAGCCATTGATAAAGGCACTTAGGCTTGCCAAAGTAGGGTAACTCATATAATTACAATAACCCAGCCTTTTCTAATTTGACCTTCACCTCATTGTTGTAAATGGGCATTTCATCTGATGGCATCCTATTTTTAGTTGGTCAGACCAACTCCAATGCCATTTCCTTCTCCATTTTACTCGTGTAATGATTATAATCACTTATGGCCATCTTTCGCAAGTGTGACTCCCATTCTTTCCCTAGCAATACCCCATCTGGGTACTACATTTCCACGTACCATTCTTTGTTGGTGCTCATGATGGAAGCAATTTGCTTTCCCTTGCCCTTGCCCTTTGTTTTCTTTGGTGAAACAGTTGGTTTCCTTGGTGCCATTCTTCTGGTTGGGCTGATCTTAAACAATCCTTCCTCTTTCTCTACTCTTCTCAATCCCAAAGCTCACTCCGAAGCTTCAACTCCTGAAATGAATCCTTCTTTCTCCATGCCCTAGCTTCCAAACCCTAACCAGGAAATCCTTCCATAAGATGACTCTTCTTCACACAACCTTTCTCACGCCCGTGTACTCCCTCCTTCTGGTTTGCAGATCTACTCTAGATGCACACTCAAATTTTGGATTCTTCTTTCTTTGCACAAATTTCTCTCTGGATGCCCTAGTTTGCAAGAGCTTCTTCTACTTCATAAACACAAGGTAACAAATGATTTTCCCGACCTTGTATTTATAGTTTTTGCTTCTTTCCAACATTAAATGTTATACCACCTACCAACGTACTTTAACATTAAATGTAGCTTTTTCCACTGAGCCGTCTTTAAGTGCCTTTACCCACGTGCTACATCCTACACAAAAAAACCCTTTACAACCTTCTGGTGCAAAAAATCCAACCCACCTGAAGACTCTTACACGTGCGTCTAGAGCATCAAAGGCACTTCTTCTATCCTTTACCTGATTTTTTCCCTCACTTACCTCATGTTGTTCATGCGCTCTTCATCCTTTTTGTACGTGGTTTCTGCAGAACCCCTTTTTGAAACCAACCATTCTTCGTCCACTTTCTCTTCTACGTGCTTCTTAACCTTACATGATTTTCATCCTTCAACCAGGCCATTCACTATAACTTCTACTACTAGCTCAAACTTGTATTATAGGCCTATACTTTGTATCACTCCACCCCACACTAGAACAAATGTGTGGTCCTTTGCGCATACATAACTTTAGGAAAAATAATGTGGTTACCAGTGCACAAAAGGTGAAAAAATGAAACAAAAGAAAGGAACAAGCAACGAGAAAGGGAAACACAAGACAGAGAAAAATCATACAAGGGGAAATTCTAAGCTAATTGAAATACTACCTTATTACAAACACCAAGAAGACTTATTTATAGTAGGGCTTCAACCTACTCCCATTGAAGTGACCTAGTAACCTCATCCCATCCAACACTTGTAACTGGCAAGCGCATGAATCAAGAATTTATGAGATGATGTAACGTCCCAACCAATGGACTTTCAACTTCCCAGGATGGCACAGATACTTGGAATCATACAACAACACTGAACTTTCCCAACCTCAAAATTCTTGTTCTTGATGTGATGATCATGTCATGCCTTTTTTCTTTCTTTTTCTGTCTTCTAACTCCATCTAGCAAGTGATCACCTTTCGTCTAACTGCATCAACTTATCAATTATTTCTTCCAACACTTTTTCATCAGCTAACCCTCCTGTGTGTGTTATACGTAGCGATGGTAACATGAATTCAACTAGTAAAATAGCCTCTGTGCTAAACACCAATTGAAATGGTGTGGCCTTGTTCAACCTTTTGTAGGTTGTCCTATATGCCCATAGAATGGATGATACCTTATCATCCCAATCCTATCTTCCAACGTCACAGATCTTAGTTAATGTGTGACTTAGTATTTTGTTAAATGCCTCAGTAGTTCCATTTTCTTGAGGGTGATATGGGGTAGTCTTATGATGGGCCACCATAAATTCTGCTAATAGAATCCTGACTGTTTCATTGAGAAAGTGTGTACCCCTATCACTTGTTAAACTTAAAGGGAAACCATACCTGTTGATTATGTTTTCCCATAAAAATATAGCAGTTGTCATTGTGGTGCAATCCTTTATAGATGCATTGTCCTCTACCCACTGTGTCAAGTAATCAGTGCAAGTGATGATATACTGCAAACTAGTCCTTCATGTGACTGGCGTGATTGGCCTTATAAATTCAATTTTCCCTTTTTCAAATGGTTCAGCACTAGATATTGGTCACAATAAAATTTCATCTCTCTTTCCAAGTTTTCCAAGGCACTGGCAATGGTCACAAGCCTTGCAAAACTCAATACAATCTTCGTAGATGGTTTCCCACCATAGCCCAACTAATAAAATCTTCCACGTGGTAGTATTTCATGCATAGTGTCCTCCTACAATCCAACCACGCGCTTCTTTCATAATGGTTGTGTGCTCATGTTCCAATACACATTGGCATAGAACCTCATCATGACCTAACTTATACAGGTCTCCATTAATCAACATGTAAGGTGTGGTGTGTATTGCTAACTACTTTCTCTCCAAGGCCTTCATCCCTTCCGGTGCCACACCTGTTTTTAAGAACATTGTGATATCTTCCAAGTATCAGAGGGTGTATGCCGTAACCTAAACAGTTGTGCATCTGCATGGTATCCTCAATGCTTTGTGCATCCTCCCCTGAATTAATCCTTGATAAGTGGTCAGGTCCTGAATTAACTTTTTCCTAGTTTTATGACCACTGTGAATTCAAATTCTTAAAATAACAAGGACCCAACGGCATATGCGCCCTTGCAGAACAGGATTTGTTGACTAAGTATTTCAATGCCATGTGGTATGTGTGAATATAAATGGTGTTGCTAATAGATACTGCCTAAACATATGCAACATGTAGATCATAGACAATGCTTCGCACTTAGTAGTTGTGTAATTCTTCTCTGTTGGTGTCAACTTTCTACTTGCAAAGCATAAGGGATGATCAACAATTCCCTCACCAGGTTGTGCTAGCACTACTCCCATAGCTTTCCCTGAGGCATCAACATGCACATGGAAAGGCTTATCCCAAGAAGAAAAATGTAATATGGGTGTCCATGACAAGTCTATCCTTTAAAGTGTTAGATGCCTTCTACTGTTGTGCCTCTCCCCAATGAAAGGAACTTTTGTGTTTTAAGAATTCCTCTAAAGGAACAAATATTTTGGCATACCCCTTGATGAACTTCCTGTAATACCCTGCATATGCCCAAGAAATCTACACACTGCACTTTGACTAGTAGGCTCCCCTAATCCTACAATAACTACAACTTTAGTGGGATCTACTATCAAAACTTCTTTGCATATAATGTGTCCTAACAGGGTTCCAAATGGAGCAGCAAAGAAACATTTTTTTTATGTTGAGGGATATGCTCAATTACCGACATCTCTCAAACATTAACCTTAACTTTTCACAATGGTCTTTCACAAATCCATACGTAGTCCAGTCATCTAGGTAAACTTGAAGAAACTTATGGATGAAGTCCTGAAATGCTTGTACCACAATGTGAGAACATAACATAGGCACATTCTTTAATCCAAAAGGCATAACCGTGTAGGAAAAAAATTCCCCATTTAGTGGAGAAGTTTGTCTTTCTCTGGTCTTCCTTTGCAATCCTGACTTGGTGGTACCCTGAGAATCCATCCATGAAAGAGTAGACTTTGCATGCCCAACTAATCCCTCCAAAATTTCTTCAATAAAGGGGGTTGGGAAAGAATCAATGACACATACTACATTCAGATCCCTATAGTCATCACAAATTCTTATCCTACCATACTTCTTAATATTGATAACCATTGAGCTTATCCATTTTGATTCTTCCATTTCCTTAATGATACTAGATGCTATCATTTTGTCTATTTCTTCCTTAACCCATATGCATGTAAATTTGGATTCATCCAATAAGGCCTCTTCCGAATTGGGTCACACACCTTCCTTCAACTTGATCCTCATCTCCCCCAAGGAATGGTGAATGCCTTTGAGTTCATGGTACCCACGAGAGAAAAAATATTGGAACTCACACAACAGATCAATGATCTTTGAAACCTCCTTTTCCTGACCAATAGTTCACCAATGATATCTTCCTTAGGTTCTACCTCCATCCCAATGTTAACCTTCTTTATTTTCAAGGCTCATGGTAGGTGCATGCTCGTTCATCAGTGCTCCATTTTCTATGACTTCACATGTACCCTCTGAATGGTTAACATCCAAAGTCTCCATCTATTACATAGACCATTTTTCCTTTTTCTTTTTCCATACATGCGCGCTCAAGTTGTACTTCCTCTTATTCCTCTTCATTGAGGCACGTCTCCAAATAAGGATCACCTAGTAATTCTAGTAGCCTATCCTCTACCATAGCACTATCCCCCATCATAAGGCACTTGATCACTTACAACTCCTTATCCACTGATGGTTTGGTACTCCTATACTTGAAATATTGAATGAGATCAATCGCCAACTCTTTCCAATTACCTGTTCTGATGACGCATCTTTGAATGAACATACCAAGCATGTGTGCACATCCTTGTAAGGTGGAATATAACTTATGTACCCATAATGAAGGTGGTAACGCTTCTGCGCTTCCCATCCAGGCCTTCTCACATGCTTGGATATGAAATGAAGTGGTTTCTTTACCATGGTAGTCTTGTATGACCATGGGTGCATTGCTCCTAGAAAACCTTACAGAGAATGTGATCCTTACCTTACACCACTCCATGAGGTTCTCCCGATGTGTATCCCACCAACGTGCACTGTTACAGTTTTGAGTAGGTTGTAACTGAGCATTCCTCTTCTCTCGTCCTAATTTTTCCACTGAGCTTCCATTTCCCACAAGAAAAATTCAGGATATGCCCCTCCAGAGTAACTTGGCAACTTCTTTCCTCCTAGGCACTTGAATGAGCACACCTTTGTCACCCTTGTTACAGATCCTCTTAACTGTCACCCAATTAACTCATAAGTCCCATGCACCCAATTTTCACATGCCATACTAGTGGTATCACTCATGGACTGAGCATATTCAAACTGGATAACTCCCTCCATGGGGTGAATTATCTCAGGATCTCTGATGGAGCGAACATATATTATATCAAGAAATTCTTCTCCTAAGAGTTTAGTATAGGGCACTGACTTCCCATATTTCAAAGGGATGATCACCCTTTCTTCCTTCTCAAAACTGATATACCCTTTGTTAAACCGTAGGTCGGCATTGTTCTTGTAACACCATGGGCACCCAAGCAATGCTGGAAAGTTGTCTTCCTCAGTGAGCACCAAGACTTTGAAGTCTCTAGTGAACTTGGCTCCTTGAATGGTGATAACTGCATCCTTTAGGACTCTAATGGGCATTTCCTTAGTCTTGTTTTCCATATACAACACATTCGAAGATGGCTGCAACACGGGCCTTCCCATCTGATGTCAGGAATCTAAGGTAAGAACATTGACCTCTACTCCCATGTCGATGAGAATATTTCTCAAAATCCATCCATCAACAACCACATTCAAAGTAATCTCCTTATCATAGTTGAGGTTGTGAGGGGGAAGGTTTGCATGCAAAACCTTCCTTTCGCACTCTACTCCGGCACGTGGTACCTTCTCTCTCAGTGATTCTCCTAGGAAGTGGATAATATTCTCTTGCCTTAACATTTTGCACACTTATTTGACTTCATCCAGGTCATCTTTTGGGACCTCAACATTCCTTCCTTTGCACCCAACTACCTGGACTGCTCCTTCAAACATTAGATCTCCTCCTTGTAAACTCTAAATGACATCCATAGTCTCCTGATATACTTCTTTCTGATGAGAAGGGTCTGGATACTTTCCATGTACCACTTCCTCTCTTGAAACTAGTGTCCTTGGTCTTGGTCATCTCCCTGGCATGCGTGCGACCTCTACTCACATGTTGTCACTAGTACAGGTTCTAGTCCTAACTCATGTGCCACTCTTGGCATCCACTATGAATCAGCCTTCTTGATGCTCACCATCCTAGCACCTTTTTCCTTTCAGTGTTGTTAGTTCATATGCTCATAAATTTCATAGACACTCTTCATACTTATGTTTCTTTCCACACCATGACCATTATAACAGATTAGGACAATCACGTTTGTTTTTAATGCTCTTTAGATCCATAATTATAACAAGTTCCTCAGTGGGAACTCACTTTGTCCTCTGCACTGTCAGTTACTATGACCACAAAATCCTCTACGAAAACCTCTTCCATGCATTTCCTCCATCTGTGCACCCTTCATAACATTGGTCATCATCCTTTGAACTGCTTTCAAGGCTAGTCTAGGTACACCCAGATCAATAACATCATGGATCTGATCAATCAGTCTACAATCCTTGGTATCATGGGTCATAGAGGTAAAAATCTTGCAATATCAAGAAACATTCTTGTGGATTGCACGCTGGAGTAGGGGGCATCTACTTGCATCATGATCCCCATGGAAAATCTCACAGTCTACCACCATAGCATGCACTAACTTCTGAGGGAAACTATCCTTTGCATGCCCCTCCACTTCATAGTCTGTACACCAAAGCACACCATAAACCTCAGGTGCTAAGTGTGCAGATAGCTTTTCCAACTGCTTGGCCATTATAGCAATTTGAGCCTCTAGAAAAAGGGCTAACACCAGTGTCAATGCTCCCAACAAATTGGCATGCACAGGGAAGCTTCCAAAGCCTCACATGGGTCCATGAATGTATTGTGTGAGAGAGCCCTTCTAAATGGTGTTATCAATCCTCTGAAAAACTATTGAGCATGTTGAGAAGGATGAATGTCATAGGATAGCATTTGACAAGAGAGTCTTGAAAATGCACCCATCATACTCCTGCACACACTCTTTGTCATTCCCTGTTGGATCTCCTTAAGAGTGTTGATGCTCTTCTACTCAAACTCTGGAATATGGAACTCTACTAAGAAGGCATTCTTCAACGCAGTGTAGTCTACCACCATCTTATGGGGGTCATAATTCCTATACCAACTATGTATGTGCCCTTGCAACATTTTTGCAAAATTCAACTTGCCTTCCACTCTGGGGTAGTGATCCCCTTCATGTGCCATAGTAACTCACACTTGTGCACATGCTCTGCAACATCTTCAATACCCCTATAGTCTGGTAAGTGAAAAGACATCTCGAAAAACACTTGGGGAGGTGGTTAGGGTCCTTTTCCTCCTGATCCAGAGCCTTGGTTCCCTTCGGTGTTTCCTCCTCCACCAGATCCAATAGATCCACTAGGTCTTGTTCCTCTTAACCCACCAAATCCACCTCCTATAGTCGGCAAAGGACCAAGAAGTGGTCGCACGCCTAGTGTTCCTAGCATCCCACTGAACTACACACTGATGATTTGTGATATTTCCCACTACCAGTTGTATGTCATGTGCCACTCCCAAATGTAGACACCCAAATCCTTGCATACTTGCACCTTGGCCAAAGATTCCCCCAAATACAGGAATGGCTTGCTCAGCCATGGATGTTCCAAACAAAAAATTATATCTCCTAGGTGCAGATCAGTCACTCCCACCGATACCAATTGGGTTAACAATACTTCTCCCTTGATCTAAAAAACCAAGCGCTAGGGGTTGGTCTCCAGGTGGGTTCAGATGCACGTTGACAGATCTTCTCTCTCCATGTGACAAACTCTCATTAGAATTTGAAGGGGCCTCTCTCCCATGAGCTTGCCAAGATGGGGTAGCATAGAATTCTCAGGTTCCACGTCCTCTGCATGAACCTCAACTCCTTCCCGTAATGTCTTCCTCCATAGATCCATCACACTTGCAACCTCACATTGTCTAGTCATCTCCCTTTCATGAGCTTCACTATACTTGAGTCATCTACCCTTCCTTTCCTTTTCAGCTGCAATTTCTGCCATCTTCCTCCACCCTAGCTTCCTCTCCCAGTGCTCAGAGAAGCTTTATCCGGCCATGGGGAATGCTTCTAAACTCAAAGTAATGACCAAGATCTTCATAGCCAAAGGAATAACACACAAAAATGATCCTCTAGGCTCCCTCAGAAACTCAAACTCAACAACTTCTGGGCAATAATATGTCAAAATGGTTTATTCTAAAGTATAACTGGCTAAGTAACTCTTTTCCACTAGTGATCAATAGCATGCATCCAAGTCAGATCTGGCATCCTGCAGTCTCCGATAGTCATCTTGGGTCCACATGCGTGATCTATAGTTTTAGCTTAATCAGGAGGCATATGTTGAAATCCATTCATATAGTACTACTAGGAAGCAGTGAAAAAATGTCTCATACAACTCATTGTGTAGGTTATCTTCTACCCATATATGTGCATCGAACTCAAGTCTAATGTTGAATCTTTGAGAAAACTCATCCTCTATGATCTTGAACCATGTTTCAAAACTTTCTAAGGTCAGGTGCTCTATCATCATGCATCACAGGGACAAAGATGTATGCCATTTCTCATAATAAATTCAAAAAGAGGTCCCAGACAATGGAACCAATATGTAGTCATATTTTATACCCTTAAACCAATATTCTAATCTCATGCACATCAGACCTATCACCCAATGGGAACTGGGTGCTCACTCGAGGCATGCACAGGCACCGAGTCTCTCCTTTATGTGAGTCCTATGAGAATGCATCATCTTATAACAGATTTAAATGGAAATGAGTAGAAAGAACCATGCCATATCCTAGAATGAGTTATCTTATTGCATCCAGAAAAGGGAAATAACAAGCAACATAAGGAAATAGCTCATACATAAAGGAAATGCATTATTATACTTCCAAACACAGATGACTTATAATAGAGCATTATATTCATATCAAGATATTCAATAACCACATTACAATCCATTGGGTTCCTAATAGACCCCCATATAATAATGTAGAGCTAAGTCATACATCAAAATTATACCATGTTCATCACATTACGGAGAAAAATATAGACCCATTCCCCTAAATGTGCCATCATCCCTATATGTTCCTATTCCCAACCCATATAATCCTAAATTCATTTCTGCATAGCTTTTTCTCTCTTTAAATCTATATCCTTCTATATCTATCTTCTACTAGGAGTTTGTATTTATAACCTTGGAACCCACCACCATGCCTTCCAGAAATTACAGATCGGTTGCCAAGTGTCATAGTGGTCCTCCATGGGAGCATGCCTTCCCAGATCCAAGATCTCCACTTCTCACAATAATTTATTCTAGAAACTTCTATCACATGCCTAGAATATTCCTGTTTTGATCCAAAGTCGTCAGGCTGGCACCTTATCCACAAGGGTCATACTTTTCTATTGTGCTACCTGGGATGCCAAATGCAGCTAAGTACAAAACCTATTTTTTCTTGTGCATGTGCAGCATGTCTTCTGTAAAACCATTCCAGAACCCTTTCCCTATGTTCCTTCAATCCATGCACCCTTATTCAATCAGGTCCCGCACGCCCATACACCTTCTTATACTTAGCTGATATTTTAGGGACCAACACATTCCTTACACCTTATGGGCCTATCGTAAAAGCATTCACACCTCTACTACTGCCTTACCTTTCTCTTTGGTCTATGGTACATAGGTCATCCTACCTCTTGAAGTCCAAATTCCATATCTCTATATATATATCTTAAATATATCCTCATTAATGATGATTTTTTCCAAGGACGTTTGACACAACTTGAGCTACTAGATGAACACCATTTAAATGCTCTATACCACCTCCAAATCTAACAAAAGAGCATTAAGCATGCCTATAAAAAAGGTGTTTGAGAAGAAATATTCAATATCAGTGATCTTTTATTGAAGGAAAATCAACATGTAAAAAAAATGGAGAAAAGTAAATGAGGCAAGTTTACTCCTAATTATCTTGAACCTTATGTTTTCACCCATACCTATAGATCAAAAACTTATCATGTATCATATCTTGAGGGTAAACCTAAACCTGATTCCCTTAATGCCTTGCATCTTTGACTGTTATATTGTTGAATAAAGTACTACATCACTTTATGTCTCATATATACTCATTCCTTGAGAAAACCTCTCCTTCCATCTACCTCTTTTAAGGACCAACAAATCAAACATAATTGTGTGATTATCCATCACCATTCAGCCTTATCTTGAATGTGAGTACCACAAATCTACTCATGGCATGATTCTCATGGATAATTTTTTTCCTTTTCAGGATGGAATCCCATGGTCATTTTTCATTTGAAACCCCTCTTTCATAAGATAACCTTTTTTGTGTTACGTTTTTCCTTCATAAAAGAGGCCTATACTCCTTTATAGTATTTTTCATGACTACAAGTCCAAAATAATGCAATTTTTTTTGGGATAACAAAAATTCTACTCCTTGAGTCAAATTTCTCACAAATAGATGATTCTCGTAAATGAACATCTATGTCTCTCTCTTATTTCTATAAGTATAATGCTCCCTCAAAGGAAAACTATAAAAAGCTACCCACATGTTGTACTTAGTCTACCAAAAATAAGACTAATATGTATTTGTTAAAATAAAATTTATCTTGGAGCTTCTTGCATCAATTAACTTCATGAAGACCTCAACAAGACACTAATATTTATCCCAATATAGACTTCCCGCATCGACCAGTCTATGAATGCAAAAATTAAAATGCAAAAAAAAATCAAGAAACATAAAAAAATTTAGTCATGGAATTACCTATGGTGGTTTTGGGTATCTTGTAGAAGGGGCATGTTATCGCATAATAAGTTTACGCTAAAAAAACCACTCCACCTTACCCTCTTTGATTTTTTCTCCTATCTAATCAAGGGATAGAGTGCTCATGTGACACTTTGTGATCATGCAACTTCTTTCAACCATAGACCTATCAATCATGCAATGTATCAAGGGGTTTATGTTCATAAGCTTATTGGGTATGCTTGTTATGGTCCTTTCTAACTATGGAGCATTTCACTTATTTTTGGTCCCCTTTGTTTACTTTTTACTTCTTTAGTAGGATGAGACCATTGACATCAGATATATTGGTTTTATTCTCATCTCTCCCACATCTATACCCATCATCTATTTCCCATAATACCATCATACATTGGAAATTAAATGAAATGACATCTACCTTACCCAATCTTACCCAACTTACCTTACCAAAATATATCTTACTCAATATAAATTCCCAAAATCTACCTTACCCAATATTACCCAAATTACCTTACCACAATCTACCTTACCCAATCTTACCCAACTTACCTTACCACAATCTATCTTATCCAATCCTACCCAAACTACCTTCCCAAAATCTACCTTACTCAATCTTACTTGGCACTTGGAGAGCTGGTGAGATGTACCTAACACAAGCCCTAGTGAATAACTCTATAATCTCTATTTGAGGTAGCTATAATGTAAGATGGTTGATGAGGCTTTACCAATGAGTGAAAAAATCTGTAATAGACTCATCGTCATATTTTCATGTTGAGTATAAGCCGGTCATGGTGACCTTCTTGAAAATATTGATCAAAACATGGTCCAGGAAGACTTGATCCACTTAGTTGAATGATTAAATGGAATGTCTAGGCAAACCACTATACCAATCCAACATAGGTCCTATCAAGGAAATTGGGAATGCCTATAAGAGTAGAGTGTCATCATGAGTTATTAGATAACACAAATGCTTGAAATATCGTAAGTGTTGTTGCATGTCTTCTTTGTTATTGAACCGATTGAATTTAGGTATTTCCTAATGCATAGGATAAATAAAAATGGGAATAGATAGATGAATGGTATCATTATAGATTTCATCGTATGTTAAAGATTTGTGAGAGCCAGAAATCGATGCTTCCAATGTTTGCATATTTTCCATCATCATTTTAATAAGGTCGTTGGTAGGTTGTGATGACTGGGCACCCCCTGTAGTATAAGGGAGTAGATGGTGAATGTATGATGAAAACGACATCCTAGTATATGGTGGTTTTGAGTATGAGAACTGTGAGGGGGGAATAGATGTAGGTAGAAAATATCTCGAATAGGTGATAGATGAGATAGGTGGTTGTTGGTTATATGTGTAAGTAGGTGGGGTGGATGTAGCAATTTTTGTAGTGATTAGAGGTAAAAACTACAGGATGGAGGGGAAAATGTTTTGGAATGGAGTATGAGTTTTTGACACCATGGGTGGCTACGATGCAATAGGTATATATGAGGTGGAGGGTGCTGATAAGGCTATGCTCAAGGTAGTTGATGAAGGAATTGTTGACGCCATGGAATAAAATGACGTCAAAATTATGACTGATGTCATAGGTGCCACAAATATTTATGATGTGGGGTCAAGTTTGGATACTACAGGTTGTAAAGTGGAAGAAGGTAAGGCTGAGCTAGTACTAGCCAATGTAAAAGTGGGCACAAGGGTAGGAGGAATGGGCACAAGCATGCCATATACCAAATTTCCTGATGAATCTCTAGTAGATGAATGGGTGAGATAAGGTTGTAAGGTAGTGGGGTTGTGATCAAGGAGTCTTACAAACTCCTTATCACTAGTACTGATGATAATGGACTGAGTAGGATCTATAGGTGACAGGATAGAAGGTGGTAATGGGTTATGCGGGATTGGCTGAAGGCTTACATGGAATACAAGGGAGTTAGATTGAATATGATTCAAAACCATGTGATTTGGTGTAGGCTTGACAATTTTATCTCTTTAAATGATACATAAAAATAAAAGGAATGGAGAAAAACAGTTCTGGAAAGTGAAAACTAATGTTGTTTTATTAAAAAATTTAAAACACATGAACCTATGACAATTGGGTTAACCGATGACTGTCATAGAGGGTGACTGATGATGGTTAGGATGATAGATACCGGTTACATTGGAAAATCAAAAGTTTTAAAAATGAGGAAATAACTGATGAAAATGAAGTAAAACCTAGATTTAATAGTGAGTTCAAGGATCCAGAGGTATAATGATGTATTTGAGAAAACCTAGAAAGAATAAAAAATGGATGAGTGCTATTTTTGGTAAAATGACAAAAAAATCATGCAACCAAAAATGGTTAGGTAAATTGATGATGGTCAGATGAATGAACTGATGATGGTTGTTGAACCGATGCCAGTCACTATGAAATTTGAAAATATGGAATAAATTTGACTTTTGTGACTTAGATTAGATAAAATATCAACCCAGAAACCTGAGTATGATAGTGATGGACCCTAACACACTCAGAAAAAGTTAGAATACACCAACTATAATTTTGGAGTGTGATAGGAAGAAATAAAAATGGATAATATGACCTCACAACTCAAAATACAAATCATTCAAAAGTTAAGAAACATGAAATCCTATGGGTAAATTTTATGTTTTAGCTTATGTTATTTTATACTGACTTATGAATAGAACATAGTTTTTGGTTTGATAGAAGGTATCCTATGAAATCCAAGATCTAAGGATGGTTTCAGGTAAGTTTTTTGTGGGGACGGTTCTTTCTCTGAGATAATGACTGGACAGAGAAACCAGTTTGGCGTCCACTTCAATCCTATGATCATATGATCATTGACAACTTCTTCCAGGTAGGAGGATGTTTAAGAATATGTGTAGATTATTTAAGTGGTTTGGTATAGAGAGAGTGTGTGCAAGGGAACTACGATTAAATTAGTCAACCATCAATTGGGCATGACTTCTAGAGTATAGGTTTCCCTCAAATTAATGTGAGCTATAATGCAACAAATCAAAATAAAATGCAAATGTTTTAAGCCCAAATCTATAATTACATTCGATGTAGAAAATGGATAAGAAGCAGAGGAATTCTCTTTCACTAATGAAATGTAGTAGAAAAGAAGACATGCTCTTTTTAAAGCACTAAATGTATGACTTATTTTAGTCAATATAAAGAAGGAGAAGATTCTAGAGAATAAAATTAATGTGAATACTTTTCAAATAGAAATAAAGACACAATTTTTTCCTAGGAATGAAGAAATGCAAAGGAAACCATAATGGGTTCTACCTGGCATGCCAAAATGTTTCACCTGATTCTTAGCAGATTACTAAAAAATATAAGGGTATAAGGCAAAGTAGGAAAACCTTTTATTCGCTGGTTGAAGGTTGTGCATGCGTTATGATTTCCTATCCAAAATGATTGTGTGAGCTTCTTTTTGGCTAGGAGGAACTACCTGAAATGAAAAGCAAGACCACAAAACATAGTTAATAGAAAAAGGTGAGTAGGTTACCTAGTGTGAGATAGATCCAAGAAGTGTTATACTTCCTTGATGGTTGTCAATCCACTTATATATATATATATATATATATATATATATATATATAATTCTATATAAAGTAAATAAGCATGCAACTAAAATAATCTAATGCTAGTGTTCGTATTTAGGAATCTCATATTACTTCCAATGTTAATCAAATTATATGCTTTAATTATTAAAATAGTAAATGTCTTGAGTCAGGTTGTAGGATGGGTAGGTGTTCTAGAGTTCACAGGCAGGGTCTAGGTAATATTTGGTGTAATTTGGGATTAATTTGGGTGATTGGGGAGTTGGCTGGTCTGAGACAGTTTGCTAGACATAGAGATCGATTTCGGTCAGGCTATTATCAATGATAGTTTATATATGACGGATGCTGGCTAGAGATAACCAATATCGGTAACATTCCCATTTGAAGACTTTATAATCAATACATTTATTTATTTATTTAATAATGTTCACTGTTCTAAATAAAGCAATATTTAGAACAAACACTCCATGCCAATCAAATTCAATGGATAAACATATATAGCTGTAATGACTCAGTGATTCATTGATCTATTCATTCCATAACTCAGTAAGCTACTGATTTATTTATGTTATCTTATGTATTGAATACATATTGTATACTTTGTATACTTTTTCATCCTACCATATACTAGGTACTGAGTGATCTGTTTAAAGAACATATCTGAATATCTGTTACAATTATTCATCTAATATCATGTTGTTTTAAACTTGGTGACATAGGACAATGCAACCAGTAGCTTGCAATACTTTGGCCAAAGATTTATAACATACTGTGTATGTCACTATTCCTAAATGACATACTCATCATTTTGGAATACGTCCTTCACCTCACTCTTCTATTATCATGATTGGTCTTTATTATAACTCTTGTGTGTAACTCTTATCAATGGAGAATTACGGGGTTGAAGCTCATGGAGGACTATGGGATGGTTTTGAGAGTGTGGTTTCAGTAGCACTGGCCACTGAATGTCTTTCAAGAGGCTACGAACAAGCTAATAAGGTGTCATTAACAGAGGGAGAACCAGATAAAGGTATTAGTATTGGATCTAGAGCCTGGGCTGATATTGTTAAGGTACCTCTTAACAAAAATGTGGGTCCTCTTTCTCCTGCATGTGGACTGAATTTTAAAAGTACAAAAAATAATGAGGGGGTGACCCACATACAAGTGCCTAACGGATGTTTGCATAGAGCTCTTGAGAAAACTAATCTAGCCCTAGTTGGAAAGTTTATAGGATCAAGACCCAATGTAGATATTATAAGAAAATGGGCCATATGCAGATGGAAACCAAAAGGAGATTTGATTATCAACACCATGGCTAAGGGTTTTTTTCTAACCTAATTTAATCTACAAGCTGATGTGGAATCTTTCTTATTGGGTGGTCCTTGGTGTATTGGTAATATGGGGCTTTTTTTGAAAAAATGGTATCCTGGGTTTAATCTAAATACTGAGAACATTCATGCCATACCCATTTGGTGTAGACTCCCAGGGATGCCCCTACATCTATGGGATGATGAGATCCTTCTCCATATAGCTAAATTGATTGGTTCACCAGTTGGGCTAGATGGACCTATGAAAAATAGATCCAGACTTGCCTTTGCAAGGTTCTGTGTCTCATCTGTAATGGATCAGGAGCTACCTAAACACATTATTCTATAGTCCAAATTTGGGGCATGGAAAAAACCAATAGAATATGAGGCTTTCCAGCTAAGATGTAACAAATGTCATAAATTAGGGCATTTTGCCAGCAAATGTTCCGAGAAAATGAAGCAACAGTTGGAAAAAACCTTGGATCATTCTAAAAAGCAAGGGCAGAAGCAGATGGATGAGGATGATAAAGTCTCTCTAACTGATGAACAAAATCAAAATGTAAGAGATCACTGCATGCAGACGAACCTAAGGATAAATGATTGGAAAAAAGGCTTTAAGACCATAATAAAGAGGCCACTAGTTTATAGGAAATTGTGGAGACCCAAAATTCACCAGTCAGAAAAGCATGATGAAGCCCAAAAGGAAAAAGATCCTGAACTGAACAAAGGGTGAAGAAAACAAGAGGGAAATGGAATTGGATCAAATAATGATACTTGAGAAATCAAATCCGGCAAAGTTGAACATGGAAGTAGATGAAGAAAATGAAAAATTATACATTCATCTAACCACTTCTACGGAAGAAGAGATGGAAAAAATTACTCCTTTTCCTCATCAAGAATTGATAACTAAGAATAGCTCTCTGGAGCTACATAAGATGAGACAAGGAAAAGCCAAAGATATTCTGGAATCCATAGCAAGAGATCTAAATCAGAATAAAGAGTTTGCCGATATGGAGGAGGTCACTCCTAAAATAGCTCAACAACTTGATTTTGATAAAGGAAAAGAGGAAGGGGAAATTACTCCTACTATAAAGAAAAGTCTATCAGAATGTGATAAATATGGATTCATCACAGTGAGAAGTAAGAAACGAGGACTAAAAGGACTTGAAGAAATTCTGGAATCACTCTATAGTGATAAAAAGAAACAGATAGGAAGCTGGGAAGCTTCCACCTCAAGAATCACAAGGGCTACTACCAGGAGAACTGCAAATATTGGAGTCACCTATAGAAAAGGCAAACTCTTCAAGAGAGAAGTAAGAGAAAAAGAGATCGAGAAAGAAATTGCAGATGGTACTCAAAGGCTCTTAAACCATCCGCAACTACATCCCCAAAACTTTTTTAATGAATGTTATTTCTTGGAATGTCAGAGGAATCAATGGGGGACCTAAGAAAAGAATGCTTAAGGAAATTAAAAGATCAAGAAGACCCAGCATCCTTCTAATTCAGGAAACGAAAATGAAAAATAAAGTTGTTGAAGATTGCAAAATGTATTTCTGGGAGAATGTTGCCTTTGCTGCTGTTGATTCTCAAGGTGCTTCTGGAGGCTTAGCGGTCTTCTGGGACACTAAAATTGTTCATGGTAATGTGCTTTCATCCTCCCAGAATCATTTAGCTATAATATTTAAAAGCCTTGAGAATAATTCTAGCTGGATTCTTTCCAATATTTATGCCCCTAATACTGTTGCTGGTAGAAGAAATTTGTGGAAAGAGTTAGTCTTGTTTCAGAATAATTTTGAGGATATGAACTGGTTGATAATGGGGGACTTTAACACTCCTTTAAATCTGGGGGAAAATTTTGGAGGGAACTCTGATTTCTCTATCAGCATGGAAGAATTTTTTGGCTTCATATCGACTCTTAATCTTATGGACATAGAACTTCATGGTAATCAATACACCTGGTCTAACAAAAGAATTGGGGAAAATTTAATTCAGGTTAAATTAGATAAAGCTCTCATTTCTACTAACTGGATCTTAGATAAGAATTTTCATCTCTCCTCCCTTCCCAAAATGGGTTCAGACCATAATCCTATTTGCCCTTAATTTCTTCAATTGGTCAAAACCTTTCCACTATAATTTTAAATTTGAAAAGATGTGGCTTGAACATGAGGATATTCTAGATAGAATTAAAGAGTGGTGGTCTTGGGAAGGAACTAGGATGGCTCAATTCAGGCTTCTTCAGAAGCTGAAAAATGTGAAACAAAAGGTTAGAATTTGGAATAAAGAGGTTTTTGGGAATATTTTTGAAAAAAAGAAAGAGCTTAAACAACAACTGGAAGAGTTTGAGCTTAAAGTTTCTTTGAAAGGTATGACCCTTGAGGATCATCAACAGGAAAAAAACTTCTCTCTGCCCTACATAATATAAACAGCTGTGAGGAGTCCTTTTGGAGAATGAAGTCTAGAGCCCTCTGGTTAAAAGCAGGAGACAAAAATACAAAAAAAAATTCATATGACAACCCTCAAACATAGGGCTTGTAACAGAATTATTGAAGTCTCAAAGGGTAATGGGAACATTACTACGGATTCTGAAGACATCAAAGATGAAGCCCTCAAATTCTACAAGAATCTTCTCACAGAGAATAATTCCTACAATGAGCAAGCAGCCTCCTTTCTCTTAGACTCCATTCCTAATAATTTACTGCCTGCCGAGAGGTTTAAGAGTCTTTCCAAAATAGTCACCATCGAGGAATTAAAAAAAACTATTTTTTCTCTGGAAGGGGATAAGGCTCCGGGCCTTGATGGTTTTTCTGCAAACTTCTTCCAAAGATGCTGGGAAATCTGCTCTGAAGATCTGTTGAAAGTTGTTAATGAGTTCTATAGAACTGGAAATCTCATAAAAGAGTTAAACAATACACATATTGTGCTTGCTCCTAAGAAGCTGGATGCAAAGGATTTCAAAGATTTTAGGCCAATCAGTTTGGTTAATGTAATCTATCAGATCTTCATAAAGATTTTAACCACTAGGATGCAACCTATACTAATGGAAATTAATTCTCAACAATAGAGCAGATTCATTCAAGGTATAATTATTCAGGATGGAGTTATTATGGTCCATGAAACAATTCATTCAATGGATAAAAGTAAAAAAGTCTGGGATGGCTATCAAGTTAGACATGCATAAGGCTTTTGACAGAGTCTCCTGGAAATTCATGGATGAGGTTTTATCCAAGTTTGGATTTCAAAATAAATTCAGGAAAATTATACATTCTTGCATATCTTCATCTAGATTCTCAGTGGTTGTTAATGGGGAACCGGTTGGTTTTTTTGCCAGCAATAGAGGAATTCAACAAGGGGACCCCATCTCCCCTTTGTTGTTCATTATAATGGCTGATAGTTTAAGCAAATCTATCTCAAAAGCTATTCATATTGGTATGATAAAGGGATTTCAACCTACTTCTGGTAATCAGGTTTCCTCTCACCAGCAGTTTGCTGATGATAGTCTCCTACTTCTGATGGCCTCAATAATTGAAGTGAAGGCTATCAAAACTATCCTTAGATTTTATGAGGAAGCCTCGGGACAGAAAGTTAATTTTGACAAAATCTCAATCTATTTTTTCAATACTCCTATTGAAAGGCAAAGAAAGATTGCTCTCATTCTTGGATGTACTATTAATTCCCTCCCTGCTACTTATTTAGGGCTCCCTATGAGTACTAGTAAGGTTTCTAATGAGGTTTGGAATGATCTTCTTAAGAGATTTTTAAAAAAAACTGGCTGGTTGGAAAGGAGCTTTACTTTCAAGTGCAGGCAAGTGTTTATTGATAAAAATCACTCTTCAGAACTTACCTATTTATATCATGTCAATGTTCAACATTCCAACAACAGTGATGAATAGCATTGAAAAAATTCAAAATCACTTTTTATGGCATGGTACTGAAGACAGGTTTAGGTACCATTTAGTTGCTTGGGAGCAGGTCTGTAAACCAAAGAGGATTGGGGGTTTAGGAATCAAAGATATCAAACATATGAATGTTACTCTTATTGCAAAGTTGGGTTGGAGACTTATAAAAGAGCACAAGCCTTGGACCGAGTTGATCAAAATCAAATACCTTTCCAATCAAAGCATGAATTCCTTTATTTTTGATCAGTTACTTCCGAATGGTTCTATTTTCTGGAACAATCTTCTCCACATCAGACATATTCTCTCTCAGGGATGTAGTTGGAAGCTTGGGGATGGTCAAGACATTAATTTCTGGACTGATAAATGGTTGGATATTAACTGGATTTCCTCTTATGGTCACATTAAAGAAAACTTAATTAGAAATTATGGGCACAAAGTCCAGGGCTATATTGAGGTGGTTGAAAATAAAAGGAAATGGAAACAGTTCAAAGTAGATGAGGATAATGTGCAGTCTGATGTTTCATCTATGCAGAGTCATCTCTCCCTAATTCATATCATTCCTCAAAATCATAAGGATGAACTCATTTGGAAATATTCCTTTGATGGAGAGTACTCGGTTAAATCTAGCTACAACTCTTTCTTTGCCTCTATTGAAAGTGATACTGAGTGGCATAAGTTGTGGATGCCCGAGCTAACCCCTAGAGTAAAATTTTTTTGGTGGTTCATCATTAAAGACAAGATCCTAACTAATGATAATCTCATTAGGAAAGGATTCATCATGCCGAACAGATGTTGCATGTGTCAGGAAGAAGCAGAAGACATCAAACACCTCTTTCTTCATTGTAAGTACACTTCCAAAATTTGGCATCTTATTTTTGAAAACTTTAATCAGGAATTGGTCTTTCCCCATACTTGTCTTTAGGCCTAGGATTAATGGAACTCTCCTTACAAACATTGTGTGGTGAGGATATTATGGCAAGTGGTTCTACCTCACACCATGTGGTGAGTTTGGAAATCTCGTAATGATGTCATTTTCAGGAATACCAGAAAATTATGCAAAAAAGTCTACAAAGAAATTATCATTGCTGTGAAATACAACATTGAAAAATTTAAACCTTCCAAAAAAGACTTTTGAGGAAGAAGAGCACATTCTGGCTGCTTGGAATATTGGCACTATTTGGAACAATAATAACAATAGTATTGATATATCCACTGTCTGATGGATTAAGCCTCCCAGTGCTTGGCATAAGTTGAATTTTGATGGGGCCTCAAAAGGAAATCCTGGGGATTCTAGAGGTGGGGGAGTCATTAGAGATCACAGAGGCTGTTTTGTTGCTGCTTTTTCTGGTAAAATGGGTAGGCAAACTAATCACTACTCTGAAGCTCTTACTACTCTTTGGGGAATAAGGCTAGCCATGGATTGTAATATTTCCAATATTATAATTGAGGGTGATTCGCTAAACATTATCAATCTTTTAAATCAAAAACAACACCCCAGTTGGTCAATTAGGGACTTTATTGCTGAAGCTACTGATATTTGCAAGAGTTTTGAAAATTTTGAAATCAAACATACCTACTATGAAGGCAATAGTGTGGCTAGTGGTTTGGAAAATTTCGGGGTTAATAATACTTTTCAAACTTGGTTAAGGGGGGACATTCTTCCTACTAAAGTTAATGAAGACATCATCAAAGATTTACATGACTTGGAACGTAATCACTAATAGTTGTAGTGATGATGCTAAGGAGTGGCTTTTTAAGTGCAAAATGATGACATCATCAAAGATTTGTGTGACTTGGAGCGTCATCATTAATAGTTATAGGGTGGATGCTAAGGAGTGGTTAATTAATTGCAAAGTGAGGACTAATAATTACATCTCTTCACATGATTGGGAGGGCTTCAAAAGTAGAGCTAAGGATGATTTGTATAGTTTTCAAATTTTTACCATTGCGGGAAGAGGTAATAACACAGGAAAAATTGGGGGACCGCCTTGTAAGATAGAGCCCACTCATAATCCAGCATGGAAAGATGATTTAGTTCTTTGGAACTATCTACAAAAGGGGGTCTCATGAACTTTATTGAAAAAATCCAAGGTTTTGATTAGGATCTCTCAATTAAATTTACTCAAGAATGGAGGAATCACATGGTTGAGTATAGTAATATCAAGGTTGAGGTTTTCAAGGAGCTTATTGCACAGGTCATCGGGTTTAGTCTAGATGAAACCAAATTCTTCAACAAGCGGGTGGATAGAGAGGTGGAGGCTAAGAAGTTTCTTAATGAGGGGGAGAATCTGGAATTTGTGAAGGCCGGCATCAAACTTGCTTCTATTCTAAAGCCTTTTGTTGAGATCACAAGGATGGTTATAAGGTATGTTACTCTTGAGGGGAGATTTGTCACTATTCCCCAAAAGCATTTGATCTTCCTTAATCACTTCCGTAGAAACCTCACCATCAACTTTCCTCATTACTTGTTGAATTCTCTAGAGAAATCTATTCTGGAAGTTCAAAACCACACTAGGGTTGTTCCCCTTCATCAAGGGTTAATACTTATTATTCACTGCCACTTCTCAGCCTGTCCCCACTCAGATTCTGCTCCTCCCCCTGCCTCCATCCCTCCCCTTCCTGATAGGAAACTTGACACTGCTTCAACTAGCAGGAAAAGGAAAGAGATGAAAACTAAGGTCCCTGCTTCTCAGAGGGTTCTTAGAAGTCATAAAGACCTAGAGCTTGCTACAAATTTACTGCACATTAGTAATCCGGTGGACGAGCCTAAAGATGAGGACTTGTTGGTTAGAGTTGGAAAGATGGAAAAGGAGATTCAGGAACTAAAGAGTGTGATTAGGGATATGGATAAAGCTAAGGGAAAAAGGAAACTGCAAAATGATGATGATGATGATATCACTATTGAAGTTTTTAAGAAGCTTCAATCACTGGATGCCAAGCTTTGCAATGCAAAAGGGTGTAATGACTGTATCCTCTCTGCTCTTAAAAGAATCTACAATTTTATCAAGCAGCATGTGCGTAGTATTTACAATCTCAACAGTATTACCGAGGATATTTGGGGCTCTAAGGAGAACAGAGATCTTGCAATTTCCCAAGCGGATTTGAAATACCCTTCCCAGGTCACTGCCATTGCATTCTTCATCTCGCTCCAAACAATTAAAGCCAAGATTGACCAAGCTATCAAGTGATGTGGAGCTCTGTTGCTGTTAACTGGTGGTGAAGTTGCTGTTGACTGGCATTTTTGGTGCTATTTTTTGGCTGGGAAGACTAGTGGTGGTTATATCTTGTTCATTTTTTATCTCTTCTACTTTTGTTCCGATCACTATCTGTCTTGATCCTGTTTTGTTACTATATTGTATTATCTGGATGTTGAGCCCCCAGATGTTGGATGTTTTGCTCTTTTAGAGTCAATTTTTCCTCTTTTGGTATCTAGCTTTTGATCCTTTTTGTACATAGGGTATAGTCCCTTCAAAACTATTTACCCATAATAAAAAAAGACTACCGTCAATCCACTTGTTCCAGGTTTTACCCTAGCCCTAGATAGAAACATAATATAATATAGGAAGATTCTCACAAAGGCTTAGGGTAGATGGGCATACTCATTTCACCTAAGCCATCCAGGTTTGTAAATGTACCCAGAGCCTTTGGAAGCTAATTCCTATCCTAAATATGCTCCTAAGCAAACTTAGAGGGAAACTAGGTTAAAGTCTGAGTTCTAGATGTGGGTAGATCTAGATGATCCATGTGGAAGGGTGATGCCACATGTCAAATACAACGTTTTATTCTCGAGAAGACCCAAGCCTTCTCGAAATTATAGCCCTGCAGTTGGTGTGTGCCAAAATCCTATAGAAACTGCCTCATCGAGATGTAAAAACCCCCAAGGAAATTGTTGATACTTTGATAGTTTGGAATAAAACTTGATTACAAAAACCCTATCAAACCCTAATCCAATTCTCAATAAGTTCTTTCCTAAATTTTCTTCAATTAGCCCACTAAGAACTTCATGATTTTCATGGTAACTTTTAACCTTTGAACATATAGTTAATGTTAGTGCGAATTCACAACACCCCCTGGATGTTGATCAGATTTCTAGTTTGATCATTCTAAGCATCCAGTGTGATTGCACAACATTGAAACCTCTCTCCAAGTGTGGGACTTGTAAAATGAGAGAGGAATCACTAGATTAGAGGTTGGTTCCTCGAAATCCTCTGATTAGATCTATTATTTGCACAATTGCAGAGGTTTGAATCCTGATCCTACTCTAAATTCCAAGGAGACAGAGATAGAAAGTGTAAAAATTGAAACTAAACTAATAGGTGATACACCAAAGGAGGAGTGGTGAACAATTCTAGTCCTGCAGATAGAAAAAAAATCATGGAATGCAACATAAACATCATGCACAAACTGATAAGATGTAATTGAAAGTCTGAAATGAAGCAAACAACACAACCAAAGGATTGAAAACTGATCACAGATCCTGTATTGTCATTTCCACTGTCAAAATCCTTGCATTACAACATCAAAAGGTAGAAAACCTGTTACAACCATCAAGAGGTCTGATACTTGCAAAAATCACTTGTTGAAGGTGAAAGAAGAAGCTTGCTATCTAAAGAAATGTTCTTTTTAAAAAATGAGCCAAATTTGGCTTTTACAATGCACGGGTCGAGCCTAGGAGAGAGAAAATGTGAAAAAACATGGGAGCCATTCCTCATTGAATGAAGATGCATTAAAATAGCATGGGCGTCCTTACAGACCCATGCCCTGACATTTTGGCCATGCTAAAGAAGAATGCGACCCATTTTGCATTAAAATTGGTTGTTGAAACGTCACTTCTGGCCATTACCACGTGCTAGAGACTTTTCTTGATTTTCTCTCTCCAAACTGAACCAAACTACAAAATTGACCCCAGAATCATGTAGAGAACTTTTCCATATTTCCATTGATATAAAGAACGCGGAAATCTGAGCTCTGGATCGAAAGATATGGCGATTCGAAGATTTAGGGCAAAACGGGCTCAAAATGGATCAGCAGGAAAAGAGTTTGAATTTTTTACCCGTTTGGTCTTTGGAAAAATTTTCAAATTTTCCACGCACTCTACCACTCTAGGTGCCACGTGGTACATTTTGATTGGGCGCGGGCTCATCCTGCTCCATTTTACTTCATTTTTTGCCTTTGGAAAAATTTTCAAAATTTTCCCGCCGGGCCGATGAGGTGAAGACATGTGGCGGGCACTGATTAGATGCGGGCCCTCTGCGAGCATTTCATCTTTTACACAAAATCTTTGGAAAAAATTCTAATTTTCCCCGCACTCCACCCTCCAGGTGCCACATGGCACGTTCTGATTCGTTGTCTGAGGCAGCGGGCCAAAACACTCCTTTTGGATTTTTGGTGAAACACTTAGCCAAATTTCCAACTTTTCCTCCGCCCTCCAATCTTCTTGGATTCCTTGTCTCTTTGGCGGCATTTTTCACCTTTTCGCATCTCATGCGTCCCGTGCGTACCTTTTTCCCAACTGTCCCAAACTGCCTAGGACAAATACCTCCAAACTGCCTGAAATGGACTGTCCTTTGGCGAATCGGCCGGTTCGCGTCCTTCGCGTACTTTTGGCCCAGATGTCCCAGACTACCTGGGACAAATACCTCCGAACCGCTTAAAATGGACTGTCCTTCGGAAAATCGGCCAGTTCACATCCTCCACGTACCTTTAGCCCGGATGTCCCAAACCGCGTGAAATAGACTTAGACGATTTTTCTTGCTTTCTCGTCCGTTTCGACTTTTCGCGTCCTTCGTGTCCCGACGTCCCAACTATCCCGCGGACTATCTAGGACAAAAGACTTAGCTGATTTTCTTGCTTTTTCAGCCCCAAGCTTTGTACGATGAACCTCAGTATGACCCAAACCCTTCAGACCTGAAATGCCTTAGAACAATCCTGCAACCTTATTTTTTGCATTTTTTCCATTTTCTCTAACTCGTTGGGATTTCTCCCTGGATGGGAAAGTCAGAGAGAAGCCGAGGGACCCCAAAAGACATGATTTTTTTCCTTGAATGAATCTACTTGCTCGGGACTGAATAATTTGATGCATGTTATCAAAATTACCTTGAGGGGTGAATTTTGGATAACAATTTTGGTGACTCAGCGGGGTCACCTACCTGCTAGTTGAAGTTACCAGTTGCCTGAAGAATCCATTGGGCATGGAGTCATGAGTTGTCTGTTCGGAACCCCAACTGACTTAGAATGTTGCAAGGAGGAAGATGGAATATCATCTGATAGAAGCAAGGGCTGCAAAACATCTCCAGGGACAGCAAGCCTGTGCCAAAGCACTTAGGGAAAGCAAAACAACCTACAACAAAAACAATGTGCACAAGCATTTGGAGGAATGAAAACCTAAGCTAATATTTACAAGGTGGAGAATTTCCCTTTAGTAGCAATGCTTTAGATAGATTCCATTGACTGGAATCTACAGTTCTTTGCCATCCAATGAAGACAATTGGAAGGCATTGTCATCCTTACACTTTGTGACCATGTATGGGCCACTCCAAATGGCATCAAATTTTGAATGCCTTCCCAGTTTTGCTCTATCTGCATCCCATTTTAACACTAGATCTCCAACTTGGAAAGATCTACTCTTGGCCTTCCTATCAAAGGTCTTCTTGATCAAAGCATGATCCTTCTCCATTTCTTGGGATGCCTGATCTTTGATCTCTTGGAGCTCCATCAATTCTGCATATCTCACCTCCATGGGCCCAAACTCTAGCAGCTCTAACTGCTTCATGAGTTCCAATGTTGGCAACTCAAGTGACATGGGAAAGATTGCCTCTCTTCCATAAACAATCCTGAATGGAGAGTTACCTGTGGATCTCTTGGGAGTTATCCTATCAGCCCATAAGGCTGATTTCAGTTTGGTATGCCAAGACCTCTGATTCTCATCAAGAGTCCTCCTAATGATCCTCAACAAGTTCTTGTTTGTAGATTCAGCCTGGCCATTACCCTGAGGGTAGTAGTTTGATGAAGTACTTAGGTAGATCCCATTCTTGACAGCCCACTCAGTCACCTTGGATCCAATGAATGCTAATGCATTATCTGAGATTATTGTAGCAGGTATGCTGAATTTGGTTACTATCCCCTCATAGAAGTCTAAGATGCTAGACTCATTTGCTTCTTTGAGTGCTACTGCTTCAGTCCATTTGGTGAAGTAGTCTGTGGCTGTCAAAATCCACTTATGCCCTTGGCTTGAATTGGGATTAATGACTCCAATGAAGTCCAAACCCCATTGCATGAACGACTGGTCAACTGAAATTAGATGCAATGGGAGGGTAGAAAACCTCTCTTTACCTGTGAAGAATGCACAATTCTTGCACCTTTTGATCCACGCGAAGCAATCACTAAAAATATTGGGCCAATAGTAACCAGCCTTCATGATTTTTAGGGTTGTCACTCTTGGTGTAAAATGACCACCAGCTGGTCTACCATGGAACTCTTCCAACACTCTATGAATCTGATTTGTGTTAATGCATCTCAGCAGCACTCCATTCACATCTTTCTTGAACAAAACACCGTCTACTATGGCATATGGGACAACCTGCAATCTGAAGTGTCTTCTTTGGGTTTTGTTCATCTCTAGAGGGCATAGGCCCATGCTTAGGAAGTGCATTATACCTTGGGTCCAGCAAGGAGTGGGGACAACATTATCCTCTTCTTGAGTGCTACCTTGCACATGGTTGTCTTGAACTATCAAAACAACCTCTTCTTCATTGCATACTCCCTTTTGCTTGCCCCAAATCAGTTGTTCACACAATCCTTTTCCTCTCACCAGTTTTGCGACCTTGATCTCAATGTCATACTCCATGATACAAGTGATCTAACCTGCCCTTTTCTCATTCAAATCCTTGTTGAGGAGGAAGTCCTTTACTCCCGCATGAGAGACCAACAATTGCACCTTGTTGTTTGAGACTAGATTCTTGAATTTCTTCAAGCTTCTGATTATTTCAAGTACATGCTTCTCAATAAAAGAATATCTCACCTCATAGTCATCTAGGCTTTGGCTGAAGAAAGCAATTGGATATTCATCATTGTCCTTGTTCTGCTATACCAAAATGGCAGAAATAGTATCATTACCTCCAAATGCATAGAGGATGAAATCCTTGGAGAAATTTGGGTTGATGAGAGTTGGTACTCGAGAGATGGCTTCTTTGATTGCTTCAAAACTCTCCTTGCCTTCTATTTTCCACTTGAAAGCCATGCTTTTCTTTAACATTTTGGTGATAGGTTCGACAAGGGCTGCAAAATCTGGGACAAACCTCTGAACAAAGTTTATTCTCCCCAAGAAACTCTAAAGGGCCTTCTTGTGGCTTGGAAATGGTAGTGCTCTTATGGCTTCAACCCTCTCTGGATCAATTGCTAATCCTTCTTTGGAGATAATATGGCCAAGGAGCTTTCCTTCATGTGCTAGGAAGATACACTTCTTAGGATTCAAAGACACTCTAAATCTCCTACACCTTGTGAATACTTGTCTCAAATGAGAGAGGTGGTTTACCGCATTCTTTGAAAAAATAGTGATATCATCAAGGTATATCAGCAACACGTTGTTAATCAAACCTTTTAACGCCATGTCCATTGCTCTTTGAAAGGTAGCTCCATCGTTAGACAGCCCAAATGGCATTTTCCTATATGCATAAGTTCCCCATTTGGTTGTGAAGGCTGTCTTGAACTGATCTTCTTCCTTCACCATAATCTGATTGTAGCCCGAGTAGCCATCAAGTAGTGAAAACCTCTCAGAGCCAGCCACAACTTGCAAAATTTTCTCCATAGAAGGGAGTGGGTAATGGTCCTTGAGAGATTCTCTATTCAAGTCTCTGAAGTCGACACACAATCTGATCTTTCCACTCTTCTTTCTGACTGGAACTAAGTTGGCAACCCAACTAGAATGCTTGATTGGGAATATGATTCTTGACTCAATCAACTTGTTCAATTCCTTCCTCATGAGAGGTTCCATGTGTGGATTGACTGGCCTTTGTTTCTGCCTGATGGGCTTAGTATTTGGATCCAATTCAATGGTGTGTTGAGCTAACTTGGGATTGAAACCTTTCAAATCTTCGTAGCTCCAAGAAAACACATCAGGGAACTCTTGACACAGCTGTATGAACTCATACCTTTCTTGTTCAGTTGTCATCTTTCCAATTTGTAATGGTTTGTTCTCTTCCACCAAGATGGATACTGAATCTTCTCTCTTGACCTGAATGTTTGCTTTCTCTTTCCTAAACTGATCATTGGGATTGAAATTGATTCCAAAGTGATAAGTCCCTTGGGTAGCTTGTTAGTTCTCAGCTGTACCACTTGGTAACCATACTGCTGTTCCAATTTTTCCTAATTTTTAGCTGAGAACTCAGCTTCTTCTTACAAGAAATGGATGATTTACTGGTCATTCTCAAACACTTGCCAACTTACATTGTTATCCGGCACTGAAGGCCTCACAATCACATGGATGTTTGGTTGTACCTTGTCCTTTTGAATGCTTTCCATAATATCAAAGGCTGCCCCAACTGCTGCAAGCCTGTCAGCAGCTTGGTTTCTCTTTCCTATGAACTAATTTGATGCTAAAGCCCTCAAAATCTTCAATGAGGTCCCACACCCTGTTCTTGTAGCACTTGAGTAGATCATTCTTGGCAGCATGCTGCCCTTTGACCTGATTTACAATCAATTCACTGTCACCAAAGACTTGCAAGTTCTTTATTCCTCTCTTTATTTCCCAATGCATCCCTTGCACCAAGGCTTCATATTCAGCAGTGTTATTAGAGCATGTAAACTGAAATCTAAAATCTGAATAGTACTTTACTCCTTGAGGTGAAACCAGCATGGCTCCCCCTCCGGCACCTTGTCTACTCCTTGATCCATCAAAAAATAGCTACCATACCTCATTTTCATCCTTGTGGTCTAGCTTGGTGATGCTAGGAATGGGCTGATCTTCTTCATGTATGCAATAGACTCCTAGCTTAGATTCTTCTACTTCTTGATAAGGATCAAAAGCATGCACCTTGTTTTCCCATTCATCAAGAGTTAGATCCAGAATGCTTCCAACCTTGGTGTCAGCTTCATCAGTGCTTGGGTGATCTTCTTGATCAAATGCTGAACAGTTGGCATTGATCTGACTTGGAGTGTAGGGCTCAATGTGGAAGTTTGCAATAGGTTCAGACCTGATTGTAGCTTTGGTTCCATACCTCATTCTAAACAACATGTGTGACCAATTAGCAGACAAATATCCTCCAATCTTGGCTGTGAAATCTCTTGACAAACATAGGGCAAAGAGTGGTGGAAGGTCTATAACTGATACATCTTGTAAAAAAACAACATTTAGACATGCATACAAGGTAAGACTCAAGTTTCTAATCACCCCAACTGTTGTTACTGATTTCCCATCCAACTGCACTACCCCTTTGGATATGGTTTCGTATTGAAGTCCTAGTTGATCAGCTATTTGCTTGAGCATCACTGAGCTACTTGCCCCGGAATCAATCATGCAATTGTGCACCAATTGGTTTCCAATGATTAATGAGACATAAAAAGGAGGGGGCTTCAACATTTTACCTTGTTTTCCTCCATGATTCCCTTTAGGATGGGCAGCATTTGTGAGCACCTTCTCTTGCATTTGGACTTGCTGATTCAAAGTTGGCCAGTCCTTCATGGCAGCTTGTAGCAAATCTCTCTGACCTGGGATAGATAGGGATTCCCACATTGATATATTTACATTTGTCTTCTTCATTTGATCAATGATACTAAATGGTGATGAAGGATCTCTTTGTTGTCCCTTGGTTTGCATATTCATCCCTTGCATGTGGGCAGCAATAACTGGTATTTGAGTTGGTCTAGGAGCTGTTCTTGGCTGCCCTTGTGCATTTACAGCTAGATTTTGTTTGCCAACCATTTGTGGAGCCATAAAAGGTTGTGGATTGGTTGGAGCTAATGGCTGTTCTTCACCCAAATTCCTTCTTTTTGACCTTGTGTTGGCTGCAACACCTTGAGAGACTATTTGATTTATGCCACAAAATCCTCTTCCTGCCAGTTCACAAGTGTGGTGTCATTTGGAGCTGATTGTTGCTGGAATGTTTCTTGTTGTTGGTTGTTTCCTTGACTGCCCTCACCCTCCACACTAGTAGTTGTCACCATTGAAGCACATAGATTGGTTGTGAGGTTCATTGCATGGAAAACACCAATCATACTCCTGAGAAATGTTGTTTTGTGTTGGCACCAATGCCTCTAGATGTGCAGATATAGCATTTGGATTATAGGGCTGAAATGGTCTGTTGGTAGGAGGCCTTGCTTGATTTAGATTTACAGCTGGATTGGGTGGCCTATGAGGTTGATATGGCTGCCTGTTAGGCTGATCTTGAGGCTGGAAGGAAGGTCTAAAACTTTGGGCTTGTTGCCTCTTGAGAGTAACCAGCTCATTACCTAAATTTTGCAATTGCTTCATGACTTCTTGAAGCTCATTTGGGGCACTTGGAGATGAAGTAGAAGCTTCATTTGAACTCTGATTTCTAGGAGTGGGAAAAGGAGCTAAGATTAGGTGCTTGACTAGTACTTGGGCTCTCTAAACTTGGATATAATGGCATTGGAGGCCTAGGAGCTAGCTTTCCAGCTTGGATCAAACAATTTTCAGCCCTAATGGCAATGCTATAAGCCATAGGGATAGTTATGCCTCCCATGGACTGAATCAACATAGAAATATTAGAATTTAGAGCTTTAAGGTAATAAAGAAAAGCACCTTCTGCTATTGGCCTTACTGCCACTGGAATCCTCTCCCAAGTCCTTTGAAATCTGAAATTGAAGTCGGTCAGCTGCTCATTGGGAGCTCTCTTGATGGTTGTCAGCTGTTCTAAAAGGGATAAGTTATCTCCCTTTTCCCCAAACTGCTCATGGAGGGCTATACATAGTTGATTCCAATTTTGAATAGAACCTGAGGCAAGACTCCTGAACCATTGTAAAGCTTTCCCTTTGAATGAAGATGCCATCAGTTTGACAGTAACTTGCATCTCATTGATCTCATGGATTGCACAAATGTTAGCAATATCCTTAACATGATCACCAAGAGTGGTCTGATTTTCTCCAGTGAAGTATGGAATGTTCTTCAATGCTACAACTGGGATTGGATGTTGTGCATTGAGAGCAAGTGGGCTGCTGCCAGTGAAATTGACATATGGATTCGGTGGTTGTGCCATTCTGATTGGCCTGAGAACCCTTGTTGATTGGATGAAAGGCCTACCAGGTGGAGGTGTTGACAAGGTTCTATTAGGTGGAGATGGAGATCTTTGAGCTCTTCTTCCCCTTCTTTCTCTTCCTGGGAGATAGGTGTAGATGATTCAAACAATTCTTCTTCCCTAGCTTCTTGACCTCCGTGTAGTATTCTTCTCATAAATTTTCAGGTCTTGGACTGTTGAAACCAGCAGATTATGCTTCTTTTGGCATCGCCAGATGTGTAATTTATAGCTCTTTTAAGCAAGGAACTTACAACAAGTGCACATCGATCTTGTTGCAATAAAAGTGAGACCTCTAAGGTCCCACCTGGGCATGCCAAAACTGTTAGTTGCAAATCAGCAGCACCCCTGGATGCAAATCAGGCTTCTAAGTTGATGTTTCTAGTTTGAATTCAAGTGTGATTGCACAACATTGAAACCTCTCTCCAAGTGTGGGACTTGTAAAATGAGAGAGGAATCTCTAGATTAGAGGCTGGTTCCTCAAACTCCTCTGATTAGATTTGTTATTTACATAATTGCAGAGGTTTGAATCCTAATTCTACTCTAAATTCCAAGGAGACAGAGATAGAAAGTGCAAAAATTGAAACTAAACTAATAGGTGATACACCAAAGGGAGTGGTGAACACTTCTAGTTCCTGTAGATAGACACAGATCATGGAATGCAACATAAACATCATACACAAACTGATAATATGTAATTAGAAAGTCTGAAATGAAGCAAACAACACAACCAAAGGACTGAAAACTGATCACAGAGCCTGTATTGTCATTTTCACTGTCAAAATCCTTGCATTACAACATCAAAAGGTAAAAAACCTGTTACAACCATCAAGAGGTCTGATACTTGCAAAAATCACTTGTTGAAGGTGAAAGAAGAAGCTTGCTATCCAAAAGAAAAGTAATGTTCCCCCCAAAAAATGAGCCAAATCTGGCTTTTACAATGCATGGGTCGAGCCCAGGAGAGAGAAAACATGTAAAAAAATGTGGGAGCCATTCCTCATTGAATGAAGATGCATTAAAATAGCATGGGCATCCTTACAGACCCATGCCCTGACATTTTGGCCATGCTGAAGAAGAATGCGACCCATTTTGCATTAAAACTGGTTGTTGAAACGTCATTTCTGGCCATTACCACGTACCAGAGAATGTTTCTTCAATTTTCTCTCTCCAAACTGAATCAAAATGCAAAAATGACCCTAGAATCATGTAGATAATTTCACCAATTTCCATTGATATAAATAACATGAAAATCTGAGCTCTGGATCGAAAGATATGGCGATTGAAGATTTAGGGAAAAAACAGGCCAAAATTGGATCGGCGGGCAAAAAGTTTGAATTTTTTACCCATTTTGGTCTTTGGAAAAAAAAATTCAAATTTTCCCCATGCACTTGCCACTTGGATGACACATGGTCAGGTTCTGATTCGTCCATGGGCTCATCCTTTAAAAATTTCTTTCGGGCCCTTCCTTAAAATTTTCAAAATTTCCACTTGGACACGTGGCACTATTTTATTGGCTCGGGCCTGAGGGGCGCACTTTGCCCTTCAAAAATTTTGCATTTTTCACTTTGGGAAAATTTCCCATTTCCCCCCCATGCTCCGCCACTTGGATGACATGTGTCAGGCTCTGATTTGATGGTGGAGGCAGCGGGCCAAAACTTTTACCTTTGAAAACTTTGACCGAAACTTGGAAAATTTTCTAAGTCCTTCTCTTTCCCCCGCCACTTCCTGGGACACATTCTCTCGCATCGGATGATTCGAGCTTCCTTGTCCCTGCTTGTGGCATTTTCACCTTTTCATGTACCACGTGTCCCTTGCATACCTTTTATCCCGGCTGTCCCGGATGAATATCTCCGAACTACCTGAAATGGACTGTCTTTCAGAAAACTGGCCGATTCGAGTCCCACGCGTACTTTTTTCATGGCTGTCCCAGACGAATATCTCTAAACTACCTGAAATGGACTGTCTTTGGGAAAACCAGCTGATTGCATCCCATGCGTACTTTTATCCCAGCTGTCGCAAACCACGTGAAATAAAATACTTAGATGATTTTCCCTACTCTCGACCGTTTCGGATTTTCGCGTCCCTCGCGTCCCTACGTCCCAACTATCCCAGATGACTATCTAGGACAAATTAGCCTGAAATTTCTTGCTTTTTTGGCCCCAAGCTTGGTACGATGAATTCACGTACGACACGAACCCTTCAGACCTGAAATGCCCAAACCATCCTGCAAATAAAATTTTAGACATTTTTTCCATTTTCTCTAACTCGTTGGGATTTCTTCTTGGATGGGAGAGTTAGAGTAGAAGCCTGGGACCCAAAAAAACATGATTTTTTGCCTTGAATCAATCTACTTTCTAGGACTGAATAATTTGATGCACGACCTGAACCCTTCAGACCCAAAATTTTGGAAAACAGTCTTGCAACCTTAATTAACTTTACATTTTTTATAATCATGGGATTTCTTATTGGATAAGGTAGAAAAATTTTTAGAAAATTTCAACCCCGAATATGTCCAATGATAAAGGGCTTCGAATCAATCTTGACTTACTCAGGAATGAATTTTAGTCATATTATCAAACCTTTTTGGTTTATGAGCAATTAAGAATTTTGGATAAAAGTCTTTCTCTACATGTTAAGTGTTAGTGTTTATCCTACCCAATGTTCACATTTCTTAATGTATGTTCATCACACATTACATTACTATGTTATATAGTTTAGATAACGAATATCATATTCTGCAACTTAACAAGCTACATCACATGTAGGGAAATTGAACTAAATCCCTTTATCCAACTTATTAAAGGATAACCAATTAAGCATAAAATAATATGAAGAATATCAACAAGATAGAATCCATCTCTTCCATACAAGTACACAAGTAATTTACACAACCAATACAGGTAAACTCTAAACTTTCAATTCATCTTTAAAACTTATACATTTACAAAACTTATGCATTTCGGTATACTGCATAACAATCGTCTTCATTAAAAAAAATACTACTTTTCATTTTTCAATACAATCTCAAGAACAAATCCGAGTTCTTCACAAGAGTCAGATTTAAATCAACCAATGCATCATATAATTTTTTCCTTCTTTTATCACTTATGAAGTCCATCTGCAAAAATTACTAGCACAGGTCAGTTCAATGAACTGAGCATGATAAGCACTATGCCTTAAAACGAAGTGCATTCCAATAATTGTTCCATTAAAAAAATTCTACTTTAATGAGACAATTAATATTTCATCATAAGTATCAATTAATAATATACAGAAAATAAGTACATTTAACCAATCTGAATTCCCTTCTAAGAGAAGAACAAATATAATCCACAACATATACCTTACAAATTAAAGTTTAATTGATCATATCAATTATCTTTAAACAAACAACAGATCATATCATCTCATTATTCCCAATTCTATCATAATAGAATAAAACATTTATATTTTCTTTAACCAAAAGAAGGGTTTAAAGACATGGTTCTCATTAGGATGATTCATCTAATCCTAAGCAAAAGAAGAAGAAGAACCATTATAGGCTATGCCCAAACAAAAGACATTCAAAAGACAGAAACATATTCATAACATAAATTAACGGTTTCATTTAAAAGACAACTACCTTAAAATTCAACATTTAATTATATTCATCAGAACATAATCACATTTCAATATAGGAAGGAATAGAGAATCAAACAGTCTACCTGCAAGTCTAAATCTACTTCCACATGTTAGAAGTTAAACATTTAAAGATCTAAAACCAACATTCAAAAATCAAAGTAGACTCATATAGGAGTTAATCTCTACTCGAAGTCCATCCAAGGAGGATCCATAGAAAGATAGAGTGCAAGAGAAAAAACTTACTCATCTCAAACCAAACAAAGCAAAGCCTTGTCAATCAAACAGTCTACCAAACAAGCTTACATTTTTGTTCAACAAAACCGAATCATCTAATCTCTTCCTACATCATTTCAACAAATGTTTTGAACAAGGAAGACCAAACAACTCATAAAGAAATATCCATTTATAAGAGAATCAAAACAAAAAAGTTTCAACCAATGAACTTATCCCAATAATAGAAGGAAGGAATATTAATTAGAAAATGATTCAATCCATAATTCATTTTATTGTACTAACAAATGAATTCCTACTTTTAATTCAAACTTAGAAATTCATAAGCTATTTCCCAGAAGAGAGAACAAAATCAACTCACAGTAAGAAGAAAGCTCACTGCCATTTTCCCTACAATTATTTACCTTCAATAAACACAAGTTTCGATTCCAATCTCAGAATGAAATACACATAGCAGTCATAAAAACAACATTATGTTCCAAAGGAATCACTTTCCTTTCTTTTACAAAGACACATGGTTTATTTACTATATCTAACAAGAGATAGAAAAATAAATGATCAGTAAGCTAAACATGTTCAGAAGTATCAATGAACTCAAAGGCTGAAATCCCATTGTCAGGTTTCAATATTGCATTGCAAAAGATTAATTAGTTCACGATTCAATAAGTGCTATAATTCAAAACAATCTGAATAGAGACAAGTAATCCCTCCATAACAATTTAGAGAACTAAAGTAATAAACTCTTCTTTTAAACGAAACCCAAAACTTATTTTAAAATATCTTAAGATGTGGGTTTCAACAAAACAGAGGGGAAAAGAATACCCCTAATAAAACGCCATTGCCTTCTCAGAAAAGATGAAACAATTCTTAGAAAAGAATTACCAAATCCATTCATCAAACAAAGATGTTTTCAGTTAAGATCTCAAAAAGTTTACCCAACAACTTAGTCAACTATTCTCCCAGTTTTCTCTGAGCAATAGTTCAACAAAAGAGTTATAAATTTTTAAACTTTTAATACAAGTAAAACCCAACTCAAAATACCATAACAGAGTCAAACACGAAGTCTCAACAAAAGTTCATAATTACACAAGTATTAAAATGCGAGGGAAGTATAAAATATGATCTTCCAATAATAGTTCAGAGCTACATGAGTCTCTAATCACAGGTTCAGGGCAACACAAAGTTCCCATTTTAGTTTATATTTTAAACAAGAAGCCCTAATACCAGCTCAAAATGAAACATGAGCTTCAAACAAGAGTTCAAAACTATACAAGTAACAAAATATGTGTGTGGTGTAAAACACGAACCCTCAATAACAGTTCAGAGAAACACAAGTAATAAAAAAATGTGTACAAAGGCATATACAAACTTCTAACAATAGTCCAGAGCTACCTAGGATTCCAAACACCAGTTCAAAACAACAAGAAGCTCCAACACAAGTTCATATCAAAACATGAAGCCCAAATACAAGCTCAAACGGAACTCAAGGTTCCCATAAAGTTTAGAATTCACATATTGCAATGAAGGTCAGTTCCAACACAACAACCTCGAATACAACTTTTAGAAATGGAAAGCAAACCTACTAAAACAAGCTCCGCACGCATGTTTCATTATTAAACTAACACAAAGAAAGTTTCCAAACCAACATTTTTTTTGCCATGGATTCATATCCAAGATAACAGAGATTATTAAACCTAGCAAGCAAGTAACTAGATAAAACATGCAATCCAAAAATCTCAAAAGAGCATACTTGTTTTAATGAAACATTTGTAAGAAAGCAAGAGATCTTAAAGATTAGAGCCTATCATGCCTGATAGTGCTTTTTCCAAATCAAAGGAGACTCCCAGCCGAGCTCATAACTTCTCCTCTTCTCCATAAAAGATTAAACAATCATATTATTTTTCCACAACACCTCTTATACATCCCATGAACCGAAAATAGGTCTAAAACTTCAAAAATAGCCATTAAGTGTAGTTCAATCTATTAGTTTGAAAAACCAGAGAGCATGTAGAGAAAAAATCATGAAACATGCAAAGTGAAACAACCCCAGACAAACCCGCTTGCATGCCTTCCAAGATGGTTTGTGCATGAAAACAAAAACAATAAGTTTCATTAATTCCAATTTTCCCACCTATCCTTCCTTGCCACCACCTTCCAAGTCTGGCAATTGCCAAATCAAAATTAACATGAAATTCCATTTTAGTGATACTTCCACATAAGCCTCCACCAAGTCACTAGCCCCTGCCAAAACTGGCAAGTACCCTATGCATTAAAAACCTTATTAATAACATAAATGCTATAGGAACCGTCTCCCTTAATACATGCAACCACCTAATTCCCTTTTCATATCCATTAGTTTAGGATAGATCAAATTGCTTAAGTTAGACCTTAGGTAGTTTATAATATATACCTTAGGATATAACCCTAACAACAAATTTCCACCATAGGTCTTAACACATAGCTTTAGGTAGTTTCCACATAGGTTAGATTAATTCACCACATAATAGTTTTAGGCATTAGGTTAGATCATCATAAAACCTTATAGTATTAGGTTCTAGGTTAATTTTAATAGCCTAGTAAACTTTCCATATCCTTTAGCACAGAGCTTAGGTTAGGATGCCAATCAACCAACAAAGTAGAATAGGAAGCTTTAGGTTAGAATAATAATTCTATTAAGTGACATAGCTTAGGTAGAAAATATTCTTACCTAGCTTAGGATTCCGTAGGATAGTCCTTTTTAGGATCCTGAATCCTTCCTATGTTGTGAATAGGCTGTATTTTCGTGTTCGTCAGCAATGTCCTGCCATGATCGATCTCCAAGGACCCAAGCACAACATACAACTGAATGGAAATATGTTCACACAAAAAAAATCAAATAACTTGTAACAACAAGGTTCAATCAATATGTCTCTTAATTCATGGAATGTAAATTTACCATTTGTTCTAAAGAGAAGATTTAAAATATTCCTTGGATCACTTAAATTGATCCAAGGATGAGTCAAATTAATAGATAAGTTTACAACTCTTAAACTAGATTGCAACTCACCTAAAAGAAGTGAAAAATGGATTCAATGAAGCCATTCCAATTCAATCAAAGGATCTTAAGAACAGAAATGATTTGTCCATATCAAGCATGATCTCCAATAATCAAAAGAACATATCTTTATAAGAAAATCACATGTCAACACTTGAAATGCAAAGGAGGAAAATAACAATTGTCAAGGGTGTTACATGCTTCCCTCCTAAAAGAATCATTGTCCTGATGATTACCTCTTTTAACAATTTACACCAAGGACAATCAATTCATTCACTTCTCGTATCCTAAGTCAAATATATTCAAACCTTATAGTTCTAGAAATCAACATTAAATAGTTGTTTATTCAAATCAAATAAATATATGCCCAAAACTGGAATACTTATTGTCATATAAAGATAAAATCATAAATTTTTATCAATCAACAGAATCAATTCTATTCAAATAGATATGGGAAAGTAGTTTTCATATCCTCTTGATATTCCCAAGTTGCACTCTCTTTGCTAAACAAGTCCCACTAGACCTTACATTGACTTATTTCTTGATTTCTTAAATGCAACTGGCGAGTTTCAAGCACTTGTATGGGTTTAACAATGATTATTCCTTGGTCTTGGACCTACAAGGAATTCCAATTTAACAAATGTGATAAATCTAAAATGTATTTCTTAAGCAAAGAATATGGAAAAAATCATGCATTTGTGACAAAGCAGGAGGTAATGCTAAACGATAAGCTATAGGGTTGATTACTTCAACAATTTCAAAAGGTCCCACATAACGAGGTGATAACTTGGCAGCCTTGCCAAAAGTTATAGAAATATTTTTCAGTTTAACCCGAAGAAAAACCTTCTCACCAAGTTAAAATTTCTTGTCAACTCGCATCAAGTCAACATAAATATTTTTCCTATTCGTCGCTTCTTTCAAGCATTCATGAATCAATTTAACTTATTGTTCCATTTCAGTAAGAATTTTGGGTCCAATTACCTCTCTATCTTCTATGTTATCCCAACTAACAGGGGTTCTACATTTTCTTCTATATAATGCCTTGAAAAGTACAATCTTAAGAGAAGCATGATATGTATTATTGTATGTGAATTCAACTAATGGAAGGTACTCTTCCCACTTATACTGTTGATCCATGCAATATATTCGTAACATATCTTCTAAAACTTGATTTACTCTTTCAGTCTGTCCATCTGTTTCTGGATGATACACATAACTAAAATTTAGCTTAGTTCCTAGATTTGCATTAAGTGTTTGCCAAAATCTTGATGTCATTCTAGGATCTCTATCCAAAATGATTAACTCAGGTACTCCATGTAATCTGAAAATTTCATGTACAAATCTTCTTGCCAAAATAGGAGAATCATCCTTCATATTTCTAGCAATAAAATGAGCTACCTTTGTTAGTTTATCAACAACTACTAAGATAAAATCATGCTTATTTCTTGACATGGGTAACCCTTGTACAAAATCCATGCTGATTACCTACCTTTTTTACTGCGATATGCTATGAGGATACATCAAACCGGCTGGGTGCATATGTTCTGCTTTAACACATTAACATTCAAGGCAATATGTCACAAAATAAATAACATCCTTTTTCATTCCCTTCCATAAATATATAAGCAATCATCTTAGAAATGCCACGGTGTCCAGAAAAAGGTGAATTGTGAAATTCAGTTAGCAATTTCTTTCAAAATCATTAAGCAAAGGTACATAGAATTTGTTTTCAAATTGTAAGATTCCTTCTTTATCAAAGCGAAAACCTTTATACCTCAAATCATTAGAATATGCACAAAGTGCGGTTTTTACTTGTTGAAAGTAAGAATCAGATTCCATAACACTTTTTACTTCATCCTTAAACTGAGTTCTAAGTGTTATAAGAGTAAAAATGTGCTTCCTACGACTTAAAGCATCAACCACTCTATTTTATTTTCCTTTAATGTAACTTATGTCAAAATCATATTAAGACAAAAACTCTAACCACCTTCGTTGTCTTACATTCAAATTTGGCTGAGTAAAAATTTACCTCATCCCAAGATGATTAGTTTTCAACTCAAATGGTTTAGCAAGTAGATAATGCCTCCAAACTTGGAGTGCATGAACAATGGCACCAAGCTCTAAATCATGTGGAGCATAATTCAACTCATGTAACTTAAGTTTTCTACTTTCGTATGCTATAACATGACCACTTTGTAACAAAATACCTCCTATACCTTCACTAGATGCATTAGTTACCACCATAAAACCTCCATTAGGATCTGGTACTACAAGAATAGGTGCTTCAAGGTTTTAAATGCAATTTCACATTTCTCACTCCAAACAAACTTTTTATCTTTCTTCTATAAGGAATTTATTAGTGCAGCTATCTTAGAAAAGTCTTTTACACAATTTCCTATAGTAGCCAATGAGTCCCATGTGATAGTAGATTCATCAATGTTCAACTCAGCCTTGCGGTTTTCCCACCATGAAGATGATTCATGCAAAAGTTGATGTGCTCCCCATATTGCCTTTGTTTCTTCTGAGAAATTTCTTATTGCAAAGTATTTCTCCATTTTTCTGAGCCAGTTATCATCCCCATCTCCTAATGTGGTGCCATCAAACTTGGGTGGAATTAACCTTTTTATGTCATTAGTGAGTTATACTACTAACCTAGCCTTTTTATTCTCATGCTGAACATGTATGTTAACATTGTTATTATCAACACCCACATTGGTGTTGTCCCCTGGAGGTGGTTGATTATTATCATCAGCTTCTTCTTCTTCCTCATTACCCATTACTTTCTGTCCCAACACAGCCAAATGATCTATTATGTCCAATAGAGTAGCAAGGATCTCATCGAGCTTCTAGGTAGTTTCCACTCCTTCCTCTGGTGGAGGGTTATTTGCAACGTTTCCTCTTGTTCTCACCATTTTCTGTTACAAGAAAATTTTAAGTTTCATCAGATTGAGGATACAATAGGTCTAAGAGCTACAACCTTCAGCTTTGATACCAAGATGTAACATTCTCATTTTAATACTTTAGAATCAAGAGAATTTATTTTTATTCAATAATGTTCACTATTCTAAATAAATCTATATTTAGAACAAACATTCCATGCCAATCAAATTCAATGGATAAACATATGCAGCTATAATGACTTGGTGATTCACCGATCTATTCAGTCTATAACTTGGTAAGCTACCGATCTATTTATGTTATCTTATGTATTGAATACATATTGTATACTTCATATACTTTGTCATCCTACCCTACACTAGGTACTAAGTGACCTGTTTAAATAAAATATCTGAATATCTATTACCAATATTCATCTGATATCACATTGTTTTAAACTTAGTGACATGGGACAACATAACCAACAATTTGCGATACTTTGGCCAAATATTTATAACATACTGTGTATGTCACTATTCCTAGACAACATACTCATCATTTTGGAATATGTCCTTCACCTCACTCTTCTATTATCATGCTTGGTCTTTACTAACAACCGTCAGTCCACTTGTTCTAGGTTTTACCCTAGCCCTAGATAGAAACATAATCTAACACAGGAAGACGCTCACAAAGGCTTAGGGTAGATGGGCATACTTGTTTGACCTAAGCCATCTGGGTGTGAAAACGTACCCAGAGCCTTTAGAAGCTAATTCCTATCCTAAATATGCTCCTAGCCAGACCTAGAGGGAAACTAGGTTTGAGTCTGAGTTCTAGATGTGTGTAGATCTAGATGATCAATGTGGAAGGGTGATGCCACATGTAAACTACAACACTGTATTCTCGAGAAGACCCAAGCCTTCTCAAAAGTACAACCCTGTAATTGACATGTGCCAACATCCTACAGAAACTACCTCATCGAGATGTATATACCCCCGAAGAAATTGTTAATAATTTAATAGTTTGGAATAAAACCTTATTACAGTAACCCTGTCAAACCCTAATCCAATGCTCAATAAGTTCTTTGCTAAATTTTCCTCAATTATCCCTTTAATAACTTCGTTATTTTCATGGTCTCTTTTAACATTTGAACATATAGTTAAACTTCCAATTAACCGTAACTGTACAATGTTATAATATGTCTTATTTATAAGGTACAATAACTTTTTAGAAAAGTTCAATGCCAGAATATATCCAATATAAAGTAGACTTCATACAATTTGAAGTCTAATAAATTGTAGTCATATTTTCAAACCTTTTTGGTTTATGAGAAATTAATAAAGAGAGAGTATTTCTCTTCATGTTATGTGTTAGGGTTTATCCTACCCAATTTCCACATTTCTTAATGTATGTTCATCACATGTTACATTACTATGTTATATAGTTTAGATAACGAATATCATATTCTGCAACTTAACAAGCTACATCACAAGTAGGGAAATTGAACGGAATCCCTTCATCCAACTTATTAAAGGATAACCAATTAAGAATAAAAATAATATGAAGAATATCAAAAAGATAGAATCCATATCTTCCACACAAGCACAAAATAATTTACACAACCAATACATGTAAACTCTCAATTTTCAATTTATCTTTATAACTTATACATTTACAAGACTTATGCATTTAGGTATACTGTATAACAACCATCTTCATTATAAAATAATACTACGTTTCCTTTTTCAATATAATCTCAAGAATGAATAAGAATTCTTCACAAGGAATCAGATTTAATTCAGACAACGCATCATATAAGTTTTTCCTTCTTTTATCACTTGCGAAGTCCATCTGTAAAAAATTCTAGCATGGGTCAATTCAATGAATTGAGCATGATAAGCATTAAGCCTTAAAACGAGGTGCATTCTAATAATTGTTCCATTAAAACAAATCTACTTTAATGAGGCAATTATTACATCATAAATATCAATATAAGCAATAGCAATGGAAAAGTAGTACGTTTAACCAATTGAATTCATTTCCAAGAGAAGAACAAAATAAATTCCACTATATCTACCTTACAAAACTAAAGTTTAATTGATCCTATCAATTATCTTTAAGCAAACAAAAAATCATATCATCTCATTGTTTCCAATTCTATCATAATAGAATACAAAAATTATCTTTTCTTTAACCAAAATAAGGGTTTAAAGCATAGTTCTCATTCGGATGATTCATATAACTTGTAAGAAAAAGAAAAAGAAGAACCATTACAAATTACGCCCAACACAAGACATCTAAAAAACTGAAACAGATTCATAACATGAATTAACGGTTTCATTTAAAGGACAACTACCTTAAAATTCAGCATTTAAGATATTCATCAAAACAGAATCCCATTTCAATCCAAGAAGGATTAGAGAATCAAAAAGTCTACCTGGAATTCCAAATCTACTTCCACATGTTGGAATTTAACTTTTAAAGATCTGAAACCAATGTTCACAAATCAAGGTAGACTCATACAGGAGTTAATCACAACTCAAGTCCATCCAAGGATGATCCATACAAATATAGAGTACAAGAGACAAAACCTACTCATCTCAAACTAAACAAAGTTAAGCCTTGTCAAACAACCAGTCTGCCAAACAGGCTTACATTTTCTGTTCAACAAAATTGAATCATTTACTCTCTTCCTACATCATTTTAGTAAATGATTTGAACAAGGAAGACCAAACAAATCATAAAGAAATCTCCATTTCCTAAGAGAATCAAAAAATAAAAGTTCAACCAATGAACTTATCCCAAGAAGAAAAAGAAAGGGATCGTAATTAGAAAATGTTCCAATCCATATTCATGTATTGTACTAATAAATGAATTTCCACTTTTAATTCAAAATTAGAAATTCCTAAGCTAGTTCCCAGGAGACAGAACAAAATTGACTCACAGTAAGAAGAAAGCATGCTACCATTTTCCTTACAATTCCTTTCCTTCAATAAACATGATTTTCAATTCCAATCTCAAAATGAAATACACATAACAGTCTTACAAACAACTTTATGTTCTAAAGGAATCAAATTCCTATCTTTTACAAAGAAACAAGGTTTATTTACTATATCGAAAAAGAGATAGAAAAACAAATTGATCAGCAAGCTAAACATGTTTAGAAGTATCAACGAACTCAAAGACTAAAATCCAATTGTCAGGTTTCAATATTGCATTATGAAAGAGTAATTAGTTTTCTATTCAATAATTACAATAATACAAAAATAGTCTGAACAGAGGAAAAGTAATTCCACCATAACAATTTAGAGCACTAAAATAATAAAATCTTCTTTTAAATAGAACCTAGAGCTTATTTTAAAATATTTGAAGATGCAGGTTTCCATAAAACAAAGGGGAAAAGAATACACCTGATAAAATGCCATTGCCATCTCAGAAAAGATGAAATAGTTCTAAGAAAAGAATTACCCAATCTATTCATCAAGAAGAACGTTTTCAGTTAAGGTCTCAAAGAGTTTAACCAACAACTCAGCCAACTATTCTCCCAGTTTTCTTTGAACAATAGTTCAATAAAAGAGTTATAAGTTTTTAAAATTTTAATACAAGTAAAACCCAACTCAAAATACTAGAACAGAGTCGAACACGAAGTCTCAACAAAAGTTTAGAACTACACAAGTATTTGAATATGAGGGAAGTATAAAATACGATCTTCCATTACTATTTCAGAGCTACACGAGTCTCTAATCACAGGTTCAGGGCAACACAAAGTTCCCATTCTAGTTTATACTTTAAACAAGAAGCCCTAAGACCAGCTCAAAATGAAACAAGAGCTTCAATAAGAGTTCAGAACTATACAAGTAACAAAATACATGTGTGGTGTAAAACATGAACCTTCAATAACAGTTCAAAGAAAAACAAGTAATAAAATACGTGTACACTGCCATATACAAACTTTAAACAACAGTCCAGAGCTATCCAGGATTCCAAACACTGGTTCAGATCAATAAGAAGCTCTAGCACAAGTTCATATCAAAAGACGCAACCCAAATACAAGATAAAATGGAACTCAAGGTTCCCACATAAAGTTGAGAAGTCACATATTGCAACGAATGTCAGTTCTAACACAACAACCTCGAATAAAACTTTCAAAAATGGAAAGAAGATCTACTAATACAAGCTTCACATGCATGTTTCACTATTAAAATATCACAAAGAAAGTTTCAAAACCAACATTATTTTTTCCATGGATTCATATCCAAGATAATAGAGATTATAAAACCTAGCAAACAAGTAACCAGATAAAACATGCAAGATAAGAATCTCAAAATAGTAGACTTGTTTTAATGAAACATTTAGAAGAAAGCAAGAAATCTTAAAGATTAGAGCCTATCATGCCTGATAGTGCTTCTACCAAATCAAAGGATACCTTTAACCAAGCTCACAACTTCTCCTCTTCTCAACGAAAGATCAAACAACCATATTCTTTTTCCACAATGCTTCTTATACATCCCACAAACTTAAAATAGGTCTAAGACTTCAAAAATAGCCTTTAAGTGTAGTTCAATCTGCTGGTTCGAAAAACAAGAGAGCATGTAGAGAAAAAATTGTGGGACATGCAAAGTGAAACAACCCCAGACAAACCTAGTTGTATGCCTTCCAAGACAGTTTGTCCACGAAAACTAAAAACAATAAGTTTTATTAATTCTAATTTTCCCACCTATCCTTCCTTTCCACTGCCTTCCAAGTCTGGCAATCACCAAATCAAAATTAACATGAAATTCCATTTTAGTGATACTTCCACCGAAGCCTCCGCCAGGTCACTAGCCCCTACAAAAATTGGCAGTACCCTATGCATTAAAAACCTTATCAATAACATAAATGCCATAGGAACCGTCTCCCTTAATGCATGCAACGACCTAATACCCTTTTCATATCCATTAGTTTAGGATAGATCAAATTGCTTAGGTTAGACCTTAGGTAGTTTATAATATATAACTTAGGATATAACCCTAACAACAAATGTCCACCGTAGGTCTTAACACATAACCTTAGGTAGTTTCCACTTAGGTTAGATTAATTCACCACATAATAGTTTTAGGCATTAGGTTATATCCTCATAAAACCTTATAGTATTAGGTTCTAGGTTAATTTTAATAGCATAGTAACCTTTCCATATCATTTAGCATAAAGCTTAGGTTAGGATGCCAATCAACCAACAAAGTAGAATAGGAAGCTTTAGGTTAGAATAAGAATTCTATTAAGTGACATAGCTTAGGCAGAAAATATTCTTACCTAGCTTAGGATTTTGTAGGATAGTCCTTTTTAGGATCTCAAATCCTTCATATGCCGTGAACAGGCTGTATTTTTGTGTTCGTTAGTAATGTCCTGCCATGATCGATCTCCAAGAACCCAAGCACAACATACTACTGAACGAAAATATGTTCACACAAAAAAATCAAAGAACTTGTAATAATAAGGTTTAGTCAATATGTCTCTTAGTTCATGGAATTCCAATTTACCATTTATTCCAAAGAGTAGATTTAAAACATTACTTGGATCACTAAAATTGATCCAAGGATGAGTCAGATTAATAGATAAGTTTACAACTCTTAAACCATATTTCAAATCACCTACAAGAAGTCAAAAATGGATTCACAGAAGCCATTCTAATTCAGTCAAAGTATCTTAAGAACAAAAATTATTTGTCCATATCAAGCATGATCTCCAACAATCAAAAGAACATATCTTTATAAGCAAAATCACATGTCAACACTTGAAATGCAAAGGAGGAAAATAAAAAATGTCAAGGGTGTTACAAGTTTCTATGGGAATAGCCAAATATATTAAAAATTTATCCAGGTTCTCTCTATTTTTGCACAGAGAGATGAGAAAGTCTGTGGTGTGGTTGCAGGTAAGGTATCAGGATCAGATTAAGTTTTGTGAGGTTTTTGGGGTGTTAAGGTCAATTTAGTCAAATTCTTACAGAAGGCGTAGTAATCGACGTCAGTTTGGTTACTGATGCCAGTGAAGGGGAACCCAATGACATTTAAGATAACTGTGTCAGTAGGGGAAATTTGGTGAAAGTTGATAAAAGGAGATTTTGGGCTTCTCTATGACTTCACAGAGAGTGAAGGAGGTATGATTAGGTTCATAATAATATGAGGAAGACTCAGGAAGGTATAAAAGATAGGTAAGGAGATCTAAAAGTCTGGGGGTGGCTGGAAAGGAACATGGGAAGGAAGGTGGGGATGGAGGAATGAAGGGAATAACAAGATTTAATAATAAAAGGATAAGGAACCTAATAAGTACAAAAATTATGTAGAATCAAATTTACTTACTTATTGCAAATCCTGGTGGGTGAAGGAAGGTGATGGTCGATATGTGAAGAACCTAGTGTCCACTTCACTGATAGTGATTCCTGGAGTGCTACTGTGAATGCCAATTCCTTCATACCAATCTAAGGTACTTGCTTGGGACTCTAGCTAAATGTATTATGTTGTATTGATGTTGAGAAAACTCTGTTTTGTGCTTGAATGTAAATACCTCTCCCCAAAACTCGAAGTGAACAACCTAGGAAAGAGGTTACAAAACTTTATATATGGTAACCTATGAAGGTTAAGGTGACCAGTGGTGGTTATAGGTTAACCAACATTGATTAGGGCAAGAAATCCTAGGTTTACCAAAAATAGCAGATCTTGGCTATTTTTGGCATACTCTGCTTGTTAGTCCAGGTCTCAAGTGATGGTTATCACTTTGATAAGAGGGAATGTTGTTGGAGAAGGAATAGGAATTTAATGTTAGGGTTAGACTAAGTCTCATTTAGTTAAGATAAGTAGAGACTAAGTCTTAGTTCATTAATAGGCTAAGAATAAGTCCATGGTGAGGTGTCTAGGTGATGTGGTTGGGTGATGTGTAAATTAATTTAATTAAAGTAATTAAATTAATAAATAATGTGAGAATGGGTATTAATTCAATTATAAGTAATTAAATTAATATTAATGTGGGGTAAAGGGGTCATGGTTAGGTGAACACGTTATTTTAACTTCTTGAAAGGGGACCAAGGGGAGTGTGACCCAAATTTGGTTTCTACAATGAGTTCCACGACTCTACTCATGGCATGATTCTCATGGATAATTTTCCTCCTTTTAAGGATGGAATCCTATGGTCATTTATCACTTGAAACCCCTCTTTCATAAGCTAACCTTTTTCGTGACAACCTTAATACAATCTATCTTACCCAATCTTACCCAATCTACCTTCCCAAAATCTACCTTACCCAATCCTACCCAACTTACCTAGCATCATCTCATTTTTCCCTATCTTATGGGAGAACTACATTGGCCTGAGGCCCCTTTTACAAGGGTTATGTAGGTAGTACTTTGAAGGCCTGGGGTCTTTAAAGGTTAGGTCAGCCATTATTTTCCTCTCTTACATGATCTTTCCGAATTTTCCTATTTTACCTATTTGATCTCCCACCCCATAACTAGTTTCCATAAGTCAATACATTTGAACTTTCAACCAACCCAAACCATACAACAACCATTCCTACATCTAGTTTTCATCAATACATTAGAAATTTAAACCAAACCAAACCATACAACAACCATACCTATAAATAATTTCCATAATATTAATATATTAGAAATTAAACCCATACCAAACCATACCGCCTCACCAACTCCCTATGGATACCTAGGGGCACACTTTCCTTCACATAAGAATTACTCATGACCTTAACTATATACCTTCACCAACCTGACCTCACCGATAAAATAAAAAACACTTACTCACTCTACTGTGTGATAATGATACCCATGTTGTTTAGAATATTGACCTTACCTTTCTTTGTTTAGTGTCATTTATCTTGACCAGACTAAACCTTTTGGTGTTTTGGAATACACCTATACTCATTCTTGCACCTCACCATGTTATATTTTCAGCATCACATCCTATACCTTGGATACCTCGACCACATTACCCTTGTTTGGATAAACTATTGAGCATTGACGAGTTAGTGTTTGTTTGTTATTCAACCTTATGCCTTGTTGCATTCTAATTATGTGCATGCATTTGAATGCCTCCACCTTTAGATCACACCATCACCATGATTTCCTACACCTAAACCTTACCCCATTTTTAATCACCTACCACCTTATCAAACCCATCACTGATTTTACCTTTCACTACATCAATTCCTCGTTTGAGGGGGATCACCTCCACCCTTATCTGGGGCAATCTACTTCTTGTTTTTATCATCGTCATTTATTAGTACAAGATACACAAAAAAAAGAGGCAAATGTAGACACCCAAATTTGGGTCACAACCCTCTAAGTACATTTCAATTAACATACCCCCTTACCGTGATTCCTTCCACACATTATTATTAATCTAACTACCCATATTAGACTAATTATTACCTCACCCCTCCACCTCACCTTGAACCCATTCCAAGGGAATTTAACTAACTGAGACTAGGTCATTAATCCTAACATTGAGTCATCACTTCACTTAACTAACTAAGACTTCTTCTAAACCTAATATTAATTGCCATCTTCCTCTTCCATAAATTTCCCGTGTTTTTAAATATGAACCAAGACTCCTAGCCCATAATCAATTCTTGACCCATGCCAAAAAGGGGAAGAAATAGGCTATGTTTGAAAAAATTGACTATTTCTCCCTAACCGAGGCTAGTTATTCCTTGGCTAGTGCTGGTCACAGAACCACCATTAGTTCCTTCAAGTAAGGTTTTTCAACTCATTACCCGGGTTGGTATTCCTTTAGTTGGCATTTTATTATTCATTTGCATATTTTCATTAGATTGAGCATCTGACGATCAAACACAGTACCAGATAATTGAAGTTCTTAACTAGCAACTAACCTCTTACTCCATATCCTTAGATCATTCACACAGGGAAGCACTTAGTCTCCATTGTTGTGGCACTAGATCGGGACCTGTTTCTCCTCCAAGAACCCATCAACTACCATCACCTATCACTCTTAGATAATATACTTAACCAGGTCATTAGTTTAATTATATTTTGTTTTGAATCTTTTATTTTCTTCCGATCACCTCCTTCCTCTCATGAATACATTTCATATCCCCTTTACCCAAAACCATGTGAATATGAAACTCCCCACCTTTCCAACCATCTCTTTCACCCCTGATGATCCTTTCAACAAAATCCCAACACCTTTCCTAAGCCTTCCCAACACTTTGTGCAATAACATAAATCCCAAGCTAACCCCTTTTCACCCTTTGGCACCCAATTGCCCCTACTATTATCGATTAGCAAACTGATCCTGGTTGTAAATAGTTACTGACATTGGTTCTCTGACCGACATCAATCTCTATGTCTAGTATTTTCCCTCAGACCATCAAGTTTATTTACTCACCCAGAACCTCTCAAAACCTCACTCAACTTCACCCAGACCTCCATAATACCCTCTGCTACACTTGTAGACCCTTTCAACCAACCACCCTTTCTAGATTTGATCTTATATTCATTATTTATATTAGTTTAGTGTATTATATTTGTGTGAGATACCTAAATATTATAACTACAGTAGGACCTTCTATTTCATGTTATTTATCTGCATTAATTTGTATTAAGACATGGATTAACATCCTTCAAGGAAGTACCCCACTTCCTGGATCTAGCTTATGCTAGGCAATCCACCGACATATTGATATCAACTCTATTTTGTATTCTTGTTTTTATTCTCAAGTATTCCTTACTAGAAAAAAATGAGTACTCTATAATCATCTTGGTCTTCAACAATGGTCCAAAACCTCTTCACAACCTCCAGGTATTCCTCACATACCTTACCTTTACCTTTTAAAATTCTTTTGTCATACAATACTCCTATGTGGTGAAACATATTCAATGTATGACCCACCAAATTCAAGCAAAGTTTCCATGGCTTTTGAAAGACTTAGTTGTTCCATCCTAGGAAATTACATGTGTTTTAGAAAATAGACATTCATTAGGCTATGTTGACATACTCATTGATTATTGACCACATATTCTTGACTCTATGAAATTATCAGTAGAGCACAAGATTCTAATTACAATAGAACATTCTTCTCATGACTTAGTAACATAAACACTTACTCCTGAGTAGCTACATCGACATAATTTCATTTTGATCCATATAACAATAACTTACTCAAGACCAACACTTCATACAACCTAGCACACTACCATGCTTGTAGATTCCAAACTTGAAGTCATTATTCAATCCTTAAAACAAGTGAAAGATGCTTATTCCAACTCACCTGACTTATAACGTTGATGAACTACTGACTCATACTACCAAAAATATTGTCACAGATATGTCGAGGTAATTTGATTAGCACATGCTCTGATGATCACTAAAATACTTGATATTTTCGTTAATTTAGTCACAATTATTCTTTCCTTGATCAAATGACACACCCAACATTAGGCTACTCTATCTATTGTCTTCTTTGCTCACCTTGCAAATTGAACTAGGATACCATTGCTTCCTCTAAACTTGTGAACTTTTAAACGTCATCCTATAGTAATTTCCATACAAGTGGAGTTGTTCAAATGAATGCATCTTTGTATTTGAAGAAATATCACAACCTCATAGATCTCCAAATAATTTTCCTTGTGGGTTACCTTAATTTTTATAATAATATTCATAAAAACCAATATTTGTATTTTACTGACCTTGAGAAAGAGAGAACTAGACTAGGGTTCTTGAATTTTCATCCATATACTAATTATTAAGATGTCAGGATCCTATGTTCATGTGGATTAGAGTCAAGAATAGGTTTTACTTTGATTCTTTAACCAACACAACTTAGGGGAGATTTGTTCAAAAAGCACATTTACATTTAAGAGCTGATAAATAAATTCATATATGTAATAAGGAACAAATATGAATGGTTTGTCAATGTCTTCACTTGATTACCAACCAATAAAATCCTTTCCTCAAATATCCACAATTCATAACAAGCACAAAGTTTTACATTATTGCTCTCAGTCATAGCCATCTCAAAATCTCATCACACATAGAAATTTCCTCATATTGTACTTCTTCCAATCCTTGAGCCACATTACCAACTCCTAAACATAGGATCACACAACATTTTTAGATCAAACTCAGAATCCATAGCATTTATACCCTTGATAACTTGAATAAGGCACCCATCAACAAAAACATGATAACTTGATACTTGTTATGGTTTTGAATAAATTGAATGTTTATATACAAATTTAAAAGATACAGATGATCTCAATTCTTGGATAGGAGTGGTTGAGCCTTAAATATTTAAACATTTGAATTTTTAACCAACATGACTCATCTTATAAGGACACACTCACAGTGGGTTTGATGAACTGCACAAACTCATCAAGATTCTACCCTTTTTTCTCATATTTTATTTCCATAATAAAAGACTACAATTTTTTTAGTAATTTGAGACTCTTCCTTGAGGCACACACATATTCACAGAACCAAATATGACCACAAATTAATCAACTGAAGATATAACTTTGTGAAAATTACAGACCTTACACAAGCCTTAAGGAACTTGTATTCAATTTATAACTGACATGACACATCTTGGAAAACACTATAAAACCCAATTACATCCCTAACTAATTTGGATAAACATACAGAGAAATAAGACCTCTTGAGCACACAACTCATTTATAAGGTTAATGGAATAAATTCAACAACATACCTCTTAAAATGTCCTTTCTCAAGATCATTATGGAGATAAACCTTCACTCACAGTGTGTCCTTAATGAATATACATACCTCCTAAAATATTAGAGAATCTTATATCATACTTATTGAATCATGTCAAAAAAACAAGAAGTCACCAGACCAACATGATGAATCATTCTTATCCTTTCTTGTCCTTAAAAATTTTTCATTATATTTGGATGTATTTTCCAATGAGAAATTTTCATCTCTTAATTCTTCATTTGATGCCCTACAAATTGATAAACATGCATGATGTGTCTCATAATCTGTTCTCCCACAGCTAGGGGTAAAATTTCTTCTTGTAATTCACCTCATTTTGATTTTTTTTCCGAGTTTGCTTCTCCTATAACTATCATGTCTGGTCTCATTTATTTATTATCTGTACATGTTGATAATTTGTCCTTATTTACCTGTTTAGGGTTGGAAGTTATGTTTGATACCATGTAGATGTATCTTTTCTTCATTTTTACAATTCCTCTTTCAACCATGATTGACTTGGATTCATCTTTAGAACCTAATTTCACCTTGAATACATTTTTGCCTTGACTTTTGTGTGTATATAGCTTGTTGTTATATTTATGAATTTCATAGAAATGTTAAGTAGAGTGCCCTTGCCTATGAAAATTGAAACAAACAACCTGATTCTTTTTTCTTGAGTCTTCCCAAACCTAACTTACTGGACCTTCTAGATAGTACTTGGCTATGTGTCCTTTTTCATTACAATTGAAACACACTACATTCTTCTCATATTTAGTACTACAAGCTCTCCATGGATGTTCTTTATCAAAATTACTCATACAGTCCCTAGCTCTATGCCAAAAAGTTTTACATGAGAAAAAAATTTCATGAAAATTACCTAAGATTCTTCTTGCACTTGGCTGCCTAATAGTATTCCTATGCTCTTTGTTGATCTTCTTGGCCTCAGAACATCCTTGACAAGTGTCATGGCTTGATTCAGCCTTAAATTTATTTTGTATTACTTGTTCTAGTTTCTCTCTACTAGTCTTTAGATCTACATTTAATCTCTCACATCGTTCACACTTGGCTTGAATAGCTTCTTAGCATAACTCATTACCTACTTCATCATGATTTCTCTATTTTATTTACAAACTATCAAGCTGATTAGTAACCTACACGAAATCAATCTTTAGGGTCTTTAGTTCCTCTTCAAATTTAAGACAAACATTTTTTGTCTCTTAAATCCTTTGAAAATTTCTCAACAAATGAAGACATATCATTTAGTTCTTGACCATGATTAACTTCCTTGAGCTTGATTTATATTTTAGCTCATTTATAAGAGATTGATCAATTTCATACCTCTTTTTCAACACTAACTCTACTGATGTGCCCATGTTTTTGCCTTCAGGATCACTTCTAAGTTGTTAGGCTCAACTCCAGATAACCATGCTCTAATACTACTTGTTAGATATTTAAAGCACTGAGAGGGGGGGTGAATCAATGTAGATAAAAAATTTCACAATCAATTACCACCTTTTATATATGTTATTTTTATACTTAATTGATTATCATAAGCATACCTAGTTAATCATTTGATACAAAATAAGAAGCATACACACATACACATAGGACTAGATGTAATGTGGGAAACCATGTCAGGACAAAAATCCACTTAAACCACTTCACTACTTGGAAAATTGTCCTATATAGTTTCAATGATTTCTTGATTGAGCTATAACTCAATCTGGAGCTTCAACTCTAATGATTCAACTAGGCCACCACCCAGTCTTTGACAAGCCATAAATGACTTGAAAGCCACAAATCCCAATTTTGTAAAGCACCCATTGACAAGGAGGCTTCAACCCCCTAGAATTTGATTAGCCTCTGCTAATATTTCATAGGACACTACCTACAAGGAGGATACAACCACTGTGATCTAAGAAACAACTTAGTCACAAAACAAATTGTTTTATCATTTATATTATTTGTTGCATACTCAATGTATCATTATCACTTTGTTATTTCTCTATACTCCACAATATCAGTTATTCAGGATACGCTTTATCTCTCTGGTCTCTAACCTATCCCCTCACATATTCATTGGCTGATATTCTCATTAATGTATTTTTCCCTTTAGGAAACAACTTTTTCATTGATTTCTCATTCTTTGCAAGTTCTTTAATACACCTATGAAAACTTCTTCATCCTTCACTCTACCTTGTAAATACTTTTATCTCCTCAACATTCAGCTTGTTCACATTTTAGATGACATACAAATGTTTCTCAACTCACCAAGCTCATATACTTATTTATTTTTTCAGATAATCTCACTCACAATGTTTTTAAGAATTATCGATTCTCATATTTTACTTACTTTTCAAATTATCTCAAAACAACCCTATTTGAAAGAAAGAGTTACATATAGGAAAAGGAAACTTTATCTTCACTTTCCCTTCAATCAAGATCACTTCAAATTCTCTCAAAGTTTGATCTTGTGAGATTTGACTTATTTTCTATTGTCACCCTAAAAATTCTCCTCATTTTTAATTCAAGTTTCAAAAAATTTTAGTTGGTGCCTTTTAGAGATGTTTGAGCAGAGTGAGAAGTATGCAAGGAGAAAAAATTCATGCTTTGAAGAAGTGGGTGCTCATTTGAAATCTCACCCTGTTAATTTAGAATCTTTTAGTCCACATGTTTCCCATCTAGATGCTTGAAATAAAATTCCTCCATTCAAATGAAACTGTAGAAACCTTTTTCTATGGCCATGGATCGCATCGAGCCTGGTATTGTTTACAGTTCTTCTTTCCATGGGGAACAGTTTGTTTTTTAGGCATAAATGGTGGAGCTTCCCCTCCTCTGTATTTTTTTCTATAGTCATGAATGACATGTGTATCTTCCCTGTCAATTTTTTTCCCCAGCATCCACAAGTACATGGACATATCCAATTGGATTTGGGAAGGCAAGTCATCAAGTCACTTTTGGAATTTTGGTTTTTAGTGAAGGAAAGTAGTTTTCAATCGAGTCCCAAATCAACTAAGTATAGATGGACTGTAGAAGGTGTCAGGTGTCTCATCGGTGCACTTTTGGTATGGTGCACAAAAGTGGAGGTATCAAATGTGTGTAGGCCCTCCATGTGTCCTAGGTCCAAAAAAGGGGAAGAACAAGCCGTTTAAATGACTAAGTATAAGAGGGTCAGCGAATGCCTCCACATTCCTCAACGATGCAACTTCAGAAGTGAGACCCAAGGGAAATATCCTAAATGAGTGCCAACCCTCCATGTATTCAGAGCCTCAAAAATTTAAATCGTCCATTGAAAGGTCTAAGGCCAGTGGAAAGAACCACGTGTCTCTTCAGTGCTCTTTCAAGAGGTGAAATATAGAGCGATTCCATAAACAAGCACGAAGCTTCCACGTGTCCATGAAACCAAAATAGTCACCCCTAAATAAGCAGAAGGGACCTAGCCAAAAAATGAAGAAAGAGGAGCGAGCTCAAATTGGTTAAGTATAAAAGGACTGGGGGAGCTCTCCACGTGTCTCAATGGTGTAACTTTAAGGGCAAAACCAAAACCACATCCCAAATGAGCACCATCTTTCCACTTGTCACATGTCTGAAAAGGAGATAAAGATGGCCATTTAATTGGCTAAGTATAGAAGGGTTTGCGGCCTCCACGTGTCAGCTTGACACAACTTCAAAGGTAAAATCAGGAGGTAGGTCCCAAATGTGTGCCAATCCTCTACTTGTCCATGGTCAAACATATGGCCCCACCAAATAAAAGGAACTTAGCCAAAACACAAAGAAACAGAGAAAATCCAAAGAAGGAGCCATGTGTCTCTTCAGTGCTCTTTCTAAAGGTGAATCCAAAAGTAATTCCAAAATGTGTGCCATCTGTCCACATGTCTAATCGGTACACCTTCGAAAGTCAAATGTTAAGCCCACATAAAAGAGTCAAAGTGGGAAGGCGTGGAACTTTGAGATTTTGAGCCTTGTTTCCATAAAATGCGTAAAGTGATAAAGTGAACTGTGGCCCCGTTCAAACAAAAGGAAAAATTCAAATGTTAATCCCGTGTCAAAGATTCAAAGTGGAAAGGTGGGTCAGCAGATAACTTTGAGATTTTGAGCCTCGTTTTTAAAAGAAATAAAATTATAAAGTGAGTCGTGACTCCATTACCACTCAGGTAAAGCCATGTGTCAGACCCAAATGTAAAATATGAAGTTGCGGGCTTGTGGGGTTGTGGGGAACTTTTACACTTTGCATATTTTGTGCAAAAGGCACAATTTCAATTTCAGGCCCATGCATCGATTTTTGCATTTTCACCATTTTTGTATGGGTTCGATTCAAATATTCAAATGAGCATAACTTTCACTCCAGTGCTCAAAATTCAACAAATTTTATACTGTTGGAAATATCTTGGTCTCCTCTACTCCATGGAATCATAAAATATTATTTTTAGTAGGGTTTTGTGGTTAGAAATATGGAAAATGTCTTTCTCCATTAATATAGGATCTGATTGCTTTAACTACCCAGATCTAATCTAATCTTCCATACCTCCTTCTCCAACATGCCAAAAAAACATGGAGAACTGACTGGATATCTTGATTTAGGTGAAAATATGGAAAATATATTTCATGCCATTAATATGTGATCAAATTGCTTCAACTAGATCAAATTTGATCTGAGCTTCCATCCTTCCTTCTTCAGCATGCCAAAGACATGCATAACTAGATTTGACAGATTGCAGGTGGATTTTGTAGGGGAATTGATGCTTGGTGGTGTTTCACCTAATTCTAGAGTGTTTCTTCGAATGTTGATGAAATAAATAAGGGTAATGGGCTAGGAGGAATACTTGTTGAGATGTTGGTTATAGGTTGTTACATGCGTATGACTTCTGAATCCATAGTTGATCATGAGAGATTCCTTTTTTCTTGGAGGAACTACTTAAAACGGAAAACAATACCACCAAATAAAAGTTAAAAAATATATGTAGTGGACTGCCTAGTGTATGGTAGATCTAGGAAGTGTGATACTTCCTAGACGGCTGTCAATCCACTGTTTAAAGAAAATTAATGTGAGAAATAAAGGAAATCCTACTGTAGTTAAAATGATTTAGGTATCTCATTCATCTATAAGAAGAAAATTCATTCCCAACAGGCTAGGCTATGATTGAATCTGAAGGTCAAGGTCATTGTCAAGGTATTGGTATTGGTCAGGGTAAGATTCTGGGTGGTTTTGGGTATTTGGTGGAATTTTACGAGTTTTGTTCTTGGTTTCTAGTAAAAGACACAGAGACCGATGTCAGTTCGGTATGATCGGTATCAGTTTATGATAACCAGTGATGGTTGTGGGTAACTGACATCAGTATGGTTGGGGTAAAGGAAAACTCAATAAAAAATTGGCTGGGTGACAGATATGAGGTTGGATGAAGATAGAAGGGCAATGACAAGATTCATATGGATCTGAGGTATACACAGGAATGATTAAGGTCTAGGTAGGGGAAATGTAAGGGTGTGGATAAAAATATGGTCAAGTTTACATGGATGTAGATGATGGGGGAATGGAAATGACAGTAAAGCTAATAAAAAATGTAAAAGGATCTACCAAATGATGAATAGATGAGTGCTGGTTAACAAAACTTACTGTTTATATGAGCTTGATGCCTAGTTGGTAATGATGGGTGATCAAATGAAATGAACTTTGTGTAGTGATGGTGCTTCCCCAGATGCTCCCATGAAGGTAGATGGTTTTGTGATTTCTTTGGGTACTGGCTATGGATGCTCCTATGTGTATACTAACATTGGTTCTGCTTGCATACAACTCTGGTTTCGTCACTTGTTCTCAAAAGATGTGATTATCTCCCAGAAATGTGCCAACCTTGAAATAAGGTTTTTTTGGGGGTTAAATGGTAACATATGGCAGCTCCAGCTTAACCGGTGGTGGTTAAGGGTAACCCGCGTCGGTTAGGGTGGGATTTCCTAGGTTTAATAAACTAGGCAGATCCCATTGATTTTCTGGGATCTTGTTTATTTTCTCTGTGGATTAGCATGGAAACTTCCTCCTAACGGTTGGGAATATGGTTAGAGGTAATTTAGACATTGGTTTTTAGGGTTTAGGTAGGTCTTAGTTAGTTATGGCAACTTACTAAGAATAGGACTTAGGGTGAGGTGGCTTGATGAGGTGTTTAGGTGAGGTTAATATGTTGACATTATCCCATTAGGATATTTAAATAATAAATATGGTGAGGATATAAATTAATTTAATTAAATTAATATTATAGTGGGGTGAAGGGGGCCATGGCTAGGTGGATGTGTTCAAGGTATTTATTTATCAGGGGACTAAGGAGAGTATGACCTAATTTTAGTGTCTACATTTTTTCCTTTTTTTTCATGTAGCTTGTATTGGTAAGTGATGTTGATAAAAATAATATGTGGTTACCCTAGGTGTGGGTGAAGGTGATCCCCCTCAAACCAGGAACTAATGAGGTAGAAAGTAGAATTGGTGAGTGGTTTGATAAAAGGTGAATGTGATGAAGAGGAGGGTGGGGAATGGGGGAAAAAGGAAAAAGGTCTACTTGGGTAATCTAGGTAATGGGCCAGGGTCAAAGGTAGTAATGTTCAAACGCATGCACATGTATAAATTGTAGCACAGTACTAGGATGAAGAGTAGGAAAAATCTACATTGTCTAAGGTTGATAGGTTTATCCAAACAAGGTTATGGTGATTCTAATATCCAAGGTATAGGATATGGTCAGGAAACATGACGCAAGTTAGGTGTAGGAACGTTTAGGTATGTTCTGGTACACCAAGGGTTGGTTTAGGATAAATGGTCACAGAAAGAGGTAAGGTAAGGTCATTAGGTCAATCAACATAGGTAATAGTGCCAGAAGGTATAGAGAACACATGAGGTCAAAGGTCACTAGCGATGTTCCAGGTCTAAGTATCTAGGTCACGGCACAGGTAGGATTGAGGTATGGGTAAAATAACGAGTCCCTGAAAGAGGACGAGGTTAGGTAGTAAATGATGAGTTCTAGAGGGTGAGGTGAATGGTATTTAAAAATTTTGATATAAAAAGGAAATGAATTAGGGTAGAATGTGATTTAGGAAAATGAAAGATGAATTGGTTAGGGTAGAGAGTGGCTAAGCTAACCTCAAAGGGCCCCATGCCCTTAGAGTGCTGCCTACATAGTCCCGAAAAAAAAGGACCTCAGGCGGATGTAGTTCTCCCATAAGCTAGGGAAGAATATGAGGAGATAGGAGAATGAGATGGTAGGTCATATGCATGATTTGAGCTTAGGTCTACTAGGTATGGATGAGTTGTGGGAAAATTGGTATAGGTGATTTTGATTGTGGTAGAAGAAGAAGATTAACCTAAAGGTAAGGGTTGAGGAACAAGTCTTGTATAAGGTCATCAATACATAATAAAGAAGGCTAAAAGATAAGAGGGGGAAAGAAATCTTCCTGATTGGTTAGGATCATACCGAGTAGGTCATACCTTAGAGGAGGTGTTGAACGTAAGACTCTAAAGACATTGCATGATTGATTATTCTAAGGGTGAAAAGTAGTCACATGATCACCAAATGTCATGATAGGAAATGGGAGTGTGAATGGTGAGAGGAGTGAAAGGTGGTTAATTTTTATATGGTATGAGGTAGCATGCTCTTTGGGCAAGAGATACAAGGGCACAATGGGAAAGTCCATGACTAAACATATTTCTATGTTGAATGATATTTGAGATAGACTGATCGATGCAGGAAGTCTATATGGGATGAGGAAATTAAATCCTTGAGGTCTTCATGAAGCTGATCGATGCGGGAAGATTCAGATTCTCTTGCTTCTTCTTCTTTATTTTTTATTTCTTTTTATTATGAAAGAGCTTTACATAGTTGTCCTTTGAGGGAGTAGTCTATTTATAGCAGTGATTACAGAGAAGAAGATGTCCTTTTGAGGGAGTCATATTTTTATTGGAAGTTTGAATCAAGGAGTTAGATCCTTGAAGTCATGGACAAGACCAAGGCGAAGAATAGGATTCTTATTCAAAAAGCAGGGTGAAATGACCATGGGATCTCATCTAAAGGTAGACGAAAAGTATCCATGAGAATCATGTATTGTGCAGTGCCGTGGTACACATATTTAAGAGAAGAAAAAAGGTGAAAGGTACGCACATGATTTTTATTCAATCGTTGTTGATGGTGTAGGAAGTGGATAGCGCTTAAGGGACGAGCATGGAAAAATCCAAAAAGTGAGGTAGGACTAAAAGTCAATAGTAGAATGGTCGAAGATGCAAGGCAATAAGGAGCTTAGGTTCAGGTTTACCATCAAGTGAAGATAAATTATAAGCACCTGATCCGTAAGTATGGGTCACGATGTATGGTCCAAGCCAATTAGGAGTAAATTTTTCTTGTTTACTCTTTTTTTCTTTAGTTATATGTTGATTTTCTTACAGGACAAGATCACTAATGTGAAAGGTTTGTTCATGGAAACGTTTATCATAGGCACATTTGATAGGTTTTTGGTAAACTTGAAGATGATCAAGAGCATTAAGATGACATTTCTATAAAAACTCAAGTTGTGCTAAATGGTCCTGATGAAAGTTGTCATCATTGAGAATTTCATGGAGATAAATATGGAGTGAGGGGATGTAGACTTCGAGAGAAAAAATAGCCTCTATACCGTAGACCAAAGAAAAAGGTGTAGTGGCAATGGAAGTGCGAATACTAGTGCGGTATGCCCATAGGGAAAAAGGAATGTGCGTATGCCGATCCTTCCTAGTATCGTTGACCACTTTCATGAGAATTTTGTTCAAGGTTTTGTTAGTGGATTCAGCTTGGCCGTTGGTCTGTGGGTAATAAGGTGATGAGAAACTTAGCTGAATTTCGAAGGCATCGCAAAGTTTTCGCAAGGTCTTATTTTTGAATTGTTTTCCATTATCATTAATGAGGTAATGAGGAACACCAAAGTGTCAAATGATGTGAAGATTGATGAACTCACATATTTTCTCAAATTTTGTGGAGATGAGTGGTATGGCCTCAACCCATTTTGTGTATTATTCAGTAGCAGTGATGATCCATTGATGGCATAGGGAAGAATGGGGATTGATTTCTCCAACAAGATCTAAACCCCATTGAGAAAAGGGCCAAACGTCACGGGTAACCTGTAAGGTGTGACTGGGTGTATGATGAAGGTTGGCATGTTGTTGAAATTTTACACAATGCTTAACGTAATCACAATAATCATGGTCAAGGGTCGGTCAGTAATAGCCTAGGCAAAGAATACACTTAGCAACAGTAAGGCCACTGAAGTGACCTCCACATATGCCATCATGAAATTTCTTAATGGTATAAGGAATTTCAGAACTCGTGAGGCATCGCAAGAGAATACCATCAAATCCATGCTTATAGAGGAGGCCCCCCATGATGACGTAACGAGAGACCCTTTTAAGGAAGGTGTGTTGTCCATTATGGGTGAGATCAGGAGGTAAGAAGGAAAGAGAAAGATAGTCAGAGTATTGTTTATACCAAAGGTCTCTCCAGTCCAAGGCAAAGGTTCTGATGGATTAAATTTCGTGAGGTAACTAAGAGGGTGATTGGAGTCATTATATGGTGACAAAGATTTTAGAGTCGATAGGAGAAGCGGGTATTTGAGAATCCAAGCTAGCCATGGTATCTGCAAATTTGTTAGTTGAACGGGGGATGGTTTGAAGGGCGTAACGGTCAAAGGTGGTAAAAATTATGTCTACATGATGTTTATACTTTTGAAGTATCTCGTTACAGCATTGGTATACACCATTGACTTGGTTTATGATCAAATGAGAATCACCAAAAATGTTGATTGATTTGACATCTAGGGCGGTGGCTTAGAGGCCTAATACGAGAACTTCGTATTCAAAAATATTGTTGGTACAATCAAAATCAAGTTTGTTATATAAATTCATGGGTTTACCACCAAGGGGAATGAGGATAACTCCTACCCCACCCCCACGATGACACTTGGAATTATCGAAGAAGAGTGTCATTTGGTAAGTGGGTTCGTCCACGGAAAGGGTAGAAATTTCCTCATCTGGAAAGTCAAAGTTAGAGAGTTGATCCCTAGAAAAAGGTGCATCTGTAGACACTAAAATTAGGTCACACTCCCCTTTGGTCCCTCGATAAATAAGAACCCTTTGTTACATTTACCTATCCATGACCCCCTTCACCCCATTAATATTAATTTAATTACTTTAATTAAACTAATGCATTATCCTCACTATATTTATTATTTGAATATTTTATTTAAATAATATCCACACATGTAGTTCACCTAGACACCTCACCAAGCCAACTCAACCTAAGAACTATTCTTAGCAAGTTGTCATAACTAAGACTTACCCAAACCCTAAAAATCAATGCCTACATTCCCTCTAACCACATTCTCGCATGCTCACAAGAGGCTCCTAGTATAATCCATGGGATAATGACACGAGATCAAGGGAAATCAAGAGGATCTCCCTAGTTTAGTAAACCTAGGAAATCCCACCTTGACCGCTGTCGGTTACCCTTTAACCATCGTCGGTTAACGCGGACCACTGTCGGTTACCCCTTTTAAACCCTAAACTACCTTATTATAAAGGTTGGGAAAATATTTGGAGAAATTTTATGAGCAAGAAAACATCTTAGTGAGATAAAACATCTTCAAAGAGTAAATTCCAGTGAAAACTTGCATCCAAGGAAGGAGATTGAGCATCTTCTCCTACGTAGCCATCCCAGCCATGATCTGATCTATCCAAGCAAAGAAGAGTGTACATACAGCCCATGTAGAAGCTTTTCTTCAATTGGTGATCACTTGCAACCTTCAAACACATCATCAACACATCCATCCCTCACACACAGGACTTCAGGAATGGAATCTAAGTAAGTAATACATCATACTTTCTTGGTTATTTCATTTCATCATCATTTTATCATCCATTGTTTACCTTTCCCCCTATTGACCTTCTCCACATTTTCACCTCAATATACCCATTAAAACCTCGTAAAATCATACTCCAGTCACCCAATACCTCATCCTGACCAACTAAAGTCCTTGGTGAAATCAAAAAGGAGACCAAAAGCTTGTTCTATGACATTTCCAGATCTCACAATAACCGGTACCGGTTACACATAACCGCCGTCGGTCACCCCTGACCGACACCGGTCTCTGTGTTTTCCCACACAGCCACGAATAGAGACCTACCCAACTAATTTTATCTCACCCTCATTCACCTATGATCTACCTGAGACCTTTATTAGACCTGTAGAGACTCAGAATGAATCATTCGACCTTTGGATTCTATTCTAGCTTAGCCTGTTAGATTAGATCTATTTCTTATTATGTTTTCAAGTGAGATACCTAAATGATTTTAAAATAAAAATAGGATTTACTTTGTTTACAACATTGAATTGTTTAAAAAAGTGGACTGACAACCATCTAGGAAGTATCACACTTCCCAGATATAGCTTACGCTAGGTAGTTCACTTCCCATATTGTTTAATTCCTTCTGGTGGTCTTGTTTTCATTACAGGTAGTTCCTCCTAGCCAAAAGGAAGTTATCACGATTAGCTATTGATTCAGAAGTCATATGCGTGCAACAACCCATCAACTGACATTTGAACATGTACTCCTCCTATGCCTATTACCCTATTTGTTTCATCAACGATTCAAAGAAATGATCTAAGAAAAAGGTGAAACATTTTGGCATAACCAATGGGACCCATCCAGGGTTCCTTGCATTTCATTCATTCCTAGGAAAAATTACATGTTTGTTTCCCTTCTAAAAATTGTACACACTAATTTTCTTCCTTGGTAATCCACCTCTCCTTTCTATTTTCTCTAAAGGAAACTTTTCTTTTGGTGTAGTTAAAAGGAATCATTTCTTCATGTTTTCTGCATTGTAGTGAAAGAGCATCCCTCTTGCTCTTCATCTTATTGTGTCATCCAATTTCACATTTTCAATTTGGGTTTAAAAAAAATGCATTCGATTATGATTTATTTCATTAACTCACATTAATTGAGGGCAACCTATACACTGGAAGTCATGACCAACTGACGGTTGAAAAAAAAATCATAGAAAAGCACTTATATCCTTTGCTCTTTCTTTGAGTCTTACCAAACCACACAAGAATTCAAAATACATATATTCTTAAACAACATCCTACCTAGAAGAAGTTGTAGGTGATCACATGATCATGGCACAGTGGACACCCAGCTTGCTGCTCTGTCGAGTCAAACTTCAAAGCGAAGCCCGCCCCCACCATAACATACTTGAAACCTCACCTTTTAGATATCCTTCTTTGTAGGAAGCCATCCTCACCAAAAAATCTATTTCACAATTCATGCGTTAGTCCTTAAAATAACATACGCTAAACAAACATAATAGAAAAGGAACTCCTAGGATCACATTTTCTTAGTGTTTCTACTTGGCTTGTGTTTTGAGGTGAGAGATCACATTCGTCACTTTCTTGTTCATCCTTGCACGCTCCTCATCATAGCTGGTGTATTCTGACTTCACCTGAGTGTGTCTGGGCCATATCATCATCATTCCTAGAATTCTGCGTATGATTCTACATCATATTTTAATTCACAACCACTTTATTTCATCACTATTTCAATTTCACAATAACTATCGTCAGTTACCTCTGACTACCATCAGTTATACCCAACCAACGTCGGTTCCAAGTCCTTTTTCTAACCTACTCAAAAGGATATTTTACTTCACTTTCTTCCACTTTTCACAGTCTCTGTCACTGTCATTATTCACATTGACATTTTAAACATCCTCAGATTTAGCATACCTGTTAGATTTTACCTTCTGCCTTATTGTTTACTCACTATCCATTTTCTACAATGACCAACAACAGTTACCCCTAACCGGCATCAGTTACCCTATTTCACATTCCAACCACTGGTTGGTACTTCATCCACTTTTTATCACCAAATTCACCTGTTCCTTCTATTCTCTGTATCATTTACAGAGAAGCAACCCTACCTGATCAGTATTGGTTCACATGGTGCTGACCTGAAGACAAGAAAATGCCCTCATATTTCACGCCAGTTATCAACCACTCCCACCTAGTCCTTCATAACCTTCTATTTTATCAAAAGCCATGGATCCCATCTAACCTACTACTATCGCTACTAGAGATGAGGAGCTCGCATGACTCCTTGACCAGAGCCCTGCCACCTTGTAGTTTTACCTTTCCCACTCATCCACTCGAGACACCTCGGGTCAGTTGATATACGGCATGCCCGTATGTATCCCCCTGAATCTTGCACCCACTTCCGCATCGGTCCCATCTAGCTCTGTGTTGCCCGCATCCACCTTACCCCCATCCGTTTCGTAGTTAGGTTCTATACCTGCTATGACTACCACGTTTGTTACCTCTATGGCACCCATTACATCCACCGTACCCTCGATGACTACCCCAAACAAAACCTCATCTACCCCTAATGTCTCTTATATACCTATAGCTACATTCCCACCTCTAGTTTCGGTGACCCCTACCCCATTTCATAACATGGTTCTTTCCATTCCACAATCATTAGCCCCTATTTCCCTTAGGGAACCATGACCCTTCCACCCCCATATACATACTACCAACAACCTCATGTTTCATCCATTATTCATTCTATGTACGTACCCCCTATTTCACTGCCTTCTTCTCCACCACCCTACATGGCAGCCCCATACACTGGAGTGCCACCCCTGTTATATGCCCAAAGCCAACCTCCTCATGGTACAGGAGGCATCCAATCATCACAACCCAAAAATGACCTGATTAAATTGATTTTGGACAAGATGAAAATATTGGAGGCATCAGTTTCCAGCTCCCGCAACACTCTCACCTACGATGAGATTTTTAACAAGCCTATTCACCCATCCATTCCTTTCCATTCATAACCTGTGCATTGGGAAATGCCTAAATTCAATCATTTCAATAGTAAAGAAGACCCACAGTAACATTTATGGTCATTCAAACATGGGTGTTATCTGATCGCTCATGATGACGCCTTACTTTTGAGAAATTTTCCCATGTCCCTCACTGGACCTGCATTATATTGGTATAGTGGGCTACCTAAACACTCTATATTCTCATTCGATCAAGTAGCCAAATCCTTCTTGGATCATTTCTCAATCAATATCATCAAGAAGGTTACTATGACCTACCTATATTCCACACGTTAGTATGAGGACAAATCTATCACATCTTTTGTTGCTTGCTAGCACAACCTGATCAATCAACTTACCTTCCGACTGCAACAAACTGAACTCATTGATCTCTTCACACGAGCTTGTGCTAGACATATATCCCCAACCTTGCAGGTCCAAACCTTTCGAACATTCAATGAGGCATTCAATATGGCACAAAAGTTAGAGATTCGGGCCATCGAAGAGAAGAAAATTCAATTACACAATAAGAATTTGGCATTCAAGTCGAATGATACCTCTTCCTCTTCCAAACCAAAAACCACTTATTCAAAACATAAGGGCACCGCTAATGCAGTGGTACTCAAGGTCGGCCTAGCTCATCCATCAAATCAGGCTACACCCTCATCTAATCTCTCACCTATCCAGATTTTTCAATTTAGATGAGAGTAGTGAAAATATACCCCAATTGGGGAACCTTACTCTTCTATCTTAGAAAATATTATCAAAGCTGGAGCCAACACCCTTCCACCCATAAAACCACACACTGGTTTTGACCCTTCTCACCCCATGACCATATGGTATAAAGAACATGATTTCTATAACTATCATCGAGTAAAGGGTCATAGTGACGGAAACTGCATCACTTTCAAGAATATCATCCAAGAAATGCTCGAGAAATCTGATTTAACTATGGATAATCCCAACGACACCCCATACCAATATCTAAAAATCTTCAAAAAATAATTTCCCAACCATGCCCTTTCATCCAATCAAACCGATGAGACATCAACTCACGATACCCATACCCATGAGGTTTACACTATCTTTAACGAGGTACCTATCACCTCTCAATTACCTCACATCCCTTCCGTAGAGGAGATCCTAGCTCGAAATCCTCCTTCCACATTGGAACCAACCTCCCCTACTCCTTGACCCATAAAGGAACACCTTTCATCTCCTTCATCACCAACAGAGGGGTCTTTTGCTAACATCAAGACCATCTCACCCCTGGCTTCTCAACTAAGAGAACCTTTACCTACAATACCTCCTCCACACATAGAGGAGCACCCATTACCTCCTCCACCCATAGAGGAGCACCCATTACCTCCTCCACCCACAGAAGAGCATCTATTCATTCCTCCACTTATAGAGAAGCTCCCATCATCTCCTCCACCCATTATAGACCCGATTGCGATACCTTTACCTCTTAGTGAGCATTCTCCATCAGCTATCCAAAATCCAACAGACCTACTTTCAACTCTCATACCCACGAAAGATGAAACTGGCCAATTCCCCATCTCTGAGATGCATTTTATGGTAATTCCCATTAAGTCCTCACCAACTCCACTCATAGATATGTCATTCTCACATTTGGCCAATCAATTAGATTATGTGGATAGGGCTTTACTATGGGGGTGCCTCTTACTCCATATCTCAACAAAAATGTAGATATCCCTCACTGATACCTCCACTATCTACCCAAACACATTTCGACCCATCAAACCAAATACAAACACTATTGTCACAACCCCTTCCACGATACCAGTTAGCACTCAAACCACACCCTTACCCATAACCCAACCTACATCTAAACCTAAACCCACACCCACAACATTTGCCTCAACTAAACCTATTACCACTTTAGGGGTCACCCTGACCACCAGCCTTACTCATCCACCTATTAAACTAGATTTAGCTACATCCTCCAACATCAAAACCACACCTACACTGACACCCAAACTAAAGAAACAAACTCATCGACCTCATACCCCGACCACACCAATCACGCCCACACTTGTCCCATCTTCCTTAAGACCTCAGCTACCCAACATGGTCAAGCACCCTGCACCCATCCATAAACCAATAACACAACAACCCATTCCTTCCTCACAAACCTCTAACCTACCCAGGCACACAACATGACTTATACCCACACCTACAGTCTCTTTACCACCAATACCTCCAATACCTTTAGCTAATTGCTTCACTACCCACTACACTTCAGTCATTTTCCCTCACACCCTAAGTATGACCCGCGTCATCTACCTTCACAGCACCCCCGTTATCCCCGTGGGTAACTCACCCTCTTCCTCCATCTACTTTTCCTTCTAGACCTCATACACCCACATCACCTTTACCCAAAAAAGGTGCAACCCAAAAATAAAACCCCACTACCCCACAACAAGGTAGTCAAAACAACCCCACACCCTCCTACCCATCCATCTACTATACCCCTACCCAAACGAACCCGAACCGATACCTCAAACCACACCAGCACCTAAACCCATAGCTCAACCCATTCCTACTCTTCCAAAAATAGTTCCTCGACAATCAACCACACCTACACCCAAACCCATGTTCACTTCCCATTGTGATCCACTAACAGGGTCCTATGCCAAAATTTTAACCAACCTCCTCGAGACTTCTGTTATCACATTACCGCCACTCCGACCTTACGACCCCCTCAAACCCAAGCCAAAAGGGTTTGATGATACTAAAATTTTCACATACCATCATGTGCCAGGGCATGATGTGGAGAACTGCAAGGCCTTGAAAACCATCCTTATCCAATTGTGTCCACTAGAAACCAACTTTGATGATGACGACCTTCTCGACAAGGATCCTGCTTCACCAACACCCATTCCCACACTACCCACTCAATAACCACAACCTCCACCCTCACAGCTCCTAGAGCCACACCCAAGATTTGAAATTAACATGGTTCACATCAGAGAACTTGCCATGCCACCACCCAAATGTCGTTGTGCCCAGCTGACCTCACAAGGTTTTTCTCCTCCGATAGGTTTTTTCCCATCGTGTCATTATACCACTCACCCTACACCTTCTCCATTTGCCAACCTCCCTCAAATAAACATGATACACGTCAATACACATGCGTGCACAGAAGGGAAAATAAAAGGCAACTAACCCACCAACCAATCCTATACCCAACATACCATCTGCACCCATACCTAAAATAACTATCTGCAGCCCCATGTACCCCATTTCTAATGGCATCACACATCTCACCATGCTCAAACAATTACACCAATCTCCCCTCAAAATGTCCTTATATGACCTCATCCAAACCTTAGAATCCCATCGTCAAGCCCTTATGGAGGTTCTTCAATCTATTGAGGTTTTACCCAATGACCTACACCCGTAGCCTCCATTATCACACCCCATCATGTAGCCTCTCTCACCAAATTACCACCTTCATCCTCACCTCACCTTGTTAACCAAGTGGTCTCACTTAGCTTCTCAGAGGAGGAGATCGTGCCACACCAAAATGATGACCCAAACCCAACCCTCTTCATCTCTATGTCCCCATTGATGACATACAGGTATGCTGTGTGATGAATGATGGAGGCGATAGAATTAACATCATTTCATCCTAGCATCTGATCAAATGTGCATACCTGACAATTGCATGCATAAACATCTGGTCATGTTGTGTTCATTCAATGACACTATCACCTCCACACTAGGCATTGTCATCCTTCACGTTCATGTGGGCCCCCGCACTGTTCCAGAATTGTTTTATGTTTTGGAGGGGGAATTCCAATATAACTTGTTGCTTGGTAGACCCTGGATCCGTGTCATGGGTTGCGTTCCTTCCACTTTGCATCGTTGTGTAAAGTTTGAACATGAAGGAAACACTTATACCATTCCAGCTAACCCATCACCTTTCAAAACATGCAACATGCTTTACCGACCCAATGATGTGCTCATACCTATCAAGCCGTCTACCTCCGTAACCAATACTGCTTCACCTACACCTCCACCTACCAGTACAACCGCTACTTTCACCGCACATACCTCCTCCATTCCTACCACTACTATAACCTCCATGGCTGACCCATTAGCTTCCCAATCCATTAACTCCACCTCTGCATCGACCTCCGACACATTATCCATACTAGCTACCTACATACCAACCACTGATCCCTTAGAAGGTGTTTTTCAATGCCTCACTCTGGGGGAGTACCACCTATATAATGTTAACACATTCCTTACTCTGCATGAGTATGGAAGCCTTCACCAACACCCCCGCTATGATCACCGTATAGGAGAACACCTCCTTTATGGTCCTCCTCATCTTCGTACTAGTCTCACCTATGGGGGACTTGATACTACCACTTACACACCTGAACCACCATCACAACCCTGCCCATTTTCTGCTGACTTCCAATCACTTACCAATTGCCGTTTCACCCACACCTTCCTGCACCACTGTGCATGGAAGGGTTTTGGTTTGGCTTCTACGAGCAAGGTCGCCATACCGTTATTCCATGTACCACCCACAAACATAATGACCGTAGTGGTATCGGCTTCCCCGAACCTCCTACCAAACAAGCCTGCATTGAACTCATTGAAGACCCTAGCCCTTCTCCACCTTCATCTTCACCATTACCTTCACCTGCTCCACCTTCATCACCACCCTCACCAACAGAGTCGATGGATCCTGAATCTATCCCCCCTAACTTTTTTTTTTCATAAACACCATTTCCTTGGGGCCTTTGACTTATCAACGCGAAGGAGAGGCCCTTCCACTATTCCATTCTTGTATCCTGAGATGATCGATGACGACACACCTACAATTGACATCATTCAATGTCAGGATGATGAATCCATACTCACCTACCTTGGTGATGAGGACTCATATATTCATTGGTCATTGCCATCTGAGACACAAACCATGTTGAATGAATTGACTATCGAGATCAACATTCATACTCAGGATGACCCTCACATCCTAAAGATAGGATAATCTTTAGATGTTGCTGAACAGGAAGCCCTCACTTCTTTTCTCTAAGATCATAACCATGATTTTGATTGGTATTACACATACATGCCTGGTATTGACCCCACCATAGTGGTCCACAATATCGTAACCATTCTTGATGCCAAACCTATCAAACAAAAGCTGAGGAAAATGTACCATCACATTGCTCTTCTCGTCAAAGAATAACTTCAATGCCTTCTTTCCGTTTCCTTCATCTTACCCATTGATTTATTCTCGTTGGATTTCTAACATTGTCCCTATTACTAAAGCAACAAGGGGACTCTGAATTTGCATGGACTTCCATGACCTCAACCTCGCCTGCCTGAAAGATGACTTTCCCTTTCCCGGTATTGATCAATTGGTTGACCTCACCGCTGGTCACGAGATGCTCTCACTCATGGATGGCTTCTCGGGTTATAACCAAATTTTTCTTGCCCCAGAAGATAAACACAATACCACATTCATTGCCCCTTGGGGAACCTTTTGTTATCGAGTCATGCCTTTTGGCCTTAAAAATGCTGGTGCTACATATCAGCGTGCTATGACTTACATCTTCCATGATATCATGCATCACATATTGGAAGACTACATGGATGATATCTTGGCCAAATCTAAATGTCGCGCCGAGCACCTTGCCATCCTCGAAACCATCTTTGACCGCCTCATTAAATATTACATCCACCTTCAACCTAAAAAGTGCATCTTCGTGGTTCTCTTAGGAAAGCTCCTGGGATTTATTATTTCCCTCTGTGGTATAGAAGTTGACCCTGCTAAATTCAAGGCCATTCTGGAAATGCCTCCACCCACTAACCTTAAACAACTCTATAGCCTGCAAGGTAAATTGCAGTCCATTCACCGTTTCATTTCACAATTATCTGATCGGTGTCAACCATTTCATCATCTACTTAGGAAGGATGTCTCCTTTAAATGGGATGATGACTATCACAAAGCTTTTGAGGCCCTAAAACAATACCTTCTCCAACCACCAGTACTCATTCCACCTAAAGACGATCAACCTTTTTACCTATACATATCAGCTATCGATCATTCCTTGGGAGCCATGCTCGCTCATCGCGATGAAGAACACAGGGAGCAGATGGTTTATTACATAAGCTGTACTCTTTTGGACTATGAAACCTGATACAACCATCCAGAAAATATTTTCTTAGCCTTAGTTTTTGTTTCCACCAAACTCCGCCATTACCTACTCAACCACAAAACCTATGTCATGACCAACACCAATCCCTTACACTTCATGTATGCCAAACCTTATCAAAATCAATGCGCCTTGCGATGGCTTATGCTTTTAGCTGATCTTGACCTTGAATTCATTCATCAAAATTCCATCAAGGGCCAGGCTATCACCGACCAATTGGCTGACGCACCTATTTCTGAGGATCAACCCTCTAATTTTGACTTTCCTGATGAGTCAATTGCTACTCTTTCCCTGGACAAACCCCCTTACCAAATGACACTGTTCTTCGACAGTTCTAAGTGTTAGTGTGGGGGCGAGGCTGGTGTTATCCTCATTCCTCTTGATGGAGAACCCATGCCTTTGTCTTTCAAACTAGACTTTGAATGCACCAACAATATTGCCAAGTACGAAGCGCTTGTACTAGGTCTCCAGGCCGCATATGCCCTAGATGTCAAATCAATCCACATCTTTGGTGATTCACAATTGGTCATAAACCAAGTCAATGGTATGTACCAATGTCGTAATGAGATACTTCAAAAGTATAAATATCATGTAGACATACTTTTGACCACCTTTGATTGTTACACCCTTCAAACCATCCCATGTTCAACCAAAAAATTTACAGATACCATGGCCTGCTTAGCTTCCCAAATACCCACTTCCCCTGCCAATTGTAAAATATTTGTCACCTTACAATGCCTCCATTCACCTTCTTATTTACCTCATGATGTTTACTCAATTAGAAATGACACCCCTGACCTGAGTGACCTTTGGTATAAACAATACTCTGACTACCTTTCCCTCTCCATCTTACCTCCTGATCTCACCCGTAATGGACAATGCACCTTCCTTAAAAAGGTCTCTCATTTCATTATTCTAGGGGGAATCCTCTATAAATGTGGCTTTGATGGTATTCTCTTACGATGCCTCACAAGTTCTGAAATCCCTTATACCATTAAGGAGGTTCATGATGGCATATGTGGAGGTCACTTTAGTGGCCTTGCTGTTGCTAAGCATATTCTTCGCTTAGGCTATTACTTGCCGACCCTTAACCATGATTGTTGTGACTATGTCAAATGGTGTGTGAAATGCCAAAAAAATTCCAACCTTCATCATACACCCAATCATGCCTTACAGGTCACTCGTGACCTTTGGCCCTTCTCTCAATGGGGTTTGGATCTTGTCGGAGAAATCAATCCTCATTCTTCCTAATGCCATCAATGGATCATAACTGCTACCGAATACTACAAAAAATGGGTGGAAGCCATACCACTCATCTCCACAAAAGCTGAGAAAATATGTGAGTTCATTAACCATCACATCATTTACCACTTTGGTGTCCCTCATCGCCTCATCACTGACAATGGAAAACAATTCAAAAACAAAACACTGCAAAAACTTTGTGACGCCTTCAGCATTCAGCTTAGTTTCTCATCACCTTATTACCCACAAACCAATGGCCAAGCTGAATCCACTAACAAAACCCTCAACAAAATTCTCATGAAAGTGGTTGATGATATTGGGAAGGATTGGCATATGCACATTCCTTTTGCCCTATGGGCATACCACACTAGTATTCACACTTCCACTATGGCCACACCCTTTTCACTGGTCTATGGTATAGAGGTTGTTCTGCCACTCGAAGTCTAGATCCCCTCACTCCGCATTTCTCTCCAGGACATGCTTACTGATGATGAATTTTTTCAGGACTGCTTAGCACAACTAGATTTATTAGACGAACGTTTTCTTAACACTCTGGATCACCTTCAAGTTTACCAACAACGTATCAAACGTGCTTATGATAAACATGTTCATGAATGAACCTTCCAAGTCGGTGACCTTGTCTTGAAATAAAATCAACACATAACCAAAGTAGAAAAAATTAAATAGGGAAAATTCACTCCTAATTGTCTTTAACCATACATCGTAACTCATACCTATGGATCAGGTGCCTATTGTTTATCCTCACTCGAGGGTAAACCAAAACCTGAGCCCCTTAACGCATTGCATCTTCGACCATTCTATTGTTGACTCATTGTCCTACCTCACCCTTTGTCTCTTTACAGGCTCATCCCTTGAGTGCTATCCACTCCATACACCTCCCTAACGATTAAACAAGAATCATGTGAGTTCCCGTCACTTGTTATCTTCTCTTGAATATGTGTACCATGGCACTGCACATAGCATGATTCTCATGGATACTTTTCATCTACCTTTAGATGAGATCCCATGGTCATTCCACCTTGCCTTTTGAACAAGAATCCTATCCTCCACCTTGGTCTTGTCCATGATTTCAAAAACCTCACATGGGACCAAAATCCTTGAGTCAAACTTCTAATAAAAATATGACTCCCTCAAAAGGACATCTTCCTCTCGAAAAAATTGCTACTATAAATAGACTGCTCCCTCGAAGGACAGCTATGTGAAGCTTAAAACAACAACAAAAAAAAAACAAAAAAAATGAGAGAAACTGAAGCTTCCCACATCGATCAGCTTCACAAAGACCTCAAGGAGTACCATATTATTTATCCCATATAGACTTCCTGCATCGATCAGTCTATCTCAACAAAAAAAAAATTTAGTCATGGACTTGCCCATTGTGACCTCTGACCTCTTGCCCAAAAGACCTGTCACTCAAAACATATAAAATTAACTACCTTTCACCCACCTTACCATTTCCACTCTCATTTCCTCAATCACCTTAAGCGACATCTTGGAATTTCGACATTTGGTGATCCTGTGACTACCTTCATCGTAGAACAGTTAATCATGCAATGCCTTTTGGGTCTTGTGTTCATCACCCCTCAAAGGTATGATCTACTCGGTATGATCCTACCTAATCAGATAGCTTTATTACCCCCCTCTTATCTTTTAACCATCTTTGTTTACATTTTGATTACCTTATACAGGACTTGGTACTCGATGCTTACCTTTGAGGTAATCCTCCCCTTTTTCCATAATTTCCTTCACCTACATCATTTTACCTATAATCTACTCACAAATTATTAAACCTAAACCCACTACATGCCTAAAAACCTACCAACTCATTCTCATATTCTTCCCTAACTCATGGGAGAACTACATCAACCTGAGGTACCTTTTTTACTAGGACTATGTAGGCAGCACTCCGAGGGCATGGGGCCCTTGGAGGTTAGCTCGGCCATTCCCTACCCTAAAATAATTCATCAACCATACCTAACTCACCATTTACATCACATTTCACTTAGTTCCCCTTTTATAACAAAATTGGAAATTAAGCCACATACATAACAAGTTGCTTCCCATTTTATATGTTTATTACACCTACCATTTCTCTATCATCACTATGCATGGGCACATATGACCCATATTATCATTCATTGCAAACAATAATGAATCATAAATCAAAACTCAATGCCTATAACCTAACTCAACCATGCCTATAACCTGACTCAATCTATGCCTCTTGACTCAACCATGCCTATAACCTAACTCAACCATGCCTCAAATGCCTAAACCAACCTGACTCATCCATTCCTATAACCTAACTCAACCATGCCTATAACCTTCGATCCATGCCTAAATCTAACCTAACTCAACCATGACTCATCCATGCCTATACCTAACTCAACCATGCCTATAACCTAACTCAACCACCTAACTTGACTGATCCTGCCTAAACCAACCTGACTCATCCATGCCTATAACCTAACTCAACCATGCCTATAACCTGACTCGATCCATGCCTAAACCGACCTAACTCCATCATGCCTAACTCACTTAATTTCAAACCACATTAAAGTAACAAATCCATATCTCCTCTAACACAAGCCATACATCCAATATCTCATAAACATATTAACACATCACAAAATACCATGAATCTCATAAATCAATAAATGTGTATCTCAAAATACATGCCTATCTCATCATGGCCATCATCTCAAAAATGTCGGCACACAGGCCGATATATAATACAAAATGTCATCGGCACACAGGCTAGTCTCATATATACAAAAAGAATGAATGAATCAATACCAAAAATCTTCGGCATGTAGGCCGGTATATGCTCAAAATATACAACAAAATCACTCATACATCCTCACTGTATTTGGCACGCAGGCTAGTATGTGATAAAAAATATAACTATCTTCAGCATGCAGGCTGACATAAATATATATATATATATAAAATAACTCACTCGTATACATCAAAAATCAGGTGGCCGCATATCAAGATATATCTCACCAGATGTCCTCCATCTCTGTTTCACTTGCACCCTCGGCCTCATGTGTCCCTACTGGCACATCACCTCACTCTAGTCACCATGCACTGGTGGCCTCTCCCTGATCAAGCCTCAAAGCTTGCTGCCCTCCTGTGCTCTCCACACTATGTGTGCGGGATCTCATCCTCTCACTAGACACCTGCTGTGCCCTGTACTCTCCGTAAGAGAGGAAGTCTATCTCAGCCGCCATGAGCTGGTCCTGATAATATCTCACCTCACCTAAGGCATCCCGTAACCTAGATACAGGCACAGTCTGTGGTGGTCCCATAGGTCTCGGCCCCTATACCTTGCCCTATGCCAGCCTGTGAACTGGGACCATCTCCCTACATGTGGTGGTGCCCCCTATCCTTGTGCCTATATCTGGGCATGTAAGGCCCCAATCTGTGCCTGGGCTGTGGCCAACTGGCCCTATAAACCTGCCACCTGAGCCAGTAAGGCTGCCACCTGACCATCTCTATCTCCATCTCCTCCATCTCCTCCACCCTCTCCCTCCGCCATCTGGGCCTACAGACTGGCCACCTATACTCGTAGCTCTACTACCTCTACCTCTGACCCCTCCAGTTGTGTCTGTAGTATACCTATATGCATGATCAGTGTCACTACCTACCCCTGTAGGGTGTCTCTCTACACTGTAACGGTAGCTAGGTCAGGCTGCCCCGGTCTAGGTGGTATGGCTCGTAACTGAGCCACCCACCACTGCCTATACCTGTCTGTGCATCTGGTGTCATCAATCTGACTAATCCAATGGCTGCTCCTCCTCCCCTATAGGCATCATAGGCAGTGGTAGAGGTAGAGGCCTCTCCACATCATCTCTCCAATAATGTGGGAAGGATGGAGGAATATCCTGTACAAGTTCGAACTGCCGTCAGACCCTATCTACCGGGATCATCTCATCCTCCCCGGGATGGAAACCATGTATCCACCTCTCTAGCTAAATCTCAGCTAGCTCCTCATGCATGTGCCTATATGAGGGGAATCCCACATATGGCCTCCAGATAATGTCCACTCCAGACAACCCCTACAATAACTACTGAAAATGGGCCACATCATATTTTGGCCTATCTGACCTCCACTCTCCTACAACCTACACCCATCTCCTGTATCCCAACCACACACACCTTGTGGGAAATGCATCTACTCAGGGAATCCCTATAGGTCAAACATAGACTATGTGCTCGTAGGCCCAGCAGTGCAGTATAAATGTATAGCACAAGCTAAACCTGCGCAACTACCCATATGCCCACAACTCTCTATATAGTTGCACCAAAAATTATGGTGCCCAAGCAAAGCATGTCTCATGCACCATCATATCATGGAGCACCCCCATCAGTGATCGGGGAAAGTGTCCACCCTCTGCATCTGGCAGTGCATAGCAACACACTGCCTCCATTAATAAAACCACTAGCCTCGTCTCATCCAGACGGGCTAGGTACATCTCGCCATAGCTCAAACTAGTGCTATGGAATCTCAACTCTACCACTCCCTCACCAAAAACTATCCTGATCAGCTCCTCTGAGGCCTTAGAGGAGAAGAGTACACCTAGGCCCCCAATATGGTTAACCGTAAAATCTAGAACATGTCCTCTAGGGTGATAGTCATCTCACCCGTCGGAAGGTGGAACGTGTTGGTCGCGGAGTCCCATCTATCGATGAGCACAACCATCAAAACTCGGCTACCGAACAACATGTCGGTAGCACCGAATACCACTCAAGCCCACTGCCTCCACATGCTGTAGCTTCAAGGGGGTCACTAAGCCATGCAATTTCACCAGTAGCGGTGGAACCCTGTCCTGTATATGTAACTGCGATCTCCCCTGCATCCAATCCAAGCACAACATTAATCTACATTTACCATGACCATATTCACCAATTATCATTACCCTCCACCCTATTTTTACTTTACCCATCTCAACTACCTGGCCCACATCCCTCTTGGACCCTTGTGCCTAAAATCCTGACCAGTTCCAGTTCATCCTAACTGACTCTGGTCACCCTTAAACCAGCATCGGTCACCTGTTTGGTGACCGATACCGGTTCCTCGTTACTGACCACGATTACCACGTAACCAACATTGGTCACCTGTTTGGTGACCAATCCTAGTTCTACCCAACCGACGCCGGCCAAGCTTGACCGACTCTGGTCACTGTCGCGGAAAAATATGTGACTTCCCAAACCCCCTTTTTTATAAACCTCCCCTACCCCTTTTACCCCACCTATAATGACCTAAACTCCCCTTAGACCCCTACCCACCCCACCTTTACAATTTACTACCCTCCCCCCCCTCTTTTTTTGCCCGTTATTCCCCCCATACCCGATTTAATTTTACCCACCCACAAAATACAAAAAACCCACAAAACCCTACAAATAACAACTATCACAACCTCTACTCTATCTAATTAACACTATAGAGTTAGGTGCTTACCTCATCGCGCTGCCACCGTCTCGGTGGCACGTCTGGCCACTGTGCCGGTGGTCCGCCTGATCCCTCTCTAGCCTCTGCCATCCCCGAATATCTACCCACAACCTCTGACTAATCAACTCTCTCGCCCTGATCTCGTGGACCCGCTACTCACCAACCCAACCCTCATCAAATCACACTATCAGCTCACCATCCCATTTTATCTGGACACTTTTCCCTCTTTTCTCTATTTTTTGTCATTTCTTCCCTTTACAAATAACAAATGAATAATAAAAATGTGGATTTTTTGTTTTTATACAAAACCTGACCTAACCGACATCGGTTCCCCTCGACTGGCATTGGTCTCGTGCCCTACCTCACTGTCATCAATTTTCCTATACCGACGTTTGTTATCTATGACTTCCATCGGTCAACCTAACCTAAACATTGCCCCTACTTTGCCATTTTACCCCACCCTTTACCTTTCTCCTTTACCCCATCCATCCTTTACCCAACCCATTACCTTACCTTTCCTGACCTCATCATTTACTACCTCCATTTTTTCTCCTTTGGGGACTCATTATTTTACCCCTACCTTGAGCCTTGCCCATGCCACGACCTAGATATTTGGACCTGGACAATCTCTAGTGACCTCTGACCTCATGTGCTCACCATGCCTTGTGGTACTGTTACCTATGTTGATTGACCTAATGACCTTACCTAGCCTATTGTCGTGACCGTTTATCTTGATCCTTCCTTTGGTGTACCGAAACATACCTAAAACGTTCACTACACATAACCTAAATTGTATTTCTTGACCATATCCTATACCTTGGATACCAGATTCACTTCAACCTTGTTTGGATAAACCTATCGACCTTAGAAGATGTAGAGTTTACCTACTCTTTAACCCGGTAGCATGCTGTAGTTTATACGTGTGTGTGCATTTGACTATTGTTACCTGTGACCCTAACCCATTACCTAGATTTCCCTTTCACCCTTTTTCCCTGTACCCACTTGCCTTTTCCTCACCATTTTCCTTTTATCAAATCACTCATTGCTTTAGCCTGCTACCTTGTCAGTTCCTGGTTTGAGGAGGATCACCTTCACCCACACATGGGGCAACCACATCTTATTTTTGTTAGCATCTCTTACCAATACAAGCTACACAAAAAAGGGGACAAAATGTAGACACTAAAATTAGGTCACACTCCCCTTTTGTCCCTCGACAAATAAGCACCCTTTGTTACATTTACCTAGTCATGACCCCCTTCAACCCATTAATATTAATTTAATTACTTTAATTAAATTAATGCATTATCCTCACTATATTTATTATTTGAATATTTTATTTAAATAATATCCACACATATAGTTCACCTAGACACCTCACCAAGCCAACTCAACCTAAGACCTATTCTTAGCAAGTTGTCATAACTAACTAAGACTTACCCAAACCCTAAAAATCAATGCCTACATTCCCTCTAACCTCATTACCACATGCTCACAAGAGGCTCTCAGTATAATTCATGGGATAATGACATGATATCCAAGGAAATCAGGATGATCTCCCTAGTTTAGTAAACCTAGGAAATTCCACCTTGACCGACGTCAGTTACCCCTAACCATCACCGGTCAAGCTGGACCACCATCAGTTACCCCTTTTAACCCCTAAACTACCTTATTCTGAAGGTTGGAAAAATATTGGGAGAAATTTGACGAGAAAGAACACATCTCAAAGAAATAATGCATCTTCAGAGAGTAAATTCCAGCGAAAACTTGCATCCAAGGAAGGAGATTGAGCATCTTCTCATGTGCAACCATCCCAGCCACGATCTGATCTATCCAATCAAAGAGGAGTGTACATACAGCTCATGTAGAAGCTTTTCTTCAGTTGGTGATCACTTGCAACCTTTAAACCCATCATCAGCACCTCCATCCCTCACACATAGGCCTTCAAGAATAGAATCCAAGTAAGTACAACATCATACTTTCTTGGTTATTTCATTTCACATCATTTTATCATCCATTATTTACCTTGCCCCCATATTTACCTTCTCCACATTTTCACCTCAATATACCCATTAAAACCTTGCAAAAGCCTACTCCAGTTACCCAATACCTTGTCCCGACTGACCAAAGTCCTTGGTGCAATCACAAAGGAGACCAAAATCTTGTTCTATGACATTTCCAGATCTCATAGTAACCGGCACCAGGTACACCTAACCATTTTCGGTCACCCCTGACCGACATAGATCTCTGTGTTTTCCCACACAGCCCTAAACAGAGACCTACCCAACTAATTTTATTTCACCCTCATTTACCTGTGATTTACCCGAGACCTTTATCAAACCTGCAGACACCTAGAACCAATCATTCGACCTTTCGATTCTATTCTAGCTTAGCATGTTTGATTAGATCTATTTCTTATTGTGTTTTTAAGTGAGATACCTAAATGATTTTAAAATAAAAATAGGATTTACTTTGTTTACAACATTGAATTGTTTAATGAGCAATAGGTTGGGAAAAGATTTGGAGAAATTTGATGAGCAAGAAAAAATCTCATAGAGATAATGCATCTTCAAAGAGTAAATTCTAGTGAAAACTCACATCCAAGGAAGGAGATTGAGCATCTTCTCCTACGCAGCCATCCCAGCCACGATCTGATCTATCCAAGCAAAGAGGAGTGTATATACAACCCATGTAGAATATTTTCTTCAATTGGTGATCACTTGCAACCTTCAAACCCATCATCAACACATCCATCCCTCACACATAGGCCTTCAGGAATGGAATCTAAGTAATTAAGACATCATAGTTTCTTGGTTATGTCATTTCTTCATCATTTTATCAGCCATTGTTTACCTTGCCCCTATTAACCTTCTCCACATTTTCACCTCAATATACCCATTAAAACCTCATAGAATCCTACTCCAGTCACTCAATACCTCGTCCTGACTAACCAAAGTCCTTAGTGCAATCACAAAGGAGACCAAAAGTTTGTTCTATGACATTTCCAGATCTCACAGTAACCAGCATCGGTTACACCTAACCGCCATCCGTCACCCCTGACCAACACCAGTCTCTATGTTTGCCCACACATCCCTAAACAGAGACCTACCCAGCTAATTTTATCTCACCCTCATTCACTTGTGATCTACCTAAGACCTTTATTAGATCTATAGAGACCGAGAACCAATCATTCGACCTTTGGATTCTATTCTAGCTTAGCCTGTTAGATTAGATCTATTTCTTATTATGTTTTTAAGTGAGATACCTAAATTATTTTAAAAAAACAATAGGATTTAATTTGTTTACAACGTTGAATTGTTTAAAATAGTGGACTGATAGCCATCTAGGAAGTATCATACTTCCCGAATCTAGCTTACACTAGGTAGTTCACTGCCCATATTGTTTAATTCCTTCCGATGGTCTTGTTTTCATTATAGGTAGTTCCTTCTAGCCAAAAGGAAGCTCTCACGATCAGCTGTGGATTTAGAAGTCATGTGTGCGCAACAACCCATCAACTAACATTTGAATAGTTATTCCTCCTACGCCCGTTACCCTATCTGTTTCGTCAACACTTTAAAGAAACGATCTAAGAAAAAGGTGAAACAACGTCGGCCAATTGGTCAGCTATAGCTTGGCCCTTAATGGACTTTTGATGGATGAATTCGAGGTCGAACGTGGCCTAAAGCATAATCCAACATGCAGTATGATGATTTTGATAAGGTTTAACATACATGAAGTGTAAGGGGTTAGTGTTGGTCACAACATAGGTTTTGTGGTTGAGTAGGTAATGGCGGAGTTTTGTGGTGATGAAAAATAAGGCTAAGAAAAGTTTTTCGAGATGGGTGTATCGAGTTTTATTTTCCAAAAGAGTACGACTTATGTAATAAACCACCTGATCCCTGTGTTGTTCATCATGATGAGCGAGTATGGCCCCAAAAGAGTGATCGATAGCTGAGATGTATAGGTAGAAAGGTTGATCGTCTTTAGGCGGAATGAGTATAGGGGGTTAAAGAAGATATTATTTTAAGCCCTCAAAAGCTTTGTGGCAATCTTCATCCCATTTAAAGGAGATATCTTTCTTGAGAAGGTGATGAAATAGATGACACTGATCAGACAACTGTGAAATGAAATGGTGAATAGACTGCAACTTACCTTACAGGCTACGGAGTTGCCTAAGGTTAGTGGGTGGAGGCATTTATAGAATGACCTTGACTTTAGCAGGGTCAACTTATATACCACATAGAGAAACGATAAATCCCAAGATTTTTCTTGAGAGGACTGTGAAGACACACTTCTTGGGCTGAAGATGAACACAATATTTAATGAGGTGGTTAAAGATGGTTTTTAGGATAGTGAGGTTCTCGGAATGGCATTTACATTTTTCCAGGAGATCATCCACGTAATCTTCCAATATACGATGCATGATTTCATGGAAGATATAAGTCATAGCCATTGATATATGGCACCAAAATTTTTAAGGCCAAAAGGCATGACTCGATAGTAGAAGGTCCCCCAAGGGGTGATGAATGTAGTTTTGTTTTGATCCTCTGAGGTAAGTAATATTTGGTTATAAACTAAGAATCCATCCATGAGTGATAGCATCTTGTGACTAATGGTGAGGTCAACCACCTAGTCAATAACAGGTAGAGGAAATTCATCTTTTAGGCAAGCTATATTGAGGTCATGGAAATTTGTGCAAATGTGGAGTCCCCCTATCACCATGGTGATAGGGAAAATGTTAGAGATACAACAAGGATAATCAATGGGTAATATGAAGGAAACTGAAAGAAGGGGCTGAAGTTCTTCTTTGAAAAGAAGGGCAATGCAAGGGTAGATTTTCCTCAACTTTTGTTTGATGGGCTTGGCATTGGGAATGGTTACGATATTGTGGACCTCTATGGTGGGGTCAATACTAGGCATATCTACATAAGACCAAGCAAAAGTGTGGTTATGATCTTTGAGAAAAGAGGTGATGGCTTCCTGTTCATTAGCATCTAAAGATTGACCGATGTTTATGATGTACGGGTCATCCTGAGTATGAATGTTGATTTCGATAGTCAATTCATTAAACATGGTTTGCTTCTCAGATGGTAATGACCAATGAATATACGAGTCTTATTCACCAAGGTAGGTGAGTATAGATTCATCATCTTGACATTAAACAATGTTTATCAAAGGTGTATCATCATCTATCATTTCAGGATACAAGAAGGGAAGAGAGGAGGGAGCCTCACCCTCACGTTGATAAGTCAGAGGCCCCAAGGAGATGGTATTTATGAAAAAAAAAAACTAGGAGGAATGGATTTTGGATCCATCAACTCCATCGGTGAAGGTGGTGAAGAAGGTTGAAAATGGTTGATGTCCTCGACGAGTTCAATGTGGGCCTACTTGGTAGGTGGTTCAGCAAAGCCAATACCACTATGGTCGTTATGTTTGTGGGTAGTGCATGGAATAATAGTATGGTGACCTTTCTCATAAAAACCAAAACCAAAACCAAAACCTTTCCAAGCACATCGGTGTAGGAAGGTGTGGGAAAAGCAACGATTAGTGAGTGATTAGAAGTCATCAGAAAATGGGCAGGTTTGTGACAGTGGTTCGGGTGTGTAAGTGGTAGTATCAAGTCCCCCATAAATGAGACTGGTATGAAGGTGAGGAACATAAAGGAGTCATTATCCTATGTGGTGATCATAGCGATGGTGTTGGTGAAGAATTCTATACTCTTGTGGAGTAAGGAATGTGTTGACACTATATAGGTGATACTCCCCTAGAGTGGGGTGTTGAAAAATTCCTTCCAAGGGATCAGTGATTAGTATGTGGGTAGTTAGAATCGACGATGTGTCAGAGGTCAATGTAGAGGTGGAGCTAACAAATTGGGAGGCTGATGGGTCGGCTATGGAGGTTGTGGTAGTGGTAGGAATGGAGGAGGTATTTGCAGTTGAGGTAACAACTATACTAGTAAGCAGAGGTGTAGGTGAAGTGGTAGTGGTCATGGAGGTAGATGCCTTAATGGGTATAAGTAGGTAATTAGGTTGGTAAAGCATGTTGCATGTTTTAATAGGTGATAGATCAGTTGGAATAGTATAGGTGTGTCCTTCATGCTCAAACTTTACATAGCAATGTAAAGTGGAAGGAACACAACCCATGACACGAATCTAGGGTCTTCTAAGCAACAGGTTATATTGGAAGTCCCCCTCTAAGATGTAAAATAACTCTAGAATAGTGTGGGGGCCCATGTGAACATGGAGGATGATAGTTCCTAGTGTAGAGGTGATAACATCATTGAATGAACGCAACATGACATGATATTTATGCATGTAATTTTCAGGTATGCACATTTGAGTGAATGCATGGGATGAAATGATATTAATACTTGTGCCCTCATTGATCATTGCACATCATACATGTATATCATCAATGTGGAAAAAGATGAAGAGAGATGGGTCTGGGTCATCAGTTTGGTGTGGTGCGATCTCTTCCTCTGAGAAGCTAAGGGAAGGTATTTGATGAGTAGGTGGAGGTGTAGATAAAGGTGGTAATTTTGTGAGAGAGGCTACATGATGGGGTGTGATGATGGAGGCTACAGGTGTAGGGTCATTGGGTAAAACCTCAATAGATTGTAGGAATTCCATGAGAGCTTCACGATGGGATTTTGAGGTTTGGATGAGCTCATATAAGGACATTTTGAGGGGGGATTGGTTTAGTTGTTTGAGCATCATGTGGTGTGTGACCCCATTAGAAATAGGATATGTGGGGCCACAGATAGTGATTGTAGGTGTGGGTGTAGATGATATGTTGAGTATAGGATTAGTTGGTGAGTCAGTTACCTTTTCCTTTCCTTTTTCCTTCTGAGCACGGGTAGCAACATGGATCATGTTGATCTGAGGTGGGGAGGTAGGTGAGGTAGGTGAGCTATGAAAGGTATAGCGACATGGAGGGAAAAATCCTAGTTGCGAGAAGGAACTTTGTGGGATGAGTTGGGCACATCGACATTTGGGTGGAGGTTTGGCGAGTACATTGATGCAAACCATGTTAATTTAAAATGTTGGAGTGGTTCTAAGAGCTATGGGGGTAAAGGTCCGGTTTGTTGAGTAGGTAGTGAGGGAAGAGCTGTGGGAATGGGCATTGGTGAAATAAGGTCCTCATCGAGAAATTCATCATTGTCAAAGTTTCCTTCAAGAGGACATATCTGGATAAGGATGATTTTCAAAGCCTTGTATTTTTCCACATCGTGCCCTAGCACATGATGGTAGGAAAAACTTTTAGTGTCATCAAACCCTTTTGGTTTGAGTTTGAGAGGTGGTAATATGATGACAGAAGTCTCAAGGAGTTTGGTTAAGATTTTTGCATAGGACCCTACTAGTGGGTTGCAATGGGAAGTGAAAGTAGGTTTCGACGTAGGTGCGGTTGATTATTAAGGAACAATCTTTGTAGGAGGTGGAGTGGGTCAATCTATGGTTTTGGGTGTTTTTTCAGTCTTGGGTGTTAGTTGTGTTTATTTGGGTGGGGGTATGGTAGATGATTTGGCAGGAGGGTGTATGGTTGTTTTGAATACCTTATTGGAGGGTAGCAGATTTTTGTCTTTGGGTTGCACCTTCTTGGGTAAAGGTGATATGGGTGTATGAGATCTAGAGGGAAAAGTAGATGGGGGAAGAGGGTGAGTTACACATGGGGATAACAGAGGTGCTGTGAAGGTAGATGATGTGGTTCATGCAAGGGATGTAAGGGAAAGAGACTGAAATGTAGTGGGTAGTGAAGAATTAATCGATGGTATTGGAGGTATGGGTGATAAAGATGTTGCAGGTGCAAGTGTAAGTCGTATCATGTGCTTGGGTATGTTATCGGTTTGCGAGGAAGGAATGGGATGTTGTGTTTTTAGTTTACTAACAGGTGGAGGTTTCTTAATTCTACTGGGAGGTTGAGGTCCTAAGATGGATGGAAAGGGTGAAGGTGATGAAGGTGTGATTGCTTCAGGTACTGGCTATGGATGCTCTGATGTGTATATTAACACTACTTTTGCTTACATGCAGCTCTGGTTTCATCACTTATTCTCAAAAGATGTGATTATCTCCCAGAAATGTGCCAACCTCAAAATAAGGTTGTTTTGGGGGCTAAATGGTAATCGACTGGGGTTTCGGATTAACTGGTGGTGGTTAAGGGTAACCAGTGTAAGTTAGGGTGGGATTTCCTAGGTTTACTAAACTAGGTAGATCCCCTTGATTTTTTGGGCTCTTATTCATTTCCTCTACAAATTAGTATGGAAAATTCATCGTAACAGGTGGGAGAGGGAATGTAGGCATTGATTTTTAGGGTTTGGGTAGGTCTTAGTTAGTTATGGCAACTTACTAAGAATAGTTCTTAGGTGAGGTGGCTTGATGAGGTGTCTAGGTGAGGTAGATATGTGGGCATTATCCCAATTAGGATATTTAAATAATAAATATGGTGAGGATAATGAATTAATTTAATTAAATTAATATTATACTGGGGTGAAGGGGGCCATGGCTAGGTGGATATGTTCAAGGTATTTATTTATCGGGGGACCAAGGAGACTGTGACCTAATTTTATCTATAGGTGGTTTGGCACCCAATCAGATTTTCTTCCTTCTCTTCTTCTCCTCTCTTAGCTTCATCTATAAATGTAAGAGCTTGGCTCATTGCAAAAGGTTGGATTCTGATACTTTTGAAGTGTAATTATAGTCAAAAGTGAATTAATACAAAATGATTTTCCCCTTTTCTCTATCTTCCTTCATTGTCCCTTCTTACTCATCTTAAACTCATGGATCATTTACCTTCTATGATAAGAAAATTTGTGTTCCTATTGACATGATTTCTATAACTTTATGTCTATGGAATGATATATTATGCTGTGAATGTGAATTATTATTTTTTGTATCACTCTTTCTCAGTACATATAGGGTTATACTCTACTATCTATATTTCCTGAAAGTGTTTTTATATTCTTCTCTTTCCTTTCTTCAGTTCTTCCATTCATTTGTATTGATAATATTTTAGTATAAAAGCATTTCAAGATGTCAGAGGACCAGTCTTAAGATGAAAGTATACATTTGTATATAAGCTTTATTGTTTTCTTTTAATAAGGGAACCTCTTCCCATTAAGAGGAGGGACTTGTTGTCCTCCTAACTGTGGTTTTGATTAAAGTACCATTTTAAAACCCAACATTTTTTGGTGACTCCACTGGGGATTTTGTTTTCAAACATATCCCTTTTAAAATAACAACTTCAATATCAATTTTTATCTGGATACTCTACGGTATACACATGGGAAGAAAGCTCTTGGGGTTGAATATTCTCATTTTCAAATTCTGGAGAAACAAAAGTTATCTCTTCTTACAGTAATAAGGAATAAAGGAACTCGTTCTTTCTAGCACACCTCATGTTAAATAAATAAATTACAAGGATAGCATTCCTCTAGAATAACTCAGTCCTAATCTTCGTGCTTTGATACTTGCTGGTGTTTCAGTTCCCCTTCAGACCATATTCCCATAGATGACAACACCTCTACCTTGGGGATAGTAAATTGGGCCTCTTTTCCTTCCTTAGCCATTGAATGAGTTACCCAGGAGTAGTAGGAAAGGTTTTCCTAAATTCCGAGGTGATGGGAAAGTACACCTAGATGAACACATTGTAGCCTTCATTGTTGCATGTGGTATTCTTGGGTTTGAACATGAAGACATTTCTGTCTGGCTCTTTGTGGAAACATTACAGGATAATGATTCTAATTGGTTATATCATCTTCTTGTTGGGTCAGTTACTGATTGGACCACCTTGAAAACTTAGTTTCAACAAAGTTTCAAACCTGCTGAAGATGTACATGCCCTCTTGGCTCAAATTTCTCATATCAAGAAGGAACCACATGAACCCATGAGGGATTTTGTGGCTAAATTCAACAAGATAGTTCTTAAAATTCCATAGAAAACTCATCTTATAGATCAAATCAAAAAAGGCTTCCTCCTCAATGCTCAGCTACTTGAAAAAAGTTATGCACTAAGGAGAGCTAACCTTGCAACTCTAGATGTTGATCAACATTCGGCTATCAGTGTTAAGGATGACCTGACCATGTCTGGTAAATTGAAAAGAGAACCTTCCAAATCTAAATCATCCTCCTCTTCCTCTCCTGGAACCCAACTCAGATCAATTAGTGTAGAATTTGGCAAATGATCTCATTGCCATCAAAAAGTAATTGGCTCAAGATACTCCTTATCAAGATATCCCAAGAAGGAATTTTCATCCTAGGAACTGGTTACCTCCTTCCTAGACTAAACTGACTATTGAAGGCCCACCTAAAAAGGTTCCAGTCAATGTAACTTGTGAAGTTGTAGAACCTAATGAGGAGGAATTTAATGAAGACTTTGAAGACCTAGAAGAAGAGGTGGATGAAGAACTGGAAGATCTTGGTGGATCTCAAGTTCATTACCTTACCACTGAAGGCAATGGATGATGAAGATATGATGAAAGAGTGGAAAAGGTGAATAGTGAGTCATATGTTGTTATGACTTGAGAGCAAATGAATAGAAAATAAAAAGTGATGCAGCCTACTAAGAAATCCAAGGAGTTTCTTGTAACATATTCTAGTGGTTGCTAAAAGAGAAGCCCTTATTCCCACTACCTCCACACAAAAGGTGAGTAATTCCAATCCTCCTCCTTCTACCTTTGTTTCTAAAACTTCTTGTCCTTCAATTCCTAAAGTTGATAAATCAAATGTTTCTCCTATTCCTAGTATTGATGTACCATCCACCTTTGGGTCTTTTGATATTATTGATCACCTCAAAAAGACCAAAATCCAAATTTCAGAGGCAGATTTTTACCAAACCCATCCAAAATCCTTTGCTAAAATGGTAAAAATTTGTAAATTCCAAATCCAAAGCCATCCAATACTTCTAAAGGTATTTTTCCCACTCCCTGTTCCTCAACTCAACTAAGCCTTATGGCTACATGTCACTTCCCATAATGAGAAAATTAAACCATTCTATGTGACTCTCCTCATAGCTAGCCATAAACTTAGTAATTGTGTTTATAGAATAAGAAGCATTAGACAATGTAATTCTTGCAAACATAGCTCATGCTTTGGGCCTAACTCTAACACATTCCTTTGGTTTCTACTATTACATAGAGAGTAGAGAAGTGTCTTTGGTTGGAAGGATTAAAGATGCAAAAGTAGCCTTCGATGCTTTTCTAGAGAAAAGGGTCTTAGCCACTATTTTGGTTGCTGATATTCCTCCCTCATATGGTATGTTGCTGAGTAGGAATTTATGTAAAAAGGTAGGAGGTGAAATTCATATGGAATGGTCATGTGCCTTGATCTTGGTTAATGGAAATATGAAGAAGATGCTACTTGAGAAACAGATTGAGTATACTGTGTAAAAGACTGATGATCCAGAAGCAAAAATACTCTATGAAGATATAGGGCATGACAACTATATGATTTTGTTAGAGGATGAGGCAAGTCTTCCTAATGGAGTGATTCATGATCCAAATGGAATTTGGACTTTGGATTTTGATGGAAGTTGTTCTTCAGCTGGTTCTAGAGCTGGAGTGGTGTTGCTCTCTCCAGAACGGAAGATTCATCAATTTTCTTTCAAGCTTCCTTTTGAAAATATAAATAATATAGTTGAGTATGAGGCTCTCATCCTTGGGTTGAGCATGGAAAAATAAAAAGGAGTAAAGAATATTTGTGCTCATGGTGATGTAGAGTTGATTTTGAAACAGGTAAGGGATCTTTACCAAGTCAAGAATAGGAGATTGAAACATTATAGAAATTTTGTTTGGGATTCTATTAAATTCCTTAATTCTTTCTCAATTGAAGTTGTGCTAAGAGAAAATAATAATAGAGTTGATTCTCTAGCTATCTCTGGATCTTTGTTGATTCCTCATCCAGATTTCTCTCAAGAGAAATTTACCATTGAAATGATTCATAGGCCTAGTGTGCCGGATAATGTAAGCAACTGGCAGGTTTTAAATGATGATCAACACTTTCTCTCTTTCTTGGAGCTTAAAGATAACTTCAATCAGTTATATTTTGAAGGAAGTGAAACTCTACCTAGAGAATATGTGCCCTCTAATGAAGAAGATATCAAGGAAGAAATGGATCAGGATGGTTGTATTAATTTGAAGGATAACAAGATTCCTAAAGGACTAGTGAGTCTAGAAGATCTGTTTGAAAAACATGATAGGTTCATCAAATCTGAAGCTTCTCAAGGGACTCGACAATTTTCTAAGTATGAGAAGGTCAATATTGGAAGAAATGATGAACCCAAGGTGGTGAATAATTGACAATGATGCACTCAAGAAAAGAAGAAGAAAGTAGTAAACCTATTAAAGAAGTATGCTGATGTTCTTACATATTCATATGATGATCTCAAAGCTTTTCAACCAAAGGAGATGCAGCACTATATCCCTCTGAAACCTAAGATCAAACATTTTAAGACTAAGAAAAGTTAGTATAATCCTAAGGTTGTTCATACTATTTTTCAAGAGATCCAGAAGTTACTAAGAGCCAAGATTATTTTCCCTAAACATCATTCAACATGGATTGCCAACATTGTGCCTGTCAGAAAAAAGAATAGTGAGATTCGCATCTGTTTGGATTTTTAGGAATTTGAATAAGTCCTCTCTAAAATATAACTATCCACTCCCCATGATGGATCAAGTTTTGCAAGCTCTCTTAGGCTCTAAGATGTTATCTATGCTAGATGGGTTCTCTGGATACAATCAAGTGGAAGTCAGTACCCCAAATCAGCACAAGACTATTTTTACTACCCCTTGGGGCACCTTTTCCAACAAGATAATGTCATTTGGTCTTATCAATACTGGTGCTACTTTTTAGAGGGAAATGTACTTAGCTTTTGGCAGCATAAAGGGAAAGTGTATTGTTGTGTACCTTGATGATTTGACTTTTTTTTCCAAAACAATGGCAGATCATCTTCAACATCTAGAAATAATTCTTCAAAAATGTAGAGAACATGGAGTTTCTCTCAATCCTAAGAAGTATATCTTTTGTGTTACTGAAGGAAAGTTGTTGGGGCATATTGTTTACAAAGAAGGGATCAAGATAGATCCGGAAAGAGTTCAAGAAATCTAGCAGATTCCTCTTCCCACAAGCAAAAAGAGTGTTCACTCTTTCTTTGGCAAGGTAAATTTCCTAAGGATATTCATTCCAGATTTTGTAGAACTGACTATGAGAATTTATTAAATGATGAAAGGAAAGAAAACATTTGGTTTTTCTTCTGAAGGTAAGGAATAATTTGAAGATATTAAGAAAGCCATTGCTAAAACTCCCATCTTAGCATGTCCTGATTTCAGCAAGGATTTTATTATCTATTGCTATGCTACAGAGAATACCTTGGTTGCTATGCTAACTCAAAAAAATTCTGAGGATCATGAACTTCCAATTGCATTCATGAGCTATGTTATGAAAGTTCATGAATTGAAATATATTATGATGGAGAAACATGATTTTGCAATGGTCAAAGCTGCCAAGTAGTTTCATTTTTTATATTCTTAATTCTTACTCTGTTGTTCTTGTACTTAATACAACCATCAAGTCTATTCTTACACAATAGGATTTTGGAACTAAGAGAGGTAATTGGGTAGCTAAAGTTCAATAATATGACCTTGATATCAAGAAAAATAAGATAGTTCAGGGTAAAGGCTTGTGTGAGCTTATTACTGAAGGGGATGATGAAGAATTGCCCACAAAAGAAGTTGATGTCCATGTTGTCCTCTTCCTCGGTTTAATAGATGAGTGGTATGCTGATATTGCACATTTTCTTACTTATGGAGAATGTCCATCCCATTTTTTTTTATTAAGGGCAAATAGTTTTGAAGGGACTACCCTGTATACAAAAGGGTCAAAAGCCAGATATCATAGGTGAGAGAAACAACCCAGAGAAGGGAAAAATGACCAACCTAAGAGGGCTCAAAAGCCAGATATGAAAACACATGAGAAGAAAGGATCTAGACATAAAATGATCCAAAAAGTAGCATAATAGATCAAAAAGAAAACAAAATATATTCATCATATAATAACTCTGCCAAAAAATAGCTCCAGAACCACCAGAAAATAGTAACTTTGTAGCCAACAAACAGCATCCCAGCAACTCGTTACTTGACAACCTTGTCAATCTTAGTTTTGATAGCCTGCAGTGACATGAAGAAGGCAATGGCAGTGGCCTGAGAGGAGTCTTTCATATCCACTTGAGAAATTGCAATATCCCTTTTCTCTTTGGGGCCCCAAATGTCTTAATTAATGCCACTTAAACTGTAAACACTATGAACATGTTGTTCAATGAAATTATAAATGCTTTTAAGGGCAGATAGTATGCAGTCATGGTGACTTTTTGCATTTCCCATTCTGCCATCCAAAGACTGTAGCTTCTTGAAAACTTCAGAAATAACCCCCTCGTCATCAACACTTTGAAGTATTCCTTTTCCCTTAGCTTTTTCCATATTTTTATAGTCCCTTTGAGTTCTTGTATTTCCTTTTCCATCCTGACCACTCTATCCATCAAGTCCTCCTCCTTGGGTTCTTCCATCGGTTGGCTGATATGTAGGAGGTTCTCAACAAGCTCAAGGTATTTGTGACTTTTGAGGACCCGTTGAGAAGAAGGGATTTTAGTTTTTATGCTCTTTCTTTTCTTGCTAGAAGCAGCAGCTTCAATCTTCCTTTTCAGTAGGGGGAGTGAAGGTAGTGTGAGCAGGTGGAGGTATGGAGGAAGAGGGTGGGGTAGGATTCATGCGGGGGAAGTTTGAGCAGTGGTGATGGATCAGTAGGATTAGCCCTTGATGCAGAGGGACAGCCCTAGAATGGATCTAAACTTCCCTAATTGATTTCTCTAGAGAGTTTATCAAGTGGTGAGGGAAGCTGATGATAATATTTCTACGAAAGTGATTAAGAAATATCAAATGTTTTTGAGGTATAGTCACAAATCTTCCTTTAAGAGTTACATACCTAACAACCATCCTGGCTAGCTCAACAAAAGACTCAGGAATCGATGCCACCTTGATGCCAGCAGTCACAAATTCAAGATTCTCTCCATCGTCTAGGAACTTCTTAGTCTCCACCTCCCTGTCTACCTTCTTATTGAAGAATTTGGTGCCCTCAAGACTAAGTGCCGTGATCTAGGTGATGAGATCCTCCGTGATCTCAATCTCCATGTTGTTGTATTTGACAACCTGATTCTTCCATCCCTGGGTGAATCTAATAGAAATATTTTGGTCAAACCCTTGAATCCTTTCAATTAAATTTGACAGACCCCTGATTTGAAGGTAGTTCCAAAGCACCGTATCCTCTTTCCACGCCAGATTGTGGGTGGGTTCAGTTTTGCATGGCAGACCCCCCATTTTTCTCCTATTTTTGTTCCTGTTCTCAACGGTAAAAATGTTAGCACTATGCGGGGTAGGCTGAACTTTGTTGTTGGTTTTTGAATCTTTCCCTTCCGTGGAAGCAAATTTAATTATTATACCATCCTTGTAATTAGTGTCCCACTCCTCAGCTTTCTTTCTATGCCAAGAAATGATGACAGTTTAGTTCACACATATCGCATCAATCATACATATCTTATGTGATATCATCATACTGTACTTGAGGATCCACACATTAGCATCCACATTACAGCCGTTAGTGTTGATTTTCTTGGCCATGTAGATAATTGATTATGGATTTATTGATTTGAGTAGGTAGAACGTCCCCCCTTAGCCAAGTTTGAAAAGTATTAGTAACACCAAGGTTTTACAAACTATCTGCAACCCTATTTCCTTCCCGATAGGTGTGGGTGATTTTAACATTTTCAAAGCTCTTGCATATATCAATAGCTTCACCAATGAAATATCTAATTGACTAGCTGGGGTGTTGCTTTTATTTTAAGAGATTGATGATATTCAAAGAATCCCCCTCAATTATAATATTCAGAATATTACAATCTCTGGTAAGTCTTATACCCCAAAGAGCCACCAGGGCTTCAGAGTAATGGTTAGTTTTCCTACCCATTCTCTCAGAAAAATTAGCAACAAAACAACCTCTTTGATCTCTGATGAATCCTCCACCTCCAGAGTCTCTCGGATTGCCTTTTGAGCCCCCATCAAAATTTAACTTGTACCAATTAGTGGGAGGCTTAATCCATCAGACGTTGTTTCTGTCCATACCATTGTTATTCTTTTTTATGGCAGTGTCAATATTCCAATCAGTCAGGATGTGTTCTTCCTTCTCAGGGTAAAGTCTATTTTTAGGAGGTTTAAATCTAGCAATATTATCCTGTACAACAGATAATTTCCTTGTAGACTTTGTTACATGCCTTTCTAGTGTTTCTGAAAATTCCATCATTAAGAGCCTTCCAAAATCTCCACATAGTGTGGGGTAAAACAAGTTGCCACAATATCTTCACCACACAATGCTTATACGGAGAGTCCCATTGTTCCTAGGCCTGAAGACAGGTAAGGGGAAAAATCCATCTCTGATTAAATTTTGTAAAAACAAGATGCCAAATTTTTGAAGCATACTCATAATGAAGGAATAAATGTTTTATATCTTCTGCCTCTTTCTGACACATGCAACATCTATTCAACGTGATGAATCCCTTCTTGATGAGGTTGTCGTTAATCATCATCTTTCCATTAATGATTAACCACCAAAAGAAGTTCACTCTAGGGGTTAACTCAGACATCCACAACTTGTGCCACTTAATTTCATTTTCAATAGATACAAAGAAAGAATTATATCCTGATTTAACAGAGTATTCCCCATGAAAAGAATCTTTCCAGATGATTTCATCCTTAAGATTTTGATTACTAATATGGATTAGAGAAAGTTGATTATGTAAAGATGAAACATTAGCCTGTACATTATCATTCTCCACTTTTAGTTGTTTCCATTTTCTTTTGTTTCCATCCCTCTCAATGTATCCCTGAATTTTGTGACCATATTTTACAATTAAGATGTCTTTAATGTAATCATAAGAAGAAATCCAGTTAGAATCAGTCCATTTATTAGTCCAGAAGTTAATGTTTTGTCCATCCCCAAGCTTCCAGATACACCCCTGAGAAAGGATGTGTCTGCTATGAAGAGGGTTGTTCCAGAAAATAGAACCATTCGGAAGAGACTGATCATAAATGAAGGAAATCTTGTTTTGGTTTGAAAGGTATTTGATCTTAACCAACTCTGTCCAAGGCTTGTGCTCTTTTATAAGTCTCCAACCCATTTGAGTGCCAAGTAAAAGAGTGATATTAAGCTAAGGTTTGCACAATATGTATTATGGGAAAATGCTTTGTTGAAGTGAGGCATAGATGGAAGATTCCTTAGATGTGTGGACAAAGAGAAAAAGAAGAAGTTTTTTCCATATTTTCATGATCAGGCTTGTGGAGGGAATTTCTCTTATACTACCTCTGCCCACAATATCCTTTGTGTAGGGTGATATTGGCCTACATTCTTCAGAGATGCATCAAAATGGGTAGGTAAATGTGAAGCCTGTTCGACTTTTTTTGGGAGACCTAAGTTAGCGGATTTACCACTCAAACCAGTAATGATTGATGAGCCTTTTCAACAGTGACGTTCGGATTTCATTGGAACTCTTAACCCACCTTCAAGTGCCAGACATACTCACATGCTAACTGCTATATATTACTTCACAAATTGGGTAGAGGCTATTCCAATCAAAAGCACTACTTTTGAGGTGGTGTAATTTCATCAAAGAGAACATCTTGATAAGGTTTGGGGTACCAAACAATATTGTGATTGATAATGCTTCCAATTTTTCTTCTTCTAAGATAATGGATTTCTACTATGGAAATGGAATTTCCCTTGCTCTTTCTTAAAATTATTATCCTCAAGGGAATGGAAAAATAAAATCAGCAAATAAGAATCTAGTAACCATTGTTCAGAAGCTTGTCAATGAATCTCAAAGGAATTAGCACAAGAATCTCTATGATGCTCTCTAGGCAGTTAGAATTACACACAAAATAGCAATTAGGATGTCTCCATTTTAGGTGGTGTATGGTGCTAAAGCTCATCTTCTAGTAATAGTGGAATTACTAGCCTTGCACTTAATGAAGGCTATCGAGGATTCAATTTTCACAAGTTCCTTAGACAAGAGGATCATTTATCTCTAGAAGATAGATGAAGAAAGGATGCAAGTTTTTGATAGGATCTCATCTCATCAACTAAAGGTGAAAGCTTTGTTTGATAATAAGGTTAGGCCCAGAGATTTTCAAGTGGGAGACATTGTTCTATTGTGGGAAAAAAGACATGAACCTCGAGGAATCCATGGTAAGTTTGATTCTCTTTGGCTTTTTCCTTTCAAAATCAGACACTTTGCTGGAGAAAATTATTTCTACTTGGATTATATGGATGGATACACTCTCCCATTTCCTTATAGTGGGTAGTATTTGAAGTTGTTCAAGTTCTAGGTGATTGGTCAGTACTTTGGTATATATTGTGTGTGGTTTTCTGTTTGTTTTTGTATTTCCTTTTTGGTTTGTTTCCCTTCCATGTATGTTGTCTTCTGTATTGGTTTTACCTTTGAATCTATTTTCCCAATGGATAAGGCACTGGTTTACTTTCCCATAGTTTTTATATGGTTCTTGATCTTGCCTTGTTCCTCTGTCCTAGCCAATTTATCACCAAAAAGAGACAGCTATTGTCACCCTCAAAATTATCCTCATTTTTTAAGTCAAGATTCAAAATTTTTGAGTTGGTACCTTTGAGAGATGTTTGAGTAGAGTGAGAAGTATGCAGAAAGAAAAAATTCGTCCTTTGAAGAAGTGGGTGCTCATTTGTAATATTTCCCTATTAATTTAGAATCTTGCAGTCTGTATGGTTCCTTTCTGGATGCTTGAAATTTTTTTCCTCCATCTAAATGAAACTGTCAAATCCTTTTTCTATGGTCATAGATTGCATCGAGCCTGGTATTTTTTACAGTTCTTCTTTCCACAAGGAGTAGTTTTTTTTTCTGTCATAAATGGTGGAGCTTCCCCTCCTCTATTTTTTTTCTATAGTTGTGAATGACGTGTGTATCTTCCCTGTCAATTTTTTTCCCCAGCATCCACGAGTATGTGGACATCTCCAATTGGGTGTGGGAAGTCAGGTTGTCAGGTCACTTTTAAAAATTTTGGTTGTGTATGAAGGAAGAAAGTGTTCAATCGAGGCCCAAATTTACTAAGTATATAAGGACCGTGGAAGGTGCCACGTGTCTCATTAGCACACTTTTGGTATAGTGCACAAAAGTGGAGGTCCCAAATGTGTGCAGGCCCACCATGTGTCCTAGCTCCAAAAAAGGGACATAAATGGCCTTTTAAATGACTAAGTATAAGAGGGTTGGTGGAATCCTCCATGTTCCTCATTGGCACAACTTTAGAAGTGATACTCCCAAGGGAAAAACCCTAAATGATCATCATCCCTCCATGTGTTCAGATCCTCAAAAAGTTAAATTGGCCATTAAAAGGTCTAAGGCCAGTGGAAAGAACCATGTGTCTCTTTGGTACTCTTTCAAGAGGTGAAATATAGAGCGATTCCCCAGACAAGCGCAAAGCTTCCACGTGTTGATGAACCCAACATAGTCACCCCTAAATAAGTAAAAGGTACCAAGCCAAAATTGGTTAAGTATAAAAGGACTAGCAGAGCTATCCATGTGTCTCAATCACACACCCTCAAGTGTCGAATCCAAAAGTAGGTCCCAAACAAGTGATAAATTTCCACGTGTCCTAGGTCTAAAAAGGAGATAGATTCAGTTGTTGAATTGGCTAAGTATGGAAGGCTTTGTAGAAGCCTCCATGTGTGAGCTCAACACAACTTTAAAGAAAAAATATAGAGGCAGGTCCCAAATGTGTGCCAACCCTCCACCTGTCTAGGGTCATACATATGGCCCCGCCAAACAAAAGGGACTTAGCCAAAACATAAAGAAATAGATAAAAGCCACAGAAGGAGCCACGTGTCTCTTCAGTGCTCTTTCTAGAGGTGAATCCAAAAGTAGGTCCCAAATGTGCACCATCTCTCCTCATGTTCAATTGGTACACCTCTGAAAGTCAAATGTTAAGCCCACATCAAAGAGTCAAAGCGGGAAGGCAAGTCAGCGGAAAACTTTAAGATTTTGAGCCTTATTTCCATAAAAGGCTTAAAGTTATAAAGTGAAGCACGAAGCTGCTCAAACAAAGGGAAAAAGTCAATTGTTAAGTGCACATAAAAGAGTCAAAGTGGGAAGGTGATTTGGTGGTGAACTTTGAGATGTTTAGTCTCATTTCTAAAAGAAGTAAAATTATAAATTCAGCCATGACTCCATTACCATTCAGGTAAAGCCACATGTCAGACCCAAATGCAAAATATGAAGTTACGGGCTTGCAAGGTTGCAAGTAAATTTTTCACTTTGCCTCTTTTGTGTTAAAGGTGTAATTTCAATTTCGGCCCTGCGGATCCATTTTTGCATTTTCACCATTTTTGTACAGGTTCAATTCAAATATTCAAATGAGCATAAATATCACTCCAGTTCTCAAAATTTGACAAATTTTATACTGTTGGAAATATCTTGGTCTCCTCTACTCCATGGAATCATAAAATATTTTTTTCAGAAGGGTTTGGAGGTTAGAAATATAGAAAATATATTTCACTATTAATACAGGATCCGATTGCTTCAACTACCTAGATCTGATCCAATCTTCCATACTTCCTTCTCCAACACGCCAAATAGATATGGAGAATTGACTGGATATCTTGATTTGGGTGAAAATATGGAAAACAACTTTTGTGCCATTAATATGTGATCAGATTGCTTCAAATAGATCAAATTTTATCTGATCTTCCATCTTGCCTTCTTCAGCACACCAAAGACATGCAGAACCAGATTTCACAGATTGTAGGTGGATTTGCAAGGGAATTGATGGTTGGTGGTTGGGCACCAAATCAGATTTTTTTCCTTCTCTTCTTCTCCTTCTTGGCTTCATCTATAAATGTAATATCTTGGCTCATTACAAAAGGTTAGACTCTGATACTTTTGAAGTGTAATTATAGTCGAAAGTGAATCAATACAGAATGATTTTCCCCTTTTCTCTATCTTCCTCCTTTGTTCCTTCTTTCTCATCTGAAACTCATGGATCCTTTACCTTCTGTGATAAGAGACTTTGTGTTCTTATTGATATGATTTCTGGAACTTTATGTCTATGGAATGATATCTTATGTTGTGAATTTGAATGATTCTATTTTGTATCACTCTTTCTCAATACGTATATGGTTATACTCTGCTATCTATATTTCATGAAAGTGTTGTTATATTTTGCTCTTTCCTTTATTCAGTTCTTCCATTCGTTTGTATTGATAATCTTTTGGTATAAAATCATTTCAAGATGTTAGAGGCCCAACCTTAAGATGAAAGTGTACATTTGTATATAAGCTTTATTGCTTGCTTTCAATAAGGGAACCTCTCCCATAAAGAGGAGGGACTTGTTGTCCCTTGACTGTGGTTTTAATTAAAGTACCATTTTATAACCCAACATTGTCTTATATTATAACATATCATTGTGTATTGATTCTTGAAATTGACTCATAATTCACTCCTTTCTATCCACTCAAACAATCCTTATCAAGGTTTCTATCTCTATTTTCAAACTATTATTACTGTTTACATAAAAAGGACTTCATAATCAACAATTCACACTCCTCTATATCACTTCACAAGAACTTCTCAACCATACATCTATCAATAAAAATACTCTTCATATTAATCACCAAATACATATGTTTTCCTCAAGCTACAGACTCTTCATATACCTTGGAAGCATAAAAGACTTTGGATTTTCATATGAAAAAGATAAGCATGTATTTCCACCTCCTTATTCAATCTTGAAGGATCTTACTATAGATTTAGTAACTGAGCTGGCCTTTTAAATTCTTCAAGAAGATATATAACACTTGATTTACTTACAATAATATGGTGCAATTATTTCAAAATAATTCCAAATTTCTTTGAGACATTAGACTGAGACTGATTGTTTTCACTCAAATAATTTGTTTGAAATGGTTTCACATTATTTAGAATACACTCACAAATATGAATTACATTGAACACCAAGTACCTAGACCCTACACAAATTACTGATTGATCATACCATTTGTTCAAGCACTAAGAATTGTATCCAACATCCATACAATATCTTTAGGACTCGACACGCCATGACCAAGACCTCATCATGTAAGAATTTGTTGAGAAGATAGAAAAAAAGCTAGTTCTCTTACTGAAATAAACTGCATAAAAAAAAACTCTGTCATTAAATTCTCTGCCTATACTTCATCAAATCATTTGAAATATTTTTCAACAAGGTCATATTTCCCAAATAGATATTATTACCAAATTTTTTAAATTTTGGATAGTTGAATGAAAAGATATGCACAAAACCCTACTCTGAGCCCTAAAATTAGGGTATGAGGAACAATGGATGCCCGAGGGCACTCAAAATTAAATTTCACATCCAATTTTACATGAAAAAAAATTCAAACTAATGAACCTTCATGAGACCCACTTCCAACTATTACAAATAATTTTTCATCTTGAAGAGATTTTCAACACTCCTAGAAAACAAAAATTTCATAGTACAATGAAGTAAAGAGTGGCAATATAATGATTTTTGGGCAGGAGACCAATTTTTATGACCCCAGATACTATCTACATGTTGGATATACATGGACCATATTTATAAAATCTCATAAACATAATTTTTGGACTAGGAATTCACATTCACTGTTTTGTTCATGCTTGAGCAATGAACTTCTCTCAAAGAACCCTGACAATTAAGAAAAAGGATCAGCACCTTCATAATATTTCCCAAAATCTCCATAATTGTGATATGAAAAGTTGTTCTAGCCTCTATATATGAGGTCAATGATGATAAAAAGAAAGAAATTTAAGAAATACTCCTCATAATAGTGACTCCATGAAGGATTAAGGCAATATTTCTTGACTTCACTCTCCAAGACAACATAGAGAAGATGACTTCATACCTTTACCTTTAACTAAAAACCATCTCAACTGATCACAAAAATTGAAAATGAATTTTGAAGAAGGTATGGGCCCTAGTTGAAAACATTTCACCACTATTGGGGTTATGTACAAGACTGTACCAATCAAACTTGAGAGAGAAAACTTTCCATTTTATGACCACTGAAAGATTTACCTAAGAATCTCACATTGACACCTTGTGATTTTCATCCTCATAGCATGAAGATATTTTTGGAGATTCTTAATAACTTTAAGCACTCAAAAAAAATTTATTAAGGGACAAAATAACTCAACTTAACCTTGAAGACTCAATACACATTCCAAGAAAGAGAAGAATCTTGTCTGAAAAATTCTCACAACTTTCTTAAAACATGTTTAAATGTACTCAAAATTTTTGCAATATGTCAATCCTAGAGTCTTATATAAATATTCCTTCGATTATTTATCTTAAAGATGAACTATATTTTTTCTTGAGTGTTAAGAATCTAGGAAGCTTTTTATTTAATTTTAAAAAAGCTTGTTTTAGAAAAACTAACATAACTTCCACATACCTTATAAAATATGATTCAATTTTTCCTAGAGCATCAAAACTCACCCTACTATATATCCCATAAGTCCATTATCCACATATATTCCTGAACTATCCTATTACATCTCATTTACCTTTGCTTCCACTGTCAGTTCTCAAGACCAACTTGCGTCCACTTTTGAAATTAAAAACATAGGGTTAAAATGAGCCTAATTATTTCTCACACATGTTGTAGATATTATTCCAAGGCTGATCCCATTATCCTATGAAAATTTCATGCCATACACCAACTTCTTATACCTCATTAGGCACTAGAAACAGACCTAAATGGGCCAGTTTAAACTACAACTTCCACAAAATGACCTGATACACCCTGTGAGAACTCTTACCCATGCTAAAAACATTATATCTGACTTGTAGAGGCTCTAATCTAAGCATACCAACCTTCACTTTACCTTAAAAGATCAACCACCTCATAGTTTGATCTTGAAGCATCTTGAAACCATCCTGAATGCACTACCACTCACTTCACCACTCATTTTTTTTTCCATCAATTACACTTGACATCAATGAAAAAACCAATGAATCAGGATTTAACAGATACCCCATTTTCCTTTGAAATCTTGTAGTACCTAGATTAGAAAACTAGTAGGAAGAAAAACTAAAAATATTCTAAATGTAAAGTAAGGAGGATGAGATAGTATACATGTTAAAAAGTGTAGGGTCCTTTTGTGTGTACTTGAATCCTCATGGGATGGGCCAAGGTATTTGACATAGGGGATGATAAAATGATGATGTAGGAATACCATAGATAGTATGAGGATAATGTGTATCAAGCAGGTATAACAAGATAGAGGTATAGATAGAATAGAAGGAGGGTTCTCTACTGATATTATCAAGAGATAAATACATTATTGTTGAGGGTAGTGAATATCATATGGACCTTATCATTATGGATGGTATGGTCAAGAATAATGGCAATGTGAAGCTCTTGGTCTACATAATGGTTAGTGAATGGGAGAATGTTAGGTTGGGTGACATGGATGAAATAATTGTTGGATGATGGCTAACCTTGATCTGGAAAGTTCATATAGAGAATGAGAGGGAAGATACATCATGAGAGAATACACTCAAATCTCAAGTGGAAGAAACTATCATGAGATGATGGATGTGATTGTTAACTTGAGGTGCCTCTCTATCAAGAATAATGAGTTTTTGTATAATGAGTTTAGAAGGAGTGTAATCAAATGCTTCTTATATTAATTTAGAAAATATATCACCTTGAATATTTTTTCTCAAGAAGATAGGGAATTTGAGGAAAAAATATAACTTTTCTCAAGAATATGTGGTTTTCTAGAGTCATTCATAGTGGAGGAGTGACCACTATGTGGTTCTAGTCATGATTGGGATAAAAGCACAAAAATATCCTAAAATGACATATATATCATTTATATAGCTTGAATGAGAGATATGTGGATGGTTTAACTCTTGATCAAGATCCTTGAATATTGTTTAGTTAATTATTTCATGAAGTAGAAGCATGTTTTCTTATGGATCAACATGTTTCCTTTTGTATTTTGAACATGTTTTAGCAATTTAAATATAAGAATACATTTAGGATATGTTGTAGGTTGTTATTGGAATGTGCTCTAGATTTTTTGGAGCTCAAATTTATGTGTTTGGTTGTATTGAATTAAGTTTTTGGGATTCTTGTATGTGTTTATTTGTACTTGATTTGAAATTATTACAGTGAGATGAAATGAAATATAAATATAATTAATTAATTTTTGGAAAGAGAAGTTTTTAGACATTAATTAATTGATTACACGCAATGGAAATCAACAAATCAATACTTATTTCGAATGCTCTATTTTGATAACATGTAACATTATGTTTTTATTGTTTTCGGGAGATTTAAATAACAATGAAATGTGCATTGATGAAAATAAATCTATAGATATAAAGGAGAATATTATTAATTATTTTGAGAGACACAAATAGGAGTAAAAACAATAATCCTTCACTTGGAATTGGATTTTTTAGATCTAACTCTTATGTCTTTTGATATGTAATTTTTATAGTATAAATTCTATTTTTAACAAACAAATAATAACCAAAATGATTTCTATAATATAAATTATGATGAGGCTTTCCTAAGATTATATATATATATATATATATATATATATATATATGATAAAAATCTAATGCAATATAGGATCCAATTTTTTTTTCTAATCTACTATTTTTTTGAAAAAAATATAAGGTTAATCCTATTTTTAGTGTTTTTTTATGGTTTAAGGGTGAAATGTATATGAATAAAATAATATAAACATAAATAATAAGTATTACATTTTAAAATAAATCTAGCTTTTAATGCTAGAGATGTGAAAATCCTAGAGCATTGATAATTTTAAGATCCTAAGCTATGAATGTAAAATTCAGAATGTAATCTAATCTATGTTTTTTTCCTTTTTATTTTAAATGGTTATATGAATAAACCTAATTAACAATATGTAATCTAAAATAATATATCTAAATAAATAATTGAATAAAAATATAAATTTTTTCTAAAAGTATAAGCGAGATGGGTTTCAACTTACTTTGTGAATATCAGCAGTGCCAGTCCCCGGGATGTGCATTTGGAAAGCTCCTCAAAAAGACTGGAAGCCTTAGAGGCTGATATGAAACTGTTGAAGGATGACGTTAAGAACTTGGCAAAATAGAAAGGTAAGAGGAAGGAGGAGGAGGAGGAAATTGACAGCAGCCAAATTGATGATATCTACAAGAAACTGCACTCCTTAGACTCCCGTTTAGGGAAGGCCAAAACTCAACATGATTATAACATGGCCATATTCAGGGTGATTGAGGATTTCATCGAGAAACATGTCAAAAGTGTCTCCAACCTCAACGGAGTTCCGACAACACTTTGGGGTAATGATAAGGAAAGTAAGAAGGCCATTGAGCAGCTGGATTATAATGACGCTACCCACATGACTACTTTGGGTATGTTCAAGTCCTGGAAGAATATCAAAACCAACATAGACAAAGCTGCAAAGAAGTAGTTGTTGATGCTTTTGTTGTTCTTGTATGTTCTTTTGTTGTTTTTTTGCGGTCCCTTTACTGCTTGTTTGCAGTAATTTTGTTGTTTTGTCTTGTCTTAGTAGCTGTTTTTTGGCTACTTTGAACTTCATTGTCACATTTGGATTCTGATCCTTTTCTCTCTAGTTCTCATTCTTATCCTGGCTTCTAGGCCATCTTTTGTAATCAAGGGTATAGTCCCTTTCAAAAAACTATTTGCCAATAATTAAAAAAAAAACTTACTTTGTGAATACCCTAAAATAATACACAAGTTGATGCTCAATGTGACCAATATGATGGTACTAATGTAGTAGGAGGACATAAAAAGATGGATGTATTATGGAAGAATAATCTATATAATAGATATATGATTGGTTCAAGGGAGCCAAATGACTAGTTAGAAAACCCTTATATTATCTTCGTGGATAAAAATTACAAACAAGGTCCTTGTGGGTGTTTTGAATGGAAAGAAATCTCCCTTGGGTTTGAAATTTATTTATATAAATCAAAAAATAATACAAATAGTTTTTTCAAGAAAATCCTTGAAAATTTTGGAGGATGACAACAAATGAGCACACAAAATACCTTAATAAGAAAACCCATAAGAGATCAAGTTCTAACTCTAGATAGAAAAAATTATATGGTTGAGATTAGATCACTAGGTGGTGAAGTCAAGTTAAATTGGGAAGGTGGGGTGAAATGGGGGTTGAAAAAAGGGAAAAAATGTGTGTGGCCTAAAATAAGGACAAAAAATCATGAATATAAATAAGAAAGAAAAAATATATATTTCGGAGATAGACCACCAAATCTATTAGGAGGTGGTGACACCACTATTGTGGAAAGAGACATAACCTCTGGTAGGTAAAAAAAAACCTTTATAGATGGAAATGAAACCACTGCAATGTGAGACAAAACTATTTTAGATGGTAATGGAAACACTGTGGCATGAATTCTATGGTGTTAATGTAACTATCATTGTAATGCCTCTACCATGGTTGATATCCTTGATGACTTTTGTAATTAAAATTACAAACATTGATATGTGATTCTTGTTTGAAGACGGTGTACTCATATGAACTAAGCAATTATGTTTATTGTATATGATATGTTTATATTCTATACACGAATACAATCATTCCAAGCCAATTCTAAATTTAAAATGAAGTAATTCATTATTTCTTATGTTGAATGTTCACTACATGTGGATAAAAGAAATAAATTCAATCTAAACTCATTCATAGCCTATTTTGCATTTGAACTTTTGAATCAATCTATTTGATTTCTGATGCAAGATAACCATACTTTGGATCAATTTCAATGATCCAAGGCATGCTTTTGATTCTATGACATTTAGGTCATTTGACCAAGCCAGGAAGAATGTTTGATTTCTGAACCCAGGCTGCCATGGGATCACATGTAAAATCTTTTGCATACACCCTTTATAGTGATCTAAGAACATCATTTTTATTCATCATCTAGGGACCTAATTTAATCTAATTTCCTATTATTATTATCTTATCCTAAGTTTAAGCTAAGGTGATTTTATTATTTTGGTTGATTATTTGAAAGGAGGTAATCCTAAGTCTTGATACTAGTTATTATAAGACTAAATAAGAAAGTATACCTAAGGACCTAAGTTTGGTATATAAGCTAATATTATTTGAACCTAACCTAAGGGAATTAGGATATCCTAAAGGGGATGGCATCAATGGAAAGTAGATGGGTGTTGGTTAAACCAATTCCTAAGGCATTTAAAATATTCAAATGAGGCATTAAATACATTGTTAGCACCAATTTTGGTGAATTCATGGAAATATAGGGGAAAGCTGAGTTATGAAAATCTGCTAAGATCTTTTGAATGAAGTATTAAATTTTAGTTCTAACCTAAAAGGAGTTAGCGATGGTGGGAATGTGGGAGAGGACTATGTCAGTCCTACTGGCAATTAATGTTCTTGACCAAAGACAAAACCACTTGGGAAATAGGAGAAGGTTGGAGGAATAGATGGTTTTGGTTTTTATTTTTTCATTTGGTGTTTGGGATCTTTAGAGCTCTGCATGTGGTTTTTCATTCTTTTGAACCTCCAGTTCGAATCTATGCATGATTAATCTCACCTTGCATAGAGATAATAATAATGAAATATAAGAATGGAAGCTATAATAAGAAGATAAGGAAAGTTTCATAAGCTAGGTTTTGTTGTTTTTGTGGAAATCTTGTAGTTGAAGTTTTGCAAGAAGAATTTAAACAAGGAAAAGGAAACAAGAGCACTACCAGGAATGATAGGCCCTATCTCATTAAATTTTCTTCTTTTACTTAAGTTTTTTCATCAAAAGAACTCTTATCTTTTATGAAATCATTCCTGGTATTGATGTTTGTGTTCTGTTTTTCTTCTTCATACTTCTATGACGTTTCTTAATTATGATTTCTTGTGGATACATTGTGATGTTGTGTATATAGTCGTTTATCATTAATATGGGTTGTCTTGATGGAAATACAGTTGTTTTTTCCTTATTT